>JAPXFY010000016.1:70704985-70709985 GCA_030674185.1 Monoplex corrugatus
ACAAGTACAACGTAAGGAAAACAAGACAAAACGAATTCCCAGCGGCTTTGTCCAGTGGGAGAAAGAACTAAGATGGCGTTCAGTAGGAGAAAGGATTAAGATGGCGTCTAGTGGGAGAAAGAACTAAGATGGCGTTCAGTAGGAGAAAGGATTAAGATGGCGTCTAGTGGGAGAAAGAACTAACATGGCGTTCAGTAGGAGAAAGGATTAAGATGGCGACTAGTGGGAGAAAGAACTAAGATGGCGTTCAGTAGGAGAAAGAACTAAGATGGCGTTCAGTAGGAGAAAGAACTAAGATGGCGTTCAGTAGGAGAAAAAACTAAGATGCGTCCGTGGGAGAAAGAGCTGAGATGGCGTTCAGTAGGAGAAAGAGCTAAGATGGCGTCCAGTGGAAGAAAGGACTAAGATGTCGTCCAGTGGGAGAAAGGACTAAGGTGGCGTCCAGTGGGAGAAAGACTAAGATGGCGTTCCCGTAGGAGAAAGACTAAGATGGCGTTCAGTGGGAGAAAGAACTAAGATGGCGTCCAGTGGGAGAAAGACTAAGATGGCGTCCATGGGAGAAAGAACTAAGATGGCGTCCAGTGGAGAAAGAACTAAGATGGCGTCCAGTAGGAGAAAGACTAAGATGGCGTCCAGTAGGAGAAAGAACTAAGATGCGTTCCAGTGGGAGAAAGAACTAAGATGGCGTCCAGTGGGAGAAAGGACTAAGATGGCGTCCAGTGGAGAAAGATAAATGCGTCAGTAGGAGAAAGGACTAAGATGGCGTCCAGTAGGAGAAAGAACTAAGATGGCGTCCATGGGAGAAAGAGCTAAGATGGCGTCCAGTGGGAGAAAGGACTAAATGGCGTCCAGTAGGAGAAAGAGACTAAGATGGCGTCCAGTAGAGAAAGAGCTAAGATGGCGTCCAGTGGGAGAAAGACTAAGATGGCGTCCAGTGGAGAAAGAAGCTAAGATGGCGTCCAGTAGGAGAAAGAGACTAAGATGGCGTCCAGTGGGAAGAAAGGACTAAGATGGCGTCCAGTGGAGGAGAAAGGACTAAGATGGCGTCCAGTGGGAGAAAAGGGGAGACTAAGATGGCGTCCAGTGGGAAGGACTAAATGGCGTCCAGGAGAAAGGACTAAATGGCGTCCAGTAGGAGAAAGGACTAAGATGGCGTCCAGTGGGAGAAAGACTAAGATGGCGTCCAGTGGGAGAAAGACTAAGATGGCGTTCAGTGGGAGAAAGAACTAAGATGGCGTCCAGTAGGAGAAAGACTAAGATGGCGTCCAGTAGGAGAAAGGACTAAGATGGCGTCCAGTAGGAGAAAGGACTAAGATGGCGTCCAGTAGGAGAAAGAGCTAAGATGGCGTTCAGTAGGAGAAAGGACTAAGATGGCGTCGAGTAGGAGAAAAGACTAAAATGATTGTGATAGCATGGGTTTAGTTTCTAGGTATCATACCTTTTCAGAACATTGTTTTGCTTTTACCGTATAGGTATTCACAATCATTTCTTTTGTTTAAATACTGAAGAGTACCATCAGCAACATAGACATTTGTTACAGAGATGGTGTGCAGTGGAGGTAGTTTAAGAGTAAGGGAATAGAATGGACTAACAAGTCCTGTGGAACAGAAACTAAGCAGGCTTTATGGAAGAACGACTTTGCATTCTGTTTAGATGATAGAATGGGAGAGGAAGGAAAAAAATCACTAAGATGGTAGGCAGACAGAAAGACTAACAGACAGACAAACATACGAAGAAGCAAGAAGGCGTCATCATGAGAAAGACTAAGCATGGCGTCAGCTAGGCAGAGCAGACAAGATGGCGTCAGTAGAGCAGACAGACAATGCACAGCCAGGTAGACAGGCATGCGTGCAGTATTATGCGACAGGCAAGGGAGACAGACAGAGCGATAATAGAAGACAGGGCGACAGGAGAAACAAACATGGCGATCAGAAGAAAGACTAAAAGCAAAGACCAGAGCAGAAAGACTAACATGGCGTCCAATGGGAGAAAGACTAAGATGCGTCCAGTAGAGAAAGACTAAGATGCGTCCAGAGGAGAAGACTAAGATGGTCAGTGAGAAAGAGCTAGATGGCGTCCAGTAGGAGAAAGAGCTAAGATGGCGTCCAGTGGGAGAAAGGACTAAGATGGCGTTCCAGTAGGAGAGAAAGACTAAGATGGCGTCCAGTGGGAAGAAAGAGCTAAGATGGCGTCCAGTGGGAGAAAGACTAAGATGGCGTCCAGTGGGAGAAAGAACTAAGATGGCGTCCAGTGGAGAAAGACTAATGCGTCCAGGGAAAAGGCTAAGATGGCGTCCAGTGGGAGAAAGGACTAAGATGGCGTCCAGTGGAGAAAGAACTAAGATGCGTTCAGTAGGAGAAAGGACTAAGATGGCGTCCAGTGAGAGAAAGAACTAAGATGGCGTCCGTGGGAGAAAGAACTAAGATGGCGTCCAGTAGGAGAAAGGACTAAGATGGCGTCCAGTAGGAGAAAGGACTAAGATGGCGTCCAGTGGGAGAAAGACTAAGATGGCGTCCAGTAGGAGAAAGGACTAAGATGGCGTCAGTAGGAGAAAGACTAAGATGGCGTCCAGTAGGAGAAAGACTAAGATGGCGTCCAGTAGGAGAAAGGAACTAAGATGGCGTCCAGTAGGAGAAAGAACTAAGATGGCTCCATGGGAGAAAGACTAAGATGGCGTCCATAGAGAAAGAACTAAGATGGCGTCCAGTTGGAGAAAGGACTAAGATGGCGTCCAGTAGGAGAAAGGACTAAGATGGCGTCCAGTAGGAGAAAGACTAAGATGGCGTCCATGGAGCTAAAGGGAGAAAGGACTAAGATGGCGTCCAGTGGGAGAAAGGACTAATATGGCGTCCAGTGGAGAAAGGACTAAGATGGCGTCCAGTAGGAGAAAGGACTAAGATGGCGTCCAGTGGGAGAAAGAGCTAAGATGGCGTTCAGTGGGAGAAAGAACTAAGATGGCGTCCAGTAGGAGAAAGAACTAAGATGGCGTCCAGTAGGAGAAAGAACTAAGATGGCGTCCAGTAGGAGAAAGGACTAAGATGGCGTCCAGTAGGAGAAAGAGCTAAGATGGCGTTCAGTAGGAGAAAGGACTAAGATGGCGTCGAGTAGGAGAAAAAGACTAAAATGGAATTGTGATAAGCATGGGTTTAGTTTTCTAGGTATTCATTACCTTTCTCAGCAACATTGTTTTTGCTTTTACTGTAATAGTATTCAACAATTTCATTTCTTTTGTTTAAACTACTGAGAGAAGTACCATCAGCAAACATAAGACATTTTGTTACAGACGATTGGATGTGCAGTGGAAGGTAGTTTAAGAGTAAGGAGAATAGAATAGGACTAAGAACAGAGTCCTGTGGAACAGCAAACAGCAGGCTTTATTGAAGCACGCTTTGCATTCTGTTTTTGATGTAGAATGGGAAGGAGAAAGTGAAAAAAAATCACTAAAGTGGTAGGGCAGACAGAAAGACTAACAGACAGACAAACATACAGACAGACAGGCAGACAGGCGTGCATGCATGCATGCTTGCATGGACGCAGGCTGGCAGGCAGACAAGCAGGCAGGCAGACAGGCAGACAAACAGCACAGCCAGGTAGACAGGCATGCGTGCATGTATTCATGCAGACAGGCAGGCAGACAGACAGACAGACAGATAGATAGACAGACAGGCAGGCAGACAGGAAAACAAACAGACAGACAGACAGAAAAGACAAACAGACAAACAGAAAGCCAGACAGTCAACCAGACAGACAGACAGCCAAGCCAAGCCAAGCCAAGCCAAACCAAGACAAGACAAGACAAGACAAGACAAGACAAGACAAGACAAGACAGAGACAGACAAACCGATAGTGACAGATCGGTGCTATCTTCACGTGCTCCCGGCTGTTGACAGAGTCGCCGGGTAAATGACTCATTTTCTCCAGGATAGTACCTCATTATAGGAGAGACGCTGAAGGTCTTTCACCCATCACTCTTCATTTCCTCTGCTGTCATTTCCATCCACACCCGTTACTGTTCTATGCACTCCGCATACTGCCACTCTTTGCGGTTTCAAATCTCACACGAACGAGTAGGTGTTCGGTTTGATCCGTGGTACTACTAATAACGGCTGCTGACCCTTGGGATGAGTAAGTACTTATTAGCACGCTGTGGACATATTGGTGTGATGATATATCTTGCTGAGGAAGGACGTTAACCACTTTTTTTCCCCGACGCTCCTTGTTTCAGGCTGAGATTTAAAAACACTGTTTTGATGCTTGAGTTCCAGTACACGTCTTGCAGTGTTTGCAATTTGCTGAAACTTTCTACTCTATCAATTCTAGTTATACAACCGTTTTTTCTTGATGAAAACACACACACACACACACACACACATACACACACACACACACACACACACACACACACATGCACACACACATACACACACACACACACACACACACACACACACACACACACACACACACACACACACACACACACACACAGAAACAAAAACAAAAACAACTTTGTTCTTCAGATTTTGTTCTTCCCAATAAATACTGCGTGGGCATTGACATAAATAGCTGCATTGAAATAACACTTGACACACACTTGCTTGAAGTGGCTGATGAATGTTCAGTAATGCATTGTGAAAGCATCGGCATGCTGATCCCATTATTTAGTATGGAAGTCCACCACATGACTTTCCATAGATTATTTTACGTCCTTTCATGTTGAATGCTTTGTTTTCAAACACTCCCTGCAATGTAGGGGGCTTCTCCAATGCTGTGTTCTCTAAAGTGCATCATTCTTTCTTTTCTTTCTGAAATGCAGTAATTGCGATTTTTGTTTGACAGAACTTGTCAGTCATCCGCTGCTTTTGTAACTGTTGTTTTTATTGTGTTTGTTACATTTTTCCTGTGTGGGTATTAGAGTGTGTATGTCCGTCAAATATTTGCAGTTATTTTTGTCGTTTAGTGAAACAAATTAATCAGTGCATGAACAAATACACAACGGA
>JAPXFY010000016.1:70719985-70722485 GCA_030674185.1 Monoplex corrugatus
CTGGGTATGGTCTTTCGTAATGAAGACACCAGGATGTGTAGCAGAATTTGATCTTCTGAGATGAGGTAGAGATAGGACGGGGAGGGAGGTCGTGAGAGAGAGAGAGAGAGAGAGAGAGAGAGGGGAGAGAGAGAGAGAGAGAGAGAGAGAGAGAGAGAGAGAGAGAGAGAGAGAGAGAGAGAGAGAGAGAGAGAGAGGAGAGAGAGAGAGAGAGAGAGGAGAAGAGGAGAGAGAGAGAGAGAGAGAGGGAAAGTCGAGACTTCAGACAGATTATTCATAACATAGGCTACAGCCCCTTATGAAAAATTCTGTGAACGTTGTATTATACGGTACTAGACATCGCATGGTAATGAAGTCATCAATTTACAAGTTAGTAATCTAATGGAGGTAGGCACATTTCATTTATAGCACATAATGGAAAAGACATAAGAATCGAAGCAGAAACCCAAATAGTCAGCATCATAACGATCTAAGACTCTAAAATTTTATTCATTTGTTTGTTTGTTTGTTTGCTTGCTTGCTTGTTGCGGTGGTTGGTTTTGTTTAAGGCATACATTTCTTTCGAATTCGTAAAGAAACAATGATAATGTTCATAGAGACGGAAAGAGAGGCAGAGAGAAAGAGGAAAGAAAGGAAAGAGAAAGAGTGAGAGAGTTAGCGAGCGATCGAGGGACCAAGAGAGAGAGAGAGAGAGGGAGGGAGGGAGAGAGAGAGAGAGTTAGAGACAGACAGACACACAGACACACAGACAGACAGACACACAGAGGCAGAGAAAGAGACAGACAGACAGACAGATAGAGAGAGGGGGAAGAAAGGGAGGGAGGGAGAGAGATAGATTCTGATTCAATTTCTCATGAAACGTCCCCAAAACTCGATTTGAATCCCCTGTGCTCTGACACCACTGGTGCCATGTAATGGAGAAGATCCAAAATGATCATGGCACCGGCCTTGAACCTGTACATAAACCCTTGAACTGGCCAGGTCCTGAGGTCCTATTTGGCGTACTGTAAAAGGAAGAAAGGGAAATAGGACAAAGAGAGAGAGAGAGAGAGAGACAGAGACAGAGACAGAGAGACAGACGACAGACAGAGACAGAGACAAAAGACAGAGAGGAAGACAGAGACAAAGACACAGAGAGAGAGACAAAGACAAAGACAGAGAGAGAGACAGACAGACAGACAGACAAACAGACAGACAGACAGACAGATAGACAGGCAGACAGGCAAACATGACAGAGATAAACAGACAGAGACAAACAGACAGACAGACAGATAGACAGGCAAACATGACAGAGATAAACAGACAGATGACAGACAGACAACACAGGCAGACAGATAGACAGGCAGACAGGCAAACATAACAGAGATAAACAGACAGACAGACAAACAGACAGACAGACAGGCAAACATGACAGAGATAAACAGACAGACGGACAGACAGACAAACAGGCAGACAGGCAGACAGATAGACAGGCAGACAGGCAAACATGACATAGATAAACAGACAGACAGACAAACAGACGGACAGACAGACAAACAGACAGACAGACAGATAGACAGGCAGACAGGCAAACATGACAGAGATAAACGACAGACAAACAACAGACAGACAGATAGACAGCAGACAGATACAGAGACAGGCAACAGACAGGATAAACAGACAGACAGACAGACAGACAACAGAGACAATAGACAGCAACATGACAGAGATAAACAGACAGACAGACAGACAGACAAACAGACAGACAGATAGACAGGCAAACATGACAGAGATAAACAGACAGACAGACAGACAAACAGACAGACAGATAGACAGGCAAACATGACAGATAGACAGACAGATAGACAGACAAACAGACAGACAGACAGGCAAACATGACAGAGATAAACAGACAGACAGACAGATAGACAGACAACAGACAGACAGATAGGCAAACATGACAGAGATAAACAGACAGACAGACAGATAGACAGACAAACAGACAGACAGAAGGCAAACATGACAGAGATAAACAGACAGACAGACAGATAGACAGACAAACAGACAGACAGATAGACAGGCAAACATGACAGAGATAAACAGACAGCGACAGATAGACAGACAAACAGACAGACAGATAGACAGGCAAACATGACAGAGATAAACAGACAGACAGACAGATAGACAGACAACAGACAGACAGACAGGCAAACATGACAGAGATAAACAGACAGACAGACAGATAGACAGACAACAGACAGACAGATAGACAGGCAAACATGACAGAGATAAACAGACAGACAGACAGAAGACAGACAACAGACAGACAGATAGACAGGCAAACATGACAGAGATAAACAGACAGACAGACAGACAAGACAGACAGAGCAGACAGACAGACAAGGCAACAGACAGAATAACAACAGACAGACAGACAAACAGACAGACAGACAGATAGACAGGCAAACATGACAGAGATAAACAGACAGACAGACAGACAAAACAGACAGACAGACAGATC
>JAPXFY010000016.1:70729985-70744985 GCA_030674185.1 Monoplex corrugatus
CACTCGAGAGATACTGCTCCATGTTTGGAATTTGTTCCTCACCGTGTTCCCACCCTCTGACCCCCCCCTCCACCCAGAGTTCCCTCCCTCTATTCTTCACACACACTCCCCCCCCCCCCCACCGAGTTCCTTTCCACTGTTCCCCTCCCTCTGTTCTTTCCAACACTGGAGTTCCCTTGCTATGTTCTACCCTCCCTTGAGTTCCCTCCCTCTGTTCTACTCCCCTGGAGTTCCTCCCTCTGTTCTACCCCATGGAGTCCCTCCCTCTTTCTACCCACCTGGATTTCCCTCCCTCTGTTCTACCCCAGCTGGAGTTCCCTCCCTCTGTTCTACCCCCCTGGAGTTCCCTCCCTCTTCTACTTCTTGGAGTACCCTCCTTCTGTTCTATCCCAGCTGGAGTTCCCTCCCTCTTCTACCCCCTGGAGTCCCCTCCCTTTGATCTACCCCATGGAATTCCATCCCTCTGTTCTACTCCCCTGGAATTCCCTCCCTCTGTATTCCCTCCCTCTGGTCTACCCTCTTGAATTCCCTCTGTTCTACCCCCTGGAATCCCCTCCCTCTGTTCTACCCCGCTGGAGTCCCCTCCCTCTGTTCTACCCCATGGAGTTCCCTCCCTCTGTTCCCACCCCGATTGAATTCCCTCAATCTGTTCTACCCCCAAGTTCCCTCCCTCTGTTCTACACCCATGGAGTACCCCTCCTCTGTTCTACCCCCATGGAGTACCCTCCCTCTGTTCTACCCCCATGGAGTACCCTCCCTCTGTTCTACCCCCATGGAGTACCCTACCTCTGTTCTACACCCATGGAGTTCCCTACCTCTGTTCTACACCCATGGAGTTCCCTCCCTCTGTACTACCCCCATGGAGTACCCTCCCTCTGTTCTACCCCCATGGAGTTCCCTACCTCTGTTCTACACCCATGGAGTTCCCTCCCTCTGTACTACCCCCATGGAGTACCCTCCCTCTGTTCTACCCCCATGGATTACCCTACCTCTGTTCTACACCCATGGAGTTCCCTCCCTCTGTACTACCCCCATGGAGTACCCTCCCTCTGTTCTACCCCCATGGAGTTCCCTACCTCTGTTCTACACCCATGGAGTTCCCTACCTCTGTACTACACCCATGGAGTACCCTCCCTCTGTTCTACCCCCATGGAGTTCCCTCCCTCTGTACTACCCCCATGGAGTACCCTCCCTCTGTTCTACCCCCATGGAGTTCCCTACCTCTGTTCTACACCCATGGAGTTCCCTACCTCTGTACTACCCCAATGGAGTTCCCTCCCTCTGTTCTACCCCATGGAGTTCCCTCCCTCTGTTCTACACCCATGGAGTACCTCCCTCTGTTCTACACCCATGGAGTTCCCTCCCTCTGTTCTACCCCCATGGAGTTCCCTCCCTCTGTTCTACCCCCATGGAGTACCCTACCTCTGTTCTACACCCATGGAGTTCCCTCCCTCTGTACTACCCCAATGGAGTTCCCTCCCTCTGTTCTACACTCCCTGGAGTACAATCCCTCTGTTCCACCCCCCCCCCCTCCTGGAGTTCTCCACACCTCCCCACCCAGAGTTCCCTTCCAGTGTACCCCCATCCACAGTTCCCTTCCTCTGTTACTCCTAGGAGTTTCCTCCCTGTGTTCACCCACCTGGAGTTTCTGCCTTCTGTTACCCCCTGGGGTTCCCTCCCTCCGTTTCTTCCTCACCCAGATTTCCCTCCATTTGTTACCGCCCCGAAGTTCCCTCAATCTGCCCCTCTCAACCAGAGTTCCCTCCATCTGTTCCCCCCACCCAGAGTTCCCTCCGTCTCTTCCTCATGAGTCCGTCCCTCTGCCCCCCTCCCCTCCCACACACACCTGGAATTGCCTCTCTGTTCTCCCACGGAGTTCCCTTCCTCTGTCCCCCCCCCCCTCTGGATTTCCTCACTGTTCCCCCCCTCCTGAGTTCCCTCTATCTGTTCCCCCCACCCAGAGTTCCCTCCTGTTTCTTCCTCAACAGGAGTTCCCCCCCCCCCCTCTGTTCCCCTCACACACACACCTGGGATTGCCTCTCTCTGTTCCCCCACGGAGATCCCTCCTCTGTCCCACCCCCCTTGGATTTCTTCACTGTCCCCCCCCCCCTGAGTTCCAGCCCTCTATTGCCCTCCCCCCCCAACCTGGAGTTCCCTCCCTTTGTTCTCCCCTGAGTGTCCTCCCTCTCTTCCTCCAAGTTCCCTCCCTCTGTTCTACACTCCCTGGAGTTCAATCCCTCTGTTCTACCTCCCTGGAGTTCCCTCCCTCTGTTTCTTCCTCACCAGGAGTTACCTCCTCTGTACCCCCCACCCACACCTTAAATTGCCTCTCTGTTCCCCCACAGAGTTCCCTTCCTCTGTCCCCGTCCCCCCCCCCCCCTCTGAATTTCCTCACAGAGTTCCCACCCTCTGTTTCCCTCTATCCAGTGTTCCTTTCCTCTGTTCCCCCAACCTGGAGTTCCCTCCCTCTGTTCCCCATCCTGAGTGTCCTCCCTCTGTTCCCCATGTTCCCTCCTCTATCACCCCCCCCCCGAGTTCCCTCCCTCTGTTCTACCCCTCTGGAGTCCAATCCCTCTCTTCCCCGCACCCCGTGGAGTTCTCTCCTTCTGTTCCCTTTTCTTCTACACTACGCACAAAAAGTTAAGGATCACTTGCACAAAAATTCATAACTTTCAAAATAAGAAAGCCAATGCGTTGAAGTTTGGCAAACATTTAATTCCATGCTTTAGTGATAAACGATGCACAATTGCCTTCAATTTCGAGCAATCGTTTGGTGTGTACATTTGATCAAAGTGGGTACGTATCGAAATTTGATTTCCCAAAGTCATTGAAATCACAAGACAGGGCATTCTGATGCTCCCAAAAGTTCAGTAATGCGTGTAACCACCATGGCTGTTCTGGCACTCGACGCAGTGAGTCCTCATCGAGTTGACCAGGTTGGTGAAGATCCTCTGTGGAAGCGCCTGCCACTCAGCCTGCAGCATCTGGTAGAGGTGTTGGGCATCCCTGGGAGGGGGGTGGTTGCTCCTCACTTTGCGATCCAGCTCATCCCAGAGGTTCTCAATCGGGTTGAGATCGGGACTGCATGCTGGCCACTCCATTCTGTTGACTCCAGACTGCTGCAGGAAGTCGTTGACCACCCTTGCCCTGTGGGGGCGAGCGTTGTCATCCTGGTAGACAGTCGTCGGTCCCATCTGCTGCAGTGTAGGCACAGCCAGCGGTTGAAGGATCTCATCCCGGTATCGGAGGCCAGTCAGGTTACCCTGTACATGATACAAGGGTGTTCTGTGGTGAAGGCTGAAGGCCCCCAGACCATTACAGAACCTCCACCAAAGGCCACCTTTTCTTGGACAGTGGTGTCAATAAAGCTTTGCCCTGGGCGCCTCCAGACCCTCAGTCGGCCGTCGTTGTGGTTCATGGTGAAGCGTGATTCATCACTGAACAGGACTTGGGACCATTGCTGACGTGTCCACCTCACGTGACGTCTGCAGAAGGTGCGGCGTGCTGCCCTATGGGCTGGAGTTAAGCGTGGCCGTACAGCTGGGCGACGAGAACGGAGGTTAAACCCATGAAGGCGGTTCCGTATGGGTCTGCTGGCTGATGTTAATGTTAGTAGCCACCCTCAGCTGCCTTCGAATGATGCTGGAAGAGGCTGTTCTTGTCTGCAGGGCTTGTCATTCAATGAGACGATCTTCACGTGGGTTTGTCTTCTTCGGTCGACCAGATCTGCCAGTGGCTGTGAAGCGTTGAATCAGTCTGACAATGACCGAGATGGACATCTGAAGTTGCCTGGCCACTTCTCGCTTGGGAACACCATCTTGGAACCATGCAACAGCTCGTCCCCTCTCAAACTCGCTCAATTTTCGTCGTGGAGGCATTGTCAGATCAGGCCTACTACTGGTGGAATGTCTTCTTATAAAGCCAAGCAAGAGACAGCATCTCACACATAAACAGCAGTGCTTGCACGTGCATAATGGTTTTTCCATCTGGCTTGTGCAATGTGTTCAGGCAGAACGGTCCAAAACAAGGTCCTTTTTCGCAAGTTTCCGCTTTTCCGTTTGCGGCCAAGCTCAGCAGTAGAGAATCCCGTGCAATTTTCGCACTAACACAACATCGCCCACTTACAGCTGAACAAGAATTCATAACAATTTGGCTGGACTGAGAAATAAATAACAGTAGCGAACTGAGTTTATTACGCACCTGTTTTCTCATAGTGATCCTTAACTTTTTGTGCGTAGCTTATATGGAGTTCCCTCCCTCTCTTCTTCCCCACTCCAGAGTTCCCTCCCTCTGTTCTACCACCATCTGGAGTACCCTCCCTCTATTTTACCCCCCCCCCCCCGATCTGGAGTTCAGGCCCTCTGTTCTACCTCATGGAGATCCCTCCCTCTTTTCAACTCCCACCTGGAGTTCCTCCCTCGGTTCACTCCACTGTTCCCCCCATCCAGAGTTCCCTCCCTCTGTTCTCCACCCTCCCCCCATCTGGGAGTTCCCTCCCTCTGTTCTCTACCCCCTCCCGAATCTGGAATTCCCTCCCTGTGTTCTTCACCCCCCCCCCCCCATCTGGAGTTCCCTCCCTGCGTTTTTCACCCTCCCCGCATCAAGAGTTCCCTCCCTTTGTTACCACTCTGGA
Source organism: Monoplex corrugatus (assembly GCA_030674185.1). NCBI lineage: Eukaryota > Metazoa > Mollusca > Gastropoda > Littorinimorpha > Ranellidae > Monoplex > Monoplex corrugatus. The sequence continues at coordinate 70,734,619 of JAPXFY010000016.1, forward strand.
GTTCCCTCCCTGTGTTCCCCCACCCAGAGTACTCTCCCATTGTTCCCCACCTGAAGTTCCCACCCTCTGTTACCCCTGGAGTTCCTTCCCTCTGTTTCTCCCCCCCCCCCCAGAGTTCCCTCCACCTGCCACCCCCTGCCAGGAGTTTTCTCCATCTGTTCCCCCCACCTGGAGTTCCCCCCACCTGGAGTTCCCTCCCTCTGTTTCTTCCTCACCCAGAGTTCCCTTCCTTTGATCCCCCCCCCCCCCCCCCCGAGTTTCCTTCCTCTGTTCCACCCACCGGAATTCCCTATCTCTGTTTCCCCCCCGAGTTTCCTCCCTCTGCTCTTCACCCCCCCCCCCCCACACCTTTCCACTGTTCCCCTCCCACTGTTCTTTTTCCACTCCGGAATTCCCTCCCTCCATTCTACCCCCTAGAGTTCTCTCTCTCTGTTCTACAACCCCTGGAGTTCCCACCCTCTCTGTTCTACCCCCTGGAGTTCCCTCCCTCTGTTCTCATCCCCCCCCCCCCATCCGAAGTTCCCTCCCTCCGTTCTCTCCCTCCCGCAGTTCCCTCCTTTCGTTCTCCCGCCATCCGGGGTTTCCTCTCTCTGTTATCCCGGATTGGATGCAATTCTCTCCATTCCTTTGTTTCCCCCCCCCTCCTCCGGAGTTCCCTCCCTCTGTTCTCTTTCACTTCACTCCGTAGTTCCCTCCCTCTGTTCTTTCACTTCACTCCGTAGTTCCCTCCCTCTGTTCTCTTTCACTTCACTCCGTAGTTCCCTCCCTCTGTTCTCTTTCACTTCACTCCGGAGTTCCCCCCTTGTTCTCTTTCACTTCACTCCGTAGTTCCCCCCTCTGTTCTCTTTCACTTCACTCCGTAGTTCCCCCCTCTGTTCTCTTTCACTTCACTCCGTAGTTCCCCCCCCTGTTCTCTTTCACTTCACTCCGTAGTTCCCCCCTCTGTTCTTCCCCCTTCAGGAGTTCCTTCCCTCTGTTCTACACCCCTGGAGTTCCTTACTTCTGTTCTACACCCCTGGAGCTCCTTCCCTCTGTTCTACACCCCTGGAGTTCCTTCCCTCTCTGTTCTACACCCCTGGAGTTCCTTCCCTCTGTTCTACACCCATGGAGTTCCTTCCCTCTGTTCTACACCCATGGAGTTCCTTCTGTTTCCCGCTCTCCATCCAGAGTTCCCTCCGTCTGTTCTCTCCCTCCCCCTCCAGAGTTCCTTCCCTCTGTTCTCCCCCTACACGAAGTTCCCTCCATCCATTCCCCTCCCCCAAACCGAAGTTCCCTTTCTCTCTTCTCCCTCCCTCTCTTCTTCCACCCTCCTCCTTCCACGTCCGGAGTTCCTTCCTGTCTTCTCCCGCCTCCCTACCCCCCACGTCCAGAGTTCCCTCCCTCTGTTCTCCCGCCCCCCATCTGGAGTTCCCTCACTCTCTCCCCCCCCCCCATATCCGGAGTTCCCTCCCTCTGTTCTCTCTCCCTCCCCCCCATGTCCATAGTTCCCTCCCTCTGTTCTCCCCCCCCCCCACTTACCCCACGTCCAGAGTTCCATCTCTTCTCCCGCCCCCATCACCATCCGGAGTTCCCTCCCATCTGGAGTTAATTCTCTGCGCCCGCCCCCCACCCATATCCGAATTTCACTCCCTCTGTTTCCCCCCCTCCAGAGTTCCATCCCTCTCCACCTCCTTCCGACAACCGAAGTTCCCTCTCCCCACCGTCCTGAGTTCCATCCCTCTGTTGTCCCTCCCATCCGGAATTCCCTGTTTCCCTCCAAACCGGGGAATTCCCTCCCTCTGTTCTCTCCCCCCCCCCTGGAGTTCCTCCCTGTGTTCCCCCCTGTGTCCCCCACCCCCATCTGGAGTTCCTTCCTTCCGTTCTCCCCCCATCCGGAGTTCCCTTTCTCATATCCAGAGTTCTTCTGTTCAACCCTACAGAGTTTCCTCCCTCTGTTTTCCCTCCTACCTGGAGTTCTCTCCCTGCGTTCTGCCCCCATCCAGAGTTCCCTCAAACATTCCCACAAAAACTGCAGTTCCCTCTCTCCCACCATCCAGAGTTCCCTTGTTCTGTTCCCCAGTCCCTGGAGTTTTCTCGCTCTATTCCCCACCCCTGGAATTCCCTCGCTCTGTTCCCCACCCCCTCTCCGGAGGTCCCTTGCTCTGTTTCCTCCCAGACCTGGAGTTCCCTCCCTCCGTTTCTCCCAGCTATCCAGAGTTCTCTCCCTCATTCTCCCGTCCCCCCATCTGGAGTTCCCTCCCTCTGTTCTCTCCCACTCAAACTGAAGTCCCTCCCTCTGTTTCCCCGTATCCTCCCACTCAACCTGAAGTCCCTCCCTCTGTTTCCCCGTATCCAGAGTTCCTCCATCTGTCCCTCCCCCCCCCCCCCGAGTTCCCTCACTCTGTTCTCCTACCCCTATCCCCCATGCCCGGAGTTCCCTCCCTCTGTTCCCACACCCATAAGTTCCCTCCCTCTGTTTCCCGCACCCCACCCCATCCCCCATCCTGAGTTCCCTCCCTCTGTTCTCAAGCCCCCATCTGGAGTTCCCTCACTGTTCTCTCTCCCCCCCCCCATCCGGAGTTGCCTTCCTCTGTTCTACCCCTATCCAGAGTTATCTCTGTTCTTCTCCTCATCCAGAGTTGCCTCCCTCTGTTACTCACAAGATCTGAACACAATACCTGGACAGGAAAACGGCGTTAGCTGAAGGCAACTTGCTTTTCGTCTCGGTTTCTCGCTGGTTTCTCGTCTCGTTGGTTTCTCGTCTCGCTGGTTTCTCGTCTCGTTGGTTTCTCGTCTCGCTGGTTTCTCGTCTCGCTGGTTTCTCGTCTCGTTGTTCTCGTTGTCGTTCTCGTTGTCCTCGTAGTCGTTCTCGTTGTCGTTCTCGTTGTCGTTCTCGTTCTTGTTGTTGTCGTCGTTGTTCTCGTTGTCATCGTTGTCGTTCTTCTTGTTGTCGTTCTTCTCGATGTCATCGTTGCCGTTCTTCTCGTTATCGTCGTTGTCGTTCTTCTCGTAGTCGTCATTTTCGTTGTTCTTCTCGTTGTTCTTCTCGTTGTTGTTCATCTCGTTGTTTTCGTTGTTCTTCTCGTTGTCGTTCTTCTCGTTGTTGTCGTCGCTGTTCTTGTCGTCGTCGTTGCTGTTCTCGTCGTCGTTGTTGTTCTTCTCGTTGTTTTCGTTGTTCATCTCGTTGTCGTTGTTCTTCTCGTTGTTGTTCTTCTCGTTGTTGTTCTTCTCGTTGTCGTTCTCGTTGTTGTCGTTGTTCTTCTTGGCGTCGTCGTTGTTGTTCTCGTCGTCGTTGTTCATCTCTTCGTCGTCATTGTTGTTCTCGACGTCGTCGTTGTTCTTCTCGTTGTCGTCGTTGTTGTTCTCGTCGTCGTCGTTGTTGTTCTCGTCGTCGTCGTTGTTCTTCTCGTTGTCGTCGTTGTTCTTCTCGTTGTCGTCGTTGTTCTTGTTGTCGTCGTTGTTGTTGTTCTCGTTTCATCGTTGTCACTATTTTCGTTGTCGTTGCTATTCTCGTTGTGGTGCCTGCTATTCTTCTCATTGTCGTCGTTGTTGTTCTCGTTGTTCTTCTCATGCTCGTCCTTGCTGTTCTCGTGGTCGTCCTTGCTTCCCGTTGTCATTGTTCTCGTTGTCGTCGTTCTTCTCGATGTAGTTGTCGTCGTTGTTGTTCTCAATGTCGTAAGTGTCGTTGTTGTTCTCGTTTTAGTTGTTTTTTGTTCTCGCTGTCGTCCTTGTTCTGTTCTTCTCGCTGTCGTCCTTGTTCTGTTCTTCTCGTCCTTGCTGTTTGTCTCGTTGTCGTCCTTGTTGTTCTTCTCGTTGTCGTCCTTGTTGTTCTTCTCGTTGTCGTCCTTGTTGTTCTTCCCGTTATCGTCCTTGTTGTTCTTCCCGTTGTCGTCCTTGTTCTTCCCGTTGTCGTCCTTGTTGTTCTTCCCGTTGTCGTCCTTGTTGTTCTTCCCGTTGTCGTCCTTGTTGTTCTTCCCGTTGTCGTCCTTCCCGTTGTCGTCCTTGCTGTTCTTCCCGTTGTCGTCCTTGCTGTTCTTCCCGTTGTCGTCCTTGCTGTTCTTCCCGTTGTCGTCCTTGTTGTTCTTCCCATTGTCGTCCTTGTTGTTCTTCCCGTTGTCGTCCTTGTTGTTCTTCCCGTTGTCGTCCTTGTTGTTCTTCCCGTTGTCGTCCTTGTTGTTCTTCCCGTTGTCGTCCTTGTTGTTCTTCCCGTTGTCGTCCTTGTTCTTCCCGTTGTCGTCCTTGTTCTTCTTGTCGTCCTTGTTGTTCTTCCTGTTGTCGTCCTTGTTGTTCTTCTTGTTGTCGTCCTTGTTCTTCCCGTTGTCGTCCTTGTTCTTCTCATTGTCGTCCTTGTTGTTCTTCCTGTTGTCGTCCTTGTTCTTCTCGTTGTCGTTCTTCTCGTTGTCGTCCTTGTTCTCGTTGTCGTCCTTGTTGTTCTCGTTGTCCTTGTTGTTCTCGTTGTCGTCTTGTTGTTCTTCTCGTTGTCGTCCTTGTTGTTCTTCTCGTTGTCCTTGTTGTTCTCCTCGTTGTCGTCCTTGTTCTTCTCGTTGTCCTTGTTCTCGTTGTCCTTGTTCTCGTTGTTCCTTGTTCTCCTCGTTGTCGTCCTTGTTCTCGTTGTCGTCCTTGTTTTTCTCGTTGTCGTCCTTGTTCTTCTCGTTGTCCTTGTTGTTCTCGTTGTGTCGTCCTTGTTGTTCTCATTGTCCTTGTTGTTCTTCTCTTGTCCTTGTTCTTATTGTTGTCGTCCTTGTTGTTCTTCCCGTTGTCGTCCTTGTTCTTCTCGTTGTCCTTGTTGTTCTTATTGTTGTCGTCGTTGTTTTTCCTCGTTGTCCTTGTTGTTCTTCTCGTTGTCCTTGTTGTTAGCGTTGTCGTCCTTGTTCTTCTCGTTGTCCTTGTTGTTCTTCTCGTTGTCCTTGTTCTTATGTTGTCGTCCTTGTTGTTCTTCCGTTGTCGTCCTTGTTCTCGTTGTCCTTGTTGTTCTTATTGTTGTCGTCCTTGTTCTTCCGTTGTCGTCCTTGTTGTTCTTCTCGTTGTCCTTGTTCTCCTCGTTGTCGTCCTTGTTGTTCTTCTCGTTGTCGTCCTTGTTGTTCTCATTGTCCTTGTTCTTCTCGTTGTCGTCCTTGTTCTTCTCGTTGTCCTTGTCTTATCGTTGTCGTCCTTGTTGTTCTTCTCGTTGTCGTCCTTGTTCTTCTCGTTGTCCTTGTTCTTCTCGTTGTCGTCCTTGTCTGTTTCTCTTGTCCTTGTTTTCTTCTCGTTGTCGTCCTTGTTGTTCTTCTCGTTGTCCTTGTTCTTCTCGTTGTCGTCCTTGTTCTTCCCGTTGTCGTCCTTGTTGTTCTTCTCATTGTCGTCCTTGTTCTCGTTGTCCTTGCTTTCTTCATGTTGTCGTCCTTGTTGTTCTCATTGTCGTCCTTGTTCTTCCCGTTGTCGTCCTTCCCGTTGTCGTCCTTGTTCTTCTCGTTGTCGTCCTTGTTGTTCTTGTTGTCGTCCTTGTTGTTCTCGTTGTCGTCCTTGTTCTTCCCGTTGTCGTCCTTGTTCTGTTGTCGTCCTTGTTGTTCTTCCGTTGTCGTCTTTTTGTTGTTCTCGTTGTCGTCCTTGTTCTCGTTGTCGTCCTTGTTCTCGTTGTCGTCCTTGTTCTCGTTGTCGTCCTTGTTCTTCTCGTTGTCGTCCTTGTTCTTCTCGTTGTCGTCCTTTGTTCTTCTCGTTGTCGTCCTTGTTGTTCTTCTCGTTGTCGTCCTTGTTGTTCTTCTCGTTGTCGTCCTTGTTGTTGTTCTCGTTGTCGTCCTTGTTGTTCTTCTCGTTGTCGTTCGTCGTTCTCGTTGTCGCCTTGTTCTTCTCGTTGTCGTCCTTGTTCTTCTCGTTGTCGTCCTTGTTGTTCTTCTCGTTGTCGTCGTCGTTCTCGTTGTCGTCCTTGTTCTTCTCGTTGTCCTTGTTCTACGCCTTGTCGTTCTCGTTTTTCTTCTCGTTGTCGTCCTTGTTCTTCCCGTTGTCGTCCTTTTTGTTGTTCTCGTTTTTTTCGTTGTCGTTCTCATTTTCTCGTTGTTGTTCTCGTTGTTATTGTTGTTCTCGTTGTTGTTCTCATTGTTGTTATTGTTGTTGTTCTCGTTGTCGTTCTTCTCGTTGTCGCCGTTATTCTTCTCGTTGTTGTCTTCCTTGATGTTCTTCTTGTTGTCGTCCTTGTTCTGGTTGTTGTTCTGGTTGTCGTTGTTGTTCTCGTTGTTCTCATTGTTCTCGTTGTTTTGTTGTCATTGTTGCATCATTGTTGTTGTCATTGTTTTTTTTGGTGTCATTGTTGTTGTTGTTCTCGTTTTTTTCGTTGTTCTCGTTGTTTTTCTTGTTGTATTTCTCGTTGTATTTCTAGCTGTTGTTGTTTCTCGTCGTCGTCGTGTTGTTTTTGTTAAACTTCTTATTTTTTTCTTTTCGTGTTCATGTTGGAAGTCTTGGTGCTGTAAGGCTTCGTTTTTGTTCTTGTTGCTCGTTGTTTTCCTGTTTTTGTTTGTGTTTATCTTGTATTTGTTCTGTTTTGTATTTTCTTCGTCCTGTTCCTGTTAGTGTTGTGACTGGCATTTGTTGATAATGTTATAATGATAATGTACTCCATGATGTCAGGTTTTGCTCTTCTACCCTTGTTCTTTCTTCTTGATCTGTGTTTTCTTGACATTTACTTTTTGGGGGTGGAAGGACGCTTGCTTTTTGTGTACTTCGGTTTGCTCTGTGTTTACATGTATGTTTTGGTCATTTTCGATCGTGGGGTCAAGTTTGTTTCACTTGCCCTCTTGCCTTCATCTGTATCCCAGTTCTTTCGTTTGTCTTGTCCCACGTCGTTTTTTTCCCCTGTCTTCTTGTTCTATTTACTTATTTCTTTGTTTTTTGTTCTGTTCTTGGCTTCGTTTTTTCTTTTTTCATTTCCGCCAAATGTTTCTTCTCCTATTCTTTTTGTTTTTTGTTTCCCTTCTCTTTGTTTCCCTTCTCTTTGTTTCCCTTCTTTTTGTTTCGTGATTTTGTTATCGTGTTTTGGGTTCTTGTTTCAGTTGTTATGTTTTAGTTCTGTTCTGTTTATTTGTTTCCTCCTTGTTTTCTTGATCATACATTTCTCTTTCTTTCGTGTTCTTATTCTAGTTTGTCGATAGTTTTATTAATCGTGGTCTATTTGTCTTTTTGTTGTTTTCGCGTTTAATTTTGTCGCCTAGTTTATGCTCGTTCTGCCTTTGACCTCAATGCTATATTTTGCTTTTGTTTTTGTTTTCGTTTTCTAGCTTCTTTGATCTTCCTCTTATTGGTATAATTGTTCTTGATGTACTTCTTATTCTTGATATTTTTCCCTTTTACTCTTCTTCTTCGTGCTCTTCTTGGCGTTTTGCTGGTGGTGTTTTTGTCGTTGTTATCATTGATGTCCTTTTTCTGTTGTCATTCTGCTTCTCATCGTTTCTGGTCTTGCTGTTCTCTTAATTTGCTTATAGTTACTGTTTTTGTTTCCATTTCTGTATATCTATGTTGTTCCTATTCTGGCTGTTGTTTTCAACTGCGTAATGATAACAATCATGGATTTTCTTTATTTTGCGCATAAGTCGATTTTCCTTCTTGTTTTGTTTCTCTATTTGCTTCCGTGTTTTTGTTTTAATTTGGGTTTAATGTTGTGTTTGATAGTGCAAGCTTTGTGACTGTTCCTTATTTTCCCGTTCAGTTTTATGCCGTATCTGTTGTTATTGTGTTTTTGTTGTTATTTTTCCCTCTCCTATTTTTCTCGTTCTTGCCTTTCTTGCTCGTGTTCCCTTGTGTCTTTATCATTTCCTCTTCATCTTTTTGTTCCTTTTTACTTTATATATTTTTCACGTGTTTTATTTGTTTTCCTCGTTTTCTTGTTTGGTTTCTCTTTCATTACGTTTTTTTCTGGTTTCTATAACATACATAATGGAAGACTTATTTGGTTTTGATCTTCCTGCTGCTGCTGCTGCTTTTTGCGATGCAGAGCGTACGCTACTATCCTGGCGTGGTGTGAGGTCATTACGGGCAAACTGCAACAATGTGAGACCAAAATTGTATGTGCAAAGACTTACACAAAATACGCAAATAGACAAATAGAAAAAAACAAAACAAAAGTCCAAATGATTTAACGTAAATGGATACAGACATACAAGGTAGACAGTGGATGCATGCTTAGACATGTCGATAGACAGGGGCGGACAGATGGGTGGAAGTACAAGATTCCACGACAAAAGAACTGCTTCTGGCAAAATCGTGTAGAAAACTCGCTTTCATAGGAAAACAAACATGCACACACCGGAAAAACAATCAAAACAGACAATCAATTAGCAGATACAGTGTTCTGGAAACTTGAGGAGCATTTCAGGTCACTGCACTCAAATTAGGGACTATTTCCGTTTATGTTTAAAAATGAACTCCTCTTGGTTTGAAGGACGTACCATTTTACGCTGTATAACTAACATTTCACAACAAGAAAGAAAATCTCAGTTGGACAATTTTCTCGTCGCTTTGATCGAACAAACTAGACTGAATTGGATTGTTACCTTCGTCGAATACATGAACGGCCTTTAGAGGTGTGGCTGTGTGGTTTGTCAGCCACATTGACAAAGGCACACGTCAGTTTTCGTCCTTTGTTGTAAAGCAGAAAAGTCCTGGAACTCATCATATCAGTACCGTCCGTTCTGGGGATGTCTGGAATGGTGTCCAGCTTAGACGTTGTTCATTAAGTTTCTTCAGTCATCTGTCAATAAGGAGAAAGTATCAAATGTATTCCTTTTGTCTGTGCGTGTGGTGGTGGTGGTGGTGGTGCGGTTGTAGTTGGTGGTTGGTGATAGTGGGCGATGGTGGTGGTTGGTGGTGATAGTGGGCGATGGTGGTGGTTGGTGGTGATAGTGGGCGATGGTGGTGGTTGGTGGTGGTGGTGGTTGGTGTTTGGTAGATGGTGATGATGTTGGTTTCCTCGAATGCTGATTTCATATTTACATTTATGAATGGAGAAAGTTTCATGTAAAAGAATGTTTTGTCCGTTATGCTTTTGTATTTGTACAAGGTCTGCACAGACACAAATTAATGCATTTTGTTGTGTACGTGTATTTGCAGAAGTGTGAAGCAGGACTCCTGCCAAAGATGAAGTTGAAAGGGGACATGCAGTGTCTTCATCTGAGGGAGACACGATGGATGAGCAGACACCATTCAGCATCGTCTAAGCAAGACCAGCATGCTCAGAATGCTGAACAACGTGTGGAAGTTCCCCCAAATCATCATGTACACTGCCGCAGGGCGTTTGCGATCATGGCCCTCCATACGAATCTCTGTTGTCACTGCAAGTACATCTCCCACCCTCTTTCTTCATCCACGCCACAATTCTGTCTAGTATTTTCTCTCTAGATCCACTTTGTGTTCTTTTTGCCTCTTCCTTTCATGTTGTGACTAGGTACTCTAATTTCTCTTGTCTCATAAAATGTCTTATAAATGTTGCCCGTCCTTCCCCAATCCTATTCACTAATGTTCTTTTTGCGTTTGCCTCACTCAAGACAGTCTCGTTTGTTTTCTTTGCTCTCCATATAACTCTTAACATTCTTCTTAGAAACTACATTTCAGCTGCCTCAGTCTTGTTGACTTTGCGTGTTGACTGTTCACACTTCGCATCTGTATAACAAGATCGATCTATATAACACTGAAGAACTCTCCCCGGTGCCAATCGACAGGGAACTGTCGTCAAGAACGCTGAATGCTTTTTTTAGCCTGTCCAGCTCTGCTGGCCATCTCTCCATAGTGCATCCGCCGCCTGTTGAGATGACTGGAGGACTGGATGACATGGTGGTCGGTGAAAGACAAGAAATCCCCTCATGCAGAGTGACGGCAGATGACACAGCATGATGGGACCGGTTGAAGGGTTTGAATGTCTGGGAACAGTCATCTCACCAGTTCCTCCAAATACAATGCAAATACACAGTGGAATTGTACCATAGCCGTGTCCTTTTCACCCCACTTTAAGGCTCAGAATGATGGAGGATGGCAGAGATCGACCTTATCAAGCTGTCAACCCTACACACAAGAAACTTTCTGAAGAATCAGAGGAATCATCTGGCCTAACACCATCTCCAACCAGTAACTACTCGAAGAGAGCAGAATCACATTATCCAAACTGCCCTTCGCTCCACATAACAATGAAAAAAATGATAACAGTAAGGCGCCAAATCTTGATTCAAGATTCAAACCAAGGTACTCCCGTCATTCACCAAAGTCAACAACGACCAAGTACAAATACACGCAAACTGGGGTGGTGGGTGGGGTGGGGAACAGGACAGGAGCAGGGCGTGTGACCCCTGACCCAAGCCGTCATCATCTGTCTCACGCCACACACACACACACGCATGCACACACACACACACATGCATGCACGCGAACGC
>JAPXFY010000016.1:70752485-70757485 GCA_030674185.1 Monoplex corrugatus
TGTCTCTGTCTCTCTCCCTCTCTCTCTCTCTCTCCCTCTGTCTCTCCTCTATCTCAATTTCTGTCTCTCTGTCTGTCTGTCTCTCTTTGTCTTTGACTGTCTCTCTCTCTCTCTCTCTCTCTCTGTGTCTCTGTCTCTCTTTCTTCTCATCTCTCTCCCTCTGTGTCTCTCTCTCTTTCTCTCTCTGTCTATTTTTCTCTCCCAGTTTGTCTGTCTGTCTGTCTCTTTATCTCTCTTTATCTCTCTCTCTATCTCTATGTCTGTCTGCCTCTCTCTATTTCTTTTTCTCTCCCTGCCCCCTCTCTTTGTATCTGTCTGTCTGTCTGTCTGTCTCTATGTCTCTATGTCTCCCTCTCTGTCTCTGTCTCACAGTCTCTCTCTCTATCTCTTCTCTCTCTCTCTCAATTGTCATTTCTTCTCTCTCTCTCACTCTCTCTCTCTCTCTCAATTGTCATTTCTTCTTTTTTTTTCCTCTATTCATTTTTTTTCTTTCAAGCTTCCTGCAATTCTTATCGATATATCTCTGTCTTCTCCAGCAGGGTTACCGATATGCACACTCTGGTAATGCGAACGGTCAATACTGACAATACCAATTAAAACTTGCAAACGAGTCTTCTTTTGCGTCCATGTATCGTCAACGATTTTCTGCCAGTTCCATACATGTTCTTTATTTCCACATGCTGTGACCTTAATGTACATGTACTCCCAGCTCTTTGATAGTTATATATATAGTTTTTAAACTTAAATTAACAAATTTAGTGTTTAAGTCGGTTTTGTCCTGCTTTCCTCACCTCCCAACAAAAACAAAAACAGATGAAAAAATACTCATAGAAACTGAAAGTTGACTACAAGTTATCGTCGTCGTCGTCGTCGTCATCATCATCATCATCATCATCTTTCTCGTCGTCATCGTCTTCGTCGTTGTCATCATCGTCGTTTTCGTCGTCGTCGTCTTCTTCTTCTTCTTCGTTTTCGTCTTCTTCTTCTTCTTCTTCTTCTTCTTCTTCTTCTTCTTCTTCTTCTTCTTCTTCTTCTTCTTCTTCTTCTTCTTCTTCTTCTTCTTCTTCTTCTTCTTCTTCTTCTTCTTCTTCTTCTTCTTCTTCTTCTTCTTCTTCGTCTTCTTCGCATTCTTCTTCTTCGCATTCTTCGCATTCTTCTTCTTCGCATTCTTCTTCTTCGCATTCTTCTTCTTCTTCTGCTTCTTCTTCTGCTTCTTTTCTTCTTCTTCTTCTTCTTCTTCTTCTTCTTCTTCTTCTTCTTCTTCTTTTTCTTTTCTTCTTCTTCTTCTTCTTCTTCTTCTTCTTCTTCTTCTTCTTCTTCTTCTTCTTCTTCTTCTTCTTCTTCTTCTTCTTCTTCTTTCTTCTTCTTCTTCTTCTTCTTCTTCTTCTCTTCTTCTTCTTCTTCGCATTCTTCTTCTTCTTCTTCTTCGCATTCTTCTTCTGCTTTTCTTCTCTTTCTCTTCTTCTTCTTCTTCTTCTTCTTTCTTCTTTCTTCTTCTTCTTCTTCTTCTTCTTCTTCTTCTTCTTCTTCTTCTTCTTCTTCTTCTTCTTCTTCTTCTTCTTCTTCTTCTTCTTCTTCTTCTCTTCTTCTCTTCTTCTTCTTCTTCTTCTTCTTCTTTCTTCTTCTTCTTCTTCTTCTTCTTCTTTTTCTTCTTCTTCTTCTTCTTCTTCTTCTTCTTCTTCTTCTTCTTCTTCTTCTTCTTCGCATTCTTCTTCTTTCTTCTTCTTCGATTCTTCTTCGCATTCTTCTTCTTCTTCTTCTTCTTCGCATCTTCTTCTTCGCATTCTTCTTCGATTCTTCTTTTTCGTTCTTTCTTCGCATTCTTCTTCTTCTTCTTCTTCTTCTTCTTCATTCTTCTTCGCATTCTTCTTCTTCGCATTCTTCTTCTTCGCATTCTTCTTCTTCGCATTCTTCTTCTTCTTCTTCTTCTTCTTCGTCTCTTCTTCGCATTCTTCGCTCTTCTCTTCGTTCTCTTCTCTTCCTACTTTATCTTCATTCACGGTTCCCATAGCTCTTCATTAATTTACATTGCACTTCACCAATAACGAGGAGGAAAGTGATTGTTGCAGTACGATTTTGATCTTTAAGCTCACCAGCATCGTCGTCGTCGTCGTCGTCATCACCGTCATCATCGTCGTCGTCATCATCATCATCATCATCATCATCATCATCATCATCATCATTATCATGTGCCCTGCCGCATGGCGTTGGCGATCATGGCCCTCCATATGCATCTATCCCCTGGTGGGCTTTAAAGCTATTGGGGATATTTTATGGCTGTAATATTATGTTTCAAACACAAGAAGAAAGGAGAGAAAGTGAGATGAGTATAAATACACAATTGTAGTATGACTGTACATGACTTGACTTGACAAAGACTCTCTTGAGTGGATCACACGATGATAAACACAGTACAGGAGATACACTTCATTTTAAACGATATCAACAAATGAAAATCAAATTGACTATAAAGCTTCAACTGGTATAAACGATACACTTGATGCACAAAGAGAGTAAATAAACCCAAATTTTGTTGTGAAGCTTCAATTGCTATGAATGATACACTTGTTACGCAAATGAAATAAATAAACACGAACTTTATTGTGAATCTTCAACTGGTATAAATGACACATCTCATGCACAAAGAGAACAAATAAATCCAAATTTCATTGTGAAGCTTTAACTGGTATGAATGACGCACTTGATACACAAAGAGAATAAATAAACACGAACTTCATTGCGAAGCTTAAACTGGTATGGATGACACATCTGATACACAAAGAGAATTAATGAACACGAATTTCATTGTGAACATTGAGGAATGTTCTGAGCTTGCAGTTCTGTGCCTTGTGGCTGCGTCTATGTTAGCTGAATGGGTAGGGCAAACTGTGTTGGATTTGAGAAATTCTACATGGGAAATAACTCCGTGACTCTCAAGAGTTATGTTGCTTAGTTAATATTCATAATTCTCCCAGCTTCCCTCCTATTTCCTTTGGAGGAATTTCATTGTGAAGCTTCAACTGGTATGAATGACACATCTCACACACAACGAGAATAAATAAACACGAACTTCATTAAGAAGTTTCAACTGGTATGAATGACACATCTGATACACAAAGACAATAAATAAGCATTAACTTCATTGTGAAGCTTCAAATGGTATGAATGACATATCTGATATACAAAGAGAATAAATAAACACAAACTTCATTGTGAAGCTTCAACTGGTATGAATGACATATCTGATACACAAAGAGAATAAATGAACACGAACTTTATTGTGAAGTTTCAACTGGTATGAATGATACACTTGATACACAAAGAGAATAAATGAACACGAACTTTATTGTGAAGCTTCAACTGGTATGAATGACACATCTCACACACAAAGAGAATAAATAAACACAAACTTCATTAAGAAGCTTTATCTGATATGGATGACACATCTGATACACAAAGAAAATAAATAAACACGAACTCCATTGTGAAGCTTCAACTAGTATGGATGACACAGTTGATACACAAAGAAAATAAATATACATGTACTTCATTGTGAAGCTTCAACTAGTATGAACGATACACTTGATACATAAAGCAAAGGAATGAACACGAACTTCATTGTGAAGTTTCAACTGATATGAATGATACACTTGATACACAAAGAGAATAAATGAACACAAACTTTATTGTGAAGTTTCAACTGATATCAATGATACACTTGATACACAAAGAGAATAAATGAACACAAACTTTATTGTGAAGCTTCAACTGGAATGAATGACACATCTGATACACAAAGAGAATAAATGAACACAAACTTTATTGTGAAGCTTCAACTGGTATGAATGACACATCTGATACACAAAGAGAATAAATGAACACAAACTTTATTGTGAAGCTTCAACTGGTATGAATGACACATCTGATACACAAAGAGAATAAATGAACACAAACTTTATTGTGAAGCTTCAACTGGTATGAATGACACATCTGATACACAAAGAGAATAAATGAACACAAACTTTATTGTGAAGCTTCAACTGGTATGAATGACACATCTGATATACAAAGAGAATAAATAAACACAAACTTCATTAAGAAGCTTTATCTGATATGGATGACACATCTGATACACAAAGAAAATAAATAAACACGAACTCCATTGTGAAGCTTCAACTAGTATGGATGACACAGTTGATACACAAAGAGAATAAATGAACACAAACTTTATTGTGAAGTTTCAACTGGTATGAATGATACACTTGATACGCAAAGAGAATAAATGAACACGAACTTCATTGTGAAGCTTCAACTGGTATGAATGACACATCTGATACACAAGAGAAAAAATAAACAGGAACTTCATCGTGAAGTTTCAATTGGCATGAATAATACACTTGATACACAAAGAGAATAGATATACATGAACTTCATTGTGAAGCTTCAACTGGTATGAATGACACATCTGATACACAAAGAGAATAAATAAACACGAACTTCATTGTGAAGCTTCAACTGGTATGAATGATACACCAGATACACAAATGAAATAAATAAACACAAACTTCATTGTGCAACTAATATGAACGATACACTTGATACATAAAGGAAAGGAATGAACACAAACTTCGTTGTGAAACTTCAACTAATACATTGTGTATGAATGACAAATCTGATACACAAAGAGAATAAACACATTTTTCATTGTGAAGCTTCAACTGGTATGAATGACACACATGATACACAAACAGAATAAATAAACACGAACTTTATTGTGAAGCTTCAAATAGTATGAACGATACACTCGGAACACAAAGAAGTAGACGAACATCAAAATTGATAACAAAGCTTAGCAATGTAGATGGCATTTTGACTTGCCTGTAAGTCTTACAATTCTCAAAGTGCTTCTGTAACTAAAGACCAAATTTATACTCACAAAGTGACATTTGGTTTGG
Source organism: Monoplex corrugatus (assembly GCA_030674185.1). NCBI lineage: Eukaryota > Metazoa > Mollusca > Gastropoda > Littorinimorpha > Ranellidae > Monoplex > Monoplex corrugatus. Next base: position 70,757,441 of record JAPXFY010000016.1, read on the forward strand.
GATCAGGAGAAATCAAACTCAAGCTCTCAAGTCTGTTTTGCTCTA
>JAPXFY010000016.1:70764985-70767485 GCA_030674185.1 Monoplex corrugatus
ATTGAATATGGGCTAATGCTTACACAGATAACAGGGGCAGAAACGAACATGGAACTATGTCTCAATACTCTTGGGGTATTTGGCAAACATCACACAGATAACATTCCTGGCATTGGAACCTTCGTTTACATTATCGTTAACAAGTGAGAGGTTAATATAAAACATTTCTTGTATGTAAATCTTCCTTTACCCTCGTCACAAACCATTGTTATCAGGTTAACACAAAACATTTCTTGCATTTAAACCTTCCTTTATTATCACAATAAATCATTCATATCCAGTTGACATAAAACGTTTCTTGCGTTTAAAGCTTCCTTTATTATCACCATAAGCCATTCATTTATAGGTTAACATAAAACATTTCTTGCACTTAAACCTTCCTTTATGTTTATCATAAACCATTGATTATCAGGTTAAAACATTCTATTAAACCTTATTTCCTACTTGCAGTTACAAACGTTTCTTGCTTAAAGCTTCCTTTATTTCACTACATTCATTATAGTAACATAACATTTCTTGCACTAAACGTCCTTTTGTTACATAACTGATTATAGTAATAAAACATTCTGCAGTAAAGCTTCTTATTTCATACCTGTTGTCATTAAAAAACTTTCTGCATTTAAACTCCATTTGTCATAGTCGTAACCATTTAATGTCATGTTAACACAAAAGATGTCTTGCATTTAAACCTTCCTTTACCATAATCATAAACCATTTATTGTCAGGTTAACATAAGATATTTCTCGTCTTGTAATTCTTTCCTGCATGGGGATGTTAGGGAGTCTTTCAGTACAAATAGTACCCCCACCTTCTGGAAATTCTGTGCTAGAAACTCCCTCATTTTGTCACTCTCTTTGTTTCTGCCTTGTTTTTTTGCTTTTTGTCATTATTTTTCCTATCATTTTCTGCCTTGCTGTTCATTCGCCTGTATGTGTTCTATAAAATCTTGCATACTTTCTCTAATTGGGTACATACATTAAGTGCATTTTTGGCTATGGGAAAATGAGATACGCAGAAACAATTTTAAGTAATTTAGGCCTGTTTTATACATAAACATGTTTTAGTGTCCTTAGTTGTGTTTGAATTTGTAGTCAGAGTTTTAAAAATCCCCTGTGGGATACATTGGATGGAATGGTCAACGCAAGGGGCATCTTGTTAGATTATCTGCACAAATGCATTGATATGTGTATTCAATTTTCTGTTTCTTTTTTCCCTGTTGAAGTATTGTGTTAATATTGAAATGGTTATAAACCTGATATGGCTGTATGCAATCAGCTGGGCTTTAAGCAACGATAAGAATAAGAATGTAATCCTTTATCATCATAAATAATTCATTGTTAGGTTAACATGACGCCTTGCTTGCATACAAACTTTCATTTATGCTAAAGAGACATGATTTATCGCCAGTTTAACACAAAACATGTCAATCTTTGTTTGTCATCATCATATACCATGTCAGAAAAAACAGTATTCCTTGCATTCTAAATCCCCTTTTTATCATCATGAACAATTCATTTTCAGATTTACATAAAAATTGACAAGCACATTTACAATAATATTTAAATCTCTTCGAAAATTTCGAAACAAACACATTATGAATGAAACTTAAGAACTATATCTAAATGTAGTCAAACGCAATGATCGAATCATGAATGTTAATATAATTGAAATAGTCTTAACAACAATTTTATTTCAAAACTTGAACTGAAATTTGAAAGTACATGCTACTGAGTGTGGTTGATGCTTCATGAATATGTACATTAACTAGAAGGGCAGAGAGAATGAAAGAGAGAAAGAGAGAGTGAATAAGAATCCAGAAAAATGACCCTTTCAAACACTTAAGCACTCAAGGATAGCATGAGAATTAGGTTCCACTGGGCCCCGATTTATAGACGTTCTTTTTCTATTCTACACATAGAGCATACTGACATAAAAGAGACCTGCATTAATTTAAATCTAAACAAATAAACACTGCATACATGTACATATACAATGAAATGTAAAAAAAACATAAAGAAGAAAGGAAACAAAGCATTGCAAGCAAACAATTTACACAAACAAGAAAGATGAAGGGGAGATAGAAGTGTAGTTAATGATGACATGTTCGACTGTATGCTTAAGAGAGAGAGAGAGAGAGAGAGAGAGAGAGAGAGAGGAGAGAGAGAGAGAGCAGACAGACAGACAGACAGACAGACAGAGACAGACAGACAGACAGACAGAGACACAGAGAGAGAGACAAAGAGGGAGAGAGGCAGGCAGGCAGATACGCATGCTGATAGACACAGAGACACAGAGAGAGGGGAAGTGGTATTAAGGGAGAAAGAGAGAGAGAGCAATCAAACACACACATAAGAAAACAAGCATCATCTTTCTGTGACAAAAGGGAAACACTCTTTTACAACCTCCATCAAGCAGCAGTAACAACATTGCCAGAATGATGACCAGTCTGACAGCATTTTTGTAGACAGTGTGACTGATACTGCCAGCAAGGTGAATGACC
>JAPXFY010000016.1:70769985-70774985 GCA_030674185.1 Monoplex corrugatus
AAGAGAGAGAGAGAGGCAGGCAGGCAGATACACAGGCCAACAGACACAGAGACACAGAGAGAGGGGAAATGGTAGTAAGGGAGACAGAGAGAGAGCAACCAAACACACACATAAGAAAACAAGTATCATCTTTCCCTGACAAAAGACAAATGCACTTTTACAATCTCCATCAAGCAGCAGTAACAATATTACCAAAATGATAACTGGTCTGACAGTATTTTTTGTAAATAGTGCGAGCAATGCTGCCAGCAAGGTGAACGACCAGCAGCTGTAGACTGTGTGTGGGCATGCCATGTCCTGATGGCTTGCGTTTTCTAATCATCTGTCTCTTGTGGGGATCGAAACTCTCTCCTGTCATGTCCCATTTCAATTGAGAAGGGATGCTTTCTGGTGCGTGTGGGGTGTCACTGATGGCCGTTTGCTGCCTATGGCAATGAATCTGTTTTGTGTCCATCAGCATCTAGCATGAAGCAATGGACAGTACTGTGAAGTCATTGTTGCTGCTAGTCGTTTTTCTTGTTCCCTGATGTATTGTTACTTACGCTCACTCAATATTAAGTAGTCTTACTATACACTCTGTCTGTTGGTCTGTTTTTTCTGTCTGTCTCTCTTCCTGTCTCTGTTTCTCTTTCACTCACTCTCTCTCCTTATTTCTCTGTGTGTCTCTCTCCTCCCTCCCACTGTCTTCCCTCCCTCCCTCCCTCTCTAACTATGTCCAACGTCTGTATTGAAGACTGCAATGTTACTGCCAGCCCAGGATATTGTTTTCATGCTATTTTGAAACATTGCTCACAAACGAGGGACATATAGAGAAAGAAAGAAAGAGAGAGAGAGAGACAGGGAGTCAAAGACATACAGATATAGAGACAGAGAGACAAACAGAGAGAGAGAAAGTGGCATGCAGATATGCAGGCAGAAAGACATAGAGAGATAGAGAGAGGAAAAGGAATAGCAAGGGGAGAAAGTGAGAGAGAGAGAGATAGAAAGAGAGAGAGAGAGAGAGAGAGAGAGAGAGAGAGAGAGAAGAGAGAGAGCGTGTGTGTGCAATTAAACACACACGTAAGAAAACAAGCATCATCTTTCTGTGACAAAAGGGAAACACTCTTTTGCAACCTCCATCAAGCAGCAGTAACAACATTGCCAGAATGATGACAAGTCTGACAGTATTTTTGTAAACAGTGTGACTGATACTGCCAGCAAGGTGAATGACCGGCAGCTGTAGTTTGTGTGTGGGCATGCCATGTCCTGATGGCTTGTGTTCTCTATTCATCAGTCCCTTGTGGGGATCGAAACTCTCTCCTGTCAGGTCCCATTTCAATTGAGGAGGGATGTTTTCTGGTGTGAGTGACGTGTCACTGATGGCCGCTTAGTGTCTATTGCAATGAATCTGTTTTGTGTCCATCACCATCTGCCATGATGCAATGGACAATATGCTGATGTCATTGTTTCTGCTTGTCCCCCGACTTTTGTCACATACACTCATTCAAACTTAAGTATCCTTGTTATGCTCTCTGCCTCTCTGCCTCTCTGTCCCTCTGTCTATGTCTATGTCTCTGTCTGTCTGTCTGTCTCTCCCTCTCTCTCTCTTCTGCCTCCCTCTCTCTCTCTCTCTCTAACTATGTCCAAAGTCTACAGAGAAGACTGTAAATATACTGCTGGCCCAGGATAATGCTTTTCTGTTGTTTTGAAACATTGCTCACAAACAAGAGAGAGAGAGAGAGAGAGAGAGAGAGAGAGAGAGAGAGAGAGAGAGAAAGAGAGAGAGAGAGGCAGGCAGGCAGATACACAGGCCAACAGACACAGAGACACAGAGAGAGGGGAAATGGTAGTAAGGGAGACAGAGAGAGAGCAACCAAACACACACATAAGAAAACAAGTATCATCTTTCCCTGACAAAAGACAAATGCACTTTTACAACCTCCATCAAGCAGCAGTAACAATATTACCAAAATGATAACTGGTCTGACAGTATTTTTTGTAAATAGTGCGAGCAATGCTGCCAGCAAGGTGAACGACCAGCAGCTGTAGACTGTGTGTGGGCATGCCATGTCCTGATGGCTTGCGTTTTCTAATCATCTGTCTCTTGTGGGGATCGAAACTCTCTCCTGTCATGTCCCATTTCAATTGAGAAGGGATGCTTTCTGGTGCGTGTGGGGTGTCACTGATGGCCGTTTGCTGCCTATGGCAATGAATCTGTTTTGTGTCCATCAGCATCTAGCATGAAGCAATAGACAATACTGTGAAGTCATTGTTGCTGCTAGTCGTTTTTCTTGTTCCCTGATGTATTGTTACTTACGCTCACTCAATATTAAGTAGTCTTACTATACACTCTGTCTGTTGGTCTGTTTTTCTGTCTGTCTCTCTTCCTGTCTCTGTTTCTCTTTCACTCACTCTCTCTCCTTATTTCTCTGTGTGTCTCTCTCCTCCCTCCCACTGTCTTCCTCCCTCCCTCCCTCTCTAACTATGTCCAACGTCTGTATTGAAGACTGCAATGTTACTGCCAGCCCAGGATATTGTTTTCATGCTATTTTGAAACATTGCTCACAAACGAGAGACATATAGAGAAAGAAAGAAAGAGAGAGAGAGAGAGACAGGGAGTCAAAGACAGACAGAGATAGAGACAGAGAGACAAACAGAGAGAGAAAGTGGCAGGCAGATATGCAGGCAGAAAGACATAGAGAGATAGAGAGAGGAAAAGAATAGCAAGGGGGAGAAAGTGAGAGAGAGAGAGAGATAGAAAGAGAGAGAGAGAGAGAGAGAGAGAGAGAGAGAGAGAGAGGAGAGAGAGAGAGAGAGCGTGTGTGTGCAATTAAACACACACGTAAGAAAACAAGCATCATCTTTCTGTAACAAAATGGAAACACTCTTTTGCAACCTCCATCAAGCAGCAGTAACAACATTGCCAGAATGATGACAAGTCTGACAGTATTTTTGTAAACAGTGTGACTGATACTGCCAGCAAGGTGAATGACCGGCAGCAGTGGATTGTGTGTGGGCATGCCATGTCCTGATGGCTTGTGTTCTCTAGTCTTCCGTCCCTCGTGGGGATGGAAACTCTCTCCTGTCAGGTCCCATTTCGCTGGAGGAGGGATGCTTTCTGGTGTGAGTGAGTGTCACTGATGGCCGCTTAGTGTCCACAGCTATGAATCTGTTTTGTTTCCATCCGTTTCTGCCATGATGAAATGGACGGTATGCTGATGTCATTGTTGCTGCTAGTCTTTCTGCTTGTTCCCTGACTTACTGTCACATACACTTATTCAAGCTTGTTATGTTCTCTGTCTCTGTCTCTCTCTCTCTCTCTCTCTCTCTCTCTCTCTCTCTCTCTCTCTCTCTGCCTGTCTGTATGTATCTCTCTCTCCCTCTCTCTCTTTCTCTCTCCCTCCCTCTCTCTTTCTCTGTCTCTGTCTGTCTGTCTGTCTCTCCCTCTTTCTCCCTCTCCCTGTCTGTATATCTTTCTCTTTGTTTTTCTCTGTCTTTGTCTCTGTCTCTGCCTTTTTTTTCTCTTTCTCTCTTTCTCTCTCTTTCTTGTTTGGGAGCAATGTTTCAAGGGAACACGAAAATATCGTCCAGGCCAGGCAGTTATTTCACAATTTCCATTACAGACGTTGGACATACTTACAGAGAGAATGAGTGAGAGAGAGAGAGAGAGAGAGTGAGAGAGAGAGAGAGAGAGACAGAGAGAGAGAGAGAGTGAGAGACAGAGAGAGAGAGAGGCACAGAGTGAGAGAGGGATGCGGCCCGCACCCCTCAGAATTAGAGGAGTTTAAGGCCTGAAACACATGCTACAATACGGTTTGTCCTCTGATGACCTTCTACTCTCTAGATCTCCCATGAGGTTCTTGATACTTAACGTTTTGTTGCCAATGGAAAGGCCATGCTAAATACTTCAGTCTGCTGACCTGTGCCATTACTGTCTGGACTATAAAACAGTATACGTGACGATGGTGTGTTGTCGATGTTATAATACAGAGTGGAATACTACGGATGGATATCAATAAAAGTAGGAGACCAATGACATTGCCATTGTGTCCGTCAACATGATGTATGGCTGCTACTGACACCACTACTTGAATAGTCAAGTTGAGCATTGCAGTATTTGGTGCCCAGTGAGTTGACTGTCTTTATGATGAAAGATGGACGTTGTTATATTTGTTAACCAGTGGCAGCCCCAAATCAAACGACTCACGCCTCCTGGTTACAAACTCCATTCCTTCCTTTAAGCATCTCTTGAATGCAGGAGTATTGTTGTTTTTTAAACATGTACTTGAATATTGTCCATCCTTTGTCCATTTCTTTTCCTTTTCAACTCTATCCTTTTCAAACCGCTGAAGTCGTTGTTCATGCGTCAGGTCAGCCATTTTTTCTTGTAGTAACCTTCCTCCTCCCAGCCATGCAAACAAACTGATTTCCTCCATGTTTCATCATGAAATTCAGTCTCTTTTAGATAGTTTTTTTAAGATCAGGAAAACGCATCATTTTTGGTGATGTCAATGTACATTTTGATGATCAAGATGAGTGGAAACCATCTGCTTGTGTCTGTCTCTGTCTAACCCTTCTTCTCACAGCTTGTTGCTGAGCCCAAAAATGTTAAAGGCAATGTTATTGACTAGCTGAAAGTCTGCAACTCTGATGAACTCGTTACAATAGTCTCAGTCCTGGACCATCTTTCTTCAGACTATTCTGCTGTGTTGTTTTCCCTTAGTCTGGGGCAACCAGTATGCCGGAAGTGAACTGTGACCCTTCACAACCTGATATCTGTCAACTTAAAACCCTATTCATCTATCTGAAATTATAAATGTTCTGCTCTCTGTTTGGCATTCTTCTGATCCTGCTAGTCACAACAATTGAGTCTTGCACCAGCTCCTAGATGAGCATGCTTTCCCTGACCATCTGTGTTCTACCTGACATTCCATCTGCAGCTCAGTACACATGAAATAAGGGAGCAAAACAAATTCGTAGAAATGCCAAACGCGAGTGGTGGTCCTCTTAACTTGAAATTC
>JAPXFY010000016.1:70779985-70787485 GCA_030674185.1 Monoplex corrugatus
TATTGTGTTTTTTAGCTCTTCTAAGGTGATTGGAGAATTAAACCAGAGATCATTCTGAGATATTGGATCAGTGTAGATTGAGTTGTTATCTTCCATTTCTCTGTGATGTTTGCAGTCTGGAGATAAACCTTCAACTTTACTGTTTTTAGCAAATAAGTCCACAAAGGTTTCTGCTTTGTCCATGTCTGAAGGAAATGTGTTACGTTTCTATCATTATCGGACACCTAGGTAAGTTGGTTCCATTCTTCATTTGATTCATTTTCGTCCAGACTTTATGGAAATCTTTGAAATCTGAAATTTCTTTTTTGCAGAATGATGCCCAATAATCTTTCTTTGCTTCAGCAATGATTTTGTTACATTGGATGTTAGTTTTTTTCATTTCCACATGATCTTCAGGTTTCCGGCTTTTGATGTAGATTTTGAATTTCTCCCTTTTATATTGAACTGCTTTCTCACATGCCTCTGTCCACCAAACATTACCCAATCGATTATTCGATTTAGAAGTTTTGAGTTTCGGAATTGATACGTCTGCAGCGGCTAGAATTGACTCTTGGAATTTAGAAAACATAATGTCTACATTTTCACTTTCATAATGTCTGTAATCCTGATTAGCAAGAGCAGTTCGAAATAAGGACCAGTCTGCACGCTTGTAATTATATTTTGGAATAATATCAGGAGAGCTGTCTTTCATCCTGATGTTTTTGTCAGTTATGGTTATGATGATAGGTAGATGATCGCTTCCCAAAGTGTCTCTGTGAGTTTCCCAGGTACAGGATGGTGCTAATTCTGGTGATATCAGAGACAAATCGATGGCTGTCGCCCTGTGTTTGGAGACATCAGGGATCCTAGTGACACTACCATCATTTAGAAGGTAAAGCGAACTATCAACGATATTTTCTACCAAACGATTGCTCGTAACAGTAGAACAGTTCTTTTCCCAAAATGGGGAGTGGGAATTAAAGTCTCCACCTATTAGCCATTTACCACGCTGCTGATCTTGGATCGTGCGCAGCCATTCTGTGTTGCGGTCATTTGGACCTGTTGGCAGGTAGACTGATAAAACGTTGATGTTTAAAGAATTGCTTAATTGGACAGTGGCAGCACAAGCGTGCAAATCGTCGCTTGATTTCAAAACCGGGGAAGTAAGTAAGCAGTATTGTAACTCTTTGAGTATGTATATCGCGGTGGATACCTTCTTCCCGTGATTCCCACATTCATAGACTGGAGGATAGTAATAATTGGGGAAATTGGGAAGCTTGGTTGCAACAACATTCATCGACTGCAGAATCAAAACTTCACATCTATTTGATGTCAGGAAATGCTCCAAGTATGCCGAATTGGTGGAAAGGGATCTACAATTCCATTGCAAAAACTTGACTTGGGATTGTTGTCGCATTACTGATACTGGTTTATCTCCAACTTTCTATTGACTGTTATTTATGGTCGATAATAATGAATACTTTGATTTTCTGTGTACAGGAGAGATGGGCAGAAAGAAAATTACGCAATTACTTAGACTACGAAGTAAAGATAACAAAATTGTAGCAAAACGATGAAAAGAAAATTACACAACGTAGAAATAACTTATTGAAGAGATATTAGATTACAATGGATAACAAATAACCAATAAACAAAATAATAGCATACACGTCTTCAAATGAACAGAGTGTGTAGTCTGAGTCTTGATAGTCGGACTAAAACCTAGTTATTGTATACTTTCAGCAGAAGAAATGTCAGAGATGACGAGGAAAAAGTCCTATGACATGAACGTCAAGAATTGTATATATAATATTGTTATATCAAAACATTATATGGCCACCATGGTACGTAGTTGTCGAAAAGGTGGTACCGTTCTCTGGAGAATCTGGAAGGGTGTAGCTGTGCTGATCTTGATCTTGCTGTTCTCCTTGGAGTCTCCCAAAAGAGGTCTCGAATGTGTCTTCCAAGATTTCCTGCAATGATGCTGCTTCCTCTGGTAGTGGGGTGTATGTCATCTTTTAGAAATTGTTGAGTGGTACGAAGGTTTTCATGTGATACAAAAGAAATATTTTTCATATCAACAAGTTCAGCAGATAGTAAAGCGTTGAACAGATTTCGTTGAACCTCCATTCGTGCCTGCCGTACAGGGGCAACCTTACTAACGACTAATTTTGAATTAGGATGTTCTTGTGCTAATTGTTTTATGCCTGAAGCGAGATGTTTAGTTGTTGTAGCGAGATCTTTACTATTCAAATCATGCACACCACAGTGAAAAACAATACAGTCTGCAGTATCGTCACATTTGGAAAGGGCCATGTCTAATGAGCTTTGAATGTCATGAGGGGTGGTCACAGGGCACGAGTCTCCTTCGAAGCCGTAAGATCGTCCCAGTCTTCTCGAGTTGACACCCCTCAACACAGAGTCGTGGACAGTGATAACATACGGAAGATCATGGTGCTTTTTATGTTGTTTTGGAATAGACCTATTTTCAGAGCGTGATGCTGTATGGTTCGGATGTAAAATGACGTCTTTAGCTTGTTTGACGTCATGCCGTTGTTCTTTCTTGTTTTTTATTTTCTTTTCAGGCATTTTTGCTGCTTGCTGATTTGTTTTGCTGCTGGGTTTTGGTGCCTTGATGTTTCGAGCCTGTTTGTCGTCCTGCTTGCTTGTGTGGTTTTGTTTCAGTACGTCTGCATATGTGGGATGTGTGTCATGTAGATCCGTCTGTGTGTGACAGTTACGGGTTGGCATGGTGACGTTCTCTTTTTGCTGGGTTGGAAGAAGTGCAAGGACAGTCTTTTCCAAAGAATTGACTTGATCCCGCAGAGCCAGTATGATGTTTTTGAGTTCTGACGTACTTACGCAGTCCGCCGTGCTGGGAAGAGGCGCTGTGCAGGTTGTCCCACTCTGCGTGTCAGTGGAAGCCGTGGACAGTGAACCAGATGTAGAGTCAGACTCGGCCACTGTCGATTGCGGGTCCTTTTCCGTAGCTGCTCTCATGTCGCTCGCCGATAGCCTCTCTCCATCAGCCTTGCCCTCTGATGCGTCTTCTTGTTTCTTTTGGGCAAGGCGGCCTCTTCTAGTTCTTGTCATTTTGGGCCTTTTTAAACGTTTTCTCCGACAGCTGAAATTTTTTACATAGGTGTCTCCGCCATCTTGAATCGTGTATGTGTATGTGTGTGTGTGTGTGTGTACATGTGTATGTGTGTGTGTGTCTGGAGGAGGGGTGTTGCATGTATATGTGTGTGAGTATTTGTTTATTTGTATGTGTGTGTGTATGCGTGTGTATGTGTATTTATGTTTGTGTATGTATGTGCGTGCGTGTGTGTGTATGTGTGCGTGTGTGTGCGTTCTGTGTGCGTGCGTGCGTGCGTGCGTGCGTGTGTGTGTGTGTGTGTGTGTGTGTGTGTGTGTGTATGCATATTACAATTTGTGTTAGGTCAATCTCCGCAAAGCATCACTCCGTCCAACTCACACACACCCCACACACACACACACACACACACACACACACACATACACACACATACACATAGCGCGCGTGCACACACACACATACACGCGCAAGCTATGTGTGTGTGTGTGTGTGTGTGTGTGTGTGTGTGTGTGTGTGTGTGTGTGTGTGTTGGACGTAGTGATGTTTTGCGGGGATTGACCTAACACAAAGTGTAATGAAGCTAAGGGGGTGGGGGTGAGGGGGGAGAGGGAGGGGGAAGGGGTCGTTACAGTGGGCAGTAAGTTTGCCATTTCGTCTGCGCATTCAGGGACATATCTCGTCATCTACAGACATACACTAGCTATAACTGCCGTTAATTATTCTGACATAACAACACCAGTAGAGTCAACAACAGCAGGGAAAAGACATCATCAACGTCATCATCATCATCATCATCGTCATCATCGTCTTCATCATCGTCATCACCATCATCATCTTCATCATCATCTTCATCATCGTCTTCATCACCGTCATCACCATCATCATCACCATCATCACCATCATCATCATCATCATCATCATCTTCTTCTTCTTCTTCTTCTTCTTCTTCTTCTTCTTCTTCTTCTTCTTCTTCTTCTTCTTCTTCTTCTTCTTCTTCTTCTTCTTCTTTTTTTCTTGTTCTTCTTCTTCTTCTTGTTCTTGTTCTTCTTTGTCTTCTTGTTTTTGTTCTTCTTGTTCTTGTTCTTCTTGTTCTCGTTCTTCTTGTTCTTCTTGTTCTTGTTTTTCTTGTTCTTGTTCCTCTTGTTCTTGTTCTTGTTCTTCTTCTTGTTCTTGTTCTTGTTCTTCTTGTTTTTGTTCTTCTTGTTCTTGTTCTTGTTCTTCTTGTTCTTGTTCTTGTCTTGTTCTTGTTCTTCTTCTTGTTCTTGTTTTTGTTTTTCTTCTTCTTCTTCTTCTTCATCAGCAACGTCATACTTCCCACCAGGGTAAGCGTGCGTGCGTGTGTGTGTGCACGTGTGTGTGCGTGCGTGTGTGTGTGTGTGTGTGTGTGTGTGTGTGTGTGTGTGTGTGTGTGTGTGTGTGTGTGTGTGTGTGCAGACGCACGCATGTGTGTATGTGTGAGTGTGTATGTTCTATTTGTTTTTGTTTTCTAGTTTGAAAAAAAAAATCTAATGAACGAAATTGCATTTGTAATAAATCACACACAAACACACACACACACACACACACACACACACACACACACACACACACACACACACACACACACACACACACACACACACACACACACACACACACACACACACACGTCAATCTACCAGAAGCACGCCATCCCTGATTCCCTGGGAAAGGTGAATGCCCTGACTAGTACAAGTGCACCACAAAAATTGCAAACATAGTTCGGCTTATCGTTGTTTACACCCAGTCCTAGACTTCAGAGCACAGATATAGTGCAGCCTCTTTAAATCATCCTCAACAACTGACGGTAATGGGGGCTAGGGGTAAGTTGTGCAATGTTTATTTCAAGTCCTCGGTACACACCTTGGGGGTTCTGAGAAGTAAATGAATGGAGATATGAATGGAGAGACAGCTAGAAAATGAGGGAAAGGACGAGAGAGAGAGAGAGACAGACAGACAGACAGAGAGAGAGAGAGAGAGAGAGAGAATGAGAGAGAGGCAGAGAGAGAGACAGAGACAGAGAGACAGACAGAAAGACAGACAGACAGAGACAGAGAGAAACAGATACAGAGACAGAAAGAGAGACAGACAGACAGACAGACAGAGACAGAGACAGAGAGAGACAGACAGACAGAAAGACAGACAAACAGAGACAGAGAGAAACAGATACAGAGACAGAAAGAGAGAGAGAGAGACAAACAGAAAGAGAGAGACAGACAGATAGAGAGACAGTGACAAGTCAGTGAGAGAGTGACAGAAATAGAGAAATGGAGGAATTGAGACGATAGACAGATGGATAGACAGACAGACACACACAGAGGATTCTGGCGAATACATGTAGAGACAAACATTATCTGCATTTCTTATTGAAATCATGATCACTGTAATGATGATGATGATGATAATAATAGTAAAGATAATGATAACAAAGTAGAAATAATAATAACAATGATAACAATAATGATAATAAAAAAACAATAATGATAATAATGATAAGGATAATATTAAATTGAATAGCAATTGTACGTACGTGCTAAAATCTGTTTTACTAATCATGAGAAGCTAGATCATAAAAATATGACAATTCTACAATAATACCATAATTCATTTATGTAGCGCAAACAGTCCATGTCAAAGCGTGTTTATTGCATTTTACATAGCAACAGCAGCAACAACAACAACAAAATCATGTGGGGGCGGGAGGAGGGTGACGATACGTTACTGCAGTATAAACATATTCAGTCGAACCAAAGAGTATAGGCAGTCTACCCTCTTTGGTCGAACACACACTTATACATATAAGCATAGTTCATCTACCCATCGTTGCTGCAAGTATATCTCCCACCTTCTCTGTCTTCATTCACTTCCTAAATCCATCCATGTTTTTTTTCTCAATGGGTCTACCTGTGCTCTTTTTTCCTCCAGCTTCCCTGTCGTGACTAGTTGCTCTAATTTCTCTTGCCTCATAAAATGTCCTATAAATGTTGTTTGTCTTTTCCTAATCTTCTTCATTAATGTTCTTTCTGCGTCTACCTCCTTCAAGTCTGTCTCGTTTGTTTTCTTTGCTGTCCGTGGAACTCTTAAAACTCTTCTTAGAAACCACCTTTCAGATTCCTTAATCTTGTTCCGACTTTGCTTGTTGACTGTCCACGCTTCATATCTGTACAACAATATCGGTTCTACACATGTATACAACACTGAAGAACTCTCTTCCTGAAGTTTCTAGATAGGCATTTGTTGATAGAAACGTTTTTCATTTTCTTGAATGCTGTTCAGCTTAAACGATTCTGCTGGCTTTTTCTGATGTGTATCTATGAGAATGTTTATGAAATTAGAATATTGTTAACATTTAGAATCGTTTCAGGAAATCGAGATGTGCTGTGCACCTGGGCCCTCCATGTCTGGTCGCCAACTAGTTCTGCATTTGACAGGTCGTTTATCTCATCACATACACAGTCTGAACTATGTTTACATAGCTAGAAGTACTTCCTTCTGCCAACTCAACGAGCCATTAATTCCACTTGACTTAGTTACATTTTCTACTCAGTGAATTGTCAGACAGCTTTGCAGGATGATATTCTCCTCAGCTGCCAGTTTCAGTTTCTTAACCTTTTGACTTCCACACCTTGTCCATCAGCATCCTGCATTGTTGACCAAGCTAGCAAAGCAACAACTTAATCCTCCGACTCCCTCACCCTATCCACCAACTTCCTGCAGGAAGGTGGTTGATAGGGTGATGGAGTCAAAGGTTAAGTTTTTGCAGTTGGTGGATCGGATGTGGGAGTCAAAGGGTTAAGTTGACTGTTGATGTCTGCAGTTGTGGTATAGGATGCTGCTGCTTCGGACATGTGCAATGGTACTGCTTCCTTTCTATCGCTCTGCAATGTTTCTTCCTATTTTTTTTTTCGTTTTTTCTTTCTTCTTTCTTTCTTTCTTTCCTTTCTTTTTTCTTTCTTTCTTTCCTTTCTTTCTTTCTTTCTTTCTTTCTTTCTTTCTTTCTTTCTTTCTCTTTCTCTCTCTTTTTCTTTCTTTCTTTCTTTTCTTCTCTTCTTTCTTTCTTTGTCTCTCTCTTTCTTTCTTTGTATCTATTATTATATCTGTCTCTATCTATTATCTATCTATATCTGTCTACCTATCTATGTCTTATTATGTATGTATGTATCTGTCTGTCTATCTATCTATCTATCTATATATCTATCTATCTATCTATATCTATCTATCTATCTATATATCTATCTTTCTGTCTGTCTGTCAATCATCTATATTCTGTCTATCTGTCTGTTCTATCTATCTGTCTTTCTTTCTTCTTCTTCTATCTATCTATCTTCTCTGTCTGTCTGTCTTCTATCTATCTATCTATCTGTCTATCTGTCTATCTATCTATCTCTATCTATCTATCTATCTAT
>JAPXFY010000016.1:70789985-70792485 GCA_030674185.1 Monoplex corrugatus
GAAATGATGGTCAGACTATACGAACAAATTTGTTTTTTTCCCAAAGAAAATGAAAAAGAGTTACATAATAAAGGGATGGAGCTAAACAGCAAAAAGACTGAAGCCATGGAAATTAGTAAAAACAAGAAATCCCCTCATGTAAAATAACGGCAAATGTAGAACATTGAGACAGGTTGATAAATTTAAGCATTTGGGAACAGTCATCTCGCCAGACGGCAAATGCACGTTAGAAATAGCCAGCTGAATGGGCCAAGCTAAAACAACATTTAAGAAAACGAAAGGCGTTCTTACCAGCAAATGCCTATCGAGTAACTCCAGGAAGAGTTATTCAGTGTTATATAGAATTGATTCTATCATACGGTTGTGAGGCGTGGACAGCCAATACGCGAAGTCAGAACAAGATTGAGGCAGCTGAAATGTAGCTTCTGAGAATAATAAGAGTTCCATGGGCAGCAAAGAAAACAAAGAAGACACTCTTGAAAGAGATAGACACAAAAAGATCATTAATGAAGAAGATTAGGTAAAACCAATCAACATTTATAGGACATTTTATGAGGCAAGAGAAATTAGAGCATCTAATCACAAAATTAAAAGCTGGAAGTAAAAGGAGAACCAGATAGACCCGTGGAGAATATATTGGACGGACTTCGAGAGGGATGAAGACAGAGAAGGTGGGAGATGTACTTGCAGCGACAAAGGATAGATTCGTATGGAGGACCATGAGCGTCAATACCATGCAGCAGGACACATAACGATGATGATTATGAATGCTGACTCGCTGTTCCTATCTTCGTCCGTATTTGAATGATGACTAAGTAAACAGAAAATATATTCTTTTTTTTTTTCTTTTTTAGTTGCCTGATATTGACATCCGTCTGAAGAACAGATTTCTTCTATGCAAAAAAATCGTGAAAGGTTGTTCAATGTGTTTTTTTCCATCTGTCAGTCTGCCTGTCTTTATCTGTCTGTCTATTTGTCTGTCTGTTGGTCAATCTATCCTCCCCCCTTCTCTCTCTCTATCTCTCTTTCTATCTCTCTTTCTCTGTCTGTCTGTCTGTCTCTCTCTCTTTCTCTGTCTCTGTCTGTCTGTCTGTTGGTCGATCTATCCTCCCCCCTTCTCTCTCTCTATCTCTCTTTCTATCTCTCTTTCTCTGTCTGTCTGTCTGTCTCTCTCTCTCTCTCTGTCTCTGTCTGTCTGTTGGTCGATCTATCCTCCCCCCTTCTCTCTCTCTATCTCTCTTTCTATCTCTCTTTCTCTGTCTGTCTGTCTGTCTCTCTCTCTCTCTCTGTCTCTGTCTGTCTGTCTGTTGGTCGATCTATCCTCCCCCCTTCTCTCTCTCTATCTCTCTTTCTATCTCTCTTTCTCTGTCTGTCTGTCTCTCTCTCTATTTCTTCCTCTCTCTCTGTCCCTCTCGTTTGATATTTGTAAGTTTATGAGTAGTTTAGCAATGACAGGTCCACAGAGACCTCCACAGAAACCAACGATCCTAGAATAATAAAGGGCTGATTGTTTTCCTTTCATTTCATTACTCTCTCCCCCCCCCTCTTTCTCTCTTTCTCATTTCTCTCTCTCTCTTTCTCATTCTCTCTCTCTCTCTCTTTCTCATTCTCTGTCTGTCTGTCAGTCTCTCTCTCTCTCTGAATGCTTTGAATGCTGGTATAAAGCTGTATTTGGATATAGGTATAGGGATTTTTCGACTGAATAACAAACACGACCAAAGACAAGTATATAGTGCTTACAGAGAAATAGGTGAAATCTGTAACATAATCATTGTTGAGTGTCTGCACTTTTTTTTTTTTGGTTGTTTTTTTTTCCCCGTTAAAGACAAATGGAGAAAACTGTGTTTTTCATAAAAGAAATAAACAAAATCAGGTTAGTCTTGAACAGTATGCTTTAGAAATGCATATTTTCTGATAAGTAACGAACGGTCAAAAAGACGTGTATTGTGTGAAATTGTCTTACAGTAATTGCACCTTGCTTCTCTCCCCCCTCCCACCCCCCAAAACTGAAAGGGGGGAGGGAACAAATGAACAGCGTCAAGTGTGTGTGTGTGTGTGTGTGTGTGTGTGTGTGTGTGTGTGTGCATATGTGTGTGTGCGTGTGTGTGTGTGTGTGTGTGTGTGTGTGTGTGTGTGTGTGTGTTAGAGAGAGAGAGAGATAGAGAGAGAGACAGACAGACAGACAGACAGACAGACAGTAGAAGAGAGAGAGATTGTGTGTCCACGCATGTGAGTGCGTGTGCATGTGCGTGAGTATTTGAGTGTATGTGTATATGTGTGTGTATGTACGTGTGATCGTGTGCATGTGTGTGTGCATGTGTATGTGTGCACGTGGGTGTGCATGAGTGTGTGTATGCCCGCATGTGTATGTGTGTATTTTCCCAAATGCATTAGGTCAGCACAAAGACAAGTTTGTGGGAAATAAGTCCTAGAAAAGGAGATGGGGTGAAGAGAAAAAAACAAAAAACACTGAGTTTGGAGATGGATCCCATTTTGTGGC
>JAPXFY010000016.1:70802485-70812485 GCA_030674185.1 Monoplex corrugatus
AGTCTCCCTCTTGGTTATCCACCAAGGTACCCTCCCCAAGTCTCCCTCTTGGTTATCCACCAAGGTACCCTCCCCAAGTCTCCCTCTTGGTTATCCACCAAGGTACCCTCCCCAAGTCTCCCTCTTGGTTATCCACCAAGGTACCCTCCCCAAGTCTCCCTCTTGGTTATCCACCAAGGTACCCTCCCCAAGTCCCCTCTTGGTTATCCACCAAGGTACCCTCCCCAAGTCTCCCTCTTGGTTATCACCAAGGTACCATCCCAAGTCTCCCTCTTGGTTATCCCAAGGTACCCTCCCAAGTCTCCCTCTTGGTTATCCACCAAGGTACCCTCCCCAAGTCTCCCTCTTGGTTATCCACCAAGGTACCCTCCCCAAGTCCCCCTCTTGGTTATCCACCAAGGTACCCTCCCCAAGTCTCCCTCTTGGTTATCCACCAAGGTACCCTCCCCAAGTCCCCCCCCCCCCTTGATGATCCCCAAGATATCCTCCCCAAGTTTCCCCGTTGGTTATCCCCCAAGGTATCATCACCAAGTTCCCTCCCCTTGGTTAATCCCTAAGGTACCCTCATCAAGTTCCCTCCCCTTCTTCAGTATAAGGGCTCGTTTGTTTGAAAAGTTTGACAAGCAATGAATAGTTTCTGTCTGTCTGCTGCTACTACTACTACATACACGCACACACACACACACACACACACACACACACACACACACACACACACACACACACACACACACACACACACACACACACACACAAGATCAAGGGCAACGGTCTGGGCAATCATCACTTTTCACAATCACTGAAGGAAGCAAGCAACTTGACAACCACAATGGGTTCCTGTCTGATAACTGCCAACAGATCGTGAAGGAGGCAGGGCAGTATGTTGCTAGACCAGTAAATATTGACACTCTTTCAACAGACGTGGCTGTGAGAACTGTTGACGTTATGGCAATTTCTTTCTGTCATTCCCTGCTACACTGAACGTACAGACAATCAGTCTGGCGAGTACATGGCTGTCATTTGGCGCATTGAAAGAATGGTTCTGCTGTTGATTTTCTTTAGATCCTTTGACATTTCATTTCCTCGAAATTGTATGGAATGCTATCCGATTTTTTTGAGTGCAAGCCAAGAAAAGCTCGCTTAGCTATCAGTCTTCTTCTTCTTCTTCTTCTTCTTGGTGTTATCATTGACCTTGTCATTGTTGTACTTTTCTTCTTATTATTCCATAGACAGCTGAAGACAGAAAGACAGATATAGAGAGATCGATACAGAGCAGAATTGGAAAGAGACAGACAAACTGAAAGAGACAGAGACAAAGATAGAGACAGAAACAGAGATAGAAAGACGGAGTCAGAGAAAAGACAGAGAAAAAAGACAGAGATGTTTTCTTCACGTTTGCAGATTGCCCAATCCCCCTGTTCATAAACAATACCGACTCCTTTTACAGTTGAGAAACAAGATCAATCACCGCTCCTTTTACAGTAGAGAAACAAGATCAATCACCGCTCCTTTTACAGTAGAGAAACAAGATCAATCAACAGAGTACTCTAAAGAAGTATGATCATCTCAAAAGTGATTTTAAGAAACATTCAGTATTAAGGACTTGTTCGTCTGAGAAGTCTGACAAGTGATGAATAGTTCTGTCTGCTGCACTACTATACATACACATAGATCAAGGGCAACAGTTTGGGCAGTCTTCACTTTTCACAATCACTGAAGCAAGCAATCAACTTGACAACCAGAATGGGTTCCTGTCCGATCCCTGACAACAGATCGTGTAGGAGGCAGGGCAGTATGTTGCTAGACCAGTAAATATTGACACTGTTTCAACAGACGTGGCTATGAGAACTGTTGATGTTATGGCAATTTCTTTCTGTCATTCCCTGCTACACAGAACGTACAGACAATCAGTTTGGCGAGTACATGGCTGTCATTTGCTGCATTGAAAGAATGGTTCTGCTGTTGGTTTTCTTTAGATATTTTGACATTTCAATTCCTCGAAATCGTATCGAATGCTATCAGAGTTTTGAGTACAAGCCAAGAATGCTCGGTTAGCTTTTACGTCTTGTTCTTCTTCTTGTTCTTCTTTGTTCTTGTTCTTCTTCCTGTTCTTCTTCTCGTTCTTCTTCTTGTTCTTTTTGTTCTTGTTCTTCTTCTACTCCTTGTTGTGTTGTTGTTGTTGTTGTTGCTCTTCTTCTTCTTCTTCTTCTTTTTCTTTCTTCTTCTTCTTCTTCTTCTTCTTCTTCTTCTTCTTCTTCTTCTTCTTCTTCTGCTTCTTCTTCTTTTTCTTCTTCTTCTTCTACTTCTTCATTCTCTTCCTCCTCTTCTTCTAATTCTTCGTTTTCTTCTTCTTGTTCTTGTTCTTCTCGTTCTTCCTCTGAGTTTTCTTGTTGTTATCATTGTTGTTGTCATTAAACGTTTTCTTCATCTTCTTTTTCAGACAGAGATAAAGAGACAAAGATAAAGACAGAAACAGAGATAAAAAAAGACTTAGAGAAAAGACAGAGAAAATAAAAGGAAATGTTTTCTTCGTATTTGCAAATTGCCCCCCTCCCTCAGTTGATAAATAATACCATTCCTTTTACAGTAGAGAAACAAGATCAGTTGACAGATCAGTTGACTGTTGAGAGAAGTGTAATCATCTCAAAAGTGATTTTGGGGAAAAAATCAGTATCAAGGATTTGTTCGTCTGAGAAGTCTGACAAGTGATGAATAGTTTCTGTCTGCTCTACTACTACACAAATATAGATCAATGGCAACAGTTTGGGCAGTCATCATTTTTCACAATCACTGAAGCAAGCAAGCAACCTGACAACCAGAATTGCTTCCTGTCTGATCACTGACAACAGATCGTGTAGGAGGCAGGGCAGTATGTTGCTAGACCAGTAAATGTTGACACTGTTTCAACAGACGTGGCTATGAGAACTGTTGACGTCATGGCAATTTCTTTCTGTCATTCCCTGCTACACAGAACGTACAGACAATCAGTCTGGCGAGTACATGGCTGTCATTTGCTGCATTGAAAGAATGGTTCCGCTGTTGATTTTCTTTAGGTCCTTTGACATTTCAATTCCTCGAAATTGTATGGAATGCTATCCGATTTTTTTAGTTCAAGCCAAGAATGTTCGGTTAGCTGTCAGGACTTCTTCTCTTCTTCTTCTTCTTCTTTCTTCTTCTTTCTTCTTCTTCTTCTTCTTCTTCTTCTCTCTCCTCCTCCTCCTCCTCTCCTCCTTCTCTTCTTCTTCTTTCTTCTTTTCTTCTTCTTCTTTCTTCTTCTTCTTCTTCTTCTTCTTCTTCTTCTTCTTCTTCTCTCTTTTTTTTTCTTCATCTTCTTCTTGTTCTCCTTTCTCTTCTTCTTCTCCTTCTCCTTCTTATTATTCTTCTTGAGACAGACGTACACAGGGAGACAGAGACAGAGAGACACACACAGAGAGACACAGACAAAGTTGGAAAGAGACAGAGAGACTGAAAGAGACAGAGACATAGATAGAGACAGAATCAGATGTAGAAAGAAAGAGTTAGAGAAAAAAGACAATAGAGTGATATGTTTTCTTCATATTTGCAAATTGCCCCCCCCCCCCCTACCTCAGTTGATAAATAATATTCCTTTTACAGTCATGAAACAAAATCAACCAACAGATTACTTTAGAGAAGTGTAATCATCTCAAAGGTTATTTTGAGAAACATTCAGTATCAGGGACTTGTTCGTCTGAGAAGTCTGACAAGTGATGAATAGCTCCTGTCTGTTATACTACTACACACACACACATAGATCATGGGCAACAGTTTGGACATTCATCACTTTTCACAATCTCTGAAGGAAGCAATCAACCTGACAACCAGAATTGCTTCCTGTCTGATCCCTGACAACAGATCGTGTAGGAGGCAGGGCAGTATGTTGTTAGACCAGTAAATATTGACACTGTTTCAACAGCCGTGTCTGTGAGAACTGTTGACGTTATGGCAATTTCTTTCTGTCATTCCCTGCTACACGAACGTACAGACGATCAGTCTGGCGAGTACATGGCTGCCATTCGACGCATTGAAAGAACGGTTCTGCTGTTGACTTTCTTTAGATACTTTGACATTTCAATTCCTCGAAATCGTATCGAATCAGAGTTTTGAGTGCAAGCCAAGAATGCTCAGTTAGCTATCAGGTCTTCTTCTTGTTCTTCATGTTCTTGTTCTTCTTGTACTTGTTGTTGTTGTTTCTTCTTCTACTTCTTCTTCTTCTTGTTCTTGTTCTTCTTGTTCCTGTTCTTGTTCTTGTTCTTGTTCTTCTTCTTCCTATCCTTCTCCTCCTCCTTCTCCTCCTTGTTCTTCTTTGTTGTTATTTTTATTGTTTTGTTTTTTTCTTGTTTTCGCTGTTCCCGTTCTTCTTGTTCATGTTCTTGTCGTTCATCAGCTGAACAACTGTCAAGAGTACAGTGCTGCATAATGCAATGTTTTTCACATTACTGTCCTTTCTATCTTCCCAATGTATAGGTTTGCGTTGTATGTGTGATTAGGGAGAGAGAGAGAGGGACAGAGAGGGACAGAGAGAGACAGAGAGAGACAGAGACAGACAGACAGACAGACAGAGACAGAGACAGAGAAAAAAGAGAGACAGACAGACAGACAAACATAGACAGAGAGACAGACTCATTAAGACAGAGACACAGATATAGAGTTGGAAAGAGACAGACAGACTGAAAGAGACAGAGGCAGAGATAGAAAGACGGAGTCGAGAGAAAATAGAGACACATGTTTTCTTCCTATTTAGAGATTTCCCCCTGTCCTTCCTCAGTTGATAAACAAACTGTTCCTTTTTCAATTGTGAAACAAGATCAGTCAATAAATTTCTCTGGAGAAATGTAATCGTCTCAAAAATGATTTAGAGAAACATTCAGTATCAGGGACTTGTTGGTCTGAGAAGTCTGACAAGTGATGAATAGTTCATGTCTGCCATACTACTAGTACTTCTACTACACACATATAGATCAATGGCAACAGTTTGGGCAATCATCATTTTTCACAATCACTGAAGGAAGCAATCAATTTGACAACCAGAATTGCTTCCTGTCTGATCCCTGACAACAGATCGTGTAGGAGGTAGGGCAGTATGTTGTTAGACCAGTAAATATTGACACTGTTTCAATAGCCATGGCTGTGAAAACTGTTGACGTTATGGCAATTTATTTCTGTCATTCCCTGCTAAATGGAATGTACAGACGATCAGTCTGGCGAGTACATGGCTGCCATTTGACGCATTGAAAGAACGGTTCTGCTGTTAACTTTCTTTAGATTCTTTGACATTTCATTTCTTCGAAATAGTATGAATATCATTTTGAGTGCAAGCCAAGATGCTCGTATATCAGCATCTCTTTTTTCTTCTCCTCTTCGTCATGTCGTCTCTCGTCTCATTCTTCTTTTTTTTTAGTGTTATCATTGTCTTCATTGTTTACTTTTCTTCTTCTTCTTCTTCTCTTCTTCTTCTTCTGTTTCTTCTTTTCTTGCTGTCTTCTTCTTCTTCTTCTTCTTCTTCTTCTTCTTCTTCTTCTTCTTCTCTCTTCTTCTTCTCTTTTCTTAGACAGACGAAGACAGAAAGACAGATACAGACAGACAGAGAAAGAATTGGAAAGGGACAGACAGACTGAAAGAGACAGAGACAGAGACAAAGATAGAGACAGAAACAGAGATAGAAAGACGGAGTCAGAGAAAAGACAGAGAAAAAAGAGAGATGTTTTCTTCACATTTCCAGATTTCCCCATCCCCCCTGTTCATAAACAATACAGCTCCTTTTACAGTAGAGAAACAAGATCAGTCAACAGAGTACTCTAGCGAAGCATAAAATCATCTTAAAAGTGATTTTGAGAAACATTCAGTATCAGGGATTTGTTCATCTGGAAGTCTGACAAGTGATGAATAGTTCCTGTCTGCTGTCCTACTACTACACACACACACATAGATTAAGGGCAACAGTTTGGGCAGTCATCACTTTTCACAATGACTGAAAGAAGCAAGCAATCTTACAACCAGAATTGCTTCCTGTCTGATCTCTGACAACAGATCGTGTAGGAGGCAGGGCAGTATGTTGCTAGACCAGTAAATATTGACACTCTTTCAACAGCTGTGCCGTGAGAACTGTTGACGTTATGCCAATTTATTTCTGTCGTTCCCTGCTACACGAACGTATAGACGATCAGTCTGGCGAGTACATGGCTGTCATTTGGTGCATTGAAAGAACGGTTCTGCTGTTGATTTTCATTAGACCCTTTGACATTTCAATTCTTGAAAATTGTATGGAATGCTATCAGATATTTGAGTGCAGGCCAAGAATGCTCGGTTAGTTATCGATCTTCTTTTCTTCTTCTTCCTCTTCTTCTGCTTCTGCTTTTAAGTCTTCTTTTCTCGTTTTTTCTCTTTTTCTTCTTGTTTTGTTCCTCATCTCTTTCAACATCATCATCATCACCATCATCATCATCATATCATCATCATCATCATCATTATCATCATCTTCTTCTTCTTCTTCTTCTTCTACTACTACTACTTCCTCTCCTCTTCTCCTTCTCTTCCTTGTTTTTCTTGTTCTTTTTGCAGTTATTCTTATTGTTTTTGTTTTTGTTTTGTTTTTGTTTTTTTTCTTCTTCTTCTTCTTCTTCGTCTTCGTCTTCTTCTTCTTGCTTTTGTTGTTTCTGTTCTTTTTGTTCATGTTCTTGTCTTTTATCAGCTGAACGACTGTCAAGAGCACAGTGTTGCAGAATAAAATGCTTTTGACATTATTGTCCTTTCTGTCATCACAATAAATAGTTTTCCGCTGTGTGTGTGATTGTATGAGAGAGAGAGAGAGAGAGGGAGAGGGAAAGAGGAGAGTGTGTGTATGTGAGTGTGTTTGTGTGTGTTGTGTGTGTGTGTGTGGTGTGTGTGTTGTGTGTGTTGTGTGTGTTGTGTGTGTGTGTGTATGAGAGAGAGAAAGAGAGAGAGAGAGAGAGATTATGTGTACATGTTTCTCTATTTCACAATGCGATGATGATGATGATGATGATAATGATGATGATGATTATGGTGTGGTGGTGGTGTGGTGGTGTGGGTGGTAGTGGTGGTCGTGGTGGTGAAGGTGATGATAACGATTTTGATGGTGATGATGGTGATGATGATGACAGAGATGATGATAATGGTTGGGATGAAAGAAAAAGATGTAACGATGATGCCATAGAGTCCCACCTTCGATTCAGACTACGTGTCAGGATTGTATTCAATCATTTCGCAATACATCCTGGTGTCAACCTGGCCTGAGACATACAAACACCTTCGGAGTTGGTCAGAAAAGTTAAGCAACGCCTTCAATAATGTATCTGTAAGTGTACAAGGCTCGTCTCCACAATGCCAGTCGTCTCACTGAGCTGACAGCTCACTCAATCCTGTGTAGGAGATGGCTGGGGTCTAAAAATCCCACAATACTTTTTGATACTGCTGAAGAAATTCGAAGCCACAATGTTCCATTGATTTAGTCCGTTGAGCTACGCACTGCATCACAGCAAAATGTCACTTTGATAGTGCGAAAGCGTGATGCCTCCTCTGACACCCAGCTTTTCTCTTTCTTTTCTCTATCCCCAGCTTTAAGATGGGATGGAAACCTGTTCAATTACATGTTTTTCTACACTACTATCTATGTATCTGTGTATGTATCAGTCTTTGTGTCTATCGAAATATCTGTATATTCATACATGTCTCGACATATCCAGCTATTTAGGCATGCAGATGAGTATGTATGCTCCCCTATGGGGATGCTGAGGGTTCTATCATTATATATATAATATCCTCATGTTGTACTAGAAGAATTTCTAGCATAAAATTGTGGTGTTTACTGTTGTCAATGCACGATACCAAAGTTAAACGTTTTTGAATAACTCGCTGATATGTCTGCACTGATTGTCTGAGAATGATAGCGATAGGATGTCTGGATCCCTCAGCAAAGGCGTATGCTTGTTGATATTACTGGAGAATTTCTACATGTGTAAATAAGCACTTGACATTGAAGATGTTGGGATAAACTAGATGTATATATATTTCAGTAACAATGAGAATAAAATGTCATTTTTCTGTTTTTCTTTTTGTCTGAGATTAACTAGGTGCATATCTTTAGAAATGAAAAGAACGAAATATTTGTCTTTCTTTTCTGCATTCTAGATTTGGTCTTCAGACTGCGTCGGGGATCTTCAGCAAGATCTTTTCCTTTTTTTTTTCAAAACAGTCAGATGCAATATCAATATGAAATGATAACAGATTCAAAAAATGAATTTAAGATGATATAAAGTGATGTCTTGTTATGGTTTTCCTGATAAGAAACCAAGATGGAGAATTATCTTCTTTTTCTTTTATATGTGTTCCAATGATAAATGATAAAACAAATTATTTTCGTACGGTGTAAAGTAAATCTCGTTATGGTTTTCCTTACAGGAACTGAAGCAAGGAGAATTACCTTCTTTTTCTTTTATCTGTGTTTCAAAGATAAATAATTAAACGAACTGATTTTGAACTGTGTAAATTTTAAAGTTTTGTCATGGTTTTCGTTACAGAAACTCAAGCAAGGAGAATTATCTTTCTTTTCTTTTAACTGTCCGCTTGTGCCATCGTTGGTGCCATTGTGAGAAAGAGCTGACACTCAGCAGCAAGCTTGAAGGCGTGAAATGGAGAAATGCCATGTGGTGTTAAGGACTCTTTCACGCTATTGGTCCAGGTCGTCCTTGCTCTGCCTCTCGTTTTAAGTCTAAATATATTTCTGTTATAAGATGCAGAGTTCTTTAATGTACAAATTGATAGAAAAAGGAGCAATGCTAACATAATAAATGAGTAGTCACAAAGTGGATGTTCAGGAGTTCTCTCCATCCATTATTCATTATTCGATCACAGTTTTGTTGTTGTTGTTGTTGTTGTTGTTGTTGTTGTTGTTGTCGCGATCTTGGACTTGTAAACGTCAGTATATACAAATATATTTATATGTTTTATACTGTAAGAGCACATTATGTTGGATATATGAAATCATATCTAGCTCATACGTATGCATTCACACACACACACACACACACACACACACACACACACACACACACACACACACACACACACACACACACACCACGCACGCACACACACACACACATACACACACGTACAATTCAACTTATTCATGCTCACACAAACACACACCACACACACGCACACACACACACACATACACACACACACATACACACACGCACGCACAAACACACACACGTACACACATATATACACATACAAGAGGAAAAAATAAAGACAGAAAGAAAGGGAGAGAGAGGCGGAGGGGGCGAGAAAGAGAGAGAGATAGAGACAGAGACAGACGGGCAGAGAGAAATAGAGAAGAGAGAGAGAGGGGAGAGAGAGAGAGGGAGAGAGAGAGAGAGAGAGAGAGAGAGAGACAGAGACAGAGATAGAGAGAGAGAGTGAGAAAAAGAGTATGTGTGTGCGTGTGTGTGCGTGTGTGTGTATATATATGCTAGCTATGTTTCCATCCATGCTATAGATAGACACAAAGGCAGAGATGAACTAATAAATAAACATTTACTAACAAAGTAATACCAACATTTTCAAATCAACAGCGGCAATATGAAACAATGTTTTTTTCAGGAATATTGTTCCATCATCAGAGCATCAATAATACACACAAACGCACACACAAACGCGCACACAAACGCGCACACACACAAACACACACACACACAACACACACACACACACACACACACACGCACGCACACACACACGTACACAAACACCCACACCCACACATACACACAAACACACATCAACACAGACACACATACACAGACACAGGCACTCACACACTCATACAGACACACACACACACACACCACACGCACGCACGCACACACACGCACATACACACACACACACACACGCACGCACACACACACACACGCACACACACACACACACACACGCACACACACACCACACA
>JAPXFY010000016.1:70822485-70827485 GCA_030674185.1 Monoplex corrugatus
AAATCCAAAACAAATGTGACTGCCCGCGTTCAAGCAAACAGGATACTAGAAAAAAAAAAAAAACACGAA
Organism: Monoplex corrugatus; assembly: GCA_030674185.1. Lineage (NCBI taxonomy): Eukaryota > Metazoa > Mollusca > Gastropoda > Littorinimorpha > Ranellidae > Monoplex > Monoplex corrugatus. The sequence continues at coordinate 70,822,555 of JAPXFY010000016.1, forward strand.
AGAAGAGTACGAACGCGTTTTTAATACTACAAGACAAGACAGGCGCAAATTTTCGGCCAACTGGCCTTTGTCAAGCGAAAGATTACAAACAAACAAACAAACACCAGATACAAAAAATTTGAGAAAAAGACTGAAACTTCCCTGCTGCTGTGTCCAATGTGAGAAAAGGAATATACTGACTAAGATGACATCATAATGTGTTTTTGAGTAAATATGTCAGAGCGGAAATGAGAACTATGGCGCACTAGCGAAGAGTGGTGTTTGGAATGTAAAGGATACCAGTATTAAATAATGCAGAAGAGAAAACAAAGGCATATGTTCGACAGAATGGGAAAACATTTAACCAAGAGGTATGGTTGATGTAAATGGATCGTGCCTAGTGCAAGAAGTCCGGTCTGGCCTTGGAATAAGAAGAAAAACACCCTAAACCAACAGCCAAGGGGCTGAAGGAAAAACCTGAGTACCCGGAGAAAAAAACCTTAGTCAGACGCATTCAAATATAAGCATCGGCATACAATGCATTAACCCTTTGACTCCCGCACCCTGTCCATCAGCGTTCTGCATTATCAACCACGCTGGCAAAGCAAAAAAAGCTGGCGGATAGGGCGAGGGAGTCAAAGGGTTAAGTTTTTTGCAGTTACTGGATAGGTGCAGGAGCCAAAGGGTTAAAGAGCTGTGTACTTCATTTGCTAGCATTTTACTACTCTCATAATGCACCATCACCCAAAGTAAACAGCGCATAAACATACGGTTTCTCCGTAATTTTTATTTCTTGTTTTTGTTGTTGTTGGTGGTAGTGATGGTGGTGGTGATGGTGGTGGCGGTGGTGGTTAGTGGTGGTAGTGATGGTGGTGGTGATGGTGGTGGCGGTGGTGGTTAGTGGTGGTAGTGATGGTGGTAGTGATGGTGGTGGTGATGGTGGTGGCGGTGGTGGTTAGTGGTGGTAGTGATGGTGGTGGTGATGGTGGTGGCGGTGGTGGTTAGTGGTGGTAGTGATGGTGGTGGTGATGATGGTGGCGGTGGTAGTAGTGGAGTTGGTGTTGGGGGTGGTGGTGATGGTGGTGGTTAGTGGTGGTGGTGATGGTGGTGGTTAGGTGGTTAGTGGTGGTAGTGGAGTTGGGGGTGGGGGTGGTGGTGGTGGTGGTGGTAGTGATGGTGGTAGTGATGGTGGTAGTGATGGTGGTGGCGGTGGTGGTTAGTAGTGGTAGTGGAGTTGGTGGTGGGGTAGGTGGTGGTGGTGGTGATGGTGGTGGTGATGATGGTGGCGGTGGTGGTTAGTGGTGGTAGTGGTGATGGGGTGGTAGTGGTGGCGGTGTTTTCATCGTTTTCCAAGTACTATACTATGCTGTACATACGAAGCACTATACCAAATCATAATTTTGCGTCAAAAATACGTTTACAGCGTTTCCGCACTGCACCGTAAGCTCATAATGTGAATTCCCAGACGGTATAGTATCCGAATACTGTCTTATTCTCACTCTGTCCAAAAGGAGAGCTCGTCGATCTTGATGACTATGTAAAGAACATCTGTCAACTACATTTAGCACAACAACAACAACCACAACAACAACAATTACAACGACAACAACAACGACGACGACGAAAACGAAACTTAAAAACCTTTTCTCTTCTCTACGGTTGTTGATTTAAAGGACAACAAGAATGTGTATCTTGTAAAGGTCAAGAAAAACATATCTTGTTAAAGGACAACAAGAATGTGTATCTTGTAAAGGTCAAGAAAAACATATCTTGTTAAAGGACAACAAGAATGTGTATCTTGTAAAGGTCAAGAAAAACATATCTTGTTAAAGGACAACAAGAATGTGTATCTTGTAAAGGTCAAGAAAAACATATCTTGTTAATACTACGGTGTCAAAATGTTGTCACCGTGGTGTGACTCAAATAGTGATTGACATGTATTATTAACAAAATAAATGAAAATAAGTAGATGAGTATAAAATGACATATAACGCTGGAAAGAGATAGACAGTCAGAGATAGACACGGACAAAGACAGATGGGGAAAACTGGGTTTGGGGAGTGAGACAAGACAGACACATGACGGTGTGAGTAGTTGATGAACGGGTGAGTGCCGGCACCGCATTCTGTCTAAAACGGTTCCACTCAGTCTTTTTTTTTTTAAATTATGAAAATAAAATATGAAGAATAGAAAACATATTTAGACAGCACACGATGAACTGAACGAAACAGGACTAACCAACAAACTACGTTAAACAAAACAAAGCAAGGAAAAAGGTAGGTGAAGGGAAGACAAAATCAAAGGAGAAGGAAGTAAAGAGAGAAGGGAAGACAAAATAAAAGAAAGAAGTAAAGAGAGAAGGGAAGACAAAATAAAAGAAAGAAGTAAAGAGTGAAGGGAAGACAAAATAAAAGAAGGAAGTAAAGAGTGAAGGGAAGACAAAATAAAGAAAGAAAGAAGTAAAGAGTGAAGGGAAGACAAAATAAAGAAAGAAAGAAGTAAAGACTGAAGGGAAGACAAAATAAAAGAAGGAAGTAAAGAGTGAAGGGAAGACAAAATAAAGAAAGAAAGAAGTAAAGAGTGAAGGGAAGACAAAATAAAAAGCGAAGGAAGTAAAGAGTGAAGGGAAGACAAAATAAAGAAAGAAAGAAGTAAAGAGTGAAGGGAAGACAAAATAAAAAGCGAAGGAAGTAAAGAGTGAAGGGAAGACAAAATAAAGGGAGAAGGAAGTAAAGACTGAAGGGAAGACAAAATAAAAGAAAGAAAGAAGTAAAGAGTGAAGGGAAGACAAAATAAAAGAAAGAAAGAAGTAAAGAGTGAAGGGAAGACAAAATAAAAGAAAGAAAGAAGTAAAGAGTGAAGGGAAGACAAAATAAAGAAAGAAGTAAAGAGTGAAGGGAAGACAAAATAAAGAAAGAAGTAAAGAGTGAAGGGAAGACAAAATAAAGAAAGAAGTAAAGAGTGAAGAGAAGACAAAATAAAAGGAGAAGGAAGTAAAGAGTGAAGAGAAGACAAAATAAAAGAAGAAGGAAGTAAAGAGTGAAGGGAAGACAAAATAAAAGGAGAAGGAAGTAAAGAGTGAAGGGAAGACAAAATAAAAGAAGGAAGTAAAGAGTGAAGGGAAGACAAAATAAAGAAAGAAGGAAGTAAAGAGTGAAGGGAAGACAAAATACAAGAAGGAAGTAAAGAGTGATGGGAAGACAAAATAAAGGGAGAAGGAAGTAAAGAGTGAAGGGAAGACAAAATAAAAGAAGGAAGTAAAGAGTGAATAGAAGACAAAATAAAAGGAGAAGGAAGTAAAGAGTGAAGGGAAGACAAAATAAAGAAAGAAGCAAAGAGTGAAGGGAAGACAAAATAAAAGAAGGAAGTAAAGAGTGAAGGGAAGACAAAATAAAAGAAGGAAGTAAAGAGTGGAAGGGAAGACAAAATAAAAGAAGGAAGTAAAGAGTGAAGGGAAGACAAAATAAAAGAAGGAAGTAAAGAGTGAAGGGAAGACAAAATAAAGGAAGAAGGAAGTAAAGAGTGAAGGGAAGACAAAATAAAGAGGAGAAGGAAGTAAAGAGTGAAGGGAATTCAAAATATAGGGAGAAAGAAGTAAAGAGTGAAGGGAAGACAAAATAAAGGGAGAAGGAAGTAAAGAGTGAAGGGAAGACAAAATAAAGGAAGAAGGAAGTAAAGAGTGAATGGAAGACAAAATAAAGGGAGAAGGAAGTAAAGAGTGAAGGGAAGACAAAATAAAGGAAGAAGGAAGTAAGAAAAGAGTGAAGGGAAGACAAAATAAAGGGAGAAGGAAGTAAAGAGTGAAGGAAGACAAAATAAAGGGAGAAGGAAGTAAAGAGTGAAGGGAAGACAAAATAAAGGAGAAGGAAGTAAAGAGTGAAGGGAAGACAAAATAAAGGAAGAAGGAAGTAAAGAGTGAAGGGAAGACAAAATAAAGGGAGAAGGAAGTAAAGAGTGAAGGGAAGACAAAATAAAGGAAGAAGGAAGTAAAGAGTGAAAGCAAGACAAAATAAAGGAAGAAGGAAGTAAAGAGTGAAGGGAAGACAAAATAAAGGAAGAAGGAAGTAAAGAGTGAAGGGAAGACAAAATAAAGGGATAAGGAAGTAAAGAGTGAAGGGAAGAGAAGGAAGTAAAGAGTGAAGGGAAGAGAAGGAAGTAAAGAGTGAAGGGAAGAGAAGGAAGTAAAGAGTGAAGGGAAGACAAAATAAAGGGATAAGGAAGTAAAGAGTGAAGGGAAGAGAAGGAAGTAAAGAGTGAAGGGAAGACAAAATAAAGGGATAAGGAAGTAAAGAGTGAAGGGAAGAGAAGGAAGGAAGAGAAGGAAGCAAAGAGTGAAGGGAAGAGAAGGAAGTAAAGAGTGAATGGAAGACAAGATAAAAGAATGAAGGAAGTAAAGAGTGAGGGGAAGACAAAATAATGGGAGAAGGAAGTAAAGGAGGAGGAGGAGGAGAGTGAAGGGAAAAAAGAGGAAAAAAGCCTACAAGCGTTACGTGCCCATTAACAAACCTGTTGTGTTTACTATGCACCTTGCAAAGCTGGAAAGCCCCGTAGATAATTGGGTTGAGCATAGAGTTGGAGAGGCCGATGAAGGAGAACCACAACATGGTCTTAGGGTCAATCTCCTTCGTGTCGAGGAAGGTGACAAAGACGGTGAAGATGATGTAGTAAGGAGACCAGCACACGATGAAGGCTAGCACGATAAACACCGACATCCGCAACGACTTCCGCTTTGCTCTGCGCAGAAGAGTGCTGCGCACCGGGCCCCTACCATTATTATCTGCTCCTGAGTAGCTGGAAATGGAACCTGAAAATAGACAACAACAACAAAATCAATGTAATGAAGAATTAAATTATGGGATTAAAGCACTGGAGCATTACAAGTAGGAATCTAGAATTACAAGCTGGTGACAGAATTAGGATGTATTTTTTTACATTAGGAGCTGTGATAAGAT
>JAPXFY010000016.1:70832568-70835068 GCA_030674185.1 Monoplex corrugatus
GTGTGTGTGTGTGTGTGTGTGTGTGTGTGTGTGTGTGTGTGTGTGTGTGTGTGTGTGTGTGTGTGGGTGAGTGGTGTGTGTGCATGTATATTTGTGTGTTTGTATTCCTGCGTCTTTCTCTCTCTGTAGCTGTCTGTCTTTGTCTCTGTCTCTGTGCTCTCTCTCTTTCTCTCTCTACTCTCCTTCCCTCTCACTCTGTGTCTCACTGCCTCTCGGTTTTTCTCTCTCTCTCTCTGTCTCTCTCCCTCTCTCTCTCTCTCTCTCTCGCTCTGTGTGCACGCAGTGACAAGCTGATCGGCCAGGCGTGCTCATCCTGGTCCATCCTTTGGTATTAGTAACCCAGCTCTTCTTCATCTGTCATCTGTCAGTTTGTGCATGTCTACATGAGTGCTGGACCGATCGGGGGTGTGATGGTGTGTGTGTGTGTTTATGTATGTGCGTATTTGTTTGTGTGTGTGCGTTGTGTGTGTGTGCGTATTTGTTTGTGTGTGTGTGTGTGTGTGTGTGTGTGTGTGTGTGTGTGTGTGTGTGTGTGTGTGTGTGTGTGTGTGTGTGTGTGTGTGTGTGTGTGATATTGTATTTGTGTGTGTTTCTTTGTGTCCCTGCGTCTCTCCCTGTTTCTCTCTTTCTCTGTCTCTGTCTATCTCTGTCTGTCTCTCTTTGTCTGTGTCTTTCCCTTTCTCTGTCTCTATCTCTCTCTTTATCTCTCTTTCTCTTTCTCTATCTGTCTCTCCCAGTCTTTCTCTCTCTCTCTTCCGAACACACACACACACACACAAATTCTCTCTCTCTCTCTTCCAACACACACACACACACACAAATTCTCTCTCTCTCTCTCTCTCCCGGACACACACACACACAAACACACACACACACACACACACACACACACACACACACACACACACACACACACACACACATACTCTTTCTCTCTCTCTTGCTCTCCCTTCTATACCACTTGTAGGCTCAGAGTGGAGGGTACATGAGAGACAATTGTTCCTTCGTGAATAAAAGCCTCCTGAGAGAGAGTGATGCCTATGTAGATAGAAATTGACAATTTCGTCTGCTTTGTTTTGAATGTAATCCTCTTTTGACCAGGATCGTCGCAGTCTGATGAAGGGTTGAGAGTAAATGATATGTTTGGTGTTGGAAGCGTGGGATTGTTTTCTTTCCCCTTCATTTACACACAAACAATAACAATCGGGGAAATATACACTGAACATCAACAATTACATTAACTATGATGTATCCTCTAGGAAAATCTATGCTCAGCTTGCTGTCTTCAGATGACATTTCTTAATTAAACGTCTTTAACGAGAATAAAATGGAAAGAACAGAAAAAAAAAAATCGGTGAATTTTTTTTTTGCTGGTATTTCTAATCTACTGACACTGTTGAAGAATGTATGTTTTAGAAGAGTGCTGCATTTGTTAAGGTTAGCACAGAACTCTGATATGTTTGCACCCATGCATATACATTAAGTCACGAAAAACCCACCCAGCCATCCAACCAACCAAGCGACCAAGCAAGCAAGCAAGCAAGCAAGCAATCAACCAATTAAGCAAGCAAGTAACCAACCAACCGACCAACCAACCAACACCAACCAACCAACCAACCAACCAGACAGACAGACAGACAGACAGAGACTGAGACAGAGACAGAAACAGAGACAGAGACAGACAGACAGACAGACAGAAACAGAAACAGAGACAGAGACAGAGGCAGAGACAGAGAGAGGGAAAATGTAATATCGTTCAGGACACAAGGAAATTATCCTGCCCACGTAACATTACGAACAGAATTGTTTCCTGCCTGCCCACAACTCTTTCACAATTCTAACCGGTATTTGATGACCAGGAGAGAGGTTGTATCCAAGCACTTGTCGTCCCAGAAGTATTCCTTTTTTCACAATTACGTAACAATCGTCTGCTTGACTGTACTCACAGAGAGACAGAGACAGAGATAGAGATAGACAAAGAGAGAGAGATAAGAGAGAGAGAGAGACAGACAGACAGAGAGACAGACAAACAGACAGACAGAGATACAGAAAAAGACAGAGAGCGACAGAAAGAGACAGAAGAAGAAGAAGAAGAAGAAGAAGAAGAAGAAAGAAGAAGAAGAAGAAGAAGAAGAGAAGAAGAAGAAGAAGAAGAAGAAGAAGAAGAAGAAGAAGAAGAAGAAGAAGAAGAAGAAAGAAGAAGAAGAACAAAAACAAGAAGAAGAAGAACAAAAACAAGAAGAAGAAGAAGAAGAACAAGAAGAACAAGAACAAGAAGAAGAAGAAGAAGAACAAGAACAAGAAGAAGAAGAAGAAGAAGAAGAAGAAGAAAAAAGAAGAAGAAGAAGAAGAAGAAGAAGAAGAAGAAGAAGAAGAAGAAAGAAGAAGAAGAAGAAGAAGAAGAACAACAACAACAACAACAACAACAACAACAACAACAACAACAACAAGAATGCGAAGAAGAAGAAGAAGAAGAAGAAGAAGAAGAAGAAGAAGAAGA
>JAPXFY010000016.1:70845068-70847568 GCA_030674185.1 Monoplex corrugatus
CCAACCAACCAACAAACCAACAAACAAACAAACAACCCCCACTACAACGCAATACAACACAATACAACATAATAAACACAACACAATACAATACAGTAAAGTACAACACAATGCCTTCAGTGGGGCCCAATGCAATAGAATGCAATAGCGATATTATACCATTCAATACAAAACAAAAACAACACAAAAACACTATACAGCACACTTTGGGAGACGCGACAGAGAAAAATAACCCAAAACATTCGAGACAGACGACAAACTGTTTTGGCAAGAAGTCTTGGACTTGCGCTCACACTCTTTGAACTCTTGCACTGTATTACACAATTGACTTTCCCGAAAACCCCCTTTATCAGTGGAACTGACCGTGCTTGCTCACACTCCCCCACCCCCAACCCCCAACTCCCAACTCCCAACCCCCAACTCCCAACCCCCAACCCGCCACCCAGACAGAGATAGATGAGGGTGTCTGCTACCTCGTCTCTTCAGACCTCACCCAGAGTGACCTGACTATTTACACAGCTAAATGAAATGAATGATGCCCGTTCTACGACTTACGCATTTAAAACACCAATTTGCACTATCCGACGTCCGACTCTTTAGCAAGCTTTTCGTTGGAGACGGTCTAATGTAAATAGACCTTGGAGGTATAGATCCCGTCGGGGTCAATAGCTACAGGAAGAAGGGCATCACGAGGGACTAGGTCTATGGTTCTAGGATCGATAGAGACTGGGAGAAATATATCATAATTATAGGACTAGGTTTGTGGCATTGGGATCAATATTGATTCCAGGAGAACATCTCATAATTATAGGACTGGGTTTGTGGCATTGGGATCAATATTGATTCCAGGAGAACATATAATCATAGGACTAGGTTTGTGGTATTGGGATCAATTGATTCTGGGAGAACACATCATATAGGACTAGGTTTATGGTTTTTGGGATCAATTGATTCCAGGAGAACATATCATAAACACTGACTAGGTTTATGATTTGAGATCAATTAATTCTGGGAAAATATATCATAATTATAGGACTAGTTTATGATATTGGGATAATTATAAGACTAGACTTTTGGCACTCAGATCAATTGATTCTGGGAGAACATATAATTATAGGACTAGGTTTACGGCATTGGGATCAACTGATTCCAGGAGAACATATACTTATGGGATGGTTTTTGGCACTCAGATCAATTGATTCTGGGAGAACATATAATTACGGGAGTAGGTTTATGGTATTGGGATCAACTGATTCCAGGAAAACATACAATTATAGGATTATGTTTTTGGCAACGGGATCAATTGATTCCAGGAGAAAATGTCATAATTATAGGACTAGGTTTTTGGCATTGGGATCAACTGATTCTGGGAGAACATATCATAATTATAGGACTAGGCTTATGGCATTGGGATCAAGTGATTCCAGGAGATAATATCATAATTATGGGACTAGGTTTATGGCATTGGGATCAACTGATTCTGGGAGAACATATCATAAACATGGACTAGCTTTATGACTTTGAGATCAGTTAATTCTGGGAAAATATATCATAATTATAGGACTAGGTTTATGGTATTGGAATCAATTGAAACCACGAGAACATATAATAATTATAGGACTAGGTTTATGGTATTGAGATCAATTGATTCCAGGGGGAACACATCATAATTATAGGACTAGGTTTATGGCATTGAGATCAATTGATTCCAGGGGAACACATCATAATTATAGGACTAGGTTTATGGCATTGAGATCAATTGATTCCAGGGGAACACATCATAATTATAGGACTAGGTTTATGGCATTGAGATCAATTGATTCCAGGGGAACACATCATAATTATAGGACTAGGTTTATGGCATTGAGATCAATTGATTCCAGGGGAACACATCATAATTATAGGACTAGGTTTATGGCATTGAGATCAATTGATTCCAGGGAACACATCATAATTATAGGACTAGGTTTATGGCATTGAGATCAATTGATTCCAGGGGAACACATCATAATCATAGGACTAGGTTTATGGCATTGAGATCAATTGATTCCAGGGAACACATCATAATTATAGGACTAGGTTTATGGCATTGAGATCAATTGATTCCAGGGGAACACATCATAATTATAGGACTAGGTTTATGGCATTGAGATCAATTGATTCCAGGGGAACACATCATAATTATAGGACTAGGTTTATGGCATTGAGATCAATTGATTCCAGGGGAACACATCATAATTATAGGACTAGGTTTATGGCATTGAGATCAATTGATTCCAGGGGAACACATCATAATTATAGGACTAGGTTTATGGCATTGAGATCAATTGATTCCAGGGGAACAGATCAACCATATAGGACTAGGCTCAAGGTCCTGGGGTTAACCCTTTGACTTCCGCACCCTGTCCACTAGCATCCTGCATTGTCATTCATGCTAACATAACAACAGAAAACTTAACCCTTTGGTTCCTCACCCTATCCACCAGCTTACTGCAAGAGG
>JAPXFY010000016.1:70870068-70872568 GCA_030674185.1 Monoplex corrugatus
GTCCAATATGTACAACCATCACCATTGTAAACACTACTACGACTTGTACTCCTCTTCTGGTATTATCCAAACAAAAAAACAAAAAAAAAAGGAAAAAAGATAAATAAGGGGGGGGGGGGGGGTATTAAACATGTGATATTTCGTAATAGCTTCCTTTCATCATTTTCATGGACATAAATTAAACCAGAGCACATCATCACACAATCACAAGCCAATTACTAGTGTTGTCTGTTCTACTCCTGCGTCTGGCTCTGAGTCAGTTTAGTCCTTTTCTCCCACTGAACGAAGCAGCATGGAAGTTTCAGTCTTTTTCTCCTAATTTTTTTTGTATTTGGTGTTTGTTTGTTTGTTGTGGTCTTACGCTGGACAAAGGCCAGTTGGCACCTGTCTCGTCTGGTTGTATTAAATACGCATTCTGATTCTTTTTTCGTTTTTTTTATTCTGGTTCCTGTTTGCTTGAAAGCGGGCAGTCACACTTGTTTCGGATTTTTTTTACTACTCCAACTCCTCCTCCTCCTACTTCTTCTTCTACTACAACAACAACAACAACAACAACAACTACTACTACTACTACTGCTCCTCTGCTCCTCCTCCTCCTACTTCTTCTTCTACTACAACAACAACAACAACAACAACTACTACTACTACTACTGCTCCTCTGCTCCTCCTCCTCCTACTTCTTTTCTACTACAACAACAACAACAACAACAACTACTACTACTACTACTGCTCCTCTGCTCCTTCTCCTCCTACTTCTTCTTCTACTACAACAACAACAACAACAACAACTACTACTACTACTACTACTGCTCCTCTGCTCCTTCTCCTCCTACTTCTTCTTCTACTACAACAACAACAACAACAACAACAACTACTACTACTACTACTGCTCCTCTGCTCCTCCTCCTCCTACTTCTTCTTCTACTACAACAACAACAACAACAACTACTACTACTACTACTACTGCTCCTCTGCTCCTCCTCCTCCTACTTCTTCTTCTACTACAACAACAACAACAACAACAACTACTACTACTACTACTACTGCTCCTCTGCTCCTCCTCCTCCTACTTCTTCTTCTACTACAACAACAACAACAACAACAACTACTACTACTACTACTGCTCCTCTGCTCCTTCTCCTACTTCTTCTTCTACAACAACAACAACAACAACAACAACAACTACTACTACTACTACTACTACTACTGCTACTTCTCCTCCTACTTCTTCTTCTACAACAACAACAACAACAACAACTACTACTACTACTACTGCTGCTACTTCTCCTCCTACTTCTTCTTCTACAACAACAACAACAACAACAACTACTACTACTACTACTACTACTGCTACTTCTCCTCCTACTTCTTCTTCTTCTACAACAACAACAACAACAACAACTACTACTACTACTACTACTACTGCTACTTCTCCTCCTACTTCTTCTTCTACAACAACAACAACTACTACTACTACTACTACTGCTACTTCTCCTCCTCCACCTCCTCCTCCTCCTCCTCCTCCTCCTACTACTACTGCTACTACTGTTACTGCTGCTACAGCTGCTACTACTACTACTACTACTACAGTACTACTACTACTACTACAACCACTTCTACTACTACTAATTCTACTCGTCCTCGTCCTCCTCCTCCTCCTAGTACTACTGCTACCCCTCCTCCTCCTTCGTCTACTACTACTACTAAACTACTACCACTTCTACACTACTACTACCACTAATAATAATAATTTTAGTAGTAGATTTGATTTTGTCGAGATTTTGCGCAATATAAATATTGTAATTATTATTATTATTATTATTATTATTATTATGTAGAAGAAAAGCGGAGAATGCAAATATTGTTTTCGGTTTCCAAAAACTGTACACACACGTGGACCATGTTCTTGGTAAGAGAATGACGCACACAGTTAGCATGAGTATCGTCCACATGGGAGAACTTGTAAATAAATCGTAACACTTAATAAGCGTGATGGCAAGGTACCCACTTTGGCTTGTCTCAATATCAATAATTTGTGACACAAAAGTTCAGTATCACTTGACATAATATGTCCAATGAACTCGACGGGAAATTCTTCGTCTGAGTTAGGGATTCGTGCGTGGTTTTATAGTACTGAGCTAGATCCTTGTTGTTTTGTTGTTGTTGTTGTTGTTGTTGTTGTGGAGGTGGTGGTGGTGGTAGTGGTAGTGGTGGTCATTTTGGTGTTGGTGGTGTTGCTGCTGCCGCGCTTGGTCTTTGCTTCCGCTTCCACATTTCCTCTTTCTTTTCTTCCTTCACTTTCTGTTTAAAAAGAAATTATAAAGTTAAAATGGTGAGAAAGAAGGAGAGAGAGAGAGAGAGAGAGAGAGAGAGAGAGAGAGAGAGAGAGAGAGACAGACAGACAGACAGACAGACAGAGACAGACAGACAGAGAGAAGGAGACTGAGAGAGAGAGAGAGAGAGAGAGAGAGAGAGAGAGAGAGAGAGAGAGAGAGAGAGC
>JAPXFY010000016.1:70877568-70885068 GCA_030674185.1 Monoplex corrugatus
GCCAGTAGTGTTGTTTTGTGTTGGAAAGGTCTTTAGCTGTTTGATGCCATAAGCGTTCTGTGTCGGAGATGGGTTTAGCAGTCTGATGCCAGTAGTGTTGTTCTGTGTTGAAAAGATCTTTAGCAGTCTGATGTTAGTAGTGTTGTGATTTGTGCATTGGAGAAGTCTTCAGCTGTTTGTCTAATGCCGATATTGTTACTCTAAGTTCTATGTAAGATTTTAAGCTGTCTAATGCCAGTAGTATTGTTCTGTGTTGGAGATGTCTTTAGCTGTTTGATGCCAGAAGTGTTCTGTGTTGGAGATGTCTTTAGCAGTCTGATGCCAATAGTGCTGTTTTGTGTTGGAAATGTCTTTAGCTGTTTGATGCCAGAAGTGTTCTGTGTTGGAGATGTCTTTAGCAGTCTGATGCCAATAGTGCTGTTTTGTGTTGGAGAGATCTTTAGCTATCTGATGTAATATTCTGCGTTGTGTGTTTGGGAGGTTTTTAGCCGTCTAATTCCAGTAATACTGTTCTAAGCTTTGTGGTGGAGAGGTCTTGGCAGGTGGTTTTTCAGATATGGAGTTAGCCACGAAAAAAGCCAGACCTGGCTTGTTGAAGAAGCAGTCCAGGGACGGACTGGTTCGCATCAGGATGGGGTCAGATGGCGATTGGCAAAGGCCACACTGAAAAAATACCCTACACGCCATATGGCCGAGCCATCAGGCGGACAAAGTCCTAGCTGCCCCCCCCCCCCTCGCCCTTATCATCCCCAGCGCGCTCGCAAGGTTGGTCTTTTGACCATGAGCCAAGAGTGGTGTAATCCCTAATGAAAACCTATAGGACTGAAACTTAACACAGCGTAACACAGTCTGCGCTACCCATTCAGCTAGCATAGAAGCAGATACAAAGCACATCACATTTCCTAGAACCAAAAATACCCTTAATACATGCACCCAATTATCAACCCTAAGAGAAAGTACCGAAGACTTTACTGAACACATACAGGTGAATGCTTCTATGCTATCTGAATGGGTGGCACAAACTGTGTTAGATTTGAGAAGTTTTACAACATGGGAGATAATTCCTAAGTGACTCTCAAGAGTTATGTCCTTTGATTAATATTAAAAAAAAATTCTCCCTGCTTCCCTCTTATTTTTTGGCATTACCTATAGGACTGAAGTCAGAGATACCGAGCAAGCTGACCTACAGGCGCCTTCTAACGAACCATGATATTATGTGTCTTTGCTGTCTGTCATTCATTCTCACTATTTTCTTTTACCTTGCTGGTTCATTCACCTGTATGTGTTCAGTAAAGTATTCAGTATTTTCTCTTGGGATTGATAATTGGGTGCATGTATTAAGAGCATTTTTGGCTCTAGGAAATATGATACGCGGAAGCAATTTAAGGTATTTAGGCCCGTTTTACACATATGTTTTAGAGTCCTTAGTTATGTTTAAATTTGTAGTCAAGTATTTTTTCTTTTAATTCCATGTGTGATAAATTGGACGAAGTACGCAACGCCAGGGGCATTTCCTTAGATTATGAGCGCGAAAGCATTGATGCGTATACTTAATTTTCTTTTCCTTTTTTTTTCCTGTTGAAGTATTGTGTGTGTTTTGGAATGGTTATAGCTCTGATATGACTTTACGCAGCTGGCTGGACTTGAAACGAAAATAACAATAACAATGCAATAATATGATAATACCGCAAACGAAGAATGGGATTTTTACCTAAGGAGTGTATGTGTGTGTGTGTGTGTGTGTGTGTGTGTGTGTGTGTGTGTGTGTGTGTGTGTGTGTGTGTGTGTTTGTGTGTGTGTGTGTGTGTGTGTGTGTGTGTGTGTGTTGTGTGTGTGTGTGTGTGTGTGTGTGTGTGTGTGTGTGTGTGTGTGTGTGTGTGTGTGTGTGTGTTTCTTTTCCTTAAGACGTGTTTGATATACTCACGCTGTTTTGCCTTACCTTATTGTTTGTATATTTATGGCAATAGTCAAATGCCAGCTTGATAGTGTGTGTACACATGATTGTACTTTTATGTGCAATCTGTGTATATGTGTATGTGTGCGTGTTTGTATGTGTGTGTTGGGTCTATGTGTGTGTGTGTATGTGTGTGTGTGTGTGTGTGTGTGTGTGTGTGTGTGTGTGTGTGTGTTGGGTCTATGTGTGTGTGTGTGCGTGTGTGTGCGTGTGTGTGCGTGTATGTGTACATGCGTGCATGAGCGCGCGTGCGTACGTGCGTGTGTGTGTGTGTGTGTGTGTGTGTGTGTGTGTGTGTATGTGTGTGTGTGTGTGTGTGTGTGTGTGTGTGTGTGTGTATGTGTGTGTGTGTGTTTTAATCATAAATGAACATAAACATCGATCAGTATATTTGGATTGTCATTTATGATAACTATTTAAGTGTGTGTGTTCTACAAAAAAAGGAGTTTATAGTGTATTTATGACTAAACTTGAATTAAAAAAAAAAAGAAAAAAAGCACAGAAAACAATGCATTACAACGCAAGTGTCTGCACTGTCATGCACACCAGACGAACATGATACTCATCTTTGACAACCGTTCATAGTGGAGCAGTACCAGACCCTGCATGATGAAAAGGATTCACCTTCAGCTACCAGAGGTTCACTCCCCTCCCCCCAAGTCTGCCATATCGCACCAGGGCATCATCATCATCATCAGGTGCCTTGCCGCATGGCGTTGGAGATTATGGACTTCTATCTGTCTCTGTCTCTTGTTGACTCAAGCATCTCTTCCACCCTCCTTGTCTTCAGCCACTCTGCAAGTCCGTCTAGTATCTTCTCCCTGGGTCTACCCGGTGCTCTCCTTCCCTCCAGCTTTCCCGTTGTGACCAGGTGTTCCAATTCCTCTTTCCTCATAAAATGGCCTATGAATGCTGCCTGTCTTTTCCTAATCTTCCTTATGAATGATCTGCTTGTGTCTGCTTCCATCAAGATTGTCTCATTTGTTTTCTTTGCTGTCCGTGGAACTCTCAACATCCTTCTCAGAAACCACATCTCGGCTGCCTCAATCTTGTTCTGGCTTTGCTTGTTGACTGTCCACGCCTCGCAACCGTACAACAGTATTAGTTCTATATAACATTCAAGAACTCTCTTCCTGATGTTAATTGATAGGCATTTGTTGGTAAGAACGCTTGTCATCTTCACGAACGTTGTTTTGGCTTGGCCGATTCTGCTGGCTGTTTCTGATGTGCATCTGCCGTCTGGTGAAATGATCGTTCTCAGGTATTTAAACTTATCAAGCTGTCTCAAGGTTGTGCCGTTTGCTGTTATTTTGTGTGAGGGGATTTCATGTTTTTTACTGATCACCATGACTTCAGTCTTCCTACTGTCCAGGGCATACAAAAGGAAAACTACAACATTTCTGACCATGGACACCATGGCAGCAGGAAAAAAAAAGCAAAAAACCCAACAAAAACGGCCACATCTATTGCAAACTAGCGTCTACCACACGGACGAAAACAAATAATTTCCCCTATATTCATGTGTTTATAGTTACGCTTATCAGTCTTATCTCTTCCATCCAGTGTTTAATTTTCGGTTTATGTTTGTCTGTCTGTCTATCTGTCTGTCTGTCTGTCTGTATGTATGTATTATGTATGTATGTATGTATATATGTATGTATGTCTCTATGCATGTTTCTATGTATCTATCTATATTTCTATATCTATACCTACATACCTCTGTACCTATAACTTATTTTTGTATCTATGTATCTATAAATCTATCTGTTTTTCTATCTATCTAATTATTTATCTATTTATCTGTCTGTCTGTCTGTCTATCTATCTATCTATCTATCTATCTGTCTATCTATCTATCTATCTATCTATCTATCTATCTATCTATCTATCTATCTACGCGAGTCTGTGTATATGTGTTCAAAACATATCGTCTCTTACCCTGATGCTGAAATATTACAGCTCCGGTGTCACGGAGCCATCTCTATATTCCAAGGGGTTGCTGGGTCCTCAATTACTTCTGAAGTTTATGGTTTCCTCGTCTGGGCTACTTTAACACTACAAACACTGCACGCTCACACAGAGAGAGAGAGAGAGAGAGAGAGAGAGAGAGAGAGAGAGAGAGAGAGAGAGAGAGAGAGAGAGAGAGAGAGAGAGAGAGGAGAGAGAGAGAGAAAGAGAGAGAGAGAGAAAGAGAGAGAGAGAAATAGAGAGAGAGAAAAAGAGAGAGAGAGAAACTTCTTCCACTAGAGTTTGTGTGTACATCAGACAAGCATAATACTAACCCAATGACAACCGTTCATAGAGCTAAAGGAACAATAATAATAATTACAATATTTATATAGCGCAAAATCTTGATAGAAATCAAATCTAAGCGCTGAACATACACATACGCACGCATGCACACACACACACACACACACACACACACACACACACACACACACACACACAACACACACACACACACACACACACACACACTGGCTATAAATGTGGAAAAAGAAGAAAAGCAATTGAAAATTATAGAGAACATATTATATACAAATATATATTACAATGTGATTCCACACCGAGTGGAGACAGGTTGCAGTGGGGGTTGAGTGAGGTCAGGATTTTATGCAGAGGAGAAAAAGTGAGTTTTGAGAGCGGACTTGAAGGAGACAAAAATAGGTTGCTGACGGACTGAGAGAGGAAGTTTGTTCCAGGAGAGTGGACCAGAACAAGAGAAGGCTCGTGCCAGTCCTGCACCTGAACAAGATTCACCCTCAGCTACCACAGATTCCTCACCTCCACTCCCCCCCCCCACCCTTTCCCCCACCCCAGTCAGCCTTATCGCCCTTGGGCACGCAAAAGGAAAACTATAACTTCTCTATAACTTCTCTGACAATGAGCCCCATGCCAGCTGGCAGGGAGAAAAAAGAAAAGAAAAGAAAAGAAAACCAGCCACATTTACTGCTAAATGGCGTCTTACTCGAAGCCCGCGAACTAAAGAAGAAAGAAGAATTATCGCCCCTCTATTTGTTGGTGGTCATTAAACTTGTTCTTTTTGTCCTATCAATCTTATCTCTTCCATCCGGTGGTTAATTTTTACTTTATATCTGTCTGTATGTATACAGCTATACATCTATTATCTAAATCTATAACTATATACCTACTTACCTGTATATCTTTATCTATCTCTCTGTTTATCTCTCTATATATCTGACTATCTATCTATCTATCTATCTATCTATCTATCTATCTATCTATCTATCTTCCTATATATCTATCTATCTATCCATCCATCTATCTATCTATCTATCTGTCTATCTATCTATCTATCTATCTATCTATCGATCTATCTATCTATCTGTCTATCTATCTATCTATCCATCTATCTATCTATCTATCTATCTATCTATCTATCTTTCTATATATCTATCTATCTATCCATCCATCTATCTATCTATCTATCTATCTATCTATCTATCTGTCTATCTATCTATCTATCTATCTATCTATCTATCGATCTATCTATCTATCTGTCTATCTATCTATCTATCTATCTATCTATCTATCGATCTATCTATCTATCTGTCTATCTATCTATCTAAATATATATATATATACATACATACACACCACACACACACACACACACACACAACACACACACACACACACACACACACACACACACACACATACACATACACACACACACACACACACATATATATATATATAACTTTTATCTTATTCTGGTCGTCCAGAGAACAGGGACGTTTGGTTGTTTTTTCAACTAATGTATAGTAATTGTCGTTCAGTATTTGTTACTCGGTGTCTTTCGTCCATGATTGATAGAGACCAGTCAGCTGAAATTTGCGCCTGTCTTGTCTTTTTACGTTAAATGCGCGTTCTGGTTCTATTTTCGTGTTTTTCTGGATCCTATCTCTATAGTTCTTTACTCCCTCCACCCCCTCCCCTCAACATTTTTTTTTTCGTTCAGTCTGTTTCTCTCTGTCAATGTCTTCATCCGTGGTTTGCTCTTCTGCAGTGTTTATCTGTCATTACCTCCTATATGTGTGTTGATTTATTTGACTTATTCTTCTCCGTCCATCTGTTTGTCAGTCCTCATCCATCTTTTTTCCCATCTGTCTCTTTTCCCCATCTGTCTCCTTTCCAATCTGTCTTGTTTTCTCATCTATCTCTTTTCCCATTTGTCTTTTTTCCCATCTGTCTCTTTTCCCCATCTGTCACTTTTCCCCATCTGTCTCTTTTCCCATCTGTCTCTTTTCCCCATCTGTCACTTTTCCCATCTGTCTTTTCCCATCTGTCTTTTCCCATCTGTCTCTTTTCCCCATCTGTTTCTTTTCCCATCTGTCACTTTTTTCCATTTGTCACATTTCCCCATCTGTCTCTTTTCCCCATCTGTCTCTTTTCCCCATCTGTTTCTTTTCCCATCTGTCACTTTTCCCCATCTGTCTCTTTTCCCCATCTATCTCTTTTCCCATCTGTCTCTTTTCCCATCTGTCTCTTTTCCCATCTGTCTCTTTTCTCCATCTGTCTCTTTTCTCCATCTGTCACTTTTCTCCATCTGTCTCTTTTCTCCATCTGTCTCTTTTCTCCATCTGTCTCTTTTCTCCATCTGTCTCTTTTCTCTTTTCTCATCTGTCTCTTTTCTCCATCTGTCTCTTTTCTCCATCTGTCTCTTTTCTCTTTTCTCATCTGTCTCTTTTCTCCATCTGTCTCTTTTCTCCATCTGTCTCTTTTCTCTTTTCTCATCTGTCTCTTTTCTCCATCTGTCACTTTTCTCCATCTGTCTCTTTTCTCCATCTGTCTCTTTTCTCCATCTGTCACTTTTCTCCATCTGTCTCTTTTCTCTTTTCTCATCTGTCTCTTTTCTCCATCTGTCTCTTTTCTCCATCTGTCTCTTTTCTCTTTTTCTCATCTGTCTCTTTTCTCCATCTGTCTCTTTTCTCCATCTGTCTCTTTTCTCTTTTCTCCATCTGTCTCTTTTCTCCATCTGTCTCTTTTCTCTTTTCTCCATCTGTCTCTTTTCTCCATCTGTCTCTTTTCTCCATCTGTCTCTTTTCTCCATCTGTCTCTTTTCTCTTTTCTCATCTGTCTCTTTTCTCCATCTGTCTCTTTTCTCCATCTGTCTCTTTTCTCCATCTGTCTCTTTTCTCCATCTGTCTCTTTTCTCCATCTGTCTCTTTTCTCCATCTGTCTCTTTTCTCCATCTGTCTCTTTTCTCCATCTGTCTCTTTTCTCCATCTGTCTCTTTTCCCATCTGTCTCTTTTCTCCATCTGTCTCTTTTCTCCATCTGTCTCTTTTCTCCATCTGTCTCTTTTCTCCATCTGTCTCTTTTCCTCATCTGTCTCTTTTCCCATCTGTCTCTTTTCTCCATCTGTTTCTTTTCCTCATCTGTCACTTTTCCCATCTGTCTCTTTTCCCATCTGTCTCTTTTCCCATGTGTCTCTTTTCCCATGTGTCTCTCTTCCCATGTGTCTCTTTTCCCATTTGTCTCTTTTCCCATGTGTCTCTTTTCCCATTTGTCTCTTTTC
>JAPXFY010000016.1:70890068-70895326 GCA_030674185.1 Monoplex corrugatus
TCTTAATGTTTGAAGGGGTATATCTGAATAGTTATTACAATTATTCTTAATGTTTGAAGGGGTATATCTGAATAGTTATTATAATTATTCTTAATGTTTGAAGGGGTATATCTGAATAGTTATTAAATTGTTTTTCTTTGTTTGTTTGGAGGATTATATATGAAGAGTTATCATAATTATCCTAATGTTTGAAGAAGTATCAGATACATCTGAACAATTATCGTAATATTTTTTGAAGGGTATATATGAAGAGTTATCATAATTATCCTAATGCTTAAAGAAGTATCAGATACATCTGAACAATTATCATACTTTTTTTGTTTGAAGGGGTATACATGAATAGTTATCATAATTATCCTAATGTTTAAAGACGTATCAAATACATCTAAACAATTATCATAATTTGTTTGTTTGAAGGGGTATACTTGAATAGTTATCATAATTATCCTAATGTTTAAAGAAGTATCAGATACATCTAAACAATTATCATAATTTGTTTGTTTGAAGGGGTATACTTGAATAGTTATAATTATCCTAATGTTTAAAGAAGTATCAGATACATCTGAACAATTATCATAATTTGTTTGTTTGAAGGGTATACTTGAATAGTTATCGTAACTATCCTAATGTTTAAAGAAGTATCAGATACATCTGAACAATTATCATAATTTGTTTGTTTGAAGGGTATACTTGAATAGTTATCATAATTATCCTAATGTTTAAAGAAGCATCAGATACATCTGAACAATCATTATATTTTTTGTTTATTTGAAGGGTATATCTGAATAGTTATTATAATTATCCTAATGTCTGAAGAAGTATCAGATACATCTGAACAATTATTATACTTTTTTTTGTTTAAAGGATATATCTGATTAGTTATTATAATTATCCTTATATTTGAAGAAGTATCAGATACATCTGAACAACTATTATAATATTTTTTTTTGAAGGGGTATATCTGAATAGTTTTATAATTATCCTAATGTTTGAAGAAGTATCATATACATCTGAACAATTATTACACTCACTGTTAATGTTTGTAGGAGCAGCTGCGCATCTGCTTCCAATAATATTGGTTGACTGATGAAGTGATTGATCATTTAATCAGTTCATTTATTCATTCATCTGTTCATTTATTCATCTGTTCTTTTGTTCATTCGTTCATATTTTCCTTCCTTGTTCCTTTTTGTATTTCTTTCAATGAAAAATATCGATTTCTCAACGTGATTTTCGCAACAATACATGCATAATTATCACATGCTCATTATTACTCATCTAATTCCTGCATGATCCTTCTATGATCTCTAAAAAAGAGCTCCATCACAAAAAAACATTATTAATTATAAACTCTACCGAAATATTGCCTTGTACGAAATGTTTAACTGCCAGGGGTCTGCTTGTATACAGAAATGCATTAACTTAACGACACGCAACGGAAGGGGTTAACCATCAGCTATCTGCTTTTATACAGAAATACATCAACTTAACTACACGCAACGGAAGGGGTTAATCGTCAGAGGTTTGCTTTAATACAGAAATACACCAACTTAACTACACGCAACGGAAGGGGTTAATCACCGGAGGTTTGCTTTAATACAGAAATACATCAACTTAACTACACGCAGGGGAAGGGGTTAATCACCAGAGGTTTGCTTTAATACAGAAATACATCAACTTAACTACATGCAACGGAATGGGTTAATCACCAGAGGTTTGCTTTAATACAGAAATACATCAACTTAACTGCACGCAACGGAAGGGGTTAACCACCAGAGATTTGCCTTTGTACAGAAATACATCAACTTAACTACACGCAACGGAAGGGGTTAACCATCAGAGGTTTGCTTTAATACAGAAATACATCAACTTAACTGCACGCAACGGAAGGAGTTAATCCCAAAGATCTGCCTTTGTACAGAAATGCATCAACTTAAGTACAAGTAACGGAAGGGGTTAATCACCAGAGGTTTGCTTTAATACAGAAATACACCAACTTAACTACACGCAACGGAAGGGGTTAAGCACCAGAGATCTGCCTTTGTACAGAAATGCATCAACTTAAGTACAAGTAACGGAGGGGGTTAACCTCCAGAGGTTTGGTTTAATACAAAAATACACCAACTTAACTACACGCAAGGGAAGGGGTTAACCACCAGAGGTTTGCTTTAATACGGAAATACATCAACTTAACTACACGCAACGGAAGGGGTTAATCCCAAAGATCTGCCTTTGTACAGAAATGCATCAACTTAAGTAAAAGTAACGGAAGGGGTTAACCACCAGAGGTTTGCTTTAATACAGAAATACATCAACTTAACTACACGCAACGGAAGGGGTTAAGCACCAGTGATCTGCCTTTGTACAGAAATGCATCAACTTAAGTAAAAGTAACGAAAGGGGTTAACCACCAGAGGTTTGCTTTAATACAGAAATACATCAACTTAACTACACGCAACGGAAGGGGTTAAGCACCAGAGATCTGCGTTTATACAGAAATGCATCAAGTTAACCACACGCAATGCCTTTAGAGCGGTGATCTAACCGTTCTGATGTTAATAATGCCGTCCATGGAACTGGAAGGGGACCTGAGTCAGAGAGAGATGGCCTGCTTAGCCGTTAGCCAGGCTGGGATTTATCGCTGCTGACGGGGCGGGTGACCTTTGGGGAGGGATGCACCAAGGAACGTTAAAGATACATTATCCACCTCTCTCTCTCTCTCTCTTTGAAATAATGACCTTATGGGCATGGGATATAATTCCAATGAGTCCTTACCGTTCTGTTGTCAGTGTGCAGTCTGCAATAAAAACGTGTTGCTTGGATGAAAAGTAAATGTAAAGAACCAAAAAAATGAAAGTGAATGTTTTCTTTTTTGTTTTTTTTTCTAATGATTTTAACCGAAATATACCAGTTTTAATGATTTTGACTTGTTTGAGGTCAACGTTGTTCTATAGCTAAACATGTGCTGCTGACAGTTCCTTGACTTCGAAAACTAACAGTATTGCAATAATGATAATAAATGAAAGATGTGCACCCAATCATTGAGTATTTGAAAAGGCTTTTTCAGTTATCACTGTCCCCAGTACCAGATTTGAGTGTTCCGCAACGATTTATATATATATATATATATATATATATATATATATATATATATATATATATATATATATATATATATGTGTGTGTGTGTGTGTGTGTGTGTGTGTGTGTGTGTGTGTGTGTGTAATAATAATAAAAAAGATTGATTGACAAAATTCTTTGACATCTCAGTCACTGAAGATTTCTGTGTTAAGATTTCGTTATTGTTGTATACGCTCGAGAATATGTTGTCAATGTCATATTTGCAGGAGTAGCAGTGCATATCTTGCCAATTGCTCATTCAACCATTAATGGGACAATTGACAGATTGATTGATTGATTGACTGATTGACTGATTGTTTTATTGATTGATTTGTTGATTGATTGATTGATTAATTCATTATTCATACATTTATTCATTCATCCATCCATCCATTCATTCATTCATTCATTCATTCATCATTCATTCATTCGTTCATTCATTGACTCATTCATTCATCATGCATTCATTCATTCATTCATTCATTCATTCTTTTTCTTTCCTTTTTCTCCTATCAATTAACATCTTGATATATGAAAGCGAATTTCTGAACATTATGAAGAAAAGATTTTGATCATCATTACTTTTAAACTCTACCGAAATATTGCATGAATTTTATGCGATACACACGATTTCCCCCAAAGAAAAGCCTTTAAGCCAAACTGCTTGATGTCAAACAAGGCGTTTAACCACCAGAGACAGGCCACTTGACAGCAATGCATGCGTTTAGCCAACGACGACGCCTTTAAAGTATCGATTTCATCATTTTTCTTCGTGAACACCATCGTGCGTGAAATTAGACCTGACACAAGCCAAGACAACCTCGTTAGGTGTTATCCACAGAGGGATATATCGCTGGTGATGGGTGGGTGGACGACCTTGAGGGCTGGATGCGACAGGACTTGTTGATGCTGTTTTTATCTGATGCCAGGAGTGCAACATTTATAGGACATTTTATGAGGCAAAAAGAGAAATTGGAGCACCTAGTCACAACAGGACAGTTGGAGGGAAAAAAGAGCACCAAGTAGACACATGGAGAAAATATTGGACAGATTTGCAGAGTAGCTGAGGACGGAGAGGGTGGGAGATGTATTTGCAGCGAAAAAAGATATGATTCGCATGGAAGGCGTTACCCTGCTGTCTTCGGATAATGTGTCCAATCCATCTCAATCCGAATGATCCATAGCGGAGAATTGAACTCCTACTCTCGCGTTGAGAGAACAAAATCCTAACCACTAAACCACTTACCTGCCTTCATTATGGTCAAACTATAAACTCTGTAAAATAGTGACCTGCCAGCACGAAATCAGTCTTAACTCTTATTATGGGTATTTTGAGATATGCATATCACTGGAAAGTGTACATTCTGCTGATTATTTTGGTACTTGAATAAAGCTTGTACTAAAAAAAATGTAGAAAACGGCCTCTAAAGCTTTTATATACTCTCCTTTACATTTTCCTTAAATTTCTTTGTTTGGTGGCTTTTGATGTTTCTAATTTTAGCTGTTATTATCTGAAAGGTGTACCAAAGAGCTTTCTGTCAGTATATTACATGTGGGGGTACTGTGCAAATTATGGTTTATAATAAGAGACAAAAGTAGGTACTTTTGATAGGAAATTGCGTTCTTTCTACTGCGATCAGTGCATTAAAATACCATTTTTAAATGACATGATATTTTTTCAAGAAAAAACATTCTGTGGAATAGTCCACAGAAATAAATTTTGAGAAAAAGTCAAAGCACCCCAGATAGACCCTCAGTCACCTTTTCAGCTCCTAGTGCTGTTTGACTGACTGTGAATTAAGAATGAATTCGTGGTGGGAGGTCACAATTATAAAGAAAATCGATGTTTTCAAAGCAGTGCAAATAATCCAATCATAAGCAACATCTTTGGAGCTGTGGTGTAACCATTACGGAGGAAATAACATCATGCATGAAAGAAGACCTGGCACAGACCAGGACAGCATGGTTAAGTGTTGGCCAGAAAAGGGGATTTATCGCTGGGGATGGGATGGGAGGGAGGCGACCTTTAAGACAGGATGCAGCAGGAAATAGCGGTTTTGTTTTAAATCTGCCCCTAAGCTTTTCTTTCCCCTTTTCCTAGTTTCCATGAAACAAATGTAGTGGATTGACGTGTTAAA
>JAPXFY010000016.1:70895426-70897926 GCA_030674185.1 Monoplex corrugatus
CACACACACACAACACACACACACACACACACACACACACACACACACACAAACACAACGCAACACACACACACACCACATAAACAACACACACACACACACACAAAATGCACACACACACACACACACCACACACACACACACACACACACACTTGCACACACACACACACACACCACACACACACACACACACACAACGCAACACCACACACACACAACACAACACAACACGCACACACACACACATACACACACACACACACACACACACACACACACACACACCACCCCAACGCAACCAACACAACACAACACACACACAACACAACACAACACAACACAACACACACAAAAAACAAGAGAAGACGGCGGTAGGTGGGACGGAAGACAAGAGAAACAAGGAGACAAAGAGACGTGTGGGTAGGTGGGCCATCCGTATTGAATTTTCTATTGTCTATTTGATTTATTTCTTTGCTCTTTGAACTTTTCCTTTTTTTTTGTTTTCTCTGGTCTTAATATCCGGACTAAGATTTATGAAACATAAGTAAGGCTTTCTCGTTGTAAAATTTTCTGTAACGGCAAAAAGAACACAGGAAATTTAGAAGAAAATATAATTAATTAAAAAAGAGATTACTTCCTTCTGTTCCATTGTATTGTAACCTGGTAACGGATATGGTGACCATCTTTATGTTGAAACTTTGGCTTAAATAGAAGGAGTAAGAAGAAAGTAAAATCTATTTTGTTTGAAGCTATAAAAAACATGTTCCTTCTAAATTTCTCTATCAGATGCATAGAAAACTCAATGTCTTCAAGAGAAACGTCTTGTCCAATGGTTTCGCTTGAGCTCTATCTTCAAAAGGTTTACTTAAAGCAGACAAGGTGTTTTTTTGCATGAAATCAACGGGTTCTGAGCCTGTCTTAGTTCATCCCACATTCTTGTCATGCGCTCTGTACTCTTTTGCCCTGAGAGAAAGATTTCAAACTGGATAGCCTAGGAGCAGAAAAATAACTACATAGAAATAACATTTCTGTTACATAAACAACTTGACAATAGTATGACTGATTCCTGTTTCAAAACTTGGCTGGCAAATGCAGTATGCAGAAAAGACAAAGGACAATCGTCAAACAACAAGAACAACAGCAACAGCAGCAACAACAGTAACAACAACAGCAGCGATAACAACAACAATTAACTAAAGAAAGACCAATAAAGGACAACACAGCACTGAAAAAAGATTTATATCAAAAATAAGGGTTTTCATGTGCCTACATGCATATCATCATCATCATCAGGTGCCTTGCCGCATGGCGTTGGCGATTATGGACTTCCGTCTGTCTCTATTCTTGTTGCCTCAAGCATCTCCTCCACCCTCCCCGTCTTCAGCCACTCTGCAAGTCCGTCTAGTATCCTCCCCCCGGGTCCACCCGATGCCCCCCTGCCCTACCCCCCACCACTGCGACCAGGTGCTCCAATTCCCCCTTCCCACAAAATGGCCTACGAATGTTGCGTGTCTCCTCCCAATCTTCCCTACGAATGATCCATCCGTATCTGCTTCCATCAAGACTGTCCCGCCTGCTCCCCCCGCTGTCCACGGAACTCCTACATCCTTCCCAGAAACCACACCTCGGCCGCCCCTATCCTGTTCTGGCCCTGCTTGCCGACCGTCCACGCCCTGCAACTGCACAATAGTATCGGCTCCATGCATATTCGGTCTAAAAAAAAGGAGACTTAGCAATGATTTGAAAATACACAACTGGAGGTATGCATCTCTTGGTAACCCATTCAGAGAGAGTACAGGGTTACCATTCATTTGCGTCCTGCACAAGCATGAGAAATTAGGATCTCTACGTCTAAGAATATATTTTCTTTCTACCTGTCAACATGGTCAAGTGATCAGTACAACGGACTGTGGGTCCTTAGTTTAAACTTCCATCATGCAAGACATATATCTATCTATCTATCTATCTATCTATCTATCTATCTATCTATCTATCTATCTATCTATCTATCTATCTATCTATCTGTCTGTCTGTCTGTCTATCTATCTATCTGTATGTATGTATGTATGTATGTATGTATGTATGTATGTATGTATGTATGTATGTATGTATGTCTTTCTATTTGTCTATCTTTCTATTTGTCTATCTCTCTATTTATCTGTCTACTTATCTATCTATCTATCTATCCATCCATCTATCTATCTATCTATCTATCTATCTATCTATGTATCTATCTGTCTATGTATCTGTCTATCTATATATCTATCTATCTATCCACATATCTATCGATCGATCTCTCTATCTATCTCTCTATCTATCTATCTGTCTGTCTGTCCGTCTGTCTGTCTGTTTATCTGTCAGTCTGTCTGTTTATCTAGCTAGCCATCTATCTATATCTGTGTATATGTGTCTGTGTGTGGAGACATGTAGGTAGATAGTTAAATAATAATTACAATAATTAATAATAATAATAATTACAATATTTATATAGCGCAAAA
>JAPXFY010000016.1:70900426-70910426 GCA_030674185.1 Monoplex corrugatus
ATATATATATATATATATATATATATTATATATATATTCATTTATTTATTTGACATCCAATGCACAGGATCAGGCAAAACATTTGTTTGCTAGCATCATGGCTCTCCTATATTTGGATTCGGGGCCCTTCCAACGTCAGAGAATACAAAATTAAATGAAAAGAGAAATGAATCAACCGACACTTGATACCAGAGTTATCAGCACTTGCAGTAAGGGTGGAGAATTAGTTGTCAAAAATGTGAATGTAATACAATGAAATATGACTCAAACAATGCTGTCATGCAAAATATACCACCTCCTTCCTTTCTTTTATTTTTGTTTTTTTGTTTGTTTCTTTCTTTCTTCTTTATTCTTTCTTCCTTTCTTGCCTTCTTCTTTCTTTCTTTCTTTCTTTCTTTTCTTTCTTTCTTTCCTTCTTTCTTTCTTTCTTTCTTTCTTACTTTCCTTCTTCCTTTCCTTCTTTCTTTCTTTCTTTCTTCTTTTCTTTCTTTCTTTCTTTCTGTCTTTCTTTCCTTCTTCCTTTCCTTCTTTCTTTCTTTCCTTCTTTCCTTCTTTCTTTCTTTCCTTCTTTCTTTCTTTCTTCCTACCTTTCTTTCTTTCTTTCTTTCTTTCTTCCTTTCCTTCTTTCTTTCCTTCTTTCTTTCTTTCTTTCCTTCCTTTCTTTCCTTCTTTCTTTCTTTCTTTCTTTCTTCCTACCTTTCTTTCTTTCTTTCTTTCCTTCTTCCTTTCCTTCTTTCTTTCTTTCTTTCTTTCCTTCTTCCTTTCCTTCTTTCTTTCTTTCTTTCTTTCCTTCTTTCTTTCTTTCTTCCTACCTTTCTTTCCTTCTTTCTTTCTTTCTTCATATCTTTCTTTCCTTCTTTCTTCCTTTCTTATTTTGAAAATCTCTTTAGAAAGCTTCATATGGCTTGGTCGTGATAAATGTGTCTCTGTGTGTCTGTCTATTTTATCACAAGCACGTGTAAGCCAGATTTTTTTACAGATGTTTCAAGACGACTCGTTATCAAATTCGGACAGTTGAATACTCAAGAAAATGTACTTTTGGAAGACACGGTGTTGGTGTAAAATCACAAAGACAAAAAGAAAATGTGCTTCTGTTCAGCACTTTTTTGAGTAAGTCGTACAAACTGTGCTTTCTCAGAAATGTCTGACAATACTTCATATTTGTGTCCACCTCTGTGACCGTCTGTCATTTTTCTCCATGAAGGGTGGACTTATTTTTTATTGAACTTCTCGTTCTTCTATTTCTTTTACTGTCCTTTCTTCTACTTTATTTTGTATTACTTCATTTTATTTAAATTAATGTCATTTTGTTTTGTTTTATTTCATTTCATTCATTTTGTCTCATTTTATTTAAGTTTGTTTTATCGTATTTTATTTCGTTCATTTTATTTCATTTTGATATATCTTATTTTAATCTTTTATTTCATTCGTTTCATTTTATTTTAAGTGAGTTAAATTTATTTCATCTTGTCTTATTTTATTTTATTTTATTTTATTTTATTTTATTTTATTTTATTTTATTTTATTTTATTTTATCTAATTTCATTTGATTTGTTTTATTTTATTTGAAATTATTTCATTTTATTTTATTTCGTTTCATTGTATTTTATTTCATTTCATTATTTCTTGAATGCATTATGCATCAGCTTTTTTGTGTGTGTGTTTGAGGGATACATGGTAAGGCACCACTCACACCATCACTCGACAACAAAATGTGTCACTCTATGTGTATGTATGTGTGTGTGTGTGTGTGTGTGTGTGTGTGTGTGTGTGTGTGTGTGTGTGTGTGTGTGTGTGTGTGTGTGTGTGTTTGTGTGTGTGTCTGTGTGTGTGTGTCTGTGCGTGTCTGTGTGTGTCTGTGCGTGTCTGTGTGTGTCTGTGTCTGTTCATTCGTTCGTTCTGTGATTTAACATCTTTTCCTTATAAGTGATATCACCTGCCAGTGTGTGTGTGTGTGTGTGTGTGTGTGTGTGTGTGTGTGTGTGCGTGCGTGCGTGTGTGTGTGTGTGTGTGTGTGAGACAGACAGACAGACAGACAAACAGACAGACAGAGACAGAGAGACAGAGACAGAGACAGAGAGACAATGACAGAGAGCTCAAGTTCTGTTGCAATGTTTGTTTGGAATTTTTTTTTTTATGTTAGTCAGAGGCAAAAATATTTCAGTTATGAGGAAAAACAGATGACATACATCAAAAATATCTGGTAGCAGATATAGACTAACAAAAGCAATAACGTGAGCCGTACTGGCTCTTGAGTTTACAGAACGCAAATTCTTCATGATATATCACAGCACCCTCAAACAATTCCACACAAACTCCACCCAAATCTACGGCAATTACCTGCCAAACTTATTGATTCCAAGACTTCACCCTATGCAGAGGAATACAGAGAAAGATGTGGGAGGACAACATCAGCGAATGGACCGGCTTCATACTCAGCAACTGCCTAAGAGCGTCTGAGAACAGGGAGGAATGAAGGAAACTGGTCGCGAAGTCTTCTGTAGTGCCCCAACAGTCTTCAATACTCAGGGATAGGTGAAGGTGAAGGTAGTGGTGGAGGTGAAGGTGGTAAGATCTTGAAATACGGAAGGGGAAAAGGACCCACGAAACACTGGCACCAGCAGAATGTTTGGAGCTTTCATCTAAAATTGGAAGAAGAGTGGCAGAATGGTTCCCACGTTCGCCTGCCAATAACTTAAACGTGAGGTTCCAGGATTCGTTTCTGTTGAAGTTTCGACCGTTCTCCTCATTTTGACTGGAAAATTGAACTGAACGTCTAGTCCTTTGGAAGGGGGGGGGGGGGCGAACAATGAGTAGGACCCGTGTGTCTTCTGCCTTGCGCACGCTAAAGCACCCACAGCAGTTGAAAATTGTGAAAAGCAAAGCATTCGCTCGGCTGCCTTGGTATAAAAACATTAGAGAGATATATTGGTTTTCCAGGTCCCTCTCCTTCGAAAGCCAGTTAACGTTCTTGTCTTTCAAAATTGACTACTGCAATTCACTCCTGTCTGGTCTTCCTGCCTCCACCATTCACATCCTGCAGCGCATTCAAAACAATGCTGCACGCCTTGTACTAAAAAAGAAAAAAAGCTGACCACATATCTCCTCTCCTGGCACAACTTCACTGGCTCCCTGTATCAAAGCGCATACAGTATAAACTAGACACCATGTGCTACAAAAGCCTCAATAACGCAGCCCCCGATTACCTGTCAAGCCTACTTGAGGTCTATGTTCCCTCACGTACCCTCCGCTCTGCCTCCGATCCTCTGACTTTTCGCTTTCCACGCACTAAGCTCAATACCTATGGTCCACGAGCCTTCTCTGTTTCTGGTCCGCTCTCCTGGAACAAACTTCCTCTCTCAGTCCGTCAGCAACCTACTTTTGTCTCCTTCAAGTCCGCTCTCAAAACTCACCTTTTCTTCTCTGCATAAAATCCTGACCTCACTCAATCCCCTCTGCAACCTGTCTCCACTCGGAGGGGAATCACATTGTAATATATAATTGTATATAATATGCTCTCTATAATTTTCCACTGCTTTTATTCTTTCTCCCTATTTATAGCCGTGTGCGTGTGCGTGTGCATGTGCGTGTGCGTGTGCGTGTGCGTGTGTGTGTGTGTGTGTGTGTGTGTGTGTGTGTGCGTGCGTGTGTGTGCGTGCGTGTTTGTGCGTGCGTGCGTGTGTGTCTGTTTTAACGCATAGATTTGATTTTATCAAGATTTTGCGCTATATAAAATATTGTATATTATCATTATTATTATTAATAAAAGTCTTGATCTAAATAAACTATAGAAAACGGGTGGCGCTGCACTGCGGCTACGCACTCACAACGGGGACAGCAGCCCAAGTTTGACATAGTAAATCCACTGTGACAGAAGAAAGAAATACGAATATGAATATGAATATGAATATGAATATGAATATGAATATGAATACGAATACGAATACGAATACGAATACGAATGTGAATGTGAATGTGAATGTGAATGTGAATATGAATATGAATATGAATATGAATATGAGCATGAAAAGAAAGTCATGTGAAAAGACATTAAATTGGGAACGATGGGGCATTAAGATGAGCAGCGAAAACGCTAGCCTGTATACTGCTCCAGAAAACCATCATACAACGAAATGAAGACGGGTGACGCAACAAAGGAAGGGTACCGATAATGTTGTACGGTTGTGAGGCGTAGACAGTCAGCAAGCAAAGCCAGAAAAAGACTGAGGCAGCCGGGATGTGGTTTCTAAGAAGAATATTGAGAGTTCCACAGACAGCAAAGAAAACAAACGAGACAGTCTTTGTGGAGGCAGACGCAAGAAGATCATCGATAGAAAAGATTAGGAAAAGACAGGCAACATTTACAGGACATTTTTATGAGGAAATGGGAATCAGAGCACCTGGTCACAACAGGAAAGCTGGAGGGAAAGAGAGCACCAGCTAGGCCGGGGAGAAAACATCGGACGGACTTGCAAGGTGGCTGAGGGCAGAGAGGGTGGAAGATCTGCTTGCGGCAACAAGGGGTAGATACATACGGCGGGCCATGATCGCCAACGCCACGCAGCAAGGCACTTGATGATGATGATGACCATCCCGACGCAATATGGCCAATCACACCAGACACGGTAACAGGACGAGACAGGCACATGAGGTGCCTTGCTGTGCGGGGTCAATGAACAACAGTTCAATCCCCTCACAATAATCAACATACGACGAAGAGGGGGGGGGAAAAAACTTGTCAGCCATCAAACCAAAACACTCATTTGTCATAGCGTGGGAGAGGTTGGAGACAGATTGGTGATTGCGGGGGAGTGGGGGGGGGGAGGGGGAAGGAAGGGGGAAGGTGGTGGTCACTAATGACTTGACGAGTTCTCCTCTCTGTCTGAGAATGACAGGTACTTACTGGCAGACAGAATGACAAAGAATTAGTGCTAAGAGGAGAGATTTGGATGGAAGGACTGTACGTGGCGTAGTGTTTTTTTTAAGAGGAGAAGGAGGTGGGTCAGCTTGGAGGATGTGGGGGCTGTTTCTGTAAAGGATGGATCGACTGATTGGAAAGGGAAGACGGACTAAATAGAAACTATAGAATTAGCTCAAGATGTTTGTTTTTTTCTCTGTCTCTGTCTGATTCAGTGTCTATCTGTCTGTGTCTCTGTGTGTCTGTGTGGCTGTGTGTCTGGCTGGCTGGCTGGCTGGCTGTCTGGTTGTCTCTGTCTGTCTCTGTCTCTGTTTGTATGTCTGTCTGTCTGTCTGTCTCTGTCTGTCTGTCTGTCTGTTTGTCTCCCTCTCTCTCTGTGTCTCTGTATCTCTGTCTCTCTCTGTCTCTTTCTCTCTCTCCCTCTCTGTATCTCTCTCTCTCTCCCTCTCTGTATCTCTCTCTCTCTCTCTCTCTCTCTCTCTCTCTCTCTCTCTCTGTGACTCCTCTCTTTCTGTCTGTTTCTCTATTTGTCTCTCTCTCTCTTTTATTTTTTTCTTTCTTTCTCCCTCCCTCCTTCCCCCTCTCTCTCTCTCTCTGTCTCTGTTTGTCTCTCTCTCTCTCTCCCTCTCTCTCTCTCAATCTCTCTCTCTCTCTCTCTCTCTCTCTCTGTGTTACCCAGTATATAGCTACCTTTTGTTGTGTGATTCCCCTCCCCCCGCCCTTGGGGATGCTGGAGGCTCTTTAAGTTTAAATGTAGTGTCCACACCTTCTGGAAAATCTGTGCCAGAAATTTGCTCTTTTCTGTCACTCTCGTTGTTTCTTTGGCTCTAGGGAAATGAGATATGTGGAAATTTTTTTAGGTTATTCAGGCTCATGTTTATATATGTTTTAATGTCCTTAGCTATGTATAAAATGTGTATTGAGGCATAGTTTTAACCCCCCTGCGCGAAAAATTGGATGGAGTGGTCAATGCCAGAGGCATTTCCTAAGATTATGCACGCAAATGCATTGATATGTGTGCTTATTTTTTTCTTTACTATTTCATGTTGAAGTATTATGCATGTTTTGAAACAGGTTATAGTCCTGGTATGGCTCTACACAATCGGCTGGGCTTTAAACAAAAATAACAGTAACAGTAATAACAGTCCTCTGTGTGATCAATGAACGCTGTTCGACCATCACAGAATCAATAGGAGAAGAAGTAAAACAGGCGAGTCAATAAAACACTCATTCAGCGTGGTAGAGAGAGAGAGAGAGAGAGAAGGAGAGAGAGGAGAGAGAGAGAGAGAGAGAGAGAGACAGAGAGAGAGAGAGACAGAAACAGACACAGAGGCAGACAGACAGACAGACAGAGACAGAGACACAGAGAGAGACAGAGAGAGGAGAAAGAGACAGCGACAGAGAAACAGAGACAATGAGATAAAGACAGACAGACAGAGACAAAGACAGAGACAGACAGAGAGAAAGCGACAGACAGACAGAGACATAGAGACAGACAGAGAGAGAGAGAGACAGAGAAACAGAGAGACAGAGATTGAGACAGACAGACAGACAGAAACAGATAGACAGACAGACAAAAACAGAGACACAGAGAGATAGAGAGAAGACACAGAGAGAGAGAGACAGACAGACAGACATACAGACAGAGACAAAGAGACAGAGAGACAGAGAGACAAAGAGAGAGATGGTGGATAGGGTGTGATCACTGATGAACTGATGAATGTTCTGTTTCAATGTGACAGACACTTCAGATGGACTTACAAAGTAATGGTGTTAAATAGGCAGGATGGGTAGATGGTCTTTGTATAGGGACGCGTGGGACAGGGAACATATGATTAGGATTGTTTTATGTAGGGGCTGGTTGGACTGATTGAGAAGAAAGAAGGAACAGCTGGAAGCCACAGAGAGAAAGAGAGAGAGAGAGGAAGAGAGAGAGAGAGGAAGAGGAAGAGAGAGAGAGAGAACAAAGAGAGAGATAGAGAGAGAGAAAAAACAGAGATAGAGATAGAGACAGATACATACAGACAGACAAACAGAGACAGACAGAGGCAGAGAGACAGAGACAGACAGAGACAGAGACAGACACACAGGCAGACACACAGACAGAGACAGATAGAGACAAGACAGACAGAAAGACAGACAGACAGACAGACAGACAGAAGCACACACACACACACACACACACACACACACACACACACACACACACACAAACACACACACAGACAGACAGAGAGAGAGAGAGAGAGAGAGAGAGAGAAAGAAAGACAGAGAGAAAGAAAGACAGAAAGACAGAGAGATAGAGACAGAAAGACAGAGATATGCACAGAGATAGAAAGACAGACAGAGACAGAGAGATAGAGAGAAGATAGAGAGATAGAGACCAATAGACAGAGATAGAGAGAGAGACAGAGAATCAGATTCAGAGGGAGAGACAGAGAGAGAGACAGAGACATAGGTAGAGAGATGAAGAGAGAAAGAAAAACAGAGACAAAGAGACAGAGACAGACAGACAGACAGACACACGGACAGAGAGGGCGGATTGGGCGTGATCACTGATGAACTGATGAATGTTCTGTCTCACTGTGACAGGCACTTCAGATGGACTTACAAAGCAATGGTGTTAAATAGACAGGATGGGTAGATGGTCAATGTATAGGGAAGCGTGAGATAGGGGACAGACGATCAGGGTTGTTTTATGTAGGGGGCTGGTTGGACTGACTGAGAAGAAAGAAGGAACTGCTGGAAGCCACATAATTGGCTGTTTAAGGCAGTAACCTTCGGAAACTCATTGGATTATCGAGCAGCAAGAAGGGGCTGTCTCTGAAATGTATATAAAAGCACGTACAAACAAGAAAATAAAGTTCAAAATTGGCACGTCACTATAGCAGCAAAATACTGCCACTTGTGAGAGCAGCTTGAATTTCACAGGTAAAATCTGTTGTCACTGGAATCTAGATCCAAAACAAGTGTTACTGCTCGCGTTCAAGGAAACAGGAACCAGAAAAAAACACGAAAGAAGAATACGAACGCGTATTTAATACAACAAGACAAGACAGGCAAATTTTCGGCCAACTGGCCTTTGTCAAGCGTAAGATTACAAACAAACAAACACTAGATACAAATTTTTTTTGGAAAAATACTGAAACTTCCCTGCTGCTGTGTTCAATGTGAGAAAAGGAATAAACTGACTTCAAAATTTCTCAAAATTTTTGCATCTAGTGTTTGTTTGTTTGTTTGTAATCTTACGCCAGTTGTCCGAAAATTTGCGCCTGTCTTATCTCGTTGTATTAAATACGCGTTCGTATTCTTCTTTCGTGTTTTTTCTGGTTCCCGGAATCTAGATTTAAAAATGGATAAACACCTAAACAAGGCATGAAAACAGACACAGACACACAGACACACACACAGACACACACACACACACACACACACACACACAATCACACACACACAAACACATATACGCGCTCCCGTACACACGCACACACACACACACACACACACACACACACACACACACACACACACACACACACACACACACACACACACACACACATACACACAAACCGTCTGATATCACTTACAGTGAAAAGACGTTAAATCAAAGAACGAACACACACACACACACACACACACACACACACACACACACACACACACACACACACCACACACACACACTCACACACACACACTCACACACACACACACGCACTCACGCACACACACACACACACACACACACACACACACACACACACCACACACACACACACACACACACACACACACACACACACACACACACACACACACACACACACACGCTCACACTCGCGCGCACGTACACACACACAAACAGGCATACACATAGACAACCACAAATACCTACACATGTACATGAAACTAATCATGGGCATATTGAATTACCGTCTTTTTTCAAACGTAGATAATGGAGGATCACATACCATGCTTTCCATGGATTTTATTGATTTAATGTTCTCTGCTGTAAGCATTGGGTTACAGACAAATGGCATTCAGAAAGCCAGATTTATTGTAAAGAAGCTAAAACAAGGATTGAAATGGGTTATGTATGTGTGTGCCTACAGCTTGCAGTTTGAGACGCTCGAGATAACATTTTATAGATAATCTTGAACATGAAGGATGCTTTTCTTTTCCTTTCCCTTTTTCTTTAAATATACAAACTGCTTATTGGGATTTTTCGGCTCTAAACGGCTCCTACCCAGAGTTGGGCGTGCCATGGGCTCATCGGAAAGACTAGGACCACACATTTGAGTCTCATCCACTTAACAGATTCGTTATTGAGGGTGTTGCTCATATGTACTGACTAGCATTGCAGATGTCTGTATCTCTCAGCTGGTTGACGCCAGGATATATTATGATAGTAAGCGTAGAGTACAGCCCTGTTATACAGTCTCAATCCTAGATGGAACTCCATAGGATCATGATTATCATCCTCATTGACGTCATCATCATCGCATTGTAAAAACTGTTCCAGCTTCTGTGGCCATTAAGATGGCTCAGAAAATATGACGAGAAAAAAAGGTGAGCACAAAGGTAACCTCCCTGAGAGCAATGATCCTAAAATACACACACACACACACACACACACACACACCACACACACACACACACACACTTACACACACACACACACAACACCACACACACACACACACACACACACACACACACGCACGCACGCACGCACGCACACACACACACACACACACGCACATATATCTATCTATGTATTTATCTATGTATCTATCTATGTATCTCTTTCTCTCTCTCTCTCTCTCTCTCTCTCTCTCTCTATATATATATATATATATATATATATATATATTATATTATATATATATATATATATATACCGGTATATGTGTGTATAGTATAGTCGGCCTCTTTACATCTCAGGAGATGACAGTCTGCACCAGGAGGCGTTGTGGTCATGACGTGCACTTTCTGCTGTGGCTGTGCAGGCCGATTCTTGAGTGGCAATCTCTGTCACATCTGCCACATACAAATTGAGTCGCTGTTGTCTGGTTTCTG
>JAPXFY010000016.1:70920426-70927926 GCA_030674185.1 Monoplex corrugatus
GTGGTGGTAAATCTGACATCCAATGAAGTGCCTTTGTCTCATTGCCATCATCATCATCATCATCATCATCATCATCATCATCATCATCATCATCATCATCATCATCATCAGGTGCCTTGCCGTATGGCATTGGCGATTATGGACTTCCATCTATTTCTATCTCTTGTTGCCTCAAGCATCTCTTCCACCCTCTTTGTCTTCAGCAGCTCTGCAAGTCCGTCTAGAATCTTCTCCCTGGGTCTACCTGGTGCTCTCTTTCCCTCCAGGTTTCTCGTTGTGACCTGGTGCTCCAATTCCCCCTTTCTTCATAAAATGGCCTATAAATGTTGCCTTCTTTTCCTAATCTTCCTTATGAATGATCTTCTTGTGTCTGCCTCCATGAAGACTGTCTCGTTTGTTTTCTTTGCTGTCCATGGAACTCTCAACATTCTTCTTAGAAACCACATCTCGGCTGCCTCAGTCTTGTTTCGGCTTTGCTTGTTGACTCACAATAATATAACGGTATTGGTTCTATATAGCATTCAAGAACTCTCTTCCTGATGTCAATTGATAGG
Source organism: Monoplex corrugatus (assembly GCA_030674185.1). Taxonomy (NCBI): domain Eukaryota; kingdom Metazoa; phylum Mollusca; class Gastropoda; order Littorinimorpha; family Ranellidae; genus Monoplex; species Monoplex corrugatus. Next base: position 70,920,981 of record JAPXFY010000016.1, read on the forward strand.
CATTTGTTGGTAAGAATGCTTTTTCTTGAATGCTGTTTTGGCTTGGCCGATTCTGCTGGCCGCCTGGGTGGAGTGGATAAACATGTATATTTGCAAATGGTTTTCAAGCCAGCCCACACTCCACTGACTTTTAATGTATGGGTATTGGTCAGTTTGCTTACCTATTTCCTCACCACTCTCTCAGCTTTTTGTCTGATTGTCTATAAATTGATCTCAACAGGATAACACTATTTTGTTTTGTGCGAGATTGGAATGCCAAATTAACTAACTGATAGACATTACACATCTTTAAAGCTAGTCTTGATTGGGAAAAAGTAAATCTTACTATTACAAACTTTAGAGGATATGCTGACTTCAGTTAAAAAAAATCAAATGAAAGAAAGAACGAAAACTGATTGGTATGGCATATCACAAGGAAGATTAGGAAAAGACAGGCAACATCTACAGGAAAGGGAAAATGGAGCACCTGGTCACAACGGGAAAGCTGGAGGGAAAGAGAGCACCTACTAGACCCAGGGAGAAGATATTAGACGGACTTGCGGAGTGGCTGAAGACAAAGAGGGTGGGGGAGATGCTTGAGGCAACAAGAGATAGAGACAGATGGAAGGCCGTGAGTGTCAACGCCATACGGCAAGGCACTTGATGATGTTTGATGATGATGATGATGATGATATCACAAGATCTATTGGCCTAGCGAAACCAATCCCCAACGGAACTGGCGAGGTAGGATACGGAGAGGAAGACGAAAACAAAACAAAACAAAACAAAACAAAACAAACAAAATAAAACAAACAAAGCAAAATAAACAAAAAACAAACAAAACAAAACAAAACAAAATAAACAAAAAACAAACAAAACAAACAAAAACAAACAAACAAACAAAACAAACAAAACAAAACAAAACAAATCAAACAAACAAAAAAAAACGATGGACTGACGATATACGGAAGGGACAAAGAAACCATTATCAGAGCCCAAGCTTTGTAACACAGCCGACAGACCTGAAAGAACCTGATGAACATTTTTTTACGGCGGCATTCCAATGATTTTTCACGGAGTTTAGGGAGAAGAAGAAGAACGTTTTGACATGTTCTTGTTAAATTTCGGTTTAGAGTTATGCAATTTAGATGTAAACAAACAAATAAACAAAAATACACCCTAACGTCAAAGAATGTCCATGTTGCAAAAAACTATGAAAACGAATTCATTCCTCATTCGAATGCAGACAGAAACACACACAGACACAGAAAGAGAGCGAGAAAGAGCGAGAGAGAGAGAGAGAAGAGGAGGAGAGAGAGAGAGAAGAGAAAGAAAGAGAGAGAGAGAGTGAAAAAGACACAGAGAGGCAGACAGACGGACGGACAGACGGACAGACAGCAACGGAGACACAGAGAGACAAAGACAGAGACAGACAGACAGACTGACAGACTGACAGACAGACAGACAGACAGAAACAGAGACACAGACAGGCAGAGGCAGACACACGGAGAGACAAAGACAGAGACAGACAAAGACAAAGCCATTCAGGAGAGAGAAAATCAGAGGCAGAAAAAGAGCGGGTAGAGAAAAACATGACATGAACAGCTGTGTCGGATTGCAGCAATGGCAGATCTGTTTTCAGTTGTAGACATGTTTTTCCTGCAGAATGTAGCTGTGAATTCAAATCACTTGAATGGTTTCTAAATATATCTCAGAGCAAAAACCAACCAACCAACCAACAAGCAAACAAACAAACAAACCAACAAACAAACAAACAAACAAAAACCAGTTTGGCAGTAATTATCAGTGTAGAGGTCTGGGATAGATTCATTGAGCCAATCCTGAAGAAAGAAAACGAAATGTCGATTGCAATAACACCTTTACTTGGCATAATCTAAATTATTAATGACGTGGAATCAGAAACGCGCACGCGCGCGAGCGCACACGCACGCACACACACACACGCACGCACACACGCACGCACACACACACACACGCGCGCGCGCGCATCCACACACCTTCAGGGCATTCATCATCACCAACATCACTACAGTCGTCGATGACATGCTGCTGCAAAACTGTCTCAGAACATGTGCCACTTCAGGCCTTGGCTTTTCATATTCATATTCATATTCATATTTATATTCATATTCATATTCATATTCAAATTCATATCCATATCCATATCCATATCCATATTCATATTCATATTCATATTCGCATTCATATTCATACTTGTATTCATATCACATTCATATACATATCCATATCCATATTAATATTCATATCATAGTCATATCCATATTCATATTCATATTCATATTCATATTCATATTCGTATTCGTATTCTATTCGTATTCATATTCATATTCATTTCTCTTGTCTCTTGTTACAGTGGATTCACCATATGAAACATGGGCTGCTCTCCTCTTTGAGAGCACGTCGCCCCAGTGCAGCGCCACCCAGTTATTTTACCAGTACTTTAGAAAGGCAAGAAGACTGATTAACCTTCAAGGGGTGGGACCTGGGAAACCAACCTTTCCCTCATATATTATTCAAAGAACATAACTCTTGAGAGTCACGTAGGAATTATCTCCCATGTTTTAGAACTTCATAAATCTATCACAGTTTACTCTACCCATTCAGCTAGCATAGAAGCAGATACAAAGCACAAAAACCGTAAGCTCAGAACACTCCTCAAAAAAGGAGCGCCCAAGCCTACATTTACACTCTGCAACTATCCTACACACAACTATGCGAGAGGAGAGAAATACATACAATATACTGGTCTTATGTTCAAGATTGACATAGTCTTTTATTCTTGAACTGACCAAACACAGGAGGAGTGTTCTGAGCTTACGGTTTTTGTGCTTTGTATCTGCTTGGATGCTAGCTGAATGGGTAGCGCAAACTGTGTTAGATTTATGAAGTTCTACAACATGGGAGATAAATCCTACGTGACTCTCAAGAGTTATGTTCTTTGATTAATATTATGAAAATTCTCCCTGCTTCCCTCACATTTCTATGGTAAATCTCTCGTATGTTTTATACCAGGATAGCCGAACGAAAGCCCCCATCCTCAAGATGTTCGACGACCGTGGGATCTTTAGCGTGCACAGGTCAGAAACACACAGATCCGACTCGTTTTTCCTCCCCTTCTGTCTAGTTCGATTTTCCGGCCAACCCGAGGAGAAAAGTCGAGGCGTTAGTTATTGGCAGGAGAACGTCTGAACCATTCTGCCACTCTTCTTCTTCACCCTCAGTTTCAGATTCTCTGCTACTTCCACACCTGGGATGATTCCTTATCGAAGTGTACAAAATGTGCACAGTGAACCAGTCGCCGTGGTGTGGTGGTTAGCGCAACGGACTACCGACTGGAAGGTTGCGGGTTCTAATTCCCATCAGTCCCTTCAAAAATCATTGTGGGATTTTTCGGCTCTAACCGGTTTCTACCCAGAGTTGAGCGTGCTATGGGCTCATTGGGAAGGCTGTGACCACATAGTCGAGTCTCATCCATTTCACGGATGCGTCATTGAGGGCGTTGATCAAATCTTCTGACCAACACCGCATATGTCTGTATCAATCGGGCCTGGTTGACGTTAGAATATATAGTGATAGTAAGCGTAGAGTACAGCCATTTACGCAGTCTCAATCCTAGATGGAACTCCACAGTATAATGCTTATCATCCTCATCGACATCATCATCATCGCGTTGTAAAAATTGTTCCAGCTCCTGTGGCCATTAAGGTGGGGTAGAAAATGATCTTTAATCATCATCATCATCAGGTGCCTTGCCGCAAGGCGTTGGCGATCATAGCCTTCCATATGTTTCTATCTCTTGCTGCCTCAAACACCTCTTCCACTCTCTTTGTCTTCAGCACTCTGCAAGTCCGTCCAATATTTTCTCCCTGGGTCTACCTGGTGCTCTCTTTCCCTCCAGCTTTCCCGTTGTGACCAGGTTCTCCAATTCCCCTTTCCTCATAAAATGGCCTATAAATGTTGCCTGTCTTTTTCTAATCTTCCTTATGAATGATCTTCTTGTGTCTGCCTCCGTCATGACTATCTCGTTTGTTTTCTTGCTGTCCATGGAACTCTCAACATTCTTCTTAGAAACCAAATCTCGGCAGCCTCAATCTTTTTCTGGCTTTGCTTAATAATGATCCTTAATAGAATCAAAGAAAAGAAATAAAAGTAGGAAAAAATAAGAATGAAATGAAATAAAATGAAATAAAACAAAATAAGATTTAAAAAATAAATTAAAATACGATGAAATAAAACAAAAGTGTACAGAGTGCGCAGCGTCAACAGGATCGTGAAACAAATTGGTGGAAAATGAGGTAACAGTCTCTGATTCAGGAGAAGACGGAAATGATGATGCATATACTTTGTCTGGCTTGTAGACTATAAAAAAAGTTCTGTATCAAAAGGAGGATTCAGGATACTGTGTATTAGCACCCTACCTTGCCATACTGTAGACCTTGTGAAAACGAATTAACAACGACCAAAAAAATTCACTTTGAAAGATGGAAGTGACAACACCCTGAAAGCAGAAGAGGAGCAAAGTTTTCTGTGTGTGCTCGAACAGTCATAGCAGAAGAAGAAAGCAAGGAGAAGAATGAAAACCGAAGAGGTGGGCGGAGAGGGGGGGGGGGGGAGGAACAAACACGCAGTGCTTCCGGACTGGAAAAATCACGTCAGCATATTTACCTGAAAGCGATGAGTCTTAAAATAGGATCAAAACAAATCCCCATAAATCAACAACAACACACAACAACAACATAAAAAAACAGACAAACCAACCAAGCAAACAAACCAGAAGGAAAAACTACAGAAAAAAAATCTTCCGTTTCCGCCAAGATGACTTCAGCAATACATCTGTCTTCAGGGCAGAAGGCGAGAACAGGCCGGAATGGGAGAGTGAAATATTACACAGCTTGGCGGCTGTACTGACATCACTCTGCTGTCAATATGAAGCGCTAAAGCATGGGAAGGTCGTAGATATTTTAAGAAGGAAAGAGGAATGGTTTGTTTATTTGCATTTTATAAAGACATCAATCAAAAAGGGAAAAAAATCTATATAAAAATAGATTATCTTTTGAAGACTGATGGTAGCGATGGATGGGTGATTTGGGTGATGTCAAATTCTATACACCTGTGCTATACCTGTCTCTCTGTCACTGTCTCTGTCTCTGTCTCTGTCTGTCTATCTGTCTGTCTGTCTTCTTTCTCACTCTTCTCTTCTCTGTCTCTTCTCTGTCTCTTTTTCTCTGTCTCTGTCTCTGTCTCTCTGTGTCTCTCTGTGTCTCTCTGTGTCTCTCTGTGTGTCTCTCTCTGTCTCTCTGTCTCTCTCTGTCTCTGTCTCTCTGTCTCTCTGCTCTGTATGTCTGTCTGTCTGTCTCTCTCTCTCTCTTTGTCTCTTCTGTCTGTTGTCTCTGCCTGTCTATCTCTCTGTCTCACTGTCTCTCTGTCTCTGCCTCTCTGTGTCTGTCTTTGTCTCTGTCTGTCTGTCTGTTTTTCTCTCTGTCTCTCTCTCTGTCTCTGTCTCTCTGTCTGTCTGTTCTCTGTCTCTCTCTCTTTCTTTGTCTCTGTCTGTCAGTCTGTTTGTCTGTTTGTCTGTCTGCCTGTCTGTCTCTGTCTCTCTCTCTTTCTTTGTCTCTGTCTGTCTGTCAGTCTGTTTGTCTGTCTGTCTGTCTCTTTTTCTCTCTCTCTCTCTCTCTCTCTCTCTCTCTCTCTCTCTCTCTCTCTCTCTCTCCCCTCGTCTCTTTCTCTCTCTCTCTCTCTCCGCGCTACCTTAATGGTCGCAGAAGTTGGCTCAGTCTTCACGATAATATGATGATGGTGACAACGAGGATGACAACATCGTGATGCTATGAATATCAAAGTAGAACTGAGACAGTGTTTCAGAGCAGCACTTTATGCTTACTATCATAACCTATCCTGGCATCAACCAGGCCCGAGAGATGCTGGTCAGATGATTGGAGCAACACCCCTAATAACGCATCAGTGAAGTGGGCGAGGTTTCGACTGTGTGGTCCCAGCCTTCCCAATGAACTCATGACACGTTCAGCTCTGCGTAGGAATCGGTTGGGGCCGAAAATTCCCCCATAGGGATTTTGAAGAACTGATGGAGATTCGAACCCAAAACCTTCCAAAGGTAGTCCTTTGTGCTAAACCATTACACCACGGGGATTTATTTATTTATTTATTATTTATTTATTTATTTATTTATTCATTTATTATTTATTTATTATATATTTATTTGTTTGTTTATTTGTCTGTTTTTTGTTTGTTTGTTTATTTATTCATATATTTATCTATTCATTTATTTCTTCTGTATTATGTATTTATTTACTTGTAAAATCATGTGTTCATTCACTTATTCATTTTCACCTAATTATCAATTAATTTTTTTGTGTTGTCTATTTGTAAATTTATCTATTTACATACATGTATTTATTTTTCTACTTATTTGTTTAGTTAGTTAGTCAGTCAGTTCCGTCAGTTACTTAGCTGATTGGTTGGTTGGTTAGTTAGTTAGTTAGGTACTTACTTACTTACTTACTTACTTAATTTAAACTTGCTTACTTACTTACTTATTTACTTAGCTAATCAATATTTATTTATCTATATGGATGGCAGCCTCTGTCGATAGATCCATGGACTCAAGATTAGCTGTCCGGGTATGATCAAATCATTTCAACAAAAACAAAAAAGATACTATCCACCTGCGATGACACCCTTTCGAAACAAATAAACAAACAAACAAACAAACAAACAATACAAATAAATAAAAACAAACTAAAGCAAACAAAAAAACAAACAAAACAAAACAAACCTCAAACCAAACCAAAACAACACAAACAAAAATGAAAACCAAAACCAAACCAAACCAAACCCAAACAAAACAAACACACAAACAAACAAAAACAAAACAAACAAACAAATCAAACCAAACAAAAACAAAAAC
>JAPXFY010000016.1:70940426-70942926 GCA_030674185.1 Monoplex corrugatus
CACACAAAAATTGGTGTGAAAATATACTGTAATTGTCTTGTTATTTAAGTTTATATATCCTATTTTCTGACACAAAAAGCATGCCGTTATCTCGTTAAAACGCATTTTAAATACATTTTCCGATTGAATTATAAAGTTGCTGAGTGCATGTACTGTAATTTAAAGATTATATATTCCATTTTTGACGAAAAGTAAAACTTTACAAAATCGACCCATCACACCTTTTCGGGCCTCTACGCTTTTCGCTGCCTGCGAGTTAGGACTCATTTCGTGAAAACGGGTCACATATGTCGTGTTGTTTGAGGGTTAATTTCTGTGAAGTCAGTTTATACTACTTGGGGGAGGAGGGGGTGCTGGTGGGTGGGTGGAGACTACGTGTCGTGTGAATGTTGTTCGAGGGTTGATTTCCGTGATGTGGTTATGTAAGACATTGGTGATGTTAGTTTATACTACTTTGGGGTGGGGGTGAGGGTGCTGGTGTTGCTCGAGGGTTGATTTCTGTGCTGTGCTTGTTTAAGACATTGGTGAGATTAGTTATGCTACTTGGGGAGTGAGGTGGAGGCGGCTGTATTTTCTACGTTTCAAAATTTCATTTTAGTTCCAAGCTTACTTGAGATCTGTGCTCCCTCACGTACCCTCCGCTCTGTCTCCGATCCTCTCATTTTCGATTTCCACGCACTAAGCTCAATACCTATGGTCCACGAGCCTTCTCTGTTTCTGGTCCACTTTCCTGAAACAAACTTCCTCTCTCAGTCCGTCAGCAATCTACTTTTGTCTCCTTCAAGTCCGCTCTCAAAACTCACCTTTTCTCCTCTGCATAAAATCCTGACCTCACCCAGCCCCCACAGCAGCCTGTCTCCACTCGATGTGGAATCACATTGTAATTTATATTTGTATATAATATGTTTTCTATAATTTTCCATTGCTTTTCTTCTTTTTCCCATTTATAGCCATGTGAATGTGTGTGTGTGTGCATGCATGCATGCTTAGATTCGATTTTGTCGAGATTTTGCGCTATATAAATATTGTAATTATTATTATTATTATAATTATTATGTGTATGTTCAGCGCTTAGATTTGATTTATATCAAGATTTTGCGCTATATAAATATTGTAATTATTAATTAATTAATTATTAATCATTGTTAATTATTAATGACAGACTGATCCAAAGACAGACATAAAACTCATAGTTGGGACTTCAAGATCCTGCGGCGTAGACAGCTTATGTACAAACTTACAGCTTCGGCCATGATTATGTTTGATCTTTTCCATTACATGGCATCAGCGGCGTCAGTCCATGCAGAATTCATTCCAGACACAGAGACGCTGTCTTGGCTAACTGAAACTAAAACTTCCATTAGATGACCTAAGCACTTTATTCTCTGCTGATGGTGGAACAGTGTTGCTTCCATCCTGTCTAGGATCTTGGTGTATCTGATAATGTCACGTCTAGTTCCATTGTCAACCCCGTTCAAACAAAGTGTTTAACAGTTGATGAAAAGGAAATGTACTGTGATCACCTCAGGACTGGGACATTGTTGACAACTGACACACAAACACAAACAAGATTGGGGCAGCAGAGATGTGGTTTCTAAGAAGAATGTTGAGAGTTCCGTGGACAGCAAAGAAAACAAGCGAGACAGTCTTGATGGAGGCAGACACAAGAAGATCTTTCATGGGGAAGATTTGGAAAAGACAGGCAACATTTATAGGCCATGTTATGGGAAAAGGGGATTAGAGCACCTGGTCACAACAGGAAAACTGGATGGAAAGAGAGCACCAGGTAGATCCAGGGAGAAAATATTTGACGGACTTGCAGGGTGGCTCAAGACAGAGGGTGGAAGATGTGCTTGTGGCAACAAGAGATAGATGCATAATGGATTGCCATGATCGCCACGTGGCAGGGCACTTCCATGATCATAATAATAACGAACAAAACTTGTATCTATTTTTACCTTTGGGTCTTTTATAGTGTACACTTACGAAAACACACACACACACACACACACACACACACACACACACACACACACACACACACACACACACACACACACACACACACACACACACACACACCACACACACACACACACACACACACACACACAGCAAATGAACGAAGAGAGTGACAGAAAGGAGGAAATTTCTTGTTCAGAATTTCCGGAAGTTGGGGATACTATTTATACTGAAAGAATCCCGGCATCCCAACAGGGGCAGTATATTTGATTACTAGTACACGTAAAGAACAAAATTACATATCACACACACACACACACACACACACACACACACACACACACACACACACACACACACACACACACACACACACTCACACACACACACTCACACACACACACACACACACACACACACACACACCACACACACACACACACACACACACACACACACACACACATACGCACACACACACACACACGGAAAAATACGTGTACCCAGCGTGTGTGTGTGTGTCCTGTCATGTGTTTAC
>JAPXFY010000016.1:70957926-70960426 GCA_030674185.1 Monoplex corrugatus
CCCAGCCACTCTGCAAGTCCGTCCAGCATTCTCTCCCTGGGTCTACCTTGTGCTCACTTTCCCTCCATCTTTCCCGTTGTGACCAGTTGCTCCAAATCCCCCTTCCTCATAAAATGGCCTATAAATGTTGCTTGTCTTTTCCTTGTGTCTCCTCCATCAAAACTATCTCTTTTGTTTTCTTTGCTGTCCATGGAACTCTCAACATTCTTCTGAGAAACCACATCTCGGCTGCCTCAATATTGCTCTGGCTTTGCTTGCTGACTGTCCACGCCTCGCATCCGTACAACAGTATTGGTTCTATATAACATTTAAGGACTCTCTTCCTGATGTTAATTGATAGGCATTTGTTGGTAAGAATGCTTGTCATCTTCTTGAATGCTGTTTGGGATTGGCCGATTCTGCCAGCCATTTCCATGTGCATCTGCCGTCTGATGAAATGACCGTTCCCAGGTATTTGAACTTATTAACCTGTGTCAAGGTTGTGCCATTTGCTGTTATTTTGCTGGAGGGGATTTCATGTTTTTTACTGATCACCATGACTTCAGTCTTCCTGCTGTTTAGTTCCAACCCCTTACCTTTGCTTTGTATTTCTAGAATATTCACAAGGTTTTGTAGGTCCCTTTCATTTTCTGCAATTAGCACGGTGTCATCTGCGTACCGAATGTTGTTTATAATTTTCCCTCCAACCTTTAATCCAGGGTCTTCTTCTAGGTTTCTCATGATGTTTTCGCTATATAGTGAAAACAGATCTGGTGACAAAACACAACACTGTCTGACTCCTCTTTTGATGTTTTGAAAAGAGCTTATATTGTTTTCTATTCTCATTGCAGCTGTTTGTTCCCAGTAAATATTCCTGATTATTCGTAGATCTTTTCCATCAACATTGAGTCTCTCCAGTTGGTTGATCAGTTCTTCATGTCGTACCGATCGAAAGCCTTGGTATAGTCAACACAGCATAAATACAAGTATTCATTCATCTTCAACTGACCTCTCTATGATAGTTCTTAGGATGTATATGGCATTAATAGTTCCTTTCCCTTCCACAAATCCACACTGTTCTTCTGCAATCTCTCTTTGATTATATTCTTTGTCCTCATCATGATTATTCTTAACAGGATTTTTGTTACATGACTCATCAAACTAATTGTGCGATGGAGTTCGCATTCTATAGCCCCTGTCCTCTTTGGAAGTGCAATGAAAATTGATTTTGACATATCTTTGAGGATTTTTCCAATGTCATAAATTTCATTTATATACATGTATACATGTGTTTATGTATATTATATATATATATATATATATATATATATATTATGTATGTAATATAACATATATATATATATATATATATGTGTGTGTGTGTGTGTGTGTGTGTGTGTGGGAGAGTGTGTGCGTGTGTGCATGCATATGTTGTGTTTGTTGAGTATGTGGGCAGGTATGGGCGAGTCCCTCTTTGGTGAAGTTGTGGAAAGAGATCAGGGCCAAAAAGCCAGAAGTTTGCAAATCACAGATTAAACCCAACCCTCAACCTGGTAGAAGAAAATGAGAAACGCAACTAAACATTCCAGGGCAAAACAGCTTTGACATAACACAAGCCATTGCCAGTCATCAGCCGGGTTTAATATTTTCTTCCCCGGTCGATGGAAATAGATGTGTGAAGATGTGGATGTGTGCCTCTTCTTGCGAGTTTGATGGATATGACTGTCTCAACATTGTGATTGTGACATGTCTGTGGTTGGGGCAGGTCAGTGTGTTCTCTGTCTGTCTGTCCGTCTGTATGTCTTTATATCTCTGTTCTCTGTCTTTGTCCCATCTCGATCTGCCTGTCTGTTTGTTTGTCTGTTTTCTGTCTCGGTCTCTCTTTCTCTCTCTCTCTCTCTCTCTCTCTCTCTCTCTCTCTCTCGTTCTCTCTCTGTCTGCCTCTCTGTCTCTCTGTACTAGTCTCTGTCCCTCTTTCTCTGTCTTTGTCTCTGTCTCTGTCTATATGTCACTGTCCTTCTCTCTCTCCTGTCTCTCTGTCTCTCTGTTCTCTCTTCTCTCTCTGTCTCTCTCTCTCTACCTCACTCTCTCCCTCGCTTCCCCCCGCACTCTCTCTCACTCTCTCGAACATTGAACACGTTCAATGAACTTACTTTGATTCTTATGTAGAAAAAAGTAGCATATATATATATATGTGTGTTATGTATGTTGCGTGTGTGTGTGTGTTTTGTGTGTGTGTGTGTGTATGTGTGCGTGTGTGTGTGTGTTGTGTGGTGTGTGTGTGTGTGTGTGTGTGTGTACGAGTGTGTGTGTTTGCGTGACTGTGTGTGTTCGTGTGACTGTGTGTGTTTGTGTGACTGTGCATGTGAGTCTGTGTATGTATTTGTGTGAATTCATCTGTATGTATATGTGATTGTGAGTGTGGTTGTGTGAGAGAAAGAGAAGAGAGAGAGGGAGAGAGAGAGAAATATATATTATATATATATGTATATATATATTATATATATATATATATATATAC
>JAPXFY010000016.1:70982926-70997926 GCA_030674185.1 Monoplex corrugatus
AAACAAAACCGCTATTTCCTGCTGCATCCTGTCTTAAAGGTCGCCTCCCTCCCATCCCATCCCCAGCGATAAATCCCCTTTTCTGGCCAACACTTAACCATGCTGTCCTGGTCTGTGCCAGGTCTCTTTCATGCATGATGTTATTTCCTCCGTAATGGTTACACCACAGCTCCAAAGATGTTGCTTATGATTGGATTATTTGCACTGCTTTGAAAACATCGATTTTCTTTATAATTGTGACCTCCCACCACGAATTCATTCTTAATTCACAGTCAGTCAAACAGCACTAGGAGCTGAAAAGGTGACTGAGGGTCTATCTGGGGTGCTTTGACTTTTTCTCAAAATTTATTTCTGTGGACTATTCCACAGAATGTTTTTTCTTGAAAAAATATCATGTCATTTAAAAATGGTATTTTAATGCACTGATCGCAGTAGAAAGAACGCAATTTCCTATCAAAAGTACCTACTTTTGTCTCTTATTATAAACCATAATTTGCACAGTACCCCCACATGTAATATACTGACAGAAAGCTCTTTGGTACACCTTTCAGATAATAACAGCTAAAATTAGAAACATCAAAAGCCACCAAACAAAGAAATTTAAGGAAAATGTAAAGGAGAGTACATAAAAGCTTTAGAGGCCGTTTTCTACATTTTTTTTTAGTACAAGCTTTATTCAAGTACCAAAATAATCAGCAGAATGTACACTTTCCAGTGATATGCATATCTCAAAATACCCATAATAAGAGTTAAGACTGATTTCGTGCTGGCAGGTCACTATTTTACAGTTTATAGTTTGACCATAATGAAGGCAGGTAAGTGGTTTAGTGGTTAGGATTTTGTTCTCTCAACGCGAGAGTAGGAGTTCAATTCTCCGCTATGGATCATTCGGATTGAGATGGATTGGACACATTATCCGAAGACAGCAGGGTAACGCCCTCCATGCGAATCATATCTTTTTTCGCTGCAAATACATCTCCCACCCTCTCCGTCCTCAGCTACTCTGCAAATCTGTCCAATATTTTCTCCATGTGTCTACTTGGTGCTCTTTTTTCCCTCCAACTGTCCTGTTGTGACTAGGTGCTCCAATTTCTCTTTTTGCCTCATAAAATGTCCTATAAATGTTGCACTCCTGGCATCAGATAAAAACAGCATCAACAAGTCCTGTCGCATCCAGCCCTCAAGGTCGTCCACCCACCCATCACCAGCGATATATCCCTCTGTGGATAACACCTAACGAGGTTGTCTTGGCTTGTGTCAGGTCTAATTTCACGCACGATGGTGTTCACGAAGAAAAATGATGAAATCGATACTTTAAAGGCGTCGTCGTTGGCTAAACGCATGCATTGCTGTCAAGTGGCCTGTCTCTGGTGGTTAAACGCCTTGTTTGACATCAAGCAGTTTGGCTTAAAGGCTTTTCTTTGGGGGAAATCGTGTGTATCGCATAAAATTCATGCAATATTTCGGTAGAGTTTAAAAGTAATGATGATCAAAATCTTTTCTTCATAATGTTCAGAAATTCGCTTTCATATATCAAGATGTTAATTGATAGGAGAAAAAGGAAAGAAAAAGAATGAATGAATGAATGAATGAATGAATGAATGCATGATGAATGAATGAGTCAATGAATGAACGAATGAATGAATGAATGAATGAATGAATGAATGAATGAATGAATGAATGAATGAATGGATGGATGGATGAATGAATAAATGTATGAATAATGAATTAATCAATCAATCAATCAACAAATCAATCAATAAAACAATCAGTTAATCAGTCAATCAATCAATCAATTCAGTCAATTGTCCCATTAATGGTTGAATGAGCAATTGGCAAGATATGCACTGCTACTCCTGCAAATATGACATTGACAACATATTCTCGAGCGTATACAACAATAACGAAATCTTAACACAGAAATCTTCAGTGACTGAGATGTCAAAGAATTTTGTCAATCAATCTTTTTTATTATTATTACACACACACACACACACACACACACACACACACACACACATATATATATATATATATATATATATATATATATATATATATATATATATATATATATATATATATATATAATCGTTGCGGAACACTCAAATCTGGTACTGGGGACAGTGATAGCTGAAAAAGCCTTTTCAAATTCTCAATGATTGGGTGCACATCTTTCATTTATTATCATTATTGCAATACTGTTAGTTTTCGAAGTCAAGGAACTGTCAGCAGCACATGTTTAGCTATAGAACAACGTTGACTTCAAACAAGTCAAAATCATTAAAACTGGTATATTTCGGTTAAAATCATTAGAAAAAAAAACAAAAAAGAAAACATTCACTTTCATTTTTTTGGTTCTTTACATTTACTTTTCATCCAAGCAACACGTTTTTATTGCAGACTGCACACTGACAACAGAACGGTAAGGACTCATTGGAATTATATCCCATGCCCATAAGGTCATTATTTCAAAGAGAGAGAGAGAGAGAGGTGGATAATGTATCTTTAACGTTCCTTGGTGCATCCCTCCCCAAAGGTCACCCGCCCCGTCAGCAGCGATAAATCCCAGCCTGGCTAACGGCTAAGCAGGCCATCTCTCTCTGACTCAGGTCCCCTTCCAGTTCCATGGACGGCATTATTAACATCAGAACGGTTAGATCACCGCTCTAAAGGCATTGCGTGTGGTTAACTTGATGCATTTCTGTATAAAGGCAGATCTCTGGTGGTTAACCCCTTCCGTTGCCTGTAGTTAAGTTGATGTATTTCTGTATTAAAGCAAACTTCTGGTGGTTAACCCCTTCCGTTACTTTTACTTAAGTTGATGCTTTCTGTACAAAGGCAGATCTTTGGGATTAACCCCTTCCGTTGCGTGTAGTTAAGTTGATATATTTCCGTATTAAAGCAAACCTCTGGTGGTTAACCCCTTCCGTTGCATGTAGTTAAGTTGGTGTATTTCTGTATTAAAGCAAACCTCTGGTGATTAACCCCTTTCGTTACGTGTAGTTAAGTTAATGTATTTCTGTATACAAGCAGACCCCTGACAGTTAAACATTTCGTACAAGGCAATATTTCGGTAGAGTTTATAATTAATAATGTTTTTTTGTGATGGAGCTCTTTTTTAGAGATCATAGAAGGATCATGCAGGAATTAGATGAGTAATAATGAGCATGTGATAATTATGCATGTATTGTTGCGAAAATCACGTTGAGAAATCGATATTTTTCATTGAAAGAAATACAAAAAGGAACAAGGAAGGAAAATATGAACGAATGAACAAAAGAACAGATGAATAAATGAACAGATGAATGAATAAATGAACTGATTAAATGATCAATCACTTCATCAGTCAACCAATATTATTGGAAGCAGATGCGCAGCTGCTCCTACAAACATTAACAGTGAGTGTAATAATTGTTCAGATGTATATGATACTTCTTCAAACATTAGGATAATTATAATAACTATTCAGATATATCCCTTCAAAAAAAAAATTATAATAGTTGTTCAGATGTATCTGATACTTCTTCAAATATAAGGATAATTATAATAACTAATCAGATATATCCTTTAAACAAAAAAAAGTATAATAATTGTTCAGATATATCTGATACTTCTTCAGACATTAGGATAATTATAATACTATTCAGATATACCCCTTCAAATAAACAAAAAATATAATGATTGTTCAGATGTATCTGATACGTCTTTAAACATTAGGATAATTATGATAACTATTCAATTATACCCCTTCAAACAAAAAAATTATGATAATTGTTCAGATGTATCTGATACTTCTTTAAGCATTAGGATAATTATGATAACTCTTCATATATACCCTTCAAAAAATATTACAATGATTGTTCAGATGTATCTGATACTTCTTCAAACATTAGGATAATTATAACTCTTCATATATAATCCTCCAAACAAACAAAGAAAAACAATTTAATAACTATTCAGATATACCCCTTCAAACATTAAGAATAATTGTAATAACTATTCATATATACCCCTTCAAACATTAAGAATAAATGTAATAACTATTCAGATATACCCCTTCAAACATTAAGATTAATTGTGATACTTAATCAAATATACTCCTTCAAACATTAATTAAGATTAATTGTGATACTTAATCAAATATACTCCTTCAAACATTAAGATTAATTGTGATACTTAATCAAATATACCCCTTCAAACATTAAGATTAATTGTGATACTTAATCAAATATACTCCTTCAAACATTAAGATTAATTGTGATACTTAATCAAATATACTCCTTCAAACATTAAGATTAATTGTGATACTTAATCAAATATACTCCTTCAAACATTAAGATTAATTGTGATACTTAATCAAATATACTCCTTCAAACATTAAGATTAGTTGTGATGACTAATCAAATATACTCCTTCAAACATTAAGACTGATTGTAATAGTTATTCATACATAAATGATAAACGTAAAGGATGAGTGTAGGCGTAGGGAACTGACCATTAAGTTGTAGTCTGGGTTTTCCTTGACTGCTTATGCTTGACCCCATTTCATGTTTACTGTTTCCTTAACAAAATGGTGTTTTGTTTCTATTTTCAGAATATTGATATGATCCTGATGATGCCATTTATTGGCCAAAATTACACTCTGCTGTGATAATTCGAAAAATCATTGTTGGCTCACACCAGCATCGTATTCATATATATATATATATATATATATATATATATATATATATATATATATATATATATATATATATATATACATATATATACATATATATATATATATACATAATATATATATATATATATATATATATATGAATATATATATATATTTATATATATTCATGACAAAAACTGCCCATCACCAGCAAAAAATCCCTTCTCTGGCTAACAGCTTACCAGGTTGTCCTGGTCAGTGTCAGGTCTCCCTTCATGCACGACATTACTCACTCCAGAATGGCTTGGTCGCTGCCCTGAAGGCATTGCCCATCGTTAAATTTATGCATTGCCGGATTCAAAGGCTTAAATGTTTCGCTGAAGTCAGTGACCATTTGTGAACAAAACAAAACAAACAAACAAAAAACACAACAACAAAAACACGGAAAAAGAATCAGGAGGCGCATTGCAGACAACCAGACAAGATAGGCGCCAAGTTTCGGCCAATTGGCCTTTGTCAAGCGTTTGTTTGTTTGTGATCGTACGCTTGACAAAGGCCAGTTGGCTTGAAAATTTGCGCCTGTCTTGTCTGGTTGTATTAAATACGCGTTCTGATTCTTTTTTTTTTTTTCGTGGTTTTTTTTCTTTTCTGGTTCCTGTTTGCTTGAACGCGGGCAGTCACGCTTGTTTAGGATTTCAAACATTTGCGCTAATGGCTAGTCTGTCAGGAGATTATCTTTGTTGAATATTAAAAAAAAGTAAAAAAGAATCATAGAGAAGATGGCGAACAGTATTGAAATACCCCTGAGAATGCCTGTCATTAATATTCATAGAAATCCTACACAGCAAGGGTCTGTAACTCTCAAGCCAGGTGGACGCCAGGAAATGCTAGTATAGTGATAGTAAGCGTATACATTTAAATACTTAGGAATGATCATTTCACCAGACGGCAGATGCACATCAGAAATAGCCACAGAATCGGCCAAGCCAAAACAGCATTCAAGAAGATGGAAAGCATTCTTACCAACAAATGCCTATCAGTTAACATCAGGAAGAGAGTTCTTGAATGTTATATAGAACCAATACTGTTGTACGGTTGCGAGGTGTAGACAGTCAGCAAACAAAGCAGAACAAGATTGAGGCAGCCGAGATGTGGTTTCTAAGAAAGATGTTGAGAGTTCCATGGACAGCAAAGAAAACAAACGAGACAGTCTTGATGGAGGCAGACACAAGCAGATCATTCATAAGGAAGATTAGGAAAAGGCAGGCAACATTCATAGGCCATTTTGTGAAGAAAGGGGAATTTGAACACCTGGTCACAACGGGAAAGCTGGAGGGAAGGAGAGCACCGGGTAGACCCAGGGAGAAGTTGCTAGACGGACTTGTAGAGTGGCTGGGGACAAGGAAGGGGGAAGAGATGCTTGAGGCAACAAGAGATAGAGACAGATAGAAGTCCATAATCGCCAACGCCGTGCGGCAAGGCACCTGATGATGATGATGATGAAGCGTAGAATACAGCCCTGTTACGCAGTGTCAAGCCAGAATGGAAGGCCCTAACATCATGACTATTCCTATCGTCACCATCATCGTAGGATTGTGAAAATGAAACTTTGTCCCAGATGCTGTGGCCATTAATGTGGCGTACATAATGGAACAACAAAAACAGTTTTTACAAATGTAATAGTGTACTCATATTTCCTTGAACGAATGGTGAAGAAAAGGAAGAA
The DNA here is from genome assembly GCA_030674185.1 of Monoplex corrugatus. Taxonomy (NCBI): domain Eukaryota; kingdom Metazoa; phylum Mollusca; class Gastropoda; order Littorinimorpha; family Ranellidae; genus Monoplex; species Monoplex corrugatus. Next base: position 70,989,319 of record JAPXFY010000016.1, read on the forward strand.
AAAAAAAAGGAAGGGAATGGGGGGGGGGGGGGGGACTAAATGAGTGAAGTATACGACTAATAATAATAATAATAATAATAATGATAATAATAATAATAATAATAATAATAATTATGACGATGATGATGATAATAATAATAATAACAAAATAATGATAATAATAACAATGATAATAATAATAATAATGTAATAATAATAACAAAATAATGATAATAATAATAATGATAATGATAATAATAATTACAATATTCATATAGCACAAAATCTTGATAAAAAACAAATCTAAGCGCTGAACATACACATACGCACGCACTCACACGCACACACGCACACACTCACACACACACACACACACACACACACACACACACACACACACACACACACACACACACACATGGCTATAAATGGAGAAAAAGAAGAAAAGCAATGGAAAATTCTATATAAGTGTACTCAAAGTAGAAAAAAAAAGAAATCAATAGAAAACATATTATATACAAATATATATTACAATGTGATTCCACACCGAGTGGAGATAGGCTGCAGTGAGGGTTGAATGAGGTCAGGATTTTATGCAGAAGAGAAAAGGTGAGTTCTGAGAGCGGACTTGAAGGAGACAAAAGTAGGTTACTGACGCACTGAGAGAGGAAGTTTGTTCCAGGAGAGTGGACCAGAAACAGAGAAGGCACGTGGACCATAGGTCCACGACTGAGAAATTTATACAATAAAACAGATACATAGATAACAGACTGAGAAACAGATGGGGAAAAGTGACAGATGGGAAACGTGACAGATGGGAAAAGTGACAGATGGGAAACGTGACAGATGGGAAAAGAGACAGATGGGAAAAGAGACAGATTGGGGAAAGTGACAGATGGAGAAAAGAGGCAGATGGGAAAAGTGACAGATGGAGAAAAGAGACGGATGGGAAAAGAGACACATGGGAAAAGTGACAGATGGAGAAAAGAGACGGATGGGAAAAGAGACACATGGGAAAAGAGACACATGGGAAAAGTGACAGATGGGAAAAGTGACAGATGGGAAAAGAGACAGATGGGAAAAGTGATAGATGGGGAAAAGTGACAGATGGGAAAAGAGACAGATGGGAAAAAAGACAAATGGGAAAAGAGATAGATGGGGAAAAGTGACAGATGGGAAAAGAGACAGATGGGAAAAAAGACAAATGGGAAAAGTGATAGATGGGGAAAAGTGACAGATGGGAAAAGTAACAGATGGGAAAAGAGACAGATGGGAAAAAAGACAAATGGGAAAAGTGATAGATGGGGAAAAGTGACAGATGGGAAAAGTGACAGATGGGAAAAAAGACAGAGGGGAAAAGTGACAGATGGGGAAAAGAGACAGATGAGGAAAAGTGACAGATGGGAAAAAAGACAGAGGGGGAAAAGTGACAGATGGGGAAAAGTGACATATGGGAAAAGTGACAGATGGGAAAAGTGACAGATGGGAAAAGTGACAGATGGGGAAAAGTGACAGATGGGAAAAGAGACAGATGAGGAAAAGTGACAGATGGGAAAAAAGACAGAGGGGAAAAGTGACAGATGGGGAAAAGTGACAGATGGGAAAAGTGACATATGGGAAAAGTGACAGATGGGGAAAAGTGACATATGGGAAAAGAGACAGATGGGAAAAGAGACATATGGGAAAAGTGACAGATGGGAAAAAAGACAGAGGGGGAAAAGTGACAGATGGGGAAAAGAGACAAATGGGGGAAAGTGACATATGGGAAAAGAGACAGATGGGAAAAGAGACAGATGGGAAAAGAGACAGATGGGAAAAAAGACAGATGGGGAAAAGAGACAAATGGGGGAAAGTGACATATGGGAAAAGAGACAGATGGGAAAAGAGACGGATGGGAAAAGAGACACATGTGGAAAGTGACATATGGGAAAAAAGACAGATGGGAAAAGAGACAGAGGGGGAAAGTGACAGATGGGAAAAGAGGCAGATGGGAAAAGTGATAGATGGGGAAAAGTGACAGATGGGAAAAGTGACAGATGGGAAAAGTGATAGATGGGGAAAAGTGACAGATGGGAAAAGTGATAGATGGGGAAAAGTGACAGATGGGAAAAGAGACAGATGGAAAAAAAGACAAATGGGAAAAGAGATAGATGAGAAAACAAGACAGATGGGAAAAGAGACAGATGAGAAGACAAGACAGATGTGGAAAAGAGACAAATGGGAAAAGAGATAGATGAGAAACCAAGACAGATGGGAAAAGAGACAGATGAGAAAACAAGACAGATGTGGAAAAGAGACAAATGGGAAAAGAGACAGATGAGAAAACAAGACAGATGGGGAAAAGAGACAGATGGGAAAAAAGACAAATGGGAAAAGAGACAAATGGGAAAAGAGACAGATGAGAAAACAAGACAGATGGGAAAAGAGACAGATGAGAAAACAAGACAGATGTGGAAAAGAGACAGATGAGAAAACAAGACAGATGGGAAAAGAGACAGTTGAGAAAACAAGACAGATGGGGAAAAGAGACAGATGGGGAAAAGAGACAGATGGGAAAAAAGACAAATGGGAAAAGAGACAGATGAGAAAACAAGACAGATGGGAAAAGAGACAGATGGGAAAAGTGACAGATAAGGACTGACAAACAGATGGACGGAGAAGAATAAGTCAAATAAATCAACACACATATAGGAACTAATGACAGAAAAACACTGCAGAAGACCAAAACACAGATGGAGACATTGACAGAGAGAAACAGACTGAACGAAAAAAAAATGTTGGGGGGGGGGGGGGGGGGGGGGAGGGGAGGATAGAGAACTATAGAGATAGGATCCAGAAATACACGAAAATAGAACCAGAACGCGCATTTAACGTAAAAAGACAAGACAGGCACAAATTTCAGCCGAATGGTCTTTATCAATCATAGACGAAAGACACCGAATAACAAATACTAAACGACAATTACTATACATTTGTTGAAAAAAAAAAAAAAAAACCAAACGTCCCTGTTGTCTGGACGATCAGAATAAGAAAAAAGTTATATATACATATATATATACATATATATAAATATATATTATATATATATACATATATATGTATACATATGTATATATATATATGTATATACATATATATATATATATATTAGATAGATAGATAGATAGACAGACAGATAGATAGATAGATAGATAGATAGATAGACAGATAGATAGATAGATAGACAGATAGATAGATAGACAGACAGATAGATAGATAGATAGATAGACAGACAGATAGATAGATAGATAGATAGACAGACAGACATATAGATAGATAGATAGATAGATAGACAGACAGACAGATAGATAGATAGATAGACAGACAGATAGATAGATAGATAGATAGATAGACAGACAGACATATATAGATAGATAGATAGATAGATAGACAGATAGACAGACAGACAGATAGATAGATAGATAGATAGACAGACAGATAGATAGACAGACAGATAGACAGATAGATAGATAGATAGATAGATAGATAGTCAGATATATAGAGGGATAAACAGAGAGATAGATAGATAAAGATATACAAGTAAGTAGGTATATAGTTATAGATTTAGATAATATATGTATAGCTGTATACATACAGACAGATATAAAGTAAAAATTAACCACCGGATGGAAGAGATAAGATTGATAGGACAAAAAGAACAAGTTTAATGACCACCAACAAATAGAGGGGCGATAATTCTTCTTTCTTCTTTAGTTCGCGGGCTTCGAGGTAAGACGCCATTTAGCAGTAAATGTGGCTGGTTTTCTTTTCTTTTCTTTTCTTTTTTCTCCCTGCCTGCTGGCATGGGGCTCATTGTCAGAGAAGTTATAGAAGTTATAGTTTTCCTTTTGCGTGCCCAAGGGCGATAAGGCTGACTGGGGGTGGAAAGGATAGGGGGGGGGGGGGGAGTGGAGGTGAGGAATCTGTGGTAGCTGAGGGTGAATCTTGTTCAGGTGCAGAACTGGCACCAGCCTTCTCTGTTTCTGGTCCACTCTCCTGGAACAAACTTCCTCTCTCAGTCCGTCAGCAACCTATTTTTGTCTCCTTCAAGTCCGCTCTCAAAACTCACTTTTTCTTCTCTGCATAAAATCCTGACCTCACTCAAACCCAACTGCAGCCTGTCTCCACTGGGTGTGGAATCACATTGTAATATATATTTGTATATAATATGTCTCTATAATTTTCCATTGCTTTTCTTCTTTTTCCACATTCATAGCCATGTGTGTGTGTGTGGTGTGTGTGGTATGTGTGTGTGTGTGTGTGTGTGTGTGTGTGTGTGTGTGTGTGTGTGTGTGTGTGTGTGTGTGGTGTGTGTGTGTGCATGCATGTGTATGTGTATGTTCAGTGCTTACCTTTGTTTTCTATCAAGATTTTGCGCTATATAAATATTGTAATTATTATTATTATTATTATTATTATTATTATTATTGTTCCTTTAGCTTATGAACGGTTGTCATTGGGTTAGTATTATGCTTGTCTGATGCACACACAAACACTAGTGGAAAAAGTTCCCCCCCTCTCTCTTCTATCTCTCTCGCTCTCCCCCCCCCTCCCCCCCCCCCCCCCCTCTCTCTCTCTCTCTCTCTTTCTGTGAGCGTGAGTGCTTGTAGTGTGAAAGTACCCAGACGAGGAAACCATAAACTTCAGAAGTAATTGAGGACCTAGCAACCCCTTGGAATATAGAGATGGCTCCGTGACACCGGAGCTGTAATATTTCAGCATCAGGGTAAGAGGACGATATGTTTTGAACACATATACACAGACTCGCGTAGATAGACAGACAGACAGATAGATAGATAGATAGATAGATAGATAGATAGATAGATAGATAGATAGATTAGATAGATAGATAGATAGATAGATAGATAGATAGATAGATAGATAGATAGACAGATAGATAGATAGATAGATAGGTAGATAGATAGAATGATAGATAGATAGGTAGATAGATAGATAGATATATGGATAGATAGATAGATTACATTAGATAGACAAATAGACAGACAGACAGACAGATAGATAGTTAGACAGATAGATAGATAGATAGACAGACAGACAGACAGATAGATAGATAGATAGATAGAAAAACAGATAAATAGATAGATAGATAGATAGATAGATAGATAGATAGATTAGATAGATAGATAAGATAAAATAGAAAAACAGATTTATACATACATTGATACATAGATACAAAGATAGGTTACAGGTTAAGAGGTATATAGTATAGATATAGAAATATAGATAGATACATAGAAACATGCATAGAAATATACATACACACATACATACATACATACATACATACATACATACATACATACATACATACATACATACATACATACATACATACATACATACATACAGACAGACAGGCTGACAGATAGACAGACAGACAAACATAAACCGAAAATTAAACACCGGATGGAAGAGATAAGATATAATCATAACTATAAACAAATGAATATTGGGCAAATTATTTGTTCTCGTCAGTGTGGTAGACGCTAGTTTGCAATAGATGTGGCCGTTTTTTTGTTTTTGCTTTTTTTCCCTGCTGCATGGTGTCCATGGTCAGAAATGTTGTAGTTTTCCTTTTGTATGCCCTGGACAGCAGGAAGACTGAAGTCGTGGTGATCAGTAAAACACATGAAATCCCCTCACGCAAAATAACAGCAAACGGCACAACATTGAGACAAGTTGATAAGTTTAAATACCTGGGAACGATCATTTCACCAGACGGCAGATGCACATCAGAAACAGCCACAGAATCGGCCAAGCCAAAACAGCATTCAAGAAGATGAAAAGCATTCTTACCAACAAATGCCCATCAATTAACATCAGGAAGAGAGTTCTTGAATATTGTATAGAACCAATACTGTTGTACGGTTGCGAGGCGTGGACAGTCAACAAGCAAAGCCAGAACAAGATTGAGGCAGCTGAGATGTGGTTTCTAAGAAGGATGTTGAAAGTTCCATGGACAGCAAAGAAAACAAATGAGACAATCTTGATGGAAGCAGACACAAGCAGATCATTCATAAGGAAGATTAGGAAAAGACAGGCAGCATTTATAGGCCATTTTTATGAGGAAAGAGGAATTGGAACACCTGGTCACAACGGGAAAGCTGGAGGGAAGGAGAGCACCGGGTATGCCCAGGGAGAATATACTAGACGGACTTGCAGGGTGGCTGAAGACAAGGAGGGTGGGAAAAGATGCTTGAGTCAACAAGAGTTAGAGACAGATAGAAGTCCATAATCCCAACGCCATGCGGCAAGGCACCTGATGATGATGATGATGCCCTGGTGCGATATGGCAGACTTGGACGGAGAGGGAGGGGAGTGAACCTCTGGTACCCAAGGGTGAATCCTGTTCATCATGCAGGGTCTGGTACTGCTCCACCATGAAAGGTTGTCAATGATGAGTATTATGCTCGTCTGGTGTGTTCATGACAGTGTAGACATTTGCGTTGTATTGCATTGTTTCCTGCGCTTTTTTTTTTAAAAATTCAAGTTTAGTCATAAATACACTATAAACTGGGTTTTTTTGTAGAACACACACACTTAAATAGATATCGTAAATGACAATCCAAGTAAGAGATAGATGTTTATGTTCATTGTATGATTAAAACACACACACACACATGCAGCACGCTCAAGGACACATGCACATATACACGCACACACACGCACACAGTCACCACACACGCACACACATCACACACACATTAGACCCAACACACACATACAAAACACGCACACATACACATATACACAGATTACACATAAAAGTACAATCATGTGTACACACACTATCAAGCTGACATTTGACTATTGCAATAAATATACAAACAATAAGGTAAGGCAAAACAGCGTGAGTATATCAAACACGTCTTAGGGAAAAGAAACACACGCACCACACACACACACAAACACACACACACACACACACACACACACACACACGCACATACACAATATAACACACGCGCGCACACACACACACCCCCCACAACACACACCTTAGGAAAAACCCCATTCTTCGTTTGCGGTATTATCATATTATTGCATTGTTATTGTTATTTTCGTTTAAAGTCCAGCCAGCTGCGTAAAGTCATTTCAGAGCTATAACCATTTCAAAACATACACAATACTTCAACAGGAAAAAAAAAAAAGGAAAAGAAAATTAAGTATACGCATCAAGCTTTCGCGCACATAATCTAAGGAAATGCCCCGGGGCGTTGCGTACTTCGTCCAATTTATCACACATGGAATTAAAAGAAAAAATACCTGAATACAAATCTTAACATAACTAAGGACTCTAAAACATATGTGTAAACGGGCCTAAATACCTTAAATTGCTTCCGCGTATCACATTTTCCTAGAGCCAAAAATGCCTTAATACATGCACCCAATTATCAATCCTGAGAGAAAATACTGAAGACTTTACTGAACACATACAGGTGAATGGACCAGCAAGGTAAAAGAAAATAGTGAGAATGAATGACAGACAGCAAAGACACATAATATCATGGTTCGGCAGAAGGCGCCTGTAGGTCAGCTTGCTCGGTATCTCTGACTTCAGTCCTATAGGTAATACCAAAGAAATAAGAGGGAAGCAGGGAGAATTTTTTTTTATAATTATCAATCAAAGGACATAACTCTTGAGAGTCACGTAGGAATTATCTCCCATGTTGTAGAACTTCTCAAATCTAACACAGTTTGTGCCACCCATTCAGATAGCATGGAAGCACTCACCTGTATGTGTTCAGTAAAGTCTTCGGTACTTTCTCTTAGGGTTGATAATTGGGTGCATGTATTAAGGGTATTTTTGGGTTCTAGGAAATGTGATGTGCTTTGTATCTGCTTCTATGCTAGCTGAATGGGTAGCGCAGACTGTGTTACACTGTGTTAAGTTTCAGTCCTATAGGTTTTCATTAGGGATTACACCACTCTTGGCTCATGGTCAAAAGACCAACCTTGCGAGCGCGCTGGGGATGATAAGGGCGAGGGGGGGGGGGGGGGGCAGCTAGGACTTTGTCCGCCTGATGGCTCGGCCATATGGCGTGTAGGGTATTTTTTCAGTGTAGCCTTTGCCAATCGCCATCTGACCCCATCTGATGCGAACCAGTCCGTCCCTGGACTGCTTCTTCAACAAGCCAGGTCTGGCTTTTTTCGTGGCTAACCTCCATATCTGAAAAACCACCTGCCAAGACCTCTCCACCACAAAGCTTAGAACAGTATTACTGGAATTAGACGGCATAAAACCTCCCAAACACACAACGCAGAATATTACATCAGAGAGCTAAAGATCTCTCCACCACAAAGCTTAGAACAGTATTACTGGAATTAGACGGCTAAAAACCTCCCAAACACACAACGCAGAATATTACATCAGAGAGCTAAAGATCTCTCCACCACAAAGCTTAGAACAGTTATTACTGGAATTAGACGGCTAAAAACCTCCCAAACACACAACGCAGAATATTACATCAGAGAGCTAAAGATCTCTCCAACACAAAACAACACTACTGGCATCAGACTGCTTTAAAGACATCTCCAACACAGAACACTTCTGGCATCAAACAGCTAA
>JAPXFY010000016.1:71012926-71017926 GCA_030674185.1 Monoplex corrugatus
TGTAACCTGCGCAGTAGTTCCTCCACTGCCTGGGTCATGTCCATCGCATGGAAAAGACAAGGATCCCCAAGGAACTCTACAGCGAGCTGGTTAATGGTCTGATAGAATACCGGTATAAAATGTAGGCTAGGTAGGGCCACAAGACCTGGCCAGCTCATGGGTTTATGTGCAGGCTTAAAGCTTGTGCCACAATCACCATACACAAAGCACTTGTGACATTAGTGCATATGGAATTCGTTCCAAGCGCGGAGACGTCGTCTTGAGAAACTGAAACTGAAACTGGTTGATGGCACCAGATTACAAGATCGCTCGTACCTTCGCTTTGAGAACATGTGCAAGCGAGACATCAAGTCTGTGGGCATCAGAGTCGACTATTGAGTTTCAGTTTCAGTTTCAGTTTCAATTTCTCAAGATGACGTCTCCGCGCTCGGAATGAATTCCATATGCACTATCGTCACATGTGCCATGTGATGGAGAAAATCCAGAATGATCCCGGCACAAGCCTTAAGTCTGCACATAAACCCATGAGCTGGCCAGGTCCTGAGATCCTACCTAGACAGTTCTATAACCCTGAGGTCGTAGGGGAGTGAGGTGACAGAGACTTTAACTTTTCCCAGGGCCAACATCATATGGGTGGCGCCCATACCCTCTCCCTCCCTTCAAATTCATATTCATATTCATTTTTTTACTAAGATTTCAGAAAGGTAAGAAGGCTAGTTGATCTTCAATGGGTGGAACCTGGGAAATCAATCTATCTCTCCAGTGTTTTATACCAAGGCAGCCGGACAATGCCCTGCTCTTCACATTTTTTCAACTGCCGTGGGATCTTGAGCGTGCGCAGCCAGAAGGCGCAAGGGTCCGAAATGTTTTGTCCCCTTCGGAAGGACTAGACGTTCAGTTCGATTTTCCGTTCAGAGTAAGGAGAAAAAACGAGGCCTCTACGGGGAGCGAACCCTGGAACCTCGAGTTTAGTTATTGGCAGGCGAACGACTGGAACCATTCTGCCACTCTTCTCCCTTGTGAGAGGAATGCACTTGTAACCGTGTTCGTCGGAGACAAAAGGTGAAATAAAATTATGGAGAGAGGAGGAATGGGGTATCAGGTAAAGATAATCATAGGTAAAGATAATCATAGGTAAAGATAATTATAGGTAAAGCTAATCATAGGTAAAGCTAATCATAGGTAAAGATAATCATAGGTAAAGATAATCATAGGTAAAGATAATCATAGGTAAAGATAATCATAGGTAAAGATAATCATAGATAAAGATAATCAGGCAGTAGCGAGGATGATGGTTGGATACCAACATAAGCAGCATTACCTCCAGTTCACTCCCATCCCGCATTATCTCTCCAGATCGATATGGCTATATACAATTTCTTCGTCTGCTTGTTTGTATGGTTTTTCAATTTCTCCGCGTTTTTATTTATATGATCTCACAATTTATTCCTTTCGCTTATTTCCTTGTTTGTTTCATCCGCTGACGCCGACACAGTCGCGGGCGCCTAGTTGTGAAAATTGAAAATTGAAATTGATACTGCTTATTTGGTTTTTTGTTTCTTGAATCTGTGCCTGCAAAAGTGCCAATGTGTGATAAGCTACAATAAAGGCGGTTCATTTCCACGGTATTTTCTTACAGCCTATACAGAAAACACACATAAAAACAATGTTTTGATTGCAGACGAGATTCTTTGTGTTGCTGAAGGGTCTAATTTTCCGTCTCTCGGAGACAGAGATAAACAGAGAGACTGAACATCAAAAACAAACAAACAAAAAACAGAGACAGACAGACAGAGACAGACAGAGAGAAAAAGAGAGATCGAGAAAGAGAGAGAGATAGAGACAGAGAGAGAAAGAGAAAAAGAGAGAGAGAGAGCGAGAAAGCGAGAGAGCGAGAAAGAGAGAGAGAGAGAAAGAGAGAGAAACAAAGAGAGACAGAGGGAGAAAGAGGGAGAGAGAGGGAGAAAGAGAGAGAGAGAGAGGTGAAAGAGAGAGAAAGAGGGAGACAAAGAGAGAGAGACAGAGAGCTGGACAGAGAGAGAGACAGAGACAGAGAGAGAGAGAGAGAGGTCGGGGTGGAGAGAAAGAGAGAGAGAATAGGGAAAAGAGACAGATAAAAACGAAAGAGAGAGAGAAAGTATAGAGAAAAAGATACAGTTTGTTTGAGACATTAGTAAACAGGTCAGTTGTTATTGTTATTGTTATTATTATTGTTATTGTTATTATTATTGTTATTGTTATTATTATTGTTATTGTTATTGTTATTGTTATTGTTATTGCCCAGCCGACTGCGTAGAACCATATCAGGGCTATAACTGTTTCAAAACACACACACAATACTTCGAGAGGAAAAGAAAATTAAGTACACACATCCATTCATTTGCGCACATAATCTAAGGAGATGCCCCTGGCATTGACCACTCCGTCCAATTTATCCACAGGGGATTTTAAAAAAACATACATAAATACAAATTTAAACATAATTCACGACACCAAAACATACATAAAAACAGGCCTAAACTATCTGAAGTTGCGTCCGCATATATCATTTCCCTAGAGCCAAAAAAACACTTGCTACATGTACACAGGGATCAATCCTAAGAGAAAAGTACGAAAGACTATATCATAGTAATAATTATTATTACAATATTTGTATAGCGCAAAATCTTGATAGAAATCAAATCTAAGCGCTGAACATACACATACGCACGCATACACACGCGCACACACACACACACACACACACACACACACACACACACACACACACACACACACACACACACACACACACACACCACACACACACACATACGTACATGGCTATAAATGGGGAAAAAGAAGAAAAGCAATGGAAAATTATAGAGAACATATTATATACAAATATAAATTACACTGTGATTCCACACTGAGTGGAGACAGGCTACAGTGGGGTTGAGTGAGGTCAGGATTTTATGCAGAGGAGGAAAGGTGAGTTTTGAGAGCGGACTTGAAGGAGACAAAAATAGGTTGCTGACGGACTGAGAGAGGAAGTTTGAACACATACACGTGAATGGGACAGCAAGGCATGGTAAATCATTAGTATTTCATGTTTTGTCGCAGTCTGGAAAGTTCCCCCTTTTCCTTTCTCAGTTTACCACCCGACATCAAAATCTTTAAAGCACAAAGTGTTTGCTGCCATACGTTCTTGATACGAACGTCTGGACCTTCACAAAAAGAAAGCAACGGTAAGTTTTCCAAAACAAGCAAACAGGAACCAGAAAAAACACGAAAGAAGATACGAACGCGTATTCAATACAACAAGACAAGACAGGCGCAAATTTTTGGCCAACTGGCCTTTGTCAAGCGTAAGATTACAAACAAACAAACACCAGATACAAAAATTAGGAGAAAAAAGACTGCTGTTGTGTCCAGTGTGAGAAAAGGACATTGGACACAGTAGCAGGAAAGTTTCAGTTTTTTTCTACTAATTTTTGTATCTGGTGTTTGTTTGTTTGTAATCTTACGCTTGACAAAGGCCAGTTGACCGAAAATTTGCGCCTGTCTTGTCTTGTTGTATTAAATACGCGTTTGTAAACGATAAGTTTGTCATGAACACTAGACCCGCGTTATTGTGTGAAAGGAGTTTTATTTCACGCATCTCTTCGACATTGCCTTTCGAACACCAGTTTCAACTGCTAATGCATTATTTTGTCTCGGGAGTGGGTTTTTTTTTCAATTTTGGCACTGATCTCATCATGATAAATCAGTTTGACTTTTCCTTTGTTTTGTTCTTTAGGTCTAAATTCACAGTTGTTAATAGACTTTGAATAACTGATGTCTTCCTTCCTTTCTTCCTTCCTTCCTTCCTTCCTTCCTTCATTCATTCATTCCTTCATTCCTTCCTTCCTTCTTTCATTCATTCCTTCTTTCCTTCCTTCCTTCCTTCATTCCTTCCTTCATTCCTTCCTTCCTTCCTTCCTTCATTCCTTCCTTCCTTCCTTCCTTCATTCATTCATTCCTTCTTTCCTTCCTTCCTTCCTTCCTTCATTCATTCCTTCTTTCCTTCCTTCCTTCCTTCATTCATTCCTTCTTTCCTTCCTTCCTTCCTTCCTTCCTTCATTCCTTCCTTCCTTCATTCACTCATTCCTTCTATGTTTCTTTGTTTGTCTTTTCTCTTCTTGCTTTCTTTGATTTATTCATTTTCGTTCTTTGTTTTGCTTTTTAGTTGTTTTTTTGTTTGTTTGTTTTTTTTGGTTTGGTTTGATTATTTTTTGTTTTTGTTTTTGTTGCTGCTGTTGTTGTTGTTGATTATTAATTTTATTTTCCATATATGTTTAAGGTGGGTGGTTTTCTTTCTTTTTTTCTTTCTTTTTTTGGGGGGCGGGGGGTTGATTACTTAGTTGGGTGACTGACTGAATGGTTGAATGAGTGAATATTTAAATGGTTGGTTTGTTGTTTTGTTTTAGATAAATGAGTATGTCTCGACCATGCGCTTCCCAAAAAGGATGTCTGCTCTCTCTCTCTCTTCCTCTCTTTCTCTCTCTCTCTCTATCTATCTATCTATCTATCTATCTATCTATCTCTATCTCTCTCTATGTCTATCTCTTTCAGTCTGTCTCTCTCTGTCTGTCTGTCTGTCTCTCTGATTGTCTCTCTGTCTGTTTCTCTGTCTGTCTGTCTGTCTGTCTGCTTCTCTCTCTCTCTCTCTCTGTCTTCTCTGTTGTTCGATAAAGTGCGCTCACAAACACACACACACACACACACACACACACACACACACACACACACACACACACACACACACACACACACACACACACACTCACACACACACACACGCACACACGCACGCACGCACGATCCAATGTGGCTTTTAGCAATACTACCCATGTAGGGACAGGTGTTGTCGTTGGTTTCTCAGCTATTTCACAGACGATAACAAAGATGACAATGTCAACAATTCGTTGTCCACAGTGAGTGAACACGTCGATAAGAAGTACTCCATAGTTTTACTGGTG
>JAPXFY010000016.1:71025426-71027926 GCA_030674185.1 Monoplex corrugatus
CAGAGAGAGAGAGAAAGAGAGAGAATGAGATGACAGACAAGAAGGAGAGAGAGACACACAGAGACAGACACACAGAGAGACAGAGAGGCAGAGAGACAGAGAGGCAGAGAGACAGAGCGAGAGAACTAGAATTGGGTGGGGCAAAGACACAGAGACAGATAGACAGACTCCAAGCATCCATCTAAATCACTTTTTTCTAAACGCCACTATTTTCTCTAAACAAAATTTGAACCAAAAAACGAAATAACAAATACACGCCTCTGGTGATCCTTGCCGCCACCAAAATAACATCCGCCTGGCTTTTGTAGACTAACACCCAAAGGCAACGTACTTTCTTTGTGATCAGATCTCGAAGTGTCTATGCATCCAGAACCCAGTCCTATATGACTTGTTCTTGTGGTATCTATTAGTTCTAGGACCATGGATTATGTCCTACACGAAAACATCATGAGAAACCTAGAGGAAGACCCTGGATTAAAGGTTGGAGGAAAAATGATAAACAACAGATGACACCGTGCTAATTGCAGAATGTGAAAGGCACCTACAAAACCTTGTGAATATACTTGAAATAGAAAACAAAGGTAAGGGGTTGGAACTAAACAGCAGGAAGACTGAAGTCATGATGATCAGTAAAAAACATGAAATCCACTCATGCAAAATAACAGCAAACGACACAACCTTGAGACAGGTTGATAAATTTAAATACCTGAGAACGATCATTTCACCAGACAGCAGATGCACATCAGAAATAGCCAGCAGAACTGGCCAAGCCAAAACAACATTCAAGAAGATGGAAAGCATTCTTACCAATAAATGCCTATCAATTAACATCAGGAAGAGAGTTCTTGAATGTTATATAGAACCAATACTGTTATACGGTTGTGAGGCGTGGACAGTCAACAAACAAAGCCAGAACAAGATTGAGGCAGCCGAGATGTGGTTTCTAAGAAGGATGTTGAGAGTTCCATGGACAGCAAAGAAAACAAACGAAACAGTCTTGGTGGAGGTAGACACAAGTAGATCATTCATAAGGAAGATTAGGAAAAGGCAGGCAACATTCATAGGCCATTTTATGAGGAAAGGGGAATTGGAACACCTCGTCACAACGAGAAAGCTGGAGGGAAGGAGAGCACCGGTAGACCCAGGTAGAAGATACTAGACGGACTTGCAGAGTGGCTGAAGACAGGGAGAGTGGAAGAGATGCTTGAGGCAACAAAAGAAAGAACAGATGGAAGTCTATAATCGCCAACGTCATGCGGCAAGGCACCTGATGATGATCATCATCATCTGTTCTTGCAGTATTTGTTTCCTCCAGGACAATGGACCTAGTCCTAAACGATCTGCTCCCACAGTATCGAACCTAGCACCATAAACCTAGTCTTACATAATTTTGTTCTTCTAGTATCCATTGACCCTTTGACTCCCCCACCTTATCCTCCGACTGCAAACACTTAACCCTTTGATTCTCTCACCCTATCCACCAGCCTCTTGCAGTAAGCTGGTGGATAGGGTGAAGAACCAAAGGGTTAAGTTTTCTGTTGTTATGTTAGCATGAATGACAATGCAGGATGCTAGTGGACAGGGTGCGGAAGTCAAAGGGTTAACCCCAGGACCTTGAGCCTAGTCCTATATGGTTGATCTGTTCCCCTGGAATCAATTGATCTCAATGCCATAAACCTAGTCCTATAATTATTATATGTTCTCGTGGTTTCAATTGATTCCAATACCATAAACCTAGTCCTATAATTATGATATATTTTCCCAGAATTAACTGATCTCAAAGTCATAAAGCTAGTCCATGTTTATGATATGTTCTCCCAGAATCAGTTGATCCCAATGCCATAAACCTAGTCCCATAATTATGATATTATCTCCTGGAATCACTTGATCCCAATGCCATAAGCCTAGTCCTATAATTATGATATGTTCTCCCAGAATCAGTTGATCCCAATGCCAAAAACCTAGTCCTATAATTATGACATTTTCTCCTGGAATCAATTGATCCCGTTGCCAAAAACCTAATCCTATAATTGTATGTTTTCCTGGAATCAGTTGATCCCAATACCATAAACCTACTCCCGTAATTATATGTTCTCCCAGAATCAATTGATCTGAGTGCCAAAAACCATCCCATAAGTATATGTTCTCCTGGAATCAGTTGATCCCAATGCCGTAAACCTAGTCCTATAATTATATGTTCTCCCAGAATCAATTGATCTGAGTACCAAAAGTCTAGTCTTATAATTATCCCAATATCATAAACTAGTCCTATAATTATGATATATTTTCCCAGAATTAATTGATCTCAAAGTCATAAACCTAGTCAGTGTTTATGATATGTTCTCCTGGAATCAATTGATCCCAAAAACCATAAACCTAGTCCTATATGATGTGTTCTCCCAGAATCAATTGATCCCAATACCACAAACCTAGTCCTATGATTATATGTTCTCCTGGAATCAATATTGATCCCAATGCCACAAACCCAGTCCTATAATTA
>JAPXFY010000016.1:71057926-71062926 GCA_030674185.1 Monoplex corrugatus
GAGAGAGAGAGAGAGAGAGAGAGAGAGAGAGAGAGAGAGACCACAAGAGAGAAGAGAGAAGAGAGAGAGAGAGAAAGAGAGAAGAGAGAGAGAGAGAAAGAGAGAAAAGAGAGAGAGAGAGAGAGAGAGACCACAAGAGAGAAGAGAGAAGAGAGAGAGAGAGAAAGAGAGAGAGAGAGAGAAAGAGAGAAAGAGAGAGAAGAAAGAAATAAACCACGAAAGAAAGAGAGACAGACAGACAGACAGAGACACAGAGAGAGATACACACAGACAGAGAGACAGAGAGAGAGACATACAAGAGAGAGAGAGACAGAGAGAGAGAGAGAGACAGAAAGATAGAGAGAGACACAGAGAGAAACACACACACAGAGACAGAGAGAGAAAGAGAGAGACAGAGGCAGAGACAGAGACAGAGAACCGACAATCTGTTCATATATATCCTGAAGAATATCCCTTTCCAGAAGAATATTGCAATGCCTACTTGTGACATGTTTTCCCATTTTTGCTTCATGAGCACATCGAATGATCGTGGTCACCGTTCAGAAACCTCATCGTAAGATGGTACAGGAAACGCATACTGGTGTAATCCTCAAATAAATAGCTCGTAATCATTCACTTGCTTCAAGAGAGTAGGTGGAAAACAATGTTTTGACATCTATCGTGTATCAATGTCACTTAGTCTTGCAAAGGAATGTGTGTTAGCAATGATTCCAGGTGCCAGCGTGAAATCCAATCATTTCTCAAACGCATGCCTGCATGCTTCATGCGCTTTCACAGACAGACGGACAGACATACACACATAGATAGATATACATACATACAGACAGACAGATAGACAGACAGAGACCGTGAAACATACACCAATACACACTCGTGCACGAACGCATATTTCCACACAAATACGTACAAATGCATACACACCACACACACACACACACACACACACACACACACACACACACACACACACACACACACATCTTATTCTGAATCACACACACACACACACACACACACACACACACACATATAATATATATATATATATTATATATATACATGTGATTTTGAATATTTCTCCCCCCCCCCTCTCTCTTTCTCGCGCACACACACGCATACACACACACACACACACACACACACTCATACACACACAACGCACTGCCCTAACGTCCCAAACACACACACCACACACACACACACACACACACACACACACACGTGCGCACAAACAAACACACAAAAATACCCAAAAAACCACAAATACACACGCATTGCACCAAACACCACAAACGTACCAACCAACCTACACACACACACACACACACACACACACACACACGCTCATCCCACACCTAAAGAAATTCACAGAATATATACAGTACAGGACAAATGGAACGTACCTTTTATCACCTCACCCCTGTTACCTACATTTTGTAACCCCCCCAAACAAAACGTGACATCTGACGTGATGATAAACACACCTTGCGGAAGAACAATGAACCTTTCACTAGGTTTGTTATCCTTTCTCCCCTCTCCCTTCTCCCCAGTTCCTTGGTGGTAAATCAAACCATCTTTCTTATCAGTCGCCGTGGTGTAGTGGTTAACGCAACGGACTACCGACTGGAAGGTTGCGGGTTCGAATCCCCATCAATCCCATCAAAACTATATCATTGTGGGATTTTTCGGCTCTAACCAGCTCCTACAAAGAGTTGGGCGTGCTATGGGCTCATTGGGAAGACTGGGACTACATTGTCGAGTCTCATCCACTTCACGGATGCTTCACTGAGGGTGTTACTCAGATCTTCTGACCAGCACTCTAGGTGTATGTATCTCTCAGGCCTGGTTGACGCCAGGATATATTATGATAGTAAGCGTAGAGTACAGCCCTGTCACGCAGTCTCAGTCCTAAACGGAACTTCATAGCATCATGATTTTTAAAAAAATCTTTGTTTCTCTACTCCGTGTTTCGCCTTACCTTAGACTGCCATGGGACGGCAATTTCCGTTCTGCACCTATGGTCTAAAAAGTGCCGTAGAACGGCTATCTCCGTTCGCGTCAGTAGTGGAATTTTCCTATCTCCACAGTAAGACCAGAAGTTCCCAATTCACTCCAATCACAACGTTTAGTGTGTCTGCAATGAATATGTATAAGTAGAAGGATCCAATGAGATTTCAAGGAGTCAGTCTGGGCTCTTTCCCAAACCACCCCCTGCAACTTTCGAAAACACTGATCAACATGGCGGATGACGAAACTCAACCTGGCCGAAGTGGCGTGAAATGAAAGCGAACAGCAAAAGATTACAGTGATTTTGTTACCACTGATGATGAGAAAGTTCTACAATTGATAGAGGACGACGAATTCAGTTGTTATGACGAAACTGCTACGTCAAATGAGGAGGAAAATGTCGAAACAGCAGTCCAGTGGAGCGGAGGGGGCGTGTTGACATCGCAGTTACGAGAATAGACCAGCAAGAGGAGAGAGAGCCGAGTTTGGAGGCTGTAACTGACCCAGATTTTGAAGAGGGTGAAGGCCAGGCAAGGAACAATGGCTCAGAGAGGGGGAGGGGAGGGGAGGGAGTGAAACTGGACACCTAGTACAAGCGTCGTCTGCTACACAGCTAACACCGGAACTGACACGGTGGAGCAGCCTGCTCGTGGTCAAGCGAGCTTGCGTCAGTCACAGACGGTCAGGCGTTGGCAGAAGCGTAGGTAAGACCCATTGTTATTGTCTTGTGTCAGTGTGTTGATAAACGGAGTGTTATCACGGAGCAGTGACTGCAAAAGAGAAGACTTTGCTGAATGAGTGTGTGGGCGTGGCACTGACTGACTGACTGAATGTGTTTGTGTCATCACTGTACTTGTGTGTGTGTGTGTGTGTTTGTGTTTGTAGCTGTGTGTGTCTGTATGTGTGTGTAGCTGTGTGTGTGCGTGTGTCTGTGTGTGAGTTGTGTGTATATGGTTGCATGTAGTTGTGTGTGTGTGTGTGTGTGTGTGTGTGTGTGTGTGTATGTGTGTGTGCTTGAAACAAGACTGAGTGAGAACTAGTGCTGCAATGGTGCATGTGTCAGTGTAGTTGTGTGTGTGTGTGTGTGTGTGTGTGTGTGTGTGTGTGTGTATGTGTGTGTGTGTGTGTGTGTGTGTGTGTGTGTGTGGTGTGTGTGTGTGTGTGTGTTGTTTCCATGCACAAGGATGTGAACAGGATTTTTTTATATTCACAGGTGGTACCAGAGGCCATGGGACCAGAGGCAGGGGACAGGGAGCTACTCAGCAGAGAGGGAGAGGAGACCCTTGTGCCACCCAACAACACCCAGCCAGATATTCCACAGTTCACAGGGGAACCTGGCCTGAAGATTCAGCCTGATGGGGACAGGCCTGTGGACTACTACCGGCTCTTCCTCAATGAGATACTAGACAAACTTCCCTACCACCCTGGAGAAGACTGTCAGAAAGCTTTCCTCTGGCAGGAGGTGCAAGGTGTACAGCAAGAGGGGCATCAGGAAAGAAACCAACTTTGTGTGTGGACAGTGTCCTTCAAACCCATCTCTTTGTGTGCAACCTTGCTTCGTGGCGTACCACACCAAGAAAAACTACTAGTTGCTGACTGATACCCTGTACATAGATCTATGTAGACACAGTATGTGTATGTATTTTTCATCTCTGTGTGTGTGTTGTGTGATGTACTATTGCAAAATTTGTATAAAAAAAAAAAGGAAGGAAAAAAAAACAGTGACACGGAAAATTCTTTCGAGTCCCAAAGTAAGCGTGTGTAGATATGGTGATTGTGAAAACTCTTCTTGGACAGAAGGTAAGGAAATACATTTTTCATTATAATTCTTTTGCTTTCTGATAATAATTCAGTTTTATTATTCACTGTTTTTCACTTTGTTTTATGTTTATATGACATCATGTCTAGAATAGTGTAAAAAAAATAAATCTTGTTTCATTGGACATAAACTTTCATCTGTCCTGTTGAATGGATGTGTAATTATGATCAGTGTATAGAGGATTCAATTACCTTTCAGAAAAGTATTAGTTTTATGGACTTTTATTGAGTAGTTTTTGTGTCAGAATTTTTTTTTAATTATTACCCTCCGCGATGTAATATGGCTTGGCAAACAGTTGGCGCAGAGCTAAAAAAAACGAGTGGCAGTAAGGCATTGGCGATTATTTTATGCTCTTCATTTCGATTGTCAAACCAAACCCAAGTTTATTTGGTAAAAGTTCCAGTATTCCGTGTTCATAGGCTCCAGTGATGTTAAGCCACTGTAAAACAACCCACTGGAGGAGGTTCAGCACAGCTTCCAGTTCACTTCGTGGGAAGTTCGATACTACCTGCTCTGGTCCAAAATTTGCAAAGTCCTCCATACGAATCAAAACCTTGTCGTTGCAAATACATCTCCCCACCCTCTCTGTCCTCAGCCACCTGCAAATCCGTCCAGTAGTTTTTTCCCTGGGTCTACCTGGTTCTCTCTTTCCCTCCAGCTTTCCTGTTGTGACCACCCCTGTTACGAAAAACTACATCTCACAGCCCACCAAGACTGCCTACCTGAATACGATTTCAGTTTCATTCACCTGAACACATCTGTCTCATAATTGGCATTAATAACCATGGCCAGCAAAGAAAACAAACGAGACAGTCTTGATGGAGGCAGACACAAGTAGATCACTCATAAGGAAGATTAGGAAAAGACAGGCAACATTTATAGGCCATTTTATGAGGAAGGGGGATTTGGAGCACCTGGTCACAACGGGAAAGCTGGAGGGAAAGAGAGCACCAGGTAGACCCAGGATGAGAATGCTGGACGGACTTGCAGAGTGGCTGGGGACGAGGAGGGTGGGGGAGATGCTAGGGGCAACGAGAGATAGAGATGGATGGAAGTCCATGGTCGCCAACGCCATGCGGCAGGGCACCTGATGATGATGATGAACCAAAGCCCAGTTGGGTAACTTGTTTTAATTAATGCAAAATTCTCAGTGAAAGTGTACTGAATATGCCGG
>JAPXFY010000016.1:71065426-71070426 GCA_030674185.1 Monoplex corrugatus
TAAGTTTAAATATCTGGGAACAGTCTTCTCATCAGACAGCAGATGCACATCAGATATAGCCAGCATAATCGGCCAAGCTAAAACTTCATTCAAATAGATAAAAAGCTTTCTTACCAATAAATGCATATTGATTAACATCAGGAAAAGAGTTCTTGAGTGCTATATAGAACCAATATTGTTATTCAGATGTGAGGCGTGGACTGTCAACAAGCAAAGTCTGACTGAGGCAGCTAAGATTTAACAGAAGGATATTTCGTTAATTTACTTATCTATCTATCTATTATGGGTTTAGAATGCTATTAAGATTTATATGTTTATACATTTGATTATTTTCATGTATCGCTCTATCTGTTATGTGTTTACCATGTGAAGTTCGACTCAGCCCAACACCAGTTTTTCAGGGGTTTTTTTGTTTTTGTTTTTTTTCATCGTTCATGATGATCCTTCAATTTCTCATGGAGGGCTACCAAAGTCTGAATGAAAGCTATCGATCTGTTTATTTGTTTCATTTATTCATCTGCCTGTTATGAATTGCCATGTAAAATTCGCCGCAGAGCAGCATCACCAACCCACCCTTTTTTCTGTGAGCATGTATTTCTGTTTACCTTTCCTAGTGGATTTTCCACAGAATTTGTTTATGGAAAACTCGTTTCCAATCATAAACTGACGGACATTTGCGACATTCGTTTGCCACAACGGTAAATCACGAAATGACTAAAGAAGGAAGATACCCCATTCTGGTAGGAAACCCTGGGATTTTGAATGGGCCTGCTGATTTGTGTTTTCTTTTCAAGATTACAGATGTTCCCAACACGTTCTCTAGAAGTATTGAAATATAGAGAATACAGATTGACCAACTTTTTTTTTTCAAATTCCAAAAAACAAGTGTGGCTGTCCGCGTTCAAGCAAACATGAACCGTTTTAAAATATAGAGAATACAGATTGAACAACTTTTCTTTTTCAAAATGGAAAACAAGTGTGGCTGCCCGCGTTCAAGCAAACATGAACCAGAAAAAAAAAAACACTAAAAAAAGAATACTAAGCGTATTTAATGCAACCAGATGAGACAGGCGCAAAGTTTCAGCCAACTGGTCTTTGTCAGATGTAAACGTAAGATCACAAACAAATAAACACCAGATACAAAAATTAGGAGAAAAAGACTGAAACTTCCCTGCTGCTCTGTCCAGTGTGAGAAAAGTCTTTTTCTCATGATTTTTGTATCTGGTGTTTGTTTGTTTAATTGTGATCTTATGCTTGACAAAGGCCAGTTGGCCGAAAATTTGCGCCTGTCTTCTCTGGTTGTATTTAATACGCGTTCTTATTCTTTTTTCGTGTTTTTTTTTTCTTTTTTCTTTGTGTGTGTGTGTGTGTGTGTGTGTGTGTGTTGTGCGTGTGTGTGTGTGTGTGTGTGTACTCAACTTTTTTTCAGTTTTCCTTCTTTATTTGTTTATTCTTTTAATGTCTATAACATTTGATTGTTTGTCAGTCAGTCTGTTTGCTTGTTTGCTCTCCTTCGTAATGTTTGGGTAGGAAGACAAACGGCAGGCAGGATCCACCTGCCTGTCACTTTGCCCTCATCCTCCCAACAGGACGGGCTTAAAGAAGTGTGTTACTTGTTTTTCCTGCACAGACGTTTACAATTGCTTGTAAACTGTTGACCCCATCGTTTATTGCCCTCTTATATATTGAATGGCTTCCCATCTGGCTCTTCTTCCAAACATTAATTTTATGCTTATCTGTGTATTCGTTGGCTGGTTGGTTGGTTGGTTGGTTGGTTGGTTGGTTGGTTGGCTGGTTGGTTGGCTGGTTGGTTGGTTGGTGGATTGGTGGATTGGTGGGTTGGTGGGTTGGTGGGATGGTGGGTTGGTTGATTGGTTAGTTGGTTGGTTGTAAATATTGTCTTTTTGCTCATTTGTTTGGGGGTTTTTTTGTTTATTTGTTGCTTGCCTGTTTCTTTTTCTTTCTTTCTTTCTTTCTTTCTTTCTTTCTTTCTTTCTTTCTTTCTTTCTGTCTGTCTTTCTTTCTTTCTTTCTTTCTTTCTTTTTTTTTTTTTGGTTGTTCATTTTTCGTTTGTGTTTTTGTTTATTTTTGCTTGTTTATTTGTTTGTCTGTCTGACTGTTTGTTTGTTTGTTTGTTTGTACGTTCGTTCGTTCATGTGTTTGTTTGTCTGTTAATTTGATTGATTGATTGATTGATTGATTGATTGTTTGTTTGTTTGTTTGCTCGTTTGTTTGCTTGCTTGTTTATTTGTTTGTTTGTTTGCTCGTTTGTTTGCTTGTTTGTTTATTTGTTTGTCTGTTTACTTGGTAGCTTGCTTGTCATAAAACGCATGGGTGGACATGGTTCTCATATATTGGACTCACTTCAATAACGAGTTAGAGAAATGCAGTATTCTCTGACAGGTCTGCATTCATATAAAACATCATCATTGGAAAACATCTTCAGTGCTTAAGTGTTTATTGAGGATGGATTTTCTCCTCCATCCAAGGAATCAGTAGACAAGCTGGTCTTCAGTGTCGGGTGTGGGTTTCATTTGGGATATAGGACCAATCCCGTAAGCAAAAGGAGCGAGTTCAGTCTTTATGAACAATGTGCAAAATCGCATATCCTTATCTCTCTCTGTCTCTCTCTGTTTCTTTTCTCCTCTCTCCTCTCTCTCTCTCTCCTCTCTCTCTCTCTCTCTCTCTCTCTCTCTCTCTCTCCTCTTGCTGTTTCTCTCTCTCTCTCTCTCTTGCTGTCTCTCTCTCCTCTTGCTGTTTCTCTCTCCTCTTGCTGTTCTCTCTCTCTCTCTCTCTCTCTCTCTCTCTCTCTCTCTCTCTCTCTCTCTCTCTCTCTCTCTCTCTCTCTCCTCTCTCTCTCTCTGAGTGTGTATGGGTGCGTGTGTGTGGGTGTGGGTGTGGGTGTGTGAAAAAGATTTTGGTTTGCCTAAACCTAGACAAATTATTGGCCTGAATGTAGGAACACTTCCGATATTTTTTTTTTTTTTTTTGCATTATGTAATACTGATAAAATGGATGATTGTTCATTATATATAATTTGAATATGTTCGACTGTTCAAGGAATGGACGTTCGATATTTTTTTTGATTATGCATGAAGAATTTGCGCACATACAAAGAGTGGATTATGTGTCGCACTACTGGAAAATTGTTATCCCTCTTGTCAAAAGACCTTTCCGGGTAATGACAGTAAACAGTTTCAGTTTCAGTTTCAGTTTATCTCTCTCTATCTATCTATCTATCTATCTATCTATCTATCTATCTATCTATCTATCTATCTATCTATCTATCTATCTGTCTATCTATCTATCTATCTATCTATCTATCTATCTCTCTCTCTCTCTCTCTTTCTTTCTTTCTTTCTCTCATTCTGTTTCATTCTCTCTTTCTTTCTTTCTTTCTCTCTTTCTTTCTTTTTCTCTCTCTCTTTCTCTCTCTTTCTCTTTCTCTTTCATTCACTCTCTCTCTCTCCCTATCTCTCTCTCTTTCTCTCTCTCTCTCTTGCTCTCTCTTTCTCTCTCTCTCTCTCTCTCACTCTGCTTCTGTTCTCTCTCTCTGTCTCTCTCTGTTTCTCTTTTCTCTCTGTCTCTGTCTTGAGCTCTCTCTTTTCACTCTGTCTCAGTCTCTCTTTCTCTTTGTCTCTGTCTCTGCCTCTCTATCTCTGTGTGTCTGCTTCTCTCTCTCTCTCTCTCTCTCTCTCTCTCTCTCTCTCTCTATTACACATACACACACACACACACACTCGCACACACACTGACACACACACACACACACACACACACACACACACACACACACACACACACACATTCTCTCACACACACACACTTGCATTCACAAAGTACTTTTGAGTTCCATATTTTGACACACCACTTTTTTGGCTCAGTGAAGACATCGATCTACGATTGCCATCTCAACCAGTCAGAGGAATGTTAATCTAAGGAATTACGGTAGGAAGGAACTCTCGGAGCCTGTGCCAGACAAAATAGCATTGATACGTGAAAAGAAGAACAGTGTACGTAATTGGCTGCGCAGTGTAGGAATGCTGTCATCATTTGTTTCCCTTCCCTTTCTGTGTGCCATCAGCACTGAGACTTTGTCTGCTCTTTGCACCTGTTTGTCTAGCACTGATACTGAGTGCTTCTGCCCTTGACTAGTATAGGAGTCTTTGTCTTTTGAGCTGTCACGTTTTGCCTGTGGATTGCCGGGTGTTAGTGGTTTGTTGTGCGTGATGTCTACACCTTTTGGGCAAAGTGGAGGCTTTTGGCTGTTTGTTTGTATTCCTTTCCCACCCCCACCCCCACCCCCACCCCCATTTATTTTCTTTTTTTTTCGATGTTTTGTTTGTTTGTTTTGTTTTGTTTTTTTCGCTTAAAGGGCTGCAACGTTTACGTGCGTTCGGATACACAGCTGGACTTAGGCGTGTGTCCTAGTTGTTCTTGTTCCTGTTCTTGTTGTTCTTGTTCTTGTTGTCGTTCTTCTTGATGATGTTGTTCTTGTTGTTCTTCTTCTTGATGTTCTTGTTGTTCTTCTTGTTCCTGTTGTTTTTGTTGTTGCTGTTGTTGTTCTTCTTCTTCTTTGTTTCTTCTCCTTATTCTTCCTCTTGTTGTTGTTGTTGTTGTTCTTCTTCTTCTTCTTCTTCTTCTTCTTCTTCTTCTTCTTCTTCTTCTTCTTCTTCTTCTTCTTCTTCTTCTTCTTCTTCTTCTTCTTCTTCTTCTTCGCATTCTTCTTCTTCTTCTTCGCATTCTTCGCATTCTTCTTCTTCTTCGCATTCTTCTTCTTCGCATTCTTCGCATTCTTCGCATTCGCATTCTTCGCATTCTTCTTCTTCGCATTTCTTCTTCTTCTTCTTCTTCTTCTTCTTCTTCTTCTTCTTCTTCTTCTTCTTCTTCTTCTTCTTCTTCTTTCTTCTTCGCATTCTTCTTCGCATTCTTCTTCGCATTCTTCTTCTTCTTCTTCGCATTCTTCTTCTTCGCATTCTTCTTCTTCGCATTCTTCGCAT
>JAPXFY010000016.1:71082926-71085426 GCA_030674185.1 Monoplex corrugatus
TATCTATCTATCTATCTATCTGTCTATCTATCTGTCTATCTATCTATCTATCTATCTATCTATCTATCTATCTATCTATCTATCTATTTATCTGTTTATCTATCTGTCTATCTATCTATCTATCTATCTAATCTATCTATCTATCTATCTATCTATCTGTCTGTCTGTCTGTCTGTCTATCTATTTTTTTACAGTATTTATACGGCGCCAAATCTTGACAATTCAAATCAAAGCGCACTCACGCAGGGATACGCATACAATCGACATAGACATTTTATGTTGTAAGTCTCGGCTGAAGTTTTGTTTACAAACTTTTATCTGTTTATGACTATTCTGTCGTGTTTACATCAATTTTGATGTAGAAAAAGACGTGCCTCTAGCTTCTAAACTAATTGCTAAGTAATCTGATGTCACATTCGCGCAGTTAAACTTTGTGTTACCATGAATGAGGGTGGTTCCTTCCTTCGTGGGGATGCCGGGGGCTCTTTCAGTATAAATAGTATCCCCCCCCCCCCCCCTTCTGAAAATTCTGTGCTAGAAATTTCTTCTTTTCTGTCACTCTCTTTGTTTCTGCCTTGTTCCTTTGCTTTCTGTCGTTTCTTCCTAATGATTTCTGCTTTGCTGGTCCATTCACCTGTATGTGTTCGATAAAGTCTTACATACATGTACTTTCTCGTAGGACTGATAATTGGGTGCATGTGTTAATAGTATTTTTGGATCTAAGTAAATGTGACATTCGAAGCAATTTTTGGTAATTTAGGCCTGTTTTTATATATGCTTTACTGTCCTTAGTTATGTTTAAATTTGTATTCGAGTATGTTTTTTAAATCCCGTCTGGTCAGTTGGACGGAGTGGTCAATGCCAAGGGCATTTCCATAGATTATGTGTACGAATGCATTGATATGTGTACGTATCTTTTCCATTTTTCCCCAGTTGAAGTGTTGCGTATGTTTTGAAACGGTGACAGCCCTGATATGGCTCTACGTAGTCGACTGGGCTTTGAACAAAAACAACAATAACCATATAAGTGGTGGTTCCCTTTTAAGACATTGCAGACGACATTACTGTTGGGGAGTAGCCGTTGTTGTGGCGCTATAAACAAATGTCAACTGGACCCAAAATCTTAAAAACAATGCTTTTTGAAGCAGTTTGTAATCGCCTTTTTCTCAGGAACTTCTGACAATGATGTAATGTTTGTCACCACTGTTCTGACACCCAGCCATTGTCCTCGTTCATGTCAAGTTTACTTATAAACATATATATATATATATATATATATATATATATATATATATATATATATATATATATATATATATATATTGCAGATAAACCAAAGAAACAAGACAACAAACTAGAGTTTTGAGCCCAGTACTTTGGCCAGTGGCCTTCCTCAGGGGACTGTTTATGTATACATATAATATAAAAAAGAATATAAAAAAAACAATATATATAGAGTGGATTGATCACAGTGGGGTGTGACTACAATAACTGGATTTTCTTGAATAATATTTGTATAAAATAAAAGCATGATTGAGTGGCTAGATCATAGTGGCGGTTTGTTTCTTTTTGTTGTTGTTGGTGGTGTTTTGCTGTTGTTGTTGTTGTCGTTCTACAAGTTGCTGGTTCTATCGTTGGTTGACTATTTTGAATAGCCTCAGCCTGGCAGAGTTGACAGAGTATGGAGTTTGAAACTTGATGTTCAGTATACCTGAACACAGTCATGCAGCCTTCAACATACAAGCAGAAGCTGGCATGTTTGCCGTACAGCTTAACGTGACAATCATTCAGGCGTTATCAACTTAGTGTTTGATACAGTGTATACACAACCCTCTGTTCATGTTTCAAG
This sequence comes from Monoplex corrugatus, assembly GCA_030674185.1. Taxonomy (NCBI): domain Eukaryota; kingdom Metazoa; phylum Mollusca; class Gastropoda; order Littorinimorpha; family Ranellidae; genus Monoplex; species Monoplex corrugatus. The sequence continues at coordinate 71,084,776 of JAPXFY010000016.1, forward strand.
ATCTCCTCAGGTTGTGCAGGCTGAAGGACTCCCACCAGATAATCGCTGGCATGTGTGTGTGTGTGTGTGTGTGTGTGTGTGTGTGTGTTGTGTGTGTTGTGTGTTGTGTGTTTGTGTGTGTGTGTGTGTGTGTGTGTGTGTGTGTGTGTGTGTGTGTGTGTGTGTGTGCGTGAGTGTGTGTGTGTATGAGTGTGTGTGTGGTGGTGTGTGTGTGTGAGTTGTGTGTTTGTGTGTGTGTGTGAGTGTGTATGTGTGTGTGTGTGTATGTGTGTGTTGTGTTGTGTGTGTGTATGTTGTGTGTTGTGTGTGTGTGTGTATGTGTGTGAGTGTGTATGTGTGTGTGTTGTGTGTGTGGTGTATGTGTGTGTGTTGTGTGTGGTATGTGTGTATTTGTGTGTGTCTGTTTGTGTGTGTGTGAGTGTGTGAGTGTGTATGGTGTGAGTGTGTATGTGTGTGTTGTGTGTGTGTGTGTGTGTGCGCGTGTTTGTGGGTGGGGTGGGGGTGGAGCAAATGGTTACGCTGGCCGAATACGATAATTCTGTTAGCAGTTTTAATTCCAGTTTGAACTCAAATTCAAGTACTTTTTGTTTTTGTTGTTTTTGTTTTTGTTGTTTTTGTTCTTTCTTCTTCTTCTTCTTCTTCTTCTTCTTC
>JAPXFY010000016.1:71090426-71100426 GCA_030674185.1 Monoplex corrugatus
TCTTTCTTGGTTTTCTTCTTCTTTCTTCTTGGTTTTCTTCTTGGCCTTCTTCTTCTTCTTCTTCTTCTACTTCTTCGTCGCATTCTTCTTCGCATTCTTCTTCTTCTTCGCATTCTTCTTCTTCTTCGCATTCTTCTTCGCATTCTTCTTCTTCTTCGCATTCTTCTTCTTCGCATTCTTCTTCTTCTTCTTGATATTCTTGGTATTCTTGGTATTCTTGGTATTCTTCTTCTTCTTTTTTTTTCTGCCTCTTCCTCTTCTTCTTCTTCTTTCTTCTTCTTCTTCTTCTTCTTCTTCTTCTTCTTCTTCTTCATTTTCATCATCTTCTTCTTCTTCCTGTTTTCTCTGGTTTCACGTTTGATTGTTGGAAAATCAGACAGCAAGAAAATAATAGGAAAGCCTTAGATCACATGGATAAAACAAACTTCACAATTCCAGGAAAATACGCGATTTGTAACATGACCTGATGCTTAATTTTCAAAGGAAGCTGAGCAACAACAACAAAAACATCTCAGGTGATCCTATTTGGTAGCGTGTCATATTTAATCAAGATCAATACGATCGTTGCTGATCTGATCAGGCACAGGATTCTTCAAACGTGTGATAGATTGCTTTGTCAAAATAATGACATTTCCTGATTACTCGGCAAACATCTGACGTCAAAGATACGACCCTATTGCTGTTCTTGAACCTAAGGTGAAGACAAATGGCATCACAGGCAACCGCATTTCCTCAGAGCCAGCATAAATGTGTCCAGTCGTGACTAACTGGTCAGCCACTACAATAAAATCGCGTGTGTGGTCTTCGAGATATGTCTGGACATCATGAGATCGTTGATATCTCTTCTGACAACATAAAAATCATACTGATGGATGGTAGGACGGGGTGGCTTTACTTCAAACTCTTCTTTTTTCTTCTTCTTCTTCTTCTTCTTCTTCTTTCTTCTTCTTCTTCTTCTTCTTCTTCTTCTTCTTCTTCTTCTTCTTCTTCTTCTTCTTCTTCTTCTTCTTCTTTCTTCTTCTTCTTTCTTCTCTTCTTCTTCTTCTTCTTCTTCTCTTCTTTTTATCTTCTTTTCTTCTTCTTTTTTCTCTTCTTCTTTTTTCTTTATTTCTTTTTTCTTTCTTTTTTGTTTCTTCTTCCTCCTCCTTTCTTCTTCTTCTTTCTTCTGTCTTTTTTTTTTCCTTAGTTCTTTTTTTCTTTGATTTTCCATCTTACAGTCTTCCATATAAAACAAATGTTTATCAATGATACCATTTTTAGAAATGCGATGAAGAAAAGAGACAAACAAGAGTTGCTGATTGATTCGTTCTGCATTCGTGCCCTCGCTACAAAAGGAAGATAGAAATACTTAGATCTTTGAAACATAGAAAGGGAAGGGTTGGCAGCACATACTGGCATTTTTTCTGGCAAAGAGAGAAGACAGAACATCAAAGCTACAACAACAACAACAACAACACAAATCTTGAATGCCAGATAAAAGTCTAAATTAAGATATGTTTTGACAGCCATAGAGTGTGTACAGTCAAATACAGCTTGTACTGATGGCACTCATACCTGCGATGAATTCCTTTCTGTTAACTTGCAACGTAAACATTTCCTTACATTATTAATTGTAAAAACGTAAAAATGTCCTTACATTATTAATTGTAAGACTCAAAGTCAGAAACATCCGATGTATCGCTAATTCAGAACGGTGAAATAGTTTTGGTCCCTTCAGGTAAAATAACAGCAAATGGCACACCATTGAGATAAGTCGTTGAGTTTACATATCTGGGAACAGTCGCCTCACTGGACGGCAGATGTACATTAGAACCAGCCAGCAGAATTGGCCAAGTTGAAACAGCATTCAAGAAAATGAAAAGTGTTCTTGCCAGCAAATGCCTATCAATAAACATCAGGAAGAGATTTCTTCAGTGTTATACAGAACAGTACTGTTGTACAGATGCAAAGCGTGGACAGTCAACACGCAAATTTAAGACACGATTGAGGCAGCTGACGTGTGGTTTCTAAGAAGAATGTTAAGAATACTGTGGACAGCAAAGGAAACAAACGAGACAGTCTTGAAATCGACAAACACATAAAGAACATTAAATGAAGAAGACTAGGAAAAGACGAGCAACATTTATGGGTCATTTTATGAGGCAAGAGAGAAATTATAGCACCTGGTCACAGCAGGAAAGCTGGAGGAAAGAAAACAGCACCAGGTACACCCAGGGAGAAAAAAGTGGACACATTTGCGGAGTGGATGAAGACAGAAAGGGTGCAAGATGTATTTGCAGATGACAAAAGATAGATTCGTATGGGGGGGCCATAAATAATCAACGCTATGTGGCAGGGCACGTCATGATGATGATGATGATGATGATGATGATGAGATGATGATGATGATAGATGATAAAGATGATGATGGTGATGATGATGATGATGATGATGATGAATGATGATGATGATGATGATGATGATGATGATGATGATGATGAGTTTTGGTAGTCACAGTGTGTTCAGAATTAATTATGACAATTAAAACTTCTGATTGAAATTTTCTCACTGCAACGGCCCAGTGTTGCGCATTTGTAGAAATCAATTCAATCCAACATAAATAATTGAGACATGTTAAGCCTCCCTCCTCTGCCTCTGTCTGTCTGTCTTCTGTCTCTCTCTCTCTCTCTCTCTCTCTCTCTCTCTCCTCTCTCTCTCTCTCTCTCTCTCTCTCTCTCTCTTGTATGTTTGTTTGTCTGTCTGTCTGTCTGTCTCTGTCCTCTTCTCTCTCTCTTCTCTCTCTCTCTCTTCTTCTTGTTGTCTGTTGTCTGTCTGCCTCTCTCTTTCTCTCTCTCTCTGTCTCTCTCTCTTTCTCTCTCTCTCTCTATCTGTCTCTCTTCTCTTCTGTTTATCTGTCTCTCTCTCTCTTCTCTCTCTCTCTCTTCTCTTCTTCTCTCTCTCTCTTCTTCTCTCTCTCTCTCTCTTTCTCTCTCTCTCTCTTTCTCTCTCCTTTTTTCTCTCTATCTCTCTCTTCTCTCCCTCTCTCCTTCTCCTCTCTCCTCTCTCTCTCTCTCCTCTCTCTCTCCTCTCTCTCTCTCTCTCTCTCTCTTATCAATTACCACAGATTATCCACGAGGATTTTGAGGGGTGGATGGGGTGAACAGTGGACACAAGGGAGGAACAAAGCGCATTAAATCCTGTTACGTCTAAGCTAGACAGAGAGGAGTTGTGTGTGTGATGTGCAGTGTGTGATGTGGTGTGTGTGTGTGTGTGTGTGTGTGTGTGTGTGTGTGTGTGTGTGTGTGTGTGTGTGTGTGTGTGTGTGTGTGTGTGTGTGTGTGTGTGTGTGTGTGTGTGTGTGTGTGTGTGTGTGTGTGTGTGTGTGTGTGTTTTCATCGTTCATGGTCATCCTTCAATTTCTCATGGAAATATGCGTATGCGTGTGTATTTTGTTTGTGTGTGTGTGTTCTTTGTGTGTGTGTGTTTATGTGTGTTTATTTGTGTTTATCTGTGTGAGTGTTTGTGTGTGTGCGTATATGTGCGTGTGTGCGTGTGTGTGTTTGTGTGGGTTTGTGTGTGTTGATTTTGTGTGTGTGTGTGTTTATGTGTGTGAGTGTGTGTGGTGTTTGTGTGAGTAAGTATATGTGTGTATGTTTGTATGTATGTGTGTTTGCGTGTGTGTATGTGTGTGTTTGTGTATGTGTGTGTGTGTGTGTGTGTGTGTGCGTGTATGTGTGTTTGCTGTGTGTGTGTGTGTGTGTGTGTGTTGTGTGTGTTGTGTGTGTGTGTGTGTGTGTGTGTGTGTTGTGTGTGTGTGTGTGTGTGTGTGGTGTGTTATGCGTTTTGTTAATCGATGATAACAATTTTCCGACTCGTTGATAATCACATGATAATAACACCGTATTACACAACTGTGATAAACAAGCAGTAATAAAACTCTACTTAGAATGCAGTTTGATTGGCAATACGCTATTTATTTCATTCTCTTTTCCACAATTGTATTTTCTTGTATTTGTATTTACCAGTCTTGCTGATTTTGATATGTGTCTCTCTCATTGAATTTGTCTGTTTGTTTCTTTGTTTGCTTGTTTATTTGTTTGTTTGTTTGTTTGTTTGTTTGTTTATTTGTTTGTTTGTTTGTTTGCTTGCTTGCTTGCTTGGTTGTTTGCTTGTTTTTTTGTTTCTTTGTTTGTTTGCTTGTTTATTTGTTTGTTTGCTCGTTCGTTCGTTCGGTCGGTCGGTCGGTCGTTTATTCGTTCGTTCGCTTGTTTGTTTGTTTGTTTGTTTGTTTGTTTGTTTGTTTGTTTGCATGAATGTTTGTTTCTTTGTTTTGTTTACGCACATACGCACACACACACACACACAACAAACACACACACACAAACACACCACACAACACACACACACACACGCATAACATACACACACACACACACACACACACACACACACACACACACACACACACACACAAACAAACATACGCACACACACACACAAACACACACAACATACACACACACGCATAACATACACACACATTCACACACACACACACACACACACACACACAACACAACACACACACACACACACACACACACCGCACGCACACACACACACATGGACAGCTAGACAGACAACAAAGACAATAACAGGGTGTTAACTTTCAAACCCTTAAAATATTTTTGATTAACACTCGTTCATTACTGATACACCATTGAGAGAGAGGGGAGAGAGAGGGAGGAGAGAGAGAAGGGAGAGAGAGAAGAGAAAGAGTGGAGTGAGAGAAAAAGAGTGAGGAGAGAGAGAGGGGGGAGAGAGATCGAGGAAGAGAAAGAGAGAGAGAGAGAGGAGAAAAACAGAGGGAGACAAAGAGAGAGAGAGAGAGGAGAGAGAGAGAGAAAAACAGAGAAAGAGAAACAGAGAGAGAGAGAGAGAAACACAGAGAGAGAGAGAAATAGAAAGAAACAGAAAGAGAGACAGACAGACAGAGAGACAGAGAGAGATCCACAGACCCAGGGCAAAAACACTGCAACTACATGGAAAGAGCTCATACATAAATGGCAACCAAAGGTTCGCAGCCCGGTAGAAACCATATATAAGTGCATGGTTGCTCCATCACTACTCCGCCACCACCTGCCTCTGCAACTTCTGTTGAGGTTTCAGAGCCAGATATACAGACACTTCTCCACACATCTCGTACACAGACTGGTGTCATTCGTCCATCACCTGTCAGAAAAGCGTTTAGTCATTATCAAGCACTGGAGGCCAGGCCTAGCACTGCACGGCAGGAGCGCTTTTCATTTCCCAGTCTTCATTATTCTATCATTCAAATCATGATTTTGCAGCTCTCACCGGCTCCTACCCAGAGTTGAGCGTGCTGTTGGGTTCATTGGGAAGAACTGGACCGCACAGTCGAGTCTTACCCACTTCAAGGATGAATCAGTGATGGTGTTGCTTAAATCTTAAGACCAACACCGAAGGTGTCTGGATATCTCGGGCGTGGTTGACGCCGGATATATTATGATAGTAAGCGTAGAGTACTGCCCTGTCACGCAGTTTCAGTCCTAGATGGTTCTCCGTAGCATCATGATTATTATCATTATCGACATCACCATCACAGAATGGAAAAACTGTACCAGCTTTTGTGGCAATTACGTGGCGCAGAAAATGGGGGGGGGGGGGATAGGTGGGGGGATAGGGGAAGAAAAAGAAAAAAAATACACAGGAAATATCTCTGAGTGCGATGATCCTAAAAGAAAAGGTTCTGATTGTTAATCTTAAACACGATTGATGTGTGAGTTTGTTTGTTTGTTTGTTTGTTTGTTTGTTTGTTTGTTTGTTTTATTTCATGCTCTTTGATATATTATTTGTTAGAAATGCTTTGTTTGAAAATTGTTTGGGTTTAAATTTCATGCTCTTTGACATTTTATTTTTAGTGAATTCTTTCTTTAAAATTGTTTGGGTTTAAATTTCATGCTCTTTGATTCGTTATTTGTATGTGATTGCTTTGTTTAAAAGTTGTTTGGGTTTAAACACGACAATACTTTGTAAACTTGAGCTTCAAGGGAAGACAGCCTCTCAAAAGGCTAAGTTTTTTTAGGAGATCCAATTTCGCTTATTTCTTCAACAAAAGTGCAGGTCCCATACGAAATTCGATTTTAATTTCTATCTTTTTTGTTTTGGTTTGTTTTGGTTTGGTTGGTTTGGTGTGATTTGATTTGGTTTGATTTGGTTTGGTTTGGTTTGGTTTGGTTTGGTTTGGTTTGTTTGGTTTGTTTGGTTTGGTTTGGTTTGGTTTGGTTTGGTTTGGTTTGGTTTGGTTGGTGTGATTTGGTTTGGTTTGGTTTGGTTTGTTTGGTTTGGTTTGGTTTGGTTTGGTTTGGTTTGGTTTGTTTGGTGTGATTTGGTTTGGTTTGGTTTGGTTTGGTTTGGTTTGGTTTGGTTTGGTTTGGTTTGGTTTGGTTTGGTTTGGTTTGGTTTGGTTTGGTTTGGTTTGGTTTGGTTTGGTTTGGTTTGGTTTGGTTGTTTGGTTTGGTTTGGTTTGGTTTGGTTTGGTTTTGGTTTGGTTTGGTTTGGTTGGTTGGTTTGGTTTGTTTGGTTTGGTTTGGTTTGGTTTGGTTTCGTGTCGTTTCGTTTCGTTTGTTTCGTTTGATTCGTTTCAGTTTTTGTTTGGTTTTGTTTTGTTTGGTTTGGTTTGTTGTTTTGTTGGTTGTTTGTTTGGTTGGTTTGGTTGGTTGGTTTGGTTTGGTTTGGTTTGGTTTGATTTGGTTTGGTTTGGTTTGGTTTGGTTTGGTTTGGTTGGTTTGGTTTGGTTTGTATATGTATATCTTTGATTCGAGAGTCATTGTCTCAAGTGGGATGAAGACTAATGACCAAATAGCTTCACAAAAGCTTTTCCAATATCTTTAAGCACAATGTATACATGTATATTTTTGTATATCATTTAGATTTGTTGTAGTTTAACCTTTTGACTCCCGCACCCTATATACCAACTGCAAAAAGTCAATGTTAACCCTTTGACTCCCACACCCTGTCCACCAGCATCCTGCATTGTCAACTGTGCTAGCAAAGGAAAAACTTAACCCTTTGACTCCCTCGCCCTATCCACCAGCTTCCTGCAGGAAACTGGTGGATAAGGCGAGGGAGTCAAAGGGTTAAGTTTTTGCAATTTTTAGATAGAGTGCGTGAGTCAAAAGGTTACTGTTGAACTAATGGTCAAACGATATTTTCGCCAAAAAGGAATTCCTCTCACAGCAGGGATGGAACCGTTTTAACAACTTGTAACGTAAGATTTACTGCTGGTTTGGTTGTAATCATTGTATTATGTTCGTTGAGCTGTTTCCTTACTTTTGCTGGTTTGTTACCTTTGCTTCTTCATCATCATCAGGTGCCTTGCCGCATGGCGTTGGCGATTATGGACTTCCATTGTTCTATCTCTTGTTGCCTCAAGCATCTCTTTGGCCTTCCCGTCTTCAGCCACTCTGCGAGTCCGTCTAGTATCTTCTCCCTGGGTCTACCCGGTGCTCTCCTTCCCTCCAGATTTCCCGTTGTGACCAGGTGTTCCCATTCCCCTTTCCTCATAAAATGGCCTATGAATGTTGTCTGTCTTTTCCTAATCTTCCTTATGAATGATCTACTTGTGTCTGCCTCCATCAAGACTGTCTGGTTTGTTTTCTTTGCTGTACATGGAACTCTCAACATCCTTCTTAGAAACCACATCTCGGCTGCCTCAACATTGTTACCTTTGCTTACATTTCTTTTTTATTTCCTTATCAATGTATGCGCTGCCTTAGTGGTGTTAATCCCACGCCATTCATTCTTGTTCATCGGCACGCCACCAAACCGAACTCATTCAGTAGCATTCCCAATGGAGGGACGCCCATGGGAACCAGTGATGTCAAGCCGCCTCTGGGTCACCTGCCAGTAGAGACCTGCAGTGCTATTGGGCTGCTTGAGTGGAATTCAACAGTGCCTGCTGTGGTCCAACTTACTAAGGACACTGCCTGCTAAGCTGTCCACTGATGACAGTAATCGCTTAGTCGTGGAGCCAGAAAGAGTGAGAGACTTCCGTTAAGCAGATCCACCATCACGATTACCCCCGACCCCTAACGGAATTCCCAACCCCCTCCCCCATGGACTATTGAAACCAAATGATCCCAGTTTTATCATCTCAAGATGACTTCTCTGCGCACGAAGTGAATTCCGGTATGCACTAACGTCATAGGTGCCATGTGATGGAGAAAATCCAGATTGACTATGGCTCAAGATTTAAGCCTTCACGTAAGCCCATGATCTGACCAAGTCCTAAGGTCCTTCCCAGCCTTTTTGTATGTATCTTATATTACTATTGTGTTAGTCTATCGTTGGAACAATCTTGGTTACATGTAACTCTCATGCGTATCTGTCTATTTTCTCCAGTCTGTCATCCACTTCCGAGGAAAGAAAAAAAATGAAAATACTAAAAAAAAAAACCCTCCACCATTCCCGCGGGGGGATTCAGGGTCTATTTTAGTGTTGCCTAATAATTTTCTGTCTGTGTCGTGATCATTCGAACCTTCATGTATTTTTAGTACGCAAGGAGGTCTAATCTGTAAAAACCCAGCCACTGCCGAGTTGCGCTGTTGGTGGGCGAAAGTCAGTTCAAAAATGAGTTGCTCGGAAGAAAAATTGCAAGCACAGTTCAAAAAGCAGGCTAATGCCTGTGGTAATGTCCCGGAAGTTTAGTGATCTAAATGGTATTGTAAAATCGGATCGGTGTTGAAATAAGTATTTAAAGAGGATCAGAAAAGCAATGGATAGTTCTGGAGCAAGTTTATTCGCTATGCGTATTTAAAAATTGTTTATATATACAAACGAGTATACATACATATGTATGGGTATATATATGTGTATATATATATATATATATATATATATATATATAAAATATATATATTATATTATGTGTGTGTGTGTGTGTGTGTGTTGCGTCTGTGTGTGTGTTTGTGTGTGTGTGGTGTGTGTGTGTGTGTGTGTGTCTGTGTGTATGTGCGTGTCTCTGTGTATGTGTGCGTGTCTGTGTGTGTGTGTGTGCGTGTGCCTATATGTAGAGATACATATATATTAAGATATAAATGTCGATATATAGATCCAGATATATCCTTGTAAAGATATGCACAGAGAGAGAGAGAGAAAGAATGAGATAGACGTGTTCGCGCGCGCAGGCACACACACACACACACACACACACACACACACACACACACACACACACACACACACACACACACACACAACACACGCACACACACATACACACACACACACATACACACACATACACACACACAAACACACACACACTCTCTCTCTCTCTCCACACACACATACACACACACACACACACACACACACACACACACACACACACACACACACACACATCTATGTCTATAAATGTATATTTATATCTATGTCTGTATCTATGTCTATTTCTATATTAATATCGAGCACACAAATCAAAACGACAACACACACACACACACACACACACACACACACACACACACACACACACACACACACACACACACACACACACACACACACACACACACACTCATATCTATATCTACCCATCTATCAATAAATATATGAAAAAATATTGGACGGACTTGCAGAGTGGCGGAGGACAGAGAGGGTGGAAGATGTGCTTGAGGCAACAAGGGACACATGCATATGGAGGGCCATGATCGCCAACGCCATGTGGCAAGGGACTTGATGATGATATGTATATGTATATGTATATATATATATAGTATGTATGTATGTATGTATGTATGTATGTATGTATGTATGTATGTATGTATGTATGTATGTATGTCGTGTTTTTGCTTGTCTGTGTAAGAGTGGATGTTTGCATGTCAGTCTTTTAACAAAACAAACAAACAAGCAAGAAAACATATTTTTCTCTCTCAGAATTGGTAATCAACTCCAACCACTGAACAGTGTAACTTGAACATAATGTCAGCAACTC
>JAPXFY010000016.1:71107926-71112926 GCA_030674185.1 Monoplex corrugatus
CCTGCTGTGTCTAACGTCTCTATAGCTCTATGTATAACATTATTAGACAGTGTTACCCTGCTGTGTCTAACGTCTCTATAGCTCTATGTATAAATTAGTTAGACAGTGTTACCCTGCTGTGTCTAACGTCTCTATAGCTCTATGTATAACATTGTTAGACAGTGTTACCCTGCTGTGTCTAACGTCTCTATAGCTCTATGTATAACATTGTTAGACAGTGTTACCCTGCTGTGTCTAACGTCTCTATAGCTCTATGTATAACATTGTTAGACAGTGTTACCCTGCTGTGTCTAACGTTTCTATAGCTCTATGTATAACATTGTTAGACAGTGTTACCCTGCTGTGTCTAACGTCTCTATAGCTCTATGTATAACATTATTAGACAGTGTTACCCTGCTGTGTCTAACGTCTCTTATAGCTCTATGTATAACATTATTAGACAGTGTTACCCTGCTGTGTCTAACGTCTCTATAGCTCTATGTATAACATTATTAGACAGTGTTACCCTGCTGTGTCTAACGTCTCTATAGCTCTATGTATAACATTATTAGACAGTGTTACCCTGCTGTGTCTAACGTCTCTATAGCTCTATGTATAACATTATTAGACAGTGTTACCCTGCTGTGTCTAACGTCTCTATAGCTCTATGTATAACATTATTAGACAGTGTTACCCTACTGTGTCTAACGTCTCTATAGCTCTATGTATAACATTGATTAGACAGTGTTACCCTGCTGTGTCTAACGTCTCTATAGCTCTATGTATAACATTGTTAGACAGTGTTACCCTGCTGTGTCTAACGTTTCTATAGCTCTATGTATAACATTATTAGACAGTGTTACCCTGCTGTGTCTAACGTTTCTATAGCTCTATGTATAACATTATTAGACAGTGTTACCCTGCTGTGTCTAACGTTTCTATAGCTCTATGTATAACATTATTAGACAGTGTTACCCTGCTGTGTCTAACGTCTCTATAGCTCTATGTATAACATTGTTAGACAGTGTTACCCTGCTGTGTCTACGTTCTATAGCTCTATGTATAACATTATTAGACATGTTACCTGCTGTGTCTAACGTTTCTTAGCTCTATGTATAACATTGTTAGACAGTTTACCTGCTGTGTCTAACGTTCTATAGCTCTATGTATAACATTATTAGACAGTGTTACCCTGCTGTGTCTAACGTCTCTTAGCTCTATGTATAACATTTTAGACAGTGTTACCCTGCTGTGTCTAACGTTCTATAGCTCTATGTATAACATTATTAGACAGTATTACCCTGCTGTGTCTAACGTTCTATAGCTCTATGTATAACATTATTAGACAGTATTACCCTGCTGTGTCTAACGTTTCTATAGCTCTATGTATAACATTATTAGACAGTTTACCTGCTGTGTCTAACGTTCTATAGCTCTATGTATAACATTGTTAGACAGTATTACCCTGCTGTGTCTAACGTTCTATAGCTCTATGTATAACATTATTAGACAGTTACCCTGCTGTGTCTAACGTTCTATAGCTTATGTATAACATTGTTAGACAGTGTTACTGCTGTGTCTAACGTTCTATAGCTCTATGTATAACATTTTAGACGTTTACCCTGCTGTGTCTAACGTTTCTATAGCTCTATGTATAACATTATTAGACAGTGTTCCCTGCTGTGTCTAACGTCTCTATAGCTCTATGTAAACATTGTTAGACGTTTACCCTGCTGTGTCTAACGTTCTATAGCTCTATGTATAACATTGTTAGACAGTGTTACCCTGCTGTGTCTAAGTCTCTATAGCTCTATGTATAACTTTTAGACAGTTTACCCTGCTGTGTCTAACGTTTCTATAGCTCTATGTATAACATTTTAGACAGTTACCTGCTGTTCTAACGTTCTATAGCTCTATGTATAACATTTTAGACAGTGTTACCCTGCTGTGTCTAACGTCTCTATAGTCTATGTATAACATTGTTAGACAGTGTTACCCTGCTGTGTCTAACGTCTCTATAGCTCTATGTATAACATTATTAGACATGTTACCCTGCTGTTCTAACGTCTCTATAGCTCTATGTATAACATTATTAGACAGTGTATACCCTGCTGTGTCTAACGTCTCTATAGCTCTATGTATAACATTGTTAGACAGTTTACCCTGCTGTGTCTAACGTTTCTATAGCTCTATGTATAACATTTTAGACAGTTTACCTGCTGTGTCTAACGTTCTATAGTCTTATGTATAACATTTTAGACAGTGTTACCCTGCTGTGTCTAACGTCTCTATAGCTCTATGTATAACATTATTAGACAGTTTACCCTGCTGTGTCTAACGTCTTCTACTCATGTATAACATTTTAGACAGTTACCCTGCTGTGTCTAACTTTAAGCTCTATGTATAACATTTTAGACAGTGTTACTCTCGTTTCTAACGTTTTATACTTATGTATAACATTTTAGACAGTAGTTACCCCTGCTGTGTCTAACGTTCTATAGCTCTATGTTAACTTATTAGACAGTGTTACCTGCTGTGTCTAACGTTCTTTAGCTTAGTATAACATTTTAGACATGTTACCCTGCTGTGTTAACTCTCTTGTCTATGTATAACTTATTAGACATGTTTACCTGCTTGTCTAACGTTTCTATAGCTTTTATGTATAACATGTATAACAGTTACCTATGTTTAACGTCTCTTGCTCTATGTATAACTTTTAGAAGTTTACCTGCTGTGTTAACGTTCTATAGCCTCTATGTATAACTTTTAGACAGTGTTACCTGCTGTGTCTAACGTTCTTAGCTCTATGTTAACTTTTAGACATGTTACCCTCTTGTTAACGTCTTAGCTCTTGTATAACTTTTAGCTTACCGTTGTTAATTCATAGTACTATTATACTTGTCACTTTACCTCTTGTTAACTTTCTATAGCAGTATACTATAGACATTTCCTACTGTTCTAAGCTTTTATAACATTTATAAAAGTTACCCTGCTGTGTCTAACTTCTATAGCTTATGTATAACATTGTTAACAGGTTACCCTGCTGTGTCTACTTCTATAGCTCTATGTATAAATTGTTAGACAGTATTACCCTGCTGTGTCTAACGTTTCTATAGCTCTATGTATAACATTATTAGACAGTGTTACCCCTGCTGTGTCTAACGTCTCTATAGCTCTATGTATAACATTGTTAGACAGTGTTACCCTGCTGTGTCTAACGTCTCTATAGCTCTATGTATAACATTGTTAGACAGTGTCTCCCGTCTAATATCACTTATAGTGAAAAGACGTTAAATCAAAGAACGAACAAACACACACACACACACACACACACACACACACACACACACACACACACACACACACACACACATACACACACACACACACACACACACCACACACACACACACACACACACACACACACACACACACACACACACACACACACGCCAATTTACACTTGACGACAACGATAAGCTAAAGACTCGAGGAACGCCTCCACACATTATTTTTTGGTTCTGCTTTGCTTTGCTTTTGCTCTCTCTCTCTCTCTCTCTCTCCCATCTCTCTCCCTCTCTCTCTCTCTCTCTCACTCTTGTTTTGCTTTGCTTTTGTTCTCTCTCTCTCTCTCTCTCTCTTCTCTCTCTATCTATCTATCTATCTATCTATCTATTTCTGTCTCTTTCTCTCTCTTCAGAATCTGAAATACAATACTTGATATGCTGTTATGAACGAGCTGCTCTCCTCGTATGACAAACGAAGTCAAATTATCAAGCACATTAACTGCGGTGAACGTTGGTACTAAAAGCAGATAGGGATTTCAAGCACCTTATATATTACTGGAGACTTTTCAAATCGGTACCACTGATGGGGGAACATGATATTCATGGCATTTCTTCAGTCGTCTAAGAAAGGATTTTTCTCTCTAGTTTATGTTCTCAGAAGGCTTTTATAGGCGTGTTTTTTGTTGTTGTTGTTGTTGTTGTTTTTTAAGCTGACGTGGTCATATGGATTTTTCTGTGTTGAATTCTTTTGGTTTGGAAAACAGTCTGTAGAGTCATGTCCACACGTTTTTTGTTTTGTTTGTTTGTTTGTCTTTCTTCTTCTTCTTCTTCTTCTTCTTCTTCTTCTTCTTCTTCTTCTTCTTCTTCTTCTTCTTCTTCTTCTTCTTCTTCTTCTTCTTCTTCTTCTTCTTCTTCTTCGCATTCTTTTTCTTCTTCTTCGCATTCTTCTTCTTCGCATTCTTCTTCTTCTTCGCATTCTTCTTCTTCAACACCATCATCATCATCATTACCTTCTTCTATTTCTTTTTTTCTTTTTCTTATTCCTCTTCTTCTTATTCTTCTTCTTCCTCCTCCTCTTCATCCTCCTCCTCCTCTTCCTCGTCCTCCTCCTCCTCCTCCTCCTTCTTCTATTATTGTCATTGCTACTGCTGCAACAACAAGTAATTAGCAGTAATAACAACTCCTACTTTTTCTCCTTCTTCTACTACCACTACTACTAAGGTGACGACGACGACTACTAAAATAACTACTACTACTATTACAAGCTACTAGTAATGCTGCTACAACTACTACCAGTCACTACTATTACTACCACCACCACCACTATTACCATTACACTCATTAAAAAGATTAAATGCAGACGTATGTCCTTATCCTCATTATTATTATTGTTGTTGTTGTTGTTATTATTATTATTATTAGCATTATTATTATCATTAGCATCATTATTATTATTATTATTATTATTATTATTATATTATTACTATTATTATTATTATTATTATTATTATTATCATTAGTTTTATTATTATTGTTGTTGTTATCATTATTGTTATTATTATCATTAGTTTTATTATTATTATTATTATTATATTATCATCATCATCATCATTATTACCATTATTATCACTACGTTTATTCATATACATTTTTTTTTTGTCGGGGTTGGAAAAGGACGAGCGGAAAGAGAAAATTCCATGCATATGTATGCCTTTGTACTTTCACTACGCTA
>JAPXFY010000016.1:71117926-71122926 GCA_030674185.1 Monoplex corrugatus
AACGATCTACTGGGAGTAACGGGGGGCCATTATAAAGTAAACACTATTTTTATCATGTTGAGAGACAGTGGAGGCCATGTGTAGTATTGATTGGGAGGGGGTGGTGCTTTTTTGTGATGTGAAATAAGGTTATACTTAGTGACCATCTGTGATTTTATTCAGTCTCCACCCCCCCCCCCCCATGTTGTTTTTTTTTTATATAAATATTCATAAATATGCACGTCATTCCAATGTAACCAAGACTGTTGAAATGATAGACTGATACAAGACTAGTATAAGACAGAATAAGATAAAAAAAAAATCCATAAGCTAGGCAGGACCTCAGGACCTGTATGCACGCTTAAAGATTTTGCCATGATCAGTCTGGATCTTCTTTAACTAATTAACAATACACTTTAATTACAATATTTACATAGCGCAAAATCTTGATAAAATCAAATCTAAGCGCTGAAACAGACACACACGCACGCACACACACGCACGCACGCACGCACACACACACACACACACACACACACACACACACACACACACACACACACACACACACACACACACACACGCATGGCTATAAATGGGGAGAAAGAATAAAAGCAATGGAAAATTATAGAGAGCATATTATATACAATTATATATTACAATGTGATTCCCCTCCGAGTGGAGACAGGCTGCAGATGGGGTTGAGTGAGGTCAGGATTTTATGCAGAGGAGAAAAGGTGAGTTTTGAGAGCGGACTTGAAGGAGACAAAAGTAGGTTGCTGACGGACTGAGAGAGGAAGTTTGTTCCAGGAGAGTGGACCAGAAACAGAGAAGGCTCGTGGACCATAGGTATTGAGCTTAGTGCGTGGAAAGCGAAAAGTCAGAGGATCGGAGGCAGAGCGGAGGGTACGTGAGGGAACATAGATCTCAAGTAGGCTTGACAGGTAATCAGTGCTTATGGAATTCATTCCGAGTGCGGAGACGTTATTATGAGAAACTGAAAGTAAAACTGAAGCTTAAGGACAGCGGTACTGTTAAGTACTCCAAACCAATTTTGTATTTCTGTAGAATATGCCAAGCTGGTGTCTCGCATTGACTATTGCAATTCACTCCTGTCTGGTCTTCCTGCCTCCACTATTCACATCCTACAGCGCATTCAAAACAATGCTGCACGCCTTGTACTCAAAAAGAAAAAAGCTGACCACATATCTCCTCTCCTGGCACAACTTCACTGGCTCCCTGTATCAAAGCGCATACAGTACAAACTAGACACCATGTGCTACAAAAGCCTCAATAACGCAGCCCCCGATTATCTGTCAAGCCTACTTGAGATCTATGTTCCCTCACGTACCCTCCGCTCCGCCTCCGATCCTCTGACTTTTCGCTTTCCACGCACTAAGCTCAATACCTATGGTCCACAAGCCTTCTCTGTTTCTGGTCCACTCTCCTGGAACAAACTTTCTCTCTCAGTCCGTCAGCAACCTACTTTTGTCTCCTTCAAGTCCGCTCTCAAAACTCACCTTTTCTCCTCCGCATAAAATCCTAACCTCACTCAACCCCCCCCCCCCCCCCCTCTGCAGCCTGTCTCCGCTCGGAGGGAATCACATGGTTATAATATATAATTGTATATGCTATGCTCTCTATAATTTTCCATTGCTTTTATTCTTGCTTTTATTGCTTTTATTCTTTCTTCCCATTTATAGCCATGCGTATGTGTGGGTGTGTGTGTGTGTGTGTGTGTGTGTGTGTGCGTGCGTGTGTGTGCGTGCGTGCGTGCGTGCGTGCTTGCGTGTGTGTCTGCTTCAGCGCTTAGATTTGATTTTATCAAGATTTTGCGCTATATAAATATTGTAATTATTATTATTATTATTATGTTCATCATTCAAGTTTTTAGAGGAGTGTGCCATCTGTGATGGCATTTCAGTGTAACGTAAGTGTAACACAGCATTTTCAGCCTCCACACACACAAAATAAAAGTTTGAAAGTTTGCAGACGGGGAAAGAAGAGAAGGATTGGGAAGGTATACACGAAAAGGATGAAGAGAAAGAGGGTTGTGGTTAATACCGAACACCTACATGAAATTTGCCGTTGTATTTTCCTTGTTTGGTTGGTTGGTTGGTTGGATGGTTGGTTGATTGGTTGGTTGGTTGGTTGGTTGGTTGGTTGGTTGGTTGGTTGGTTGGTTGGTTGGTTGGTTGATTGGTTGGTTGGTTGGATGGGTGGGTGGGTGTTTGGGCGTTTGGTTAACTGGTTGGTTGGTTGGTTGGTTGTTGGTTGGTTGGTTGGTTGGTTGGTTGGTTGTTGTTGGTTGGTTGGTTGGTTGGTTGGTTGGTTGGTTGGTTGGTTGGTTGGTTGGTTGGTTGGTTGGGTGGGTGGGTGTTTGGGCGTTTGGTTAATTGGTTGGTTGGTTGGTTGGTTGGTTGGTTGGTTGGTTGGTTGGTTGTTGGTTGGTTGGTTGGTTGGTTGGTTGTTGGTTGGTTGGTTGGTTGGTTGGTTGATTGGTTGGTTGGTTGTCTGTTTGTTTGTTTGTTTATTTGTTTGTTTGGTTGTTTGGTTGTCTGTGTTTTTTATGTGCGCGTTATGTGTGTATGTATTCTCTGTCTTTCTGTCTCTCTGTCTCTGTCTGTCTGTCTCTCCCTTTCTCTGTCTTCCCTCTGTCCCTCTGTCTCTCTGTCTCTCTCTCGGTCTCTCTCCCTCTGTCTCTCTCTCTCTCTCTGTCTCTCTCCCTCTCTCTTTCACTCTCTCTCTCTCTCTCTCTCTCTCTCTCTCTCTCTCTTCCTCTCTCTCTCTCTCTCACTCTATTTCTCCCTCTTTTCGACGTGGTACTAGCCCTGATATGAATCTAGAAGTCGGCTGGGCTTTAAGCAATGTGAACCTGCACCTCTCTCTCTCTCTCTCTCTCTCTCTCTCTCTCTCTCTGTATGTGTGTGTGTGTGTGTGTCTGTCTGTCTGTCTCTCTCTCTCTCTCTCTCTCTCTCTCTCTCTCTCTCTCTCTCTCTCTCTCTCTGGGACAAAACCAATTTATTTCGCATCATCTTAATATTTCAATACTATTTAATGCTATTTCCGTGTCTTTGTATCAGCGTAGTGATAAAAACTTCAGTCTGCATCAGCATTCTGTCATTCAAAATTGATTTAACGATTTTGTTATTAAATAAGAAAAAACAATCACACATTTCACCTGTAGTGAATCATGGATTTCACATGAGCCAGGAAAAGAGGAAAAGAAGAGAACTTCCAGCCCAGTCCGTGCTGCAGTCTCACTGTGTGGACACTAATAGAATTAATGACATGTTAGTTGTTACCAGCTGGGTCCACTTAAACCAATCGCGGAATTAAGTCCTTGGAATCTCCTCACTGCGGGGGGGGGGGAGACAGAGAGAGAGAGAGGGAGGGAGGAGAAAGAGAGAGAGAGAGGGGAGAGAGAGAGGGGGAGAGAGAGAGGGGAGAGAGAGAGGGGAGAGAGAGAGACTGACAGACACACACACACAAACACACACACACACAGACAGACACAGAGAGACAGACAGACAGACAGAGACAGACGGACAGACATACAGACAGACAGAGAGTGACAGAGAGAGAAAGAGAGAGAGACAGACAGACAGAGAGACAGAGTGAGAGAGTGAGAGAGAGAGACAGAGAAAGAGAGAGAGAAAGAGAGAGAAAGAGAGAGAAAGAGAGACAGACAGACAGACAGAGTGAGAGAGAGAAAAAAAGAGAGACAGACAGACAGATACAGAGAAAGAGAGAGTGAGAGAGAGAGAAAGAGAGAGACAGACAGACAGAGAGTGAGAGAGAGAGAGAGAGAGAGAGAGAGAGAGAGAGAGAGAGAAAGCAGCATAGACAGTGAGGTACAGCGATATCGACAGAAATACAGACAGACAGACAGACAGACAGATGCAGAGATTGAAGCACAGAAAAAGAGAGAAGCACAGAGCCTGAGATACAAAAGAGAGAGAGAGAGAATGAAAGAGAGACAGAGAGAGACACAGAGAGAGAGAGAGGGGGGCACAGACACGGAGACAAAGAGAGAAAGGCAAGAGAGAGACAAAGAGAGAGAAGAACAGAGACAGAACCATACAGAGGTAGGCACAGATGTAGAGAGACAGGCACAAAACTAGAGGCACAAGGAGAGAAGAACACAAAGGACAGAGAGAGAAGAACACAAAGGTACAAAGACAAAATAACACAGACAGAAGCATGTAGACGTATACACACAAAAACACAGAGGCACAGAGAAAGAAGCACACAGACAGAGGCACAAAGAGAGAACTCAGACAGGCACAGAGAGAGAAAAACATAGACAGAGGCACGAAGAGAGAGAAGAACATGACAGAGGCAGAGGGAGAGAGAAGAACACAGACAGGGGAAGACAGAGAGAGAGAGAGAGAGAGAGAGACAGACAGACAGACAGACAGAGAGACAGAGAGAGAGACAGAGAGAGAGCACAATAAGGCACAGAAACAAACAGTTCTTCAATGGTTTCTTTAACCAAAATCTTGTCACCGTAATTAAAAAAAAAGACCTAACGACATTGTGGTCAGGCTTACATCAGTGCTGTGTTGAGAATGTAGGAGAGGAGTGGCAGAATGGTTCAGACGTTCGCCTGCCAATAACTAAACTCGAGGTTCCAAGGTTCGCTCCCCGAAGAGGCCTCGACATTTCTCCTCAGTTTGACCGGAAAATCGAACTGAACGTCTAGTACTTCGGCAGGGAACGAAAAACGAGTCGGACCAGTGTGCCTTCCGTCTGCGCACGCTTAAGATCCCACGGCTGTTGAAAATCGTGAAGAGCAGGGCATTGCCCAGCTGCCTTGGTAAAAATCATTGGAGAGATAGGTTGATTTCCTAGGTCCCACCCCTTGAAAACCAATTAGTCCTCTTGCATTTCTGAAACCTTGGTTAAAAAATGTGAATATGAATAGATTTTGAATCGAGGGAGAGGGGATGGGCGCCACCCTCGTGGAGCTGGCCACGGGAAAAGTTGAGGTTTCTGCCACCTCGCTCCCCTACGACCCC
>JAPXFY010000016.1:71137926-71145426 GCA_030674185.1 Monoplex corrugatus
TCTCTGTCAATATTTGTCTGTGTGTATTGACAAATGGACACATAGCATGTTTTAATATTTAGTCATTTAGAATACACATTTAGTCTGTGAGGGGTAAAAGCTGTATCTGAAAAAGGTACATATAATGCTCATGATACTCTCTCTCTCTCTCTCTCTCTCTCTCTCTCTCTCTCTCTCTCTCTCTCTCTCTCTCTCTCTCTCCCCCTCCTCTCTCTCTCTCTCTCTCTCCATCCACGAGCAGCTGAGAACGTCGTGTCTACATATTCTTGTCGGGGACAGACGCACAGACAGACATAGACACATTCCTCCTGGTAATATTAAATAATTTTTCGTTCAAAAAATAAAGTGGGGGGGGGGGGGGGTTAAAAGCGGGTGATAAACTTCACCCCCGGAAAAGAGGAGGCAGAGTTATGCGTCTTGGCAGTTGTCTGCCAAGGTAAATAATTCTGCTTTGTGTCCATACTAGGTTACTTTTCGCGGCTGTATGACTGAAAAACATAAACCGTTGGTTTGTTTGGTTGCTTGCTTGCTTGGTTGTTTGTTTCTTTGTTTCTTTGTTTGTTTGTGTGTTTGTGTTTGTTTGTTTGTTTCTCTGTTTGATTTTGTTCTTGTTGCTGTTTTTCTTGTTGTTCTTCTTGTTTTTATGCTGTACTGTCAATACAGGTATTGTTAACCATTTTATGTTGAGAAATAAATACTCTCTCTCTCTCTTCTCTCTCTCTCTCTCTCTCTTTTCTCTCTCTCTCTCTCTCTCTCTGCTTCTTTCTTTTCTCTCCTCTCCCTCTTCTCTCGCTCTCTCTCTCTCTTCTTCTCTTTTTCTCTCTCTCATTTCTCTCTCTCTCCGTCTCTCTTCCTCTCTCTCACTTCTCTCTTTCTCCGTCTCTCTCTCTCTCCCTCTCTCTCTCTTTCTTTCTCTCTCTCTCCCTCTCTCTCCCTCTCTCTCTCTTCCCTCAGCGGGCCTCTGTGCTCAGTTGTTTGAGCGTCGGTTTCACATGCTAATGGTGTGGTTCGAATCCGGTTGCGCTACATTAAATCTGGCCTTCTCACTGTCCCATCTTAGCATCATTGTTGTTCTGGTGGTGTCAGTATAGGATTAGATAAGTCCCATTGCCCCATTTTCCTGGATGGTTATCCCGTCGGCCATATCACTGAGTGGGTGCTGACGTAAAACTGAATCAATCAAATCAAAATCAATCTCTCTCTCCCTCTCTCACTCTCTCTGTCTCACTTTCTCTCTCTCTTTCTCTTTCTCTCTCTCTCACTCTCTCTTTCTCTCCCCCTCTCTCTATCTCTATCTAGCTATCTCTCTATCTCTCTCTCACTCACTCCCCCCTCTCTCTCTTGTCTCTGTCTCTTTCTCTCTCTCTTTCTCTCTCTCACTCTCTCTCTCTCACTCTCTCTCTCTCTCTCTCTCTCTCTCTCTCTCTCTCTCTAAATGACATGAATTACTCGATCTGGAAGGAGTTTAAGTGGACTCAGCTGGAAGAGGTAGACAGTAATGAATTGGTCACTCAACAAACAGGAAAGTCAGGTTTACTGTGTGGTTATCTACCTTCTTCTCCTGGCTCTAAACTCTTTATAGCTCCTTCTCTGAAATTCACGTTTGCTTACAGAAAGCGTTTTTAGCTGTGCCACCAAAGATTGAAGAAGTTAACAGTATATTGAAGTCTGTGGGATGGTTTGGTACTGTATGGTTATTCTTCAATTCTCTTGCCTTTAGACATTTTATGTTGTGTACTGTCTCTTTCTCTCTCTCTCTCTCTCTCTCTCTCTCTCTCTCTCTCTCTCTATCTCTGTTTTTCTCTCTCTCTCTTTCGCTCACTCTCGCTCTCTCCCCCCTCTCTCTCTCTTACTCTCTGTCTGCCTGTCTGTCTGTCTCTCTCTCTTTCTCTCTCTCTCACTCTCTCTTTCTCTCTCTCTCACTCTGTCTCTCCTCTCCTCATTATCTCTTTCCTCTCTGTCCTCCCTCTCCCTCCCTCTATTTCTGTCCCCTCTCCCTCTCTTTCATTCTCTCTATCCCTCCCTCCTTCTCTCTTTCTCTCCCTTTCTCTCTCTCCCTCCACCTCTCTCCCTCCATTCTCTCCCTCTCTCCCTCCCTCTCTCCTTCCCTTCTGTCCTCCCTCTTCCTCCATTTATCTCCATCTGTCCTGTATCTCGCTCTCTCTCTCTCTCTTCTCTCTCTCTCTCTCTCTCTCTCTCTCTCTCTCTCTCCCTCCCCTCTCTCTGTCTCTCTCTGTAGTCCATCATTGTTCGCTTTACGGGAATGGATGGTTTTACAATGGCTTTCAATTTCAACTGTCCTAGACAGTTCTTTGTCCACTGACGAACTCTTTGACAACCGTTCCTTTCTCCCAGTGCCACCTTGACTACTTCAGTACTCCTGACCAACAAGCCCTAGGACGTACAAGGTATTCCTTAGATCGAACCCATCAGACAAAGATGTATTGTCTCCCCTCTCCTCTTCGCAATTGCCATCGACTGGATGCTGAAGCACGTACGTCGTGGAAAAAGAGTCCGGTGAACCGAAAGAACAGAACCTGTCTGATTTAGATTTTGATGAAGATTTAACTGCTGTGACAAGTAACATTCAAATTCTTCAGTCGCTTGTGGCAGACATCGGCGGCAATGCAGGAAGCATTTGTATTGTCATCTACGTCAGTAAGACCAAAAACTTGTTGACGGGGTTATCAGCAGATGTTTTCATTGTTCCAGACAAATTTGAGGAGATGGAGAACTTCACTCACCTGGACAGTTCCATCAGTAGCACATAAACGACCTTGACCACGACCTCAAATGATGGATTGTAAAGGCAAACGGCAGAGTTCAACCCAGCTGAACAATTACATGGATGTTCTTTTACTGTTCAAACGTGATATCACCATTGCTCTACTGCTGCAAATCTGGCATCTTAAGACCTCTCAAGAGAAGGAAACTGGATGCTTTTGTCATCAGATCATCATCATGTGCCCTGCCGCGTGGCGCTGGCGATCATGGCCATCCGTATGAATCTATCCCTTGTCGTTGCAAGTACATCTTCCACCCTCTCTGTCCTCAGCCACTCTGCAATTCCGTCCAATATTTTTCTCCCTTGGTCTGCTTGATGTTCTCTTTCCCTTCAGCTTTCCTGTTGACATCAGATGTCTACATAAAATCCTGGGCATCAAATGGAGAGATCAAAGACATATCACAACAGCTCCCCTTGTCAACCACTGTCTGCGGACACCCACCGCATCCGCTGGTTGGGGCATTTCTGGAGGTTACCCATGACAAGACCTGACAGTCAAGCCATTAAATGCACGTCAATAGGCCAAAGAAAGAGAGGGCGGACCAGGATGGACTGGTGACTGATTGTGGAAAAGGACCTCTAGTTGGTCAACAGAAGATGGACCGACACAATCTTGAACTCTGACCTGACTCACCCAGTCTTCGACCTCTGACCTGACTCACCCAGTCTTCAGCCTCTGACCTGATTCACCCAGTCTCTGTCTGTCTCTCTGTCTCTCTGTCTCTGTCTCTGTCTCTGTCTCTCTCTCTCTCTCTGTCTGTCTCTCCTATCTCTCTCTTGTCTCTCTCTGTCTCTCTGTCTCTCTGTCTCTCTCTGTCTCTGTCTCTGTCTCTCTGTCTGTCTGTCTGTCTGTCTGTCTGCTCTCTCTCTCTCACACTCTCTCTCTCTCTCACTCTCCCCCCCCCCCCCTGCTAGTTTCACACGTAATCTGAAAGAGGAGTAATAGGGTCAGGGTTTTCATTTAACTCCATCGCTGTCTTCAGCACTGCCGGATGGGCAATGTGCACAGGGCATACAACGTTCATTAAATGGAAGCAGCGAGACAGGAGGGTTGATAAATCATCTATCCCTCGTCTAGACATGTTTTCCAGTGGTCCCCAGCCACTGGTCCTAAACTGAGCACCTGTCCCAAAAGGAGAACATGACCCTAGTCTAGCCCGTGTGTCTTCCGGCCTGCGCACTTTAAAGATCCCACGGCACTTGAAAATCATGAAAAGCCAGGGCATTCACTTTGCTGCCCTGGTATATAACGTTGGAGAGATAGGATGATTTCCCAGGTCCCTTCCCTTGAAGGCCAATTAACCTTCTCGCCTTTCTGAAGTCTTAGTTGAAGAAACAATGGGTGGCGCCGCACTGCGGCGATGCACTATCAAAGGGGACAGCATCCCGAGTTTTGCATGGAACATCCACTGTGATAAAAGAAATGGCTATCAATATGAATATGAATGGTCAATATTTGTGAATTGCTCTAATCTTACATGCTTTTGAAGTGTTTGTTTCATGTTGTTGTTATTGCTTCATATTGAACTCACTGACTTGACAGGTTTTCCGAGACAAATTTCTAGGGAAATCTACAGAAACAGCAAAATAACAAAAGGACAAAGGGAACCACAAATATTTATGCAAGAAACCACAAATATTTATATCAATCCCATGGAAACATGAATATGATGTATTAACGTTTTTAAAACTGTTATCACAAATGCTCGTATGGGGGGAAAAGGTGAGAAAAAGACCATCATCCTTTGTAGAAAGCCCCATCGATCTTTGGTTGTCCACAAAAAACACTATTATCTTTTGGCTCCAGATCAAGAGACCTTTCTACTTTGGGCTGGAGACAAGAAACCTTTAATACCCGCAAACAAAGTTTCAGTTTACGATTCTCAAGATGACGTCTCCGCGCTCGGAGTGAATTAATTCTATATGCACTAACATCACAGGTGCCATTGTAGTGGAGAATATCCAGAATGATCCATGGCACAAGCCTTAAGCCTGCACATGAACTTATGAGCTGGCCAGGTCCTGAGACCCTACTTAGCCCTTTTCTTTATCTTATGATGTGCAAACAAAGATAGACGAAAAAGAAATCAAACATGTTTATCCCAGATATTATACAAACACTACGTGTTCAAGCGGCTATTTCGATTCCTTGTATAAGTAGAATGAGAGCATCTATTCTATTAAGATGTCTTGATATACTTGTTCTCTTTCAGTTCAACATAACAGCAACTAAAGACAAAATTAATACAGAACGCAACCTGTGATCGCCGGCGTTTAAAGGAATATTCATATTCATATTGGTTTTCATTTTCATATTCATATTCATATTCATATTCACATTCACATTGCACCTTTTTTGTTTTGTTTTGTGCTTACAAACCAAAGAAAACACACACGCTGCAGTTTACAAGAACACCAACTTTTTTCATCTAACGGAAGCTTTGATGATGATTCTTTCTTTTAAAGCCTCGGAAAGCAAAATCGGCCATGTTGAAAAAAAGTTTCAAAGATTTGACCGCACAACTGAAAATAAAGTCCTGAGCAACAAGCCTTGATTTTAATGAAAATGATCAAGACTGTAATCATATTTAATGCAAAAAGGGATTGTGTAATTCACATGTATCGTATACACTTTGCTGCCCTTTGTCGAATTATATTGAGCTATGAAAGCAAAGTCAGAAAAATAAGCATTGAATTTTTTTAACATTACAATTTCAACAACGAAAAAGAAAAGGTATCCCTACATTAGAAATCATTATTTTACAAAAACTAAAATAAAAGGGATATGACCAAACGCACAGCTATGTACTTAAAACTGCAAAAATCCCAAACAGTATCACCCAATCCCTAATAACCTTTCCAGGCCTCTAGAACAAATCCACCTGTGTGACTTCTCAGTGACAAGATTGAGGCAGGTGACATGAGGTTTCAAAGAAGAATGTTAAGAGGTCCATGGACAGCAAACAAAACGAACGAGACAGCCTTGAAGGAGGCAAACACAAAAGAACATTAACGAGGAAGACCAGGAAAAGACAAGCAACATTTATAGATTATTTTATGAGGCAAAAAAACATTAGAGCACTCGGTCACAATAGGAATGCTGGAGGGGAAATGAGCACTAGGCAGATCCAGGGAGAAAATATTGGATGGACTTGCGCAGTGGATGAAAACGCAGAGGGTGGGAGATGTATTTGCAGCGACAAAGGACAGATTCATATCGAAGGCCATTATCTCCAACGCCATGCAGCAGGGAACATGACGATGATGATTATGATTTCTCGGTGATTTCGTCAGAACGCATCACGAAGAGAAATGAAAAAGAGGGGAAAACACACTGGCATATCTAATTGAAGAAACCATACCACAAGACATGTTTTGACAATGTAGTCCAGGCACACTAGTTTGGGATTCAAAGATTTCTCAAGAAGAATCATGGCATTCAGACAGTTCCATATGTGCTACACCCAAATCCGCCAACAGTTATCTGGCAGACTCGCTGAGTCCATACAAAGCCCTGTCCAAGGTGTTGAAATGGGGAGGGGGTGAGAGGGGCCTTGAAACACTAGATTGACGTGACCTATCCAACACAAAATTGACACCACCAGAATGATGGTGTCATGTGCACAGGGTGATACGTGACATGTTTTTTTTTTCTTTTTCTTTTTTTTTTCTCCTTCTAATTCACTTTCTTTCTCTTCTTCTTCTTCTCCGTCTTCTTTTTCACCTTCTTCTTCTCCTTCCTCTTCTCCTTTTTTCTACTTCTTTCTTTCTTCTTTTTTTTTCGCCTTCTTTTTCTTTTCTACTTCTTTTTCGCTTTCTTCTTCTTCTTCTTCTTCTTCTTCTTCTTCTTCTCCTTCTTCTTCTCCTTTTTTTCCTGCCTTCTTATTTTATTCGTCTTCTTGTTTGCTTTCTTTTTCTGCTTCTTCTTTTCTTATTTGTCTCCTTTTTTTTCTTTTAACAAATGGAGCTCCAGTGTCTTTCTCAAGGCTGTTTTTCGGAGACTGATTAACAAACCCAGTCCACCCCAAGTTCCCAGCTTGGGTGATCTGTTTTCAAAACTACATCCACATGCACACAAAATTCCTTTTCGCACGCGACATAAAAACTCGTGCATACCTCACCCCAAGCTCACGATACAAAAAAAACATGTGCACGTATCACCCTGTGCACATGACAGATGGAAACCTTGAGATGGGCTTTTCTCAAGAGAAGTCATCGCACTCGAACAGTTCCATATGCGCTATGCCCAATCCGCCAACAGTTATCTGGCTGATCGCTGAGCCTTATGGAAAACCCTGTGCAAGGTGTTGAAATGAGGATTGGGTAAGAGAGACCTTCAAACACAAAACTGACATGACCTATAAAACACTAAAATGACGACACCAGAATGATGGAAACCTTCAGATGGGCAGCCAACAGGCCAGTTTTTAATGCTGCCGGCTGTGATTGAACTTGAGATACCAGACCTTGAGTCGAAAGAGGCAACCAGCCAACTGTAAAGAAAAATCGACACACATCAGTTTCATTGAAATTTGATTGAAGTCTTCCTACAGGGACAGGTATCCACGTTAGGGCTCATCACTCCCTCCACTGGAGTCTGGCCATGTAGTCTGGTCTGTTCATCGGCCTGTGTCCCAAAGGCTTTAAAGGGAGGTAGGGAGGTGTGGTAATACATTTGGTAGATAACGCTACCTGAATTTTTTTTTTTTTTTTTT
>JAPXFY010000016.1:71150426-71155426 GCA_030674185.1 Monoplex corrugatus
AAAACTCTAGACCGGTGTTACGGGTCTATCCCCCAGGCCTACTCCTGTCAGGCACGGCCACAGCTGGGCCGCTCAGACCACTCTAGTGCTCACCTGATCCAGAAATACAAGCAGATGCTGAAGAGGGTGAAGCCCCGCTACATCATGTCCAGGTCATGGACTGCAGACTCACTGCAAGCCCTCCAAGGATGCTTCGACTGCACAGAGTGGTCATGCCTGTATGACCCTCTGCTGACACAACCTAGACGTCATCAATGACTACATCATGTGTAAAGGAGTTTAAGATATCATTGTTTATGTACAGTAACCTAGTTCTTATATACGCATTTTATTGTGTTTGTATTTTAATCATATATGTTTTATGGGATTCGTGACACTGTGATTTTTTCATGATTTATACTGGAATAAAAATATTCTTGACGACTTGACTTGATTGATTTGGTTCAATTTTTACATCCCCACCAAACCTCAGTTGATATGGCCAACGGGGATGACCATCACAGGGAAGTCGGGGGAGGGGGACTTATCCAATCCTATACCAACACCACTAAAACGATGATGATGATAAGACGGGCAGTAAGAATGACAGTTTTTATGTAGGGCACTCAGTGCTTCGAATCCAGAAACCATTAGCATGTGAATCGGACGTTCAACCAACTTTCACGTTCGCTATTCAGGTGTGAGACTCGTCGTCGTCTTCGTTGTTGTAGTCACTATCATCATCATCATCATCAGTAGCAGCAACAGCAGCATTATCACCGTCATTATCATTATCATCGTCATCATCAGTATTATTATTATTTAGTAGTAGTAGTAGTAGTAGTAGTAATAGTATTGTTGTTGATAATAATTATAATAATAATAATATAATAATGATATTATTATTAGCAGTAGTAGTAGTATCACATCATCAGCATTACTGTATCATTTGTTTTCATCGTCATTATTATCGATATAATTGTGATGATTATCATTTGTCGATATCATTATCATCACTGTTTTTGTCGTTGTTATTGTTATTGCCGCTGTTGTTGCTTTTGATGAAGAGGAGGAGGAGCACAATGACGGGGCCGATAAATATAACGACGACGATGACGACGACATAATGATGTTGATGATGGTGATGCTGGTGATGATGATGATGACGTTGACGACGACGACGACGACAACGACGACGATGATGATGATGTAGTTGTAATAGATTCACTGGGTCAAGGACCAGACTGTACACTCACAATAGGCATCGCAGCAGTTTTGACTGACACTCCATGGGCACACAATCCATTGTCTCTCGAGACAGAAAGAGGTCAACAACAACAAAACAACAAAATTGTCGTTCTTGTTGTTGTTTGTAACCAACATAACTTCCGCTTCTGCTTTGTTTTGTTGTTAGGTGTTGTTGTTGTTGTTGTTGTTGTTGTTCTTGTTGTTGATGGTGTTGTTTTATGTTGTTGTTTCTGCTGTTGTTGTCGTTGTTGTTGCTGCTGCTGCTATTATTGTGTTGTTGCTGTTGCTGTTGCTGTTGTTGTTGTTGTTGTTGTTGTTGTTGCTTCTGTTGTTGTTGCTGCTGCTACTACTGCTTTTGCTGCTGTTGTTGCTGTTGTTGCTGCTGTTTTGTTGCTGTTGTTGCTGCTGCTGCTGCTGCTGGTGCGTTGTTGTTGTTGCTGCTGCTGTTGTTGTTGTTATTGTTGTCCCTGTTGTTGTTGTTGTTGTTGTTTTGTACTGACAGGGTGATGCACCAAGGCCCTTAAATCTCACTGGGAACGATAAACCAGAGTTATGGTTCTCGACTGAAGGTGATGTATCTCTCTTCTGCTGCCGTTTCTTGAAGGATCGAAGAGAATTATGGCGTCCTCCCTCCCTTTATTGGGGATGTCTAAGCATGATCTATCTTCCATTGATGAGCCCATGCTGATGGGTGTAGTGAGGATCTACGATTGAGTCCTTCTCTTTTCTTCAATGTTATCTTCTTTGAAAAGAAAACCCAAGCTAAGTTTAGTTGTTCTGCGCTCTACTTTGCAAGGGGGGGGGGGGGGGCTGGTTGGTTACAGGGTCTTTCTCTCTGTCTTTGGTTGGTTGGTTGGTTGGTTGGTTGGTTGGTTGGTTGGTTGGTTGGTTGATTGGTTGGTTGGTTGGTTGGTTGGTTGGTTGGTTGGTTGGTTGGTTGGTTGGTTGGTTGGTTAATTGGTTGGTTGGTTGTTGGTCGGTCGGTTGCTTGCTTGCTTAATGACGACAAAACAGAAGCTATCCTCATTGGCACCTGTCAGAAACTTTCTCAGCTGCCTCCTCTTTCTCTCCCATTATGTAACACATCAGTCCCAATTTCTGATTCAGCTAAAAACCTTGGTGTCTGCATTGACTCTACCCTCTCCATGAACAACTTTGTTTCTCAAACTGCCAGATCCTGCTACTATCATCTCCATCGTATAAGGCTGATCAGGAAGTATCTCTCTGTCGAAACAACTGCAAAACTCGTTCTCTCCTTCATAATGTCTCGCATTGACTATTGCAATTCACTCCTGTCTGGTCTTCCTGCCTCCACCATTCACATCCTACAGCGCATTCAAAACAATGCTGCACGCCTTGTACTCAAAAAGAAAAAAGCTGACCACATATCTCCTCTCCTGGCACAACTTCACTGGCTCCCTGTATCAAAGCGCATACAGTACAAACTAGACACCATGTGCTACAAAAGCCTCAATAACGCAGCCCCCGATTACCTGTCAAGCCTACTTGAGATCTATCTTCCCTCACGTACCCTCCGCTCTGCCTCCGATCCTCTGACTTTTCGCTTTCCACGCACTAAGCTCAATACCTATGGTCCACGAGCCTTCTCTGTTTCTGGTCCACTCTCCTGGAACAAACTTCCTCTCTCAGTCCGTCAGCAACCTACTTTTGTCTCCTTCAAGTCCGCTCTCAAAACTCACCTTTTCTCCTCCGCATAAAATCCTAACCTCACTCAACCCCCCTCTGCAGCCTGTCTCCGCTCGGAGGGAATCACATGGTTATAATATATAATTGTATATGCTATGCTCTCTATAATTTTCCATTGGTTTTATTCTTGCTTTTATTGCTTTTATTCTTTCTCCCCATTTATAGCCATGCGCTGTGTGTGTGTGTGTGTGTGTGTGTGTGTGTGCGTGCGTGTGTGTGCGTGCGTGCGTGCGTGCTTGCGTGTGTGTCTGCTTCAGCGCTTAGATTTGATTTTATCAAGATTTTGCGCTATATAAATATTGTAATTATTATTATTTATTATTGCTTGCTCGCTGGCTGGTTGGCTGGCTGGCTGGCTGGCTCGCTCGCTTGCCTGCTTGCCTGCTTGGTTGGTTGGTTGGTTGGTTGGTTTCTTGGTTGCTTGGTTGTTTACTGCTCTGGTGTTTGGTTGTTTGGTTGATTGTCTGTGTGTTGTTAACTTGATGATTATGTTTTGTTATGTTTTCTGACTGTAAATTAGAGTTTATTGGAGAAATGTTAGAGATCAAAAGTAGTGTACTCGCTGAACGAGAAATATCCTACATTAAAATATTCTGCAAATCAGCTCAGAATGTTGAAATGTTAAAGGTTCTATCTATTGCAGACCGTCAGATATTTTTATGTAATGTGAACAGTATATTATTTATTTGTTTCCCTGTTCTTATGTTTATGTATTTATTTACTCATTTGTTTGTGTTGTGTTTATCTATTTATTTGTTTGTTTGTTCGTCTGTTGGCTTGTTTATTTATTTATTTATTTATTTATTTATTTGTTTGTTTATTTATTTATCTATCTATTTACTTATTACTCATTTACTTATTTATCTATTATTTACTTATTTATCTATCTGTTTATTCATTTATTTTCATTTGTTTGTTTGTTTGTTTGCTTATTCATTTATTTATTTATTCATTCGTTCATTCATTTATCTACTTATCCCTAACAATTCACCGGTGTTTCTTCTCACAAATTAATTTCCACAGGAATTAGTGGCCATATGATGTATATTTACACAGACAAACACACACACACACAAAAACATCATTTCCTTTGAAGTTACAAATGCAAATTTTCTGTGTATATATTTGTTATCTATACACATACATATATATCTTTATTTGCTTGAGTTTATGTTTATTACTTCATTCACATATGACGTTGTATCGACAGATAAGCCTATGACTACTCCTGAGGAAAAAGACAAGATTAAAAGCTGTCACGTAAAACAGATGATGCACTGGTTGACTCTTTTATAGCGATCGCTAATGTAACATCAAAGGACATGAGACGGAAGCAGGGAGAATTTTAAATATTAACTAAGCAACATAACTCTTGAGAATCACGGAGTTATCTCCCATGTAGAATTTCTCAAATCCAACACAGTTAATGTGTTTCAGTTTATGGATGAAAACTTGTCGCTTTAGTTGACATGGTCCCCATCTAACGAACGAGCTGAAACATTCTAGATGGCAACCTTTCCCGCAGGAACCACTATACCCTCAATGGAGAAAAAAACACTGAGAAAGAAAACCAAGAACACACATCAGTGCATTTCCGCACAGAATCTAAGAATATGCCCTTGGCGTTCAGCACTCCATCTATTTTATCACCAGGGGATTTATTAACCCTTTGACTCCCACACCCTATCTGCCAGTCGCAAAAACTTAACCCTTTGTCTCCCCTCGCCCTATCCATCAGATTCCTGCAGGTAGCTCCATGAGGGTATACCGGTTCCTGTGGGAAAATTGCCATCTAGAATGTTTCAGCTCGTTCATTAAGGGGGACCCATGTCAACTAAAGCACAATTTTCATCCAACTGAACACAAAGCAAAAACTTAACCTTTGACTCTTACCTATCCACCAATTCCTGCAGGTAGCTTGTGGATAGGTGAAGGAGTCAAAGGTTAAGTTTTTGCTTTGTAGCATGGTTAACAGTACAGGATGCTGGGATAGGGTGCGGGAGTCAAAGGGTTAAAAAGCAAACCTGAGCACACATTTAAACATAACTAAGGACACTAGAACACAC
>JAPXFY010000016.1:71160426-71165426 GCA_030674185.1 Monoplex corrugatus
GATTCTTTCTTTCAGCGTTTTCACTTATATTTTTGCAATGTGTTGACTTAATATAATTGAACACATCAGCTCTTGCACTCCCTCATCATAATGAGCAACAACAAGACTTAACATATCTGTTTTCTGGTACTACTGTATTAAAATATCAAAGTGTACAATAGGTTGTGATGGAAAGTGTGTGGGGATATACACACGAGGCTGTAACCAACTCAAAACATTCACAACACTTCCATGACCCTTATGACACTTATAGGGCACTTTATGAATCAAGAGAAATTTGAGTACCTGGCCACAGCAGGAAAGCTAGAGGGAAAAAAGAGCACCAGGCAGAACATATTAGACTTGCAGAGTGGATGGGAATAGAAATGGTAGGAAGTATACTCGCAGAGACAAAAAGTAGATTCCGTATGGAGGGCCATGATTGCCATCACCATATGGCAAGGTACATGATGATGATGAAGAGACCATAGAGACCTGATGATCTAATTATGTAATCAACGTATTGGCCAGTCTTCCCTCGTTGTGTTGTTTTTCAATTTTGTATAGCACAGTGTGAGACGATGACCCCCCCCCCCCCCCCCCCACGAACGACATCGTCAGGATGGAAAATCGGTCTAATGTACTTCACGATGCAGTGACGTCAAAGACTGATCAATGGATATTGGGTTTGCCATCATAACCAGAACGGTTACACAATGTCTGACCGATAAACAGGAGACCACACCGACATAACGAACAAGCACATCATCATCATTACCAGCACCACAATTACAGGGGGAAAAAAAACAGCTGAAGCAATCAAAAAAGAACGACAACAATGTAAACAAACATATCACCATCATCACCGGTACCGCAAATAGGTAAACATAACCAGCTGAAGTAATGACAAAACCAACGACAATATGAACAAACATATTATCATCACAATACCACACTTAAGTCAACGAAAGCAGCTGAACTAAAGACAAAACTAACGACAACAGCAATATGTATAAACGTATCATCATCAACAATACCGCAGTTCATCATCATCATCATCATCATCATCATCATCAGGTGCCTTGCCGCATGGCGTTGGCGATTATGGACTTCCATCTGTCTCTATCTCTTGTTGCCTCATGCATCTCTTCCACCCTCCTTGTCTTCAGCCACTCTGCAAGTCCGTCTAGTATCTTCTCCCTGGGTCTATCCGGTGCTCTCTTTCCCTCCAGCTTTCCCGTTGTGACCAGGTGTTCCAAATCCCCTTTCATAATAAAATGGCCTGTGACTGTTGCCTGCCTTTTCCTAATCTTCCTTATGAATGATCTACTTGTGTCTGCCTCCATCAAGACTGTCTCCTTTGTTTTCTTTGCTGTCCATAAAACTCTCAAAATCCTTCTTAGAAACCACATCTCGGCTGCCTCAATCTTGTTCTGGCTTTGCTTGTTGACTGCCAACGCCTGGCAACCGTACAACAGTATTGGTTCTATATAACATACCGCAGTTACGTAAACAAAATCAGCTGAAATGATGACGAAAACAGCACGAACAGACACACCACCACCACAGCCATTGATGTACTGTACAACAGACAACCATGGATATTTGTATGCAGAACATGGCTTGGACACTATGAATGTAAATAGCCTGACTCTTGTGGTTACACCATCTGACTTTGTCTGATGAGTTTGGCCATGGAAATGAACACTAACATTATTCATATGTAAACACACACACACACACACACACACACACACACACACACACACACACACACACACACACACACACACACACACACACACACACACACACACACAAATTACCCTGGGGAATGGATACAAATATACTGATTCATCTGTCAACAGCGCTGGTCAGGTCTAAATTATCCTACGCGCAAGAAGTTTTTTTCAATGCACCTAAATATTTACTAAAAAAGATTCAGAACTTGCACTGCAAAAGTCTTAAAATTGCACTAGGTGTACCAACTCATGCTTCTACTCTGGTAACGTACAAAGCTGCTGGGATTCTACCTCCTAAACAACCATCGTGAGCTAGCTACAGCAAAGTTTGCAATTAGAACTACTTCACAAGCGAATAATTTTGTGAGCAAAGAAATTAAAATCAGGTCTGATATTGACTTTCCAAAACGAGCAAAAAACATTTCATCACAAATTACAACCGCAACGTACATATCTGACCTGATCAAACAATCCAACATAACTATGGATGAAATAGCCGAGAAACCAACGTTAACGCCTATCCCTACATGGGAAATGCTAAAGGCCACGTTTGATCTCGATTATGCAGACGTTAAAAAAGATGATAATGTCAACATTACGCTATCCACAGCTTGTGAACACATCGATGAAAAGTACCGTACCCACCTCCACATTTTTACCGATGGGTCAGTCTTAGCAAATCAGAGCGCTGGAGCAGCGTTTTATGTTCCAAAATTTAACATTAAAAAGTCTTTTTTCATTGGGGCAAATGTATCTATATATACAGCAGAACTGGTCGCTGTTGTTCAAGCGTTGCATTATTTAATAAGCCTTCGGCCTGTGTCTTTCAAAGTAGTTCTCTTTGTTGATTCAAAATCTGTATTATATGCCTTACAGTCTTTTGATACAGACACAAGACCTGATTTAATAATTGAGGCAAATCATCTAATACACTGTTTAAAGATAAATGGCAGTATTCTTCGTTATATCATTTGAGATCAATTGTTACCACATATGTTCGTATTCAAATGAACGCTTTGAAAACTAAATATTGTAAAAAAGTTTTATGTATTTGCGGTGAACAATTCACATTGTATCACTGTTTGTTTTACTGCAGAAAGCTTCGTTATTTCTTACCAAAGATGTTTACACTAGGAAACTATCTTGAAAAGCATTTTAAAGAAGTAATATCAGATCAAGTTCTGTTAGTTAAAATTTCAGAATCATTGGTTCACAGTCCTGTTAATGCGTTACTTTAAGGTTATTATTTTAATTATTATTATTTTATTTTGTTTTGTTTCGTTTTTTATGACGATGTTTTCTTTTACATTTAATGTTAGCGTTGTTCTAGTTTCATTTCTCTGTTCATCCATATCCTTTTTCTAAAAACCTTGCCGATTCCTTTAATTTTTTTTCCGTCTCTTACTCTGTTCCCCTCTGTCCCCTCTCCCCTCCCCCCCCCCCCCAAAAAAAAATCATCCTCCTTGCCATTTTTACCCGTCTAATATCACTTATAGTGAAAAGACGTTAAATCAAGGAACGAACGAACACACACACACACACTAACACACATTATGTTTAAAGTAATCCAGAATGTATTTATCAAAAATAGTACTGTCTGCTGTTTGAGTTTTATTGCGATTCTTCTTCTCTTTGGCATGGCAGGGCATTATGAATTCTTGCCAAAGATAAGAAAATAGCCTACTCTTGGAAATTTTTATAAACAAAATGTCTATTTGTGTTTAATTGTTACTACTGTTAGTGTTAAAATGTCGTTCCATTTTTCTATTCTACCACCTATTTATGATTTTTCACTCTGTCTCCCCTCTGCCCCAATTTACCTGTCCAACTATCGTTCTCCATTTTATTTTATTTATATGTGTGTTCTTTTCCCTCTCCCCCCCCCCCCCCCCCCCTCCCCGTCCTAATATCACTTATAGTGAAAAGACGTTAAATCAAAGAACGAACGAACACACACATTTATCATATACATATACATATATATGTACACACACATATATTTATGATATATATATATACATATATATATATATATACATATACACATACATATATATGTATATGTATGTATGTATGTATGTATGTATGTATGTATGTATATATGTATGTATGTATGTATCTATCTATCTATCTCTCTATCTGTCTATCTTTCTATATCTCTGTCTGTCTGTCTGTCTATCTATCTATCTATTTATCAGTCTATCTATATATCTATCTATCAAATTATCTACCTACCTACCTACCTACCTACCTACTGTACCTGCCTATCTATCTATCTATCTATCTATCTATCCATCTGTCTTTCTATCCATCTATCTATCTATCTATCTATCTATTTATCTATCTATGTATCTATCTATCTATCTATCTATCTACCTATCTATGTGTGTATATATGCATGTCTGCGTGAATGCATGGATGTATATATGTATATATATATGTATGTATATATAAGTATGTATGCATGTTCGTTGCTTGATTTAACGTCTTTTCACTATAAGTGATATTAGATGTATGTATGTATGTATGATGTATGTATGTACGCATGTATGTAAGTATGTATGTATGTATGCATTATGTAATATGTACATGTATTCATATATATGTGCATACACATATATATACATACAATTATATGTATATATATATATATATTATGTATATAGATATATATGCATATATATGTATGTACATATATATACATAGACATATATAAGTGTATGTGTGTGTGTGTCTGTCTGTCTGTCTGTCTGTCTGTCTGTCTGTGAGCGTGCGCGCGTGTGTGTGTGTGTCTGTGTGAGTGTATGTGTGTGTGTGTTTGTGTGTGTGTGTCTGTGTGTGAGTACGTGTGTGTGTGTTTGTGCACACATGTGTGGGTGTCTGAGGGACCAGCGCTGGAGTGATGCCCTCAGACTTTCTGCCGAGCGATTCTGTTGGAGCACACTCGATGTAGGATGCAGGGGTCTAAAGCTAAATCTGGTACAACGGTAAGTTTCCATTATAGAGCTGATCAGATTGTTGAGAGAGAGAGAGAAAGAGAGAGATGGAGGGACGGATGGAGGGAGAGAGAGAGAGGCAGAGACAGAGACAGAGAGAGAAAGAAAGAAAGAGAGAGGGGGAAGAGAGAGGCAGAGACAGAGACAGAGAGAGAGAGAAAAAGAGACAGAGAAGAGAGAGCAGAGAGAGAAACAGAGACAGACAGAGACAAAGAGAGAGAGAGAGAGAGAGGCACAGAGAGAGAGACATAGACACAGAGAGAGGGAGGAGGGAGGGAAAGAG
>JAPXFY010000016.1:71172926-71180426 GCA_030674185.1 Monoplex corrugatus
TCAAAGAACATAATTCTTGAGAGTCATCTAGGAATTATCTCCCATGTTGTAGAACTTCTCAAATCTAACACATTTGCGCTACCCATTCAGCTAGCATAGAAGCAGATACAAAGCACAAAAACCGTAAGCTCAGAATACTCCTCAAAAAAGGAGCGCCCAAGCCTACTTTATACTCTGCAACAACCCTACACACAACTATGAGAGAGGAGAGAAATACATACAATATATCGGTCTTATGTTCGAGATTGACATAGTCTTTAATTCTTGAACTGACCAAACGCACACACATAGACAAGACAGAACATATACAGGGCTGCTTCCAAGGCATGTAGGTAATACCAAAGAAATAAGAGGGAAGCAGGGAGAATTGTTATAATATTAATCAAAAAACGTAACTCTTGAGAGTCACGTAGGAATTACCTCCCATTTTGTAGAACTTCTCAAATCTAACACAGTTTGCGCTACCCATTCATTCTTAATAACACCTTTCCCAATCTACACACACGTACACAAACTCATCCACACAATCATACAATCGCCATTCCCTCATTTCATATTTTCTCCCCATCTCCTTTTCTCTGCACAAAACAAATGGGGAAAACAAATCAAAACAAAAAGAAGCTTTGAGGAAAAAAAAACGGAAGATAGAAGAACAAGAAAGACTAAAAGGATAAGAGAAACGGAACCAAACTTTTTTCTTAAAACTTGTTTTTATTCATTTTCAATATACAGCATTTACAAACATCTTGAAATGTATACAATGCATAGTCAACAGATCTGACAAAATGTAGAAAGAAAAAGCATTTTCGCTATGTATATACATGTAAACGCACATACACATACATACATATACATACATACATGTACATATGTATACAGATATAATTATATACACACACAATATATATATATATATATACATCTACATACACACATCTATATACATACATATACACATATACATACATGTATATACACACATACATACACATACACATGCACATATATACACACACATGTACACATATATGTATACATATGTATACATATATATATATTATACATATATATATATATTCAAATTAGCACACATAGACACATGCATATATATACACATACACATATACACACACATATATACATACATACACACACACACACATATACATATAATTTAATTTTATATATATATATATATATATATATATATATATATATATATATATATATATATATATATATATATATATGTACATCCATATGTCTAACTGTAGCACGGAAAACCAAAATTAATGGCTGTTGAGAATGACAAGGTTCCAAAATGGAACAAAAAATATAATGGCAGCTGAGAATGACAGGGTTCTAAACGGAACCAAAATCAATGGCTGCTGGGAATAACAACGGTTTAAGGTAGTTACAGTTGGCCTATAACAAGGAAGGATGCCAAATCAACGGACAGACGTGAGGACGGAAATGAAATCAAAGAATCCCCATGAGAATCAAGAAATCTTTTTGGTGAGCTGTCCTTTAATTCTGCTTTGCTTTCTTCAACTTTTGCACTTTTGCCTTTTTGCTTCAAATATGTTGACTGTCTGTTCTTACGTCGTGAATGGTTTTCCATACTGCAAAATATCTTTTCCTGTTCTGTGGCAGTACTCGTTGACATACAATGAACACTATCCAGAAAAAAATCATGAAACAAGAATCAGAACGCGTATTTAATACAGCAAGACAAGACAGGCGCACATTTTCGGTCAACTGGCCTTTGTCAAGCGTAAGATCACAAACAAACAAACACCAGATACAAAAATCAGGAGAAAAAAAAACTGCAACTTCCCTGATGATCCTTTTCTCACACTGGATGAAGCAGCAGGGAATTTTCAGTCTTTTTCTCTAAATGTTTGTATCAGGTGTGTGTTTGTTTGTGATCTCACGCTTGACAAAGGCCAGTAAGCCGAAAATTTGCACCTGTCTTGTATTGTTGTATTAAATACGCGTTCCGAGGTTTTTTGGGGGTTTTTGTTTTGTTTTGTTTTGTTTTCTGGTTTCTGTTTGCCTGAACGCGGGCAGTCACACTTGTTTTTGATTTTATAAAATGAACACTGCAAGGTTTATTTATCTGGGGATTGCCCCGTACCGTAGCTCGTTTCGTATGGCAGATCTGGCGTCATGTAACCAGAATTAGCGTTGTCACATTTCTCTTCTGTGCTATCTATCTAATCAACTGAGCCTGTCTTTGCAAAATCATACGTTCATCTTTTCACGTCTGATTCAAGTTCTAAGTGGTGGTGAAGGTTTATTCATAAAAACCAGATGTCGTGGGGCAGTTGTCAGCCAATGAAAAAATATTTGTTCGACTCTTGTTAAAATCATTAGAGGCTTTTTCGGCCCGAACAGTCGTCTACCAAGAGTTTCATATGTAATGGGCTTATTGGGAAGATTGGGACCACACAGTCGTGTCTCAGTCACATTACAGATTCGTCACTGAGGATATTGCTTATACTTTTTGATCAACACTGCAGGTGTCTGTGTCTCTCAGGCCTGGTTGCCACCAGGGTATGTTATAGCATGAAGCTTAGAGTACAGCCCTTTCACGTAATCTAAGTCCAGAATAGAGCTCCATATCATCATGACAAACATCCTCATCATCATGCATCAAAGAATTAAGATAAATCGTCCTAGAATCTGTGGCCACCAAAGTAGTGAAAAGGGGACATCATCATCATCATCATCAGGTGCCCTGCCGCATGGCGTTGGCGATTATGGACTTCCATCTGTCTCTAGCTCTTGTTGCCTCAAGCATCTCTTCCACCCTCCTTGTCTTCAGCCACTCTGCAAGTCCGTCTAGTATCTTCTCCCTGGGTCTACCGGTGCTCTCCTTCCCTCCAGGTTTCCCGTTGTGACCAAGTGTTCCAATTCCCCTTTCCTCATAAAATGGCCTATGAATGTTGCCTGCCTTTTCCTAATCTTCCTTATGAGTGATCTACTTGTGTCTGCCTCCATCAAGACTGTCTCCTTTGTTTTCTTTGCTGTCCATAGAACTCTCAACATTCTTCTTAGAAACCACATCTCGGCTGCCTCAATCTTGTTCTGGCTTTGCTTGTTGGAAAAAGGGACAACAACAGAAAAACAAAACTGTTCATGAAGACTAGAAATAGAGAATTTTTATAACACTTTTCCCTGCCTACATTTCGGCATACACACCCATTCAAACGACCATACAGCCTCTTGCCATGGACGTATCTCATTCATTCTCCGCCATTGCCCTTTCTAAGCTAAGAAAAAGGGGGGCGAGGAAGGGGGAAACGAACCAAAGGAAGCTGAAAAGCAAAAAAACACAGGAAAGAGCAAAAAATGAGGTGAATCAGAATCAAACGCCTAGTGGGAATGACAAGGGTCTAAGACAGTTGAAATTGACCTAGTTTGAGGAAGACGCTAAGTAAACGGACAGAAGTGAGCACAGAAATGAAATCAAAGAACCCCCATGAGAATATTGAAGTCTTTTTTGAGATGAATTGTCCCTCATATTCTGTTTTTTCAGCTTTTGCCCTTTTGCCCGAAATGTGTCGACTGTTATTACGTGGTGAGTGTTTGTCCATGCGGCAAAAAATGCATCTCCTTTACTCGTTCTGTGGCAATAATGGTTGTACGTGCAACAGACACCGCAAATGCACACGCTAGTTTTTCTTTCCTTTCTTTCTTTTCCATTAACGAAATTCCCTTACACAATTTCATCATCATCATCGTCATCATCATCATCGTCATCGTCATCATCATCTCATCATCATCCTCATCATCATGTGCCCTGCTGCCTGGCGTTGGCAATCATGGCCCTCCAGACGTATCAATCATTTTTCGCTGCAAGAACATCTCCCACCCTTTCTGTCTTCATCCACTCCGCAAATTTGGCCAATATTTTCTCCCTGGGTCTACCTGGTGCTTTTTTTCCCTCTAGTTTTCCTGTTGTGACTAGATGCTTAAAATCCTGTTACGTAATAAATTGTCCTATACATGTCGCTGGTCTTTTTCTTATCTTCTTCATCAATGTTCTTCTATTGTCTGCTTCCTTCAAGACTGTCTCGTTTGTTTTCTTCGTTGTCCATGAAACTCGTTTAACATTATTCTTAGAAACTACATTTCAGCTGCCTCTGTGTATATGTGTGTATGCATATGTATGTATGTATTATATGTGTATTATATATATATATATATATATATATATATATATATATATTATGTGTGTGGTGGTGTGTGTGTTCGTTCGTTGCTTGATTTAACGTCTTTTCAATATAAGTGATATTAGACACACACACACACATATATATATATATATATAAACAAACACCACATACAAAAATCAGGAAAAAAAACTTAAACTTCCCTGCTGATCATTTTCTCACACTGGATGAAGCAGCAGAGAATTTTCAGTGTGTGTGTGCGTGTGTGTGTGTGTGTGTGTGTGTGTGTGTGTGTGTGTGGTGTGTGGTGGTGGTGTGTGTGTGTGTGTGTGTGTGTGTGTGTGTGTGTGTGTGTGTGTGTGTGTGTGTGTGTGTGGTTGTGTGTGTGTATTGCAACGAATGCTTGTTTTTTTTCCCCACATTTTGTTAGATCTGTTGATTATGCATTATATACATTTCAAGATGTTTGTAAATGCTATGTATTTGAAAATGAATTAAAACAAGTTAGAAAAAAATTTCAGCTGCCTCAATCTCGTTCTGACCTTTATACAATATACCACCACGAATCCGTTTTCTGAAACTCCATAGTGCCATAGAAACATACTCAACAGTCAAGTGGGTAAATGGAGACCTTCCCTTCCAGTCAACTATTTTTGGTCTGGTAACTTCGTGTAATCTAGTCGTGCAATTTAGGTCTGATAGCTTAGAGTTCTGACCCAGCCAGAGACATAAAAAAGTGGCCTGTTGGTTGCCCATCCTGATATTCCAATCATTCTGGTGGTGCCAGCTTAGTGTTTTATCAATTCTGTCTCCCTCTCCTTCCCCTCACCCCCAACCCTGTTTCATTTCAAGGCTTTTTACAGCGCAAAAGGTTTTTGTGAAGGCTTAAGGAGTTGGTCAGATAACAGATGGTAGTCTGGATGGACGGATTATGGACTTGCCCGAGTGTGCTGAATTCCTTCTTGAACAAATCTAAGCAACTTTAACCCTTTGACTCTGTCTGTCTCTGTCTGTCTTCTCTCTCTCTCTCTCTCTCTCTGTCTTCTTCTCTCTTCTCTCTCTCTCTCTCTCTCTCTCTCTCTCTCTCTCTCTCCCTCTGTCTGTCTGTCTGTCTCTGTGTTCTCTCTCCCTCTCTCTTCTCTCTCTCTCTCTTCTCTCTCTCTCTCTCTCTCTTTCTCTCTGTTTATCTCTCTCACTCTCTCTTCCCCTCCCTCCTTCTCGCTCTCTCTCTTCTCTCTCTCTGTCTCTTTCCCATTCCCCTCTCTCTCTCTATGTCTCTCTGTCTGTCTCTGTCTTCTCTCTCTCTCTCTCTGTCTTTCTCTGTCTGTCTGTCTGTCTCTCTCTCTCTCATTTCTCTCTCTCTCTCTCTTTCTCTCTGTTTATCTCTCTCTCACTCTCCTCTTCCCCTCCCTCCTTCTCTCTCTCTCTCTCTCTCTCTGTCTCTTTCCCATCCCCCTCCTCTCTCTGTGTGTCTCTCTGTCTGTCTTTGTCTCTGTCTCTGTCTCTGTCGCTGTCTCTCCTCTCTCTCTCTCTCTCTCTCTCTCTCTCTCTCTCTCTCAGTCTCTCTTGTTTACCGATTATGCTGCTCTGTCGGGACGGCAACCGATAATTGTCAATTGTTGGCGACAGCTGAGTTACTCGACACGAGCGTACAGAGAAACATGACGCTTGCTTGCCACTCCCAATACAAACAACTCTAAACATGTGATGACCTCCTGGAGCGATTCTGGAATAGAAATGGCCTCCATGCTAACAGCCACCACAAAGCTTATATAAACAACACGCACTATACCAGGTCTCCTTAGATTTTATTTTTACTTTTGTGCAACTAAAAGTGACACAAGACAAAAACGAAACAAACCAAAAACAAAACAAACACAAAGACTTTTTTTGTTGTTTAACGATTTGACTTCCTTACCCTATCCATCAACTGCAAAGCCTTAACTCTTTGACTCCCTCACCCTATTCACCAGCTTCCTTCAGGAAGGGAGGGAGTCAAAGTGTGAAGTTTTTGCTTTGCTAGCATGGTTGACAATGCAGAATGCTGATGGACAAGGTATGGGAATCAAAAGGTTAAGTTTTTGCTTTGCTGACATGGTTGACAATGCAGAATGCTGGTGGACAGGTTGAGGGTGTCAAAGGGTTAAGTTTTTGCTTTGCTAGCGTAGTTGACAATATGGGATGCTGGTGGACAGGGTGTGGAAGTCAAAGGTTAAGTTTTGCTTGTGGCAGGTTGACAATGCAGATATGTGGACAGAGTGAGGAGTCAAGGTTGAAGCAATTGGAAGAT
Organism: Monoplex corrugatus; assembly: GCA_030674185.1. Classification (NCBI taxonomy): domain Eukaryota; kingdom Metazoa; phylum Mollusca; class Gastropoda; order Littorinimorpha; family Ranellidae; genus Monoplex; species Monoplex corrugatus. The sequence goes on from JAPXFY010000016.1 coordinate 71,179,395, forward strand.
CTGGTTTGATTCACGTGGAAACCCTCCATCCTCCCCCCCCCCACCCCCTGGTGGATACAAGGGTGGAGATCTTTCTCATCTTCCAAGTCAACATACGTGCAGATCTGCCATTAGCCTAACGTCCATTCGTGTGTGTTCGCGTGCAGTCTTTCAATTATGCCTGTTAAAGATCCTGAAAGTTGTTAGTTAGTTAGTTAGGCCGATCTCCCGATCGAGCCTCTGTGACGTACTCCTTCCACTTGCTTCTGTCCAACATAGCTGCTTTGATCTCATCGATGTTTTCGAGGTCAGTGTCCTTTTGAGAAGATCAATGAAGTCTGTTGTCTTCCTTCCCCTGTTCTCTCTTCCTCCAGCTGGCTGCAACAGTACATGTTATGAAGCAACTTCCTCTGGATGTCGCATACAGTGACCGGCTAGGCGAAGCCTACGTGTTCTTATCTTGTCACTAACTTTAGGGAGGTATCCATATAGCTCTTCGTTAGTCATGTGCTGCTTCTAAGAGACATTTAATGCCATCCTCAACATGCGAGTATACGTCCCATCAAGACTCTTTTCCATCTGCTTTGTTAAGGTCCATGTTTCCGAAAGTTGTATCAATCGCTGGCTCGTGGAAACACCAAAAGACTCAGAATGCGAAAAATGGCAAGTTTGAAAATTAAGATGGCCTTCAAGTTTTTACAAGTGATTCTACCGTTGGAAGATGAAGTGAAGTGTCATTATCATCGTCATTGTCATTATGAACCAACACACACACACACACACACACACACACACACACACACACACACACACACACACACACACACACTCACACACACCACACACCACACACGTACACACACACACACACACACACACACACACACCACACACACACACACACACACACACACACACACACACACACACACACACACACACACACACACACACACACACACACACACACACACACACACACACACAAATAGAACTAGAACGCGTATTTGACGTAACAAAACACAAAACATGACAGGTGCAAATTTTTGGCCA
>JAPXFY010000016.1:71187926-71190426 GCA_030674185.1 Monoplex corrugatus
CGTGGAGGATCATTACCAACTAGTTCAGAGTAAAAACGTAAACAGGAAACCAGGTGTGGCGGCAAACCTTTGCTATCAATTTCCTTTTTTATCCCAACCCCCCTCCCCCACCTCGCCGCAGGTTGGATGCTGAGGGCTCTTTTAGTATAATTAGTATCCCCACCTTCTGGAAAATCTGTGCCAGAAATGTTCTCTTTTCTGTCACCCTCTTTGTTTGTTTCTTTCTTTCTCCTTTGCTTTCTGTCATTTCTTCCTATTATTTTCTGCCTTGCTGGTCCAGTCACCTGTATGTGTTCGATAAAGTCTTACGTACTTTCTGTTAGGATTGATAATTGGGTACATGTATTAAGTGCATTTTTGGTTCTAGGGAAATGAGATATACCGAAGCAATTTTAGGTAATTTAGGCCCGTTTTTATGTACGATTTAGTGTCCGTTAGTTATGTTCACATTTGTATTTATCAAAGAAATAAAAGGAGAGCAGGGAGAATTTATATATTAACCAAGGACATAACTCTTGAGAGTCACGTAGGAATTATCTCCCATGTTATGAAACTTCTCAAATCTACATAGTTTGCCCTACCCATTCAGCTAGCATAGAAGCAGATACAAATACTCCTCTTGAGGAGTGTTCTGAGCTTACAGTTTTTGTGCTCTGTATCTGCTTCTATGCTAGCTGAATGGTAGCGCAAACTATGTTAGATTTGAGAAGTTTCACAACATGGGAGATAATTCCTACGTGACTCTCAAGAGTTATGTCCTTTGGTTGATTTGTATTTACGTATGTGTGTGTTTTAAATCCCGTATGATAAATTTAGTCGGAGTGGTCAACGCCAGGGCATTGCTGGAATGCTTTGATGTGTGTACTTACTTTTCTTTTCTTGTTTTTTTTCCTTGCTGAAGTACTATGTTTTGAAATGGTTATAACCCTAATATGGCTATACGCAGTCGGCTTGGCTTTAAAGAAAAGTAACAATAACAATAAAAGTATACGGTTTGCTTTTCATCAACAACCAAAACAAATCCAGATCTGATACGTTCAAGGTTTCACTAACCTTAATGAAACATTAAATGAAATAAACACTGAGGTAAAATAAGGACAATAGAGGATTATCACTTTCAGGTAAAGTAAGGACAATAGAGGATTATCACTGTCAGGTAAAATAAGGACAATAGAGGATTATCACTGTCAGGTAAAATAAGGACAATAGAGGATTATCACCACAGTGAAAACGAAAGTTGAATTTCGTCAGACGTTCTTGAGAAAGTTCTGTCCAGACACCTTCTTCAAAAAAAAAATGTGAAGTTTAGGTCGGGATGTCCTTGACTTTGGCGCCATGACTTGAAAATTTATGCAGTCATGACTGTTAAACAATCTACACATTTGAATTGAAATTTGTTGAAGATGAATTCGCACGCTTTTAAAGAAACATTGTTGCCATACTTGTCCCAGGTATCAGATGAAGTTTGATGTGACTTTTGGCTTCTTTATGAGATGTATGCGTGATTTCTGTATGACCTGCCTGTTTGTATTTGAATGTTTGTCTTACATATAATTGTAAATGACTGTAAAGTCATGCGCATAGAACTTTTGATGAAGATGTAAGTGTTTTGCATGTTTTGAATTTTGAGTCTCATGTGGATAATCTTGCTTTGCTAATGCGTTTATCGTTGACCTTTTACTGAGAGAGAATACAAATAAACAAACAAACAAATAAACAAACAAGCAACCACCACCAACAACAACTAAAATTTAAAACTGTATAAATTAAACGACCTTATATTGTTTAAGAAAACATAACAGACTAATAGATATGGTGTATGTACATGATTTTTGCTCAATCATTGCATACACATCTTGTTCATTTTTTCAGTGATATTGTAATAGTGTTCAGCAAATATTGTATTTATTTGTGTTTTGTCACAAAAGAATTTTTAAAAAGTTTGAGAAAAAAATTGTTGAAGATCGTCTAGAAACAGCTGGGAAAATGTTGTTAATGCATTTTGTCAAAGAGACAAAAAAAAAAGAGAAAGAGACAGTTTTCCGGTCGATGACCTGAAACAGCCTGCCTTGAAAGACGGTCGATGGCCTGAAACAATCTGCCTTGAAAGACGGTCGATGCCTGAAACATCTGCTTGAAAGAAAAAAGAAGGAAGGAAACTGAAAAATGTGACAGGCTTATGGCCCACGTGAAATCACAGTACACTGTTGGGATTCATGATGTCTGTTTGACTGAGTACCACCGCTAATGTCCTTACTTTTTCCCTTCTGTGCCCGGCCCTTGTGAAGACAAAAGCCGGTGCTGAAACGTTTTCCCAAGTGGCAGACTTCTGTCTTTGTAATCTGACTTTACCCTTGTGACTACTGCACCCTGTTCACCAGCATTCTGCATTTCCAACCATGCTAGCAAAGCAAAAACGTAACCCTTTGATTCCCTCACCCAATCCACCAGTTTGAGTTTTTGCAGTTGGTGGATAGGGTGCAGGAGTAAAAGGATTAAG
>JAPXFY010000016.1:71205426-71207926 GCA_030674185.1 Monoplex corrugatus
GAGCTGTGCCTTTAGAAAAAGAAAAGTTCGTTGATTTCCTGTGATATCTGTCGACAGTCAAGATAGGAGATATATCATAAGATTCCATTTGTATAAACAGGAAGAAACAAAGTGTTCACTTATCTCCTGGTAACAGCAAAAGATTATGAAACTGCTAACGTCTATCAGTGGACAGACCTGATCCTATAGCACACATGGACAAAAACGTGCATGCATGCACGTACGCATGCACACACCATACATGTACACATACATGCACACACACACCCACACACCACACACACACACACACACACACACTCACGCGCGCACGCACACTCACACACACACACATACACAGATACACATACACACACAGATACACACACACAGAGATACACACACACACACACACACACACACACAACACACACACACACACACACACACACACACACACACACACAGATATATATATATACACACACAGAGACACCCACACACCAGAAACATTGAATGTTTTGTGGGACAGAAGATAACAGCTAGTCATATTATTTTCATTTATCTATTTTTATTTATTTTTCTATTTATTTTTATTTACTTATTTATGTATTTATTTATTTATTATTTATCTATTTATTTACTTATTATTCATTTATTTACTTATTTATTTATGTATTGTGTGTTATTTGTTTATTTATTTGTTTGTTTTATTTATTATTTACTTATCATTTATTTATTTATTCGTTAACTTATTCGTTTATTTTTTAGCCATTTATTTGTTTATTTGTATATTCATTTATTTATTTATTTATTTATTCATTTATTTCTGATTTATTTTTGCATGAAGATACAACGATACATTCCAACACTTTAAATAATACAATGTACGAAGTATTCTAATCATTATCATTAATACAATAACATGCACATACACACACACACACACACACACACACACACACACACACACACACACATACACACACACACACACACACACACTTACACACACACACACACACAAACACACACAAACACATACACGAACACACACACAAACACATTCATAGACATACATAAACACCTTCGGTCGATATAAAATACCTTCACCTTTTAAAAAAAATTGAAGATTAAAAAAGACACAGACAGAGAGAGAGGGGAAGAAAGAAAGAAAGAAAGAAAGAAAGAAAAATGAAAGAAAAGATAAAAGAAGGAAAGAACGAAAGAAAGATAAAAAGAAAACGAAAGAAAAAAAGAAAAAAAAAGAAAGAAAGAAAGAAAAAAGAATGAAAGAAAGAAAGAAAAAGAAAGAAAAGAAGAAAAAAGAAAGAAAAAGAAAAAAGTAACGAAAGAAAGAAAAAACAAAGAAAAAGAAACAAAAAAAAGAAAGAAAGAAAGAAGAAAAAGAAAGAAAAAGAAAGAAAAGAAAAAAGAAAAGAAAAGAAAGAAGAAAGAAAAAGAAGAAACAAAGAAACAAACAACAAAGAAACAAACCAACAAAGAAAGAAACAAGCATAGAAAGAAAGAAAGACTATTACCAGACGAAATCTTAGACTGCTCCATCCGCCGCAGAAAGTCTCATGACGAGACAGAAACTAATGTATGGAGGTGCCAAATTAAGCCACACTGATGATGAGATTGGGTTTTTTATATTGTTGTTAATGCATCTGGTTTCTTCTTCATCACACACTGTAACCAATTCTTATGAAACAAAGAAAAAGCTGATAGAGCATTTAACCAATGCTTATGAAAGAAAGAAAAAGCTGATAGTGCATTTTCTCTGAGGCAAAAAATAGGCTTGAAAGAAATACACACACACACACACACACACACACACACACACACACACACACACACACATACATACATACACACACGCGCACACACACACACATACACAAGCACGCACACAGGCACACACACACACACATACACACACACACGCACGCACGTACGCACGCACACACTTCTATACATCAGAACGTAGGCATACATGAAAAAACGAGAGAGAGAGAGAGATAGACAAGCAGACAGATAAACACAATGTTGATCGATCGATTGATTGATTGAGTGATTGATTGATTGGTTGGTTGGTTGGTATGTTGGTTGGTTGGTTGATTGGTTGGTTGGTTGGTACATACATATATACATACATACATACATATATACGTATGTATGTATGTATGTATGTAGGTATGTATGTATATATGTAAGTGCGTATATACATGCATACAAACATATATGCATACACACTACAGTGGAAACCTGATATAACAGGGATGATGGGACCAAATCAAAATCCCTGTTATATCAGATCCCTGTTATATCAGATATCAAGGGAAATAAGGACTGATCAACTAACTCTTGACTTTTGTAAATCATGGAAAGATAAACAGTAGATCTAGGCCTAGATTGGTCTGGTGTAAGTGTGCAGTAAGCTTACAAACTGAATGATGGCGCAGTCAGTCACTGACTCAGTGGCCTCAGGCCTACACGCTTGCGCACGCATCACGCTCGC
>JAPXFY010000016.1:71212926-71215426 GCA_030674185.1 Monoplex corrugatus
TTCGTTCGTTCTTTCTTTCTTTCTGTATTTCGTTCGTTCGTTCGTTCGTTCGTTCGTTCGTTCTTTCGTTCGTTCGTTCGTTTGTTCGTTCGTTCGTTTGTTTTTTCTTTCTTTCTTTCTGAATTTCTTTCTGTATTTCTTTCGTTCGTTCGTTTGTTCGTTTGTTCGTTGTTTCGTTCGTTCGTTCGTTCGTTCGTTCGTTCTTTCTTTCTTTCTTTTTTTTCTTTCTTTCTTTCCTTCCTTCTTTCTTTCTTTCTTTCTTTCTTTGTCTGTTTGTTCATAAGTTTATTTCTATCAATAGTATATATGCACCTAAATGTACGTGCAAGAAGCGGACATATAAAAACACGTCCCTTTTTGCTTCCTTCTTTCGTAGACACGAGATTAATAGCTTGAAATATGTAAATATTCACGGTGTGAAGGAAACCTTGACATCACACAGCATTTCTCCTCTTGATGCCTTCCTGCTGGCTGTAGATCGTCAGTTATCTATTTCTTTCTGTCACTCCCATGATCAGTTAAGCGTGTAGAAGTTAACAAGAAACATCACGACGGTGCGGGCGGGACCCAGAGCACCAATGCCTCGCCACTCTCCGGACAGTCAGCTCCCGACGCCAGTTGATGGTCATTTCATCCAGGAAAGCGTGTGTGGGGGGGGGTGGAGGCTGTCCATGTGTTGCATGACCCATTCGGACCCAGTCATCAGTTACCTTGTTTATAAACCGAATGGCAAGGTGGGGAGATGACAAACCCGGGGACACAGCCACACAAAGCGCACCAACCAGGTCCAGCCCAGCCTCTGGACAAGAGAGAATGGAAGACCCCTCTCTCGCCCCACTCTGGTCTTCATCTCTCTTTCGGGCAGCCCGCCCTGCCACTAGCTCGCACAGCTGTCAGCACCTTTCCCCTTACTATAGTCTCGAAAATGAAAGGGACCTACAAAACCTTGTGAATGTACTAGAAATAGAAAGCAAAGGTAAGGGGTTGGAACTAAAGAGCAGAAAGACTGAAGTCATGGTGATCAGTAAAAAACATGAAATCCCCTCATGCAAAATAACAGCAAATAGCACAACCTTGACACAGGTTGATGAATTCAAATACCTGGGAACGATCATTTCACCAGACGGCAGATGCACATCAGAAATAGCCGGCATAATCGGCCAAGCCAAAACAGCATTCAAGAAGATGACAAGCATTCTTACCAACAAATGCCTATCAATTATCATCAGGAAGAGAGTTCAATTTATATAGAACGAATACTGCTGTACGGATGTAAGGCGTGGACAGTCAACAAGCAAAGCCAGAACAAGATTGAGGCAGCCGAGATGTGGTTTCTAAGAAGAATGTTGAGATTTCCATGGACAGCAAAGAAAACAAACGAGACAGTCTTGATGGAGGCAGACACAAATAGATCATTCCTAAGGAAGCTTAGGAAAAGACAGGCAACACTTATAGGCCATTTTATGAGGAAGGGGGATTTGGAGCACCTGGTCACAACGGGAAAGCTGAAGGGAAAGAGAGCACCAGGTAGACCCAGGGAGAAAATGCTGGACGGACTTGCAGAGTGGCTGAAGACGAGGAGGGTGGAGGATATGCTTGAGGCAACAAGAGATAGAGACAGATGGAAGTCCATGATCGTCAACGCTATGCGGCAGGACACCTGATGATGATGATGATGATGATGATGATAGTTTCGACAGTTAGCAGTCGGAAGCTCCCAACGTTGCCTAATTTCGACCACAGAGGTTGTTTCAACGGCCGCGAAAATGGCCAGATATGATGTTCCAGACACAGCCCATTCTGCTATTTAGCAATATCTGACATGCCCCGAACAGGATCCCAAGTTTGCCGTCTTTCCAAGCACCCAGAAGAAATAATAAATAAAGACATAATAAGCGGCTAAACTATTAAGAGTTATGTCAAGCTGATCAATACAATCATCATTTGAACATGCAGATGAATAGTCGACTCTGCCACGCTTCGTATGATAGAAACTTTCTTAAAGTCTGCCCCCATCCCACCCCACCCGCCCTTGGACGCAAAACACCTGAGTTCGATTCTATTACTGGACAGGGATTTTTCTTACTCCCTTCCCCCCCCCCCCCCCCCCTCGTCTACCACACCTCATTTTCCCTTTCAAGTAGAGGGTTGAGTGGTGGATCTGGGTGCTAGTATTTCAGCTCAGACTATAAACGCAGGTCCCACGTACAGCGTGAATTCAGCGAACGTAAAAGACTCCAAAGCAACAAACAAAACAGTTGTCTCTGACAAAGTTCTGCAGAAAAATTCCATGAATTTCAGTTTCAGTTTCAGTTTCAGTTTCTCAAGATGACGTCTCCGCGCTCGGGACGAATTCCATATGCACTAACGTTACAGGTGCTACGTGTATGGTGATCATGGCACAAGTCTTGATTTAAGCCTGCACATAAATCCATGAGCAAACCACCATTGTTAGAGGTGAACGACAACACACGCACACTAGAAAACAAAACGAAAACAA
>JAPXFY010000016.1:71222926-71235426 GCA_030674185.1 Monoplex corrugatus
CATTTGTCTTGACTCAATAATCAGTTCTAAACTAGATAATAAATAATTTCATTAAGTTTCAGGATACAAAATAACCTGGGAGCATTTTTCGTTCAACACTTTTTTAACCTAAATTTGGCCAAAAGTGTGTGGTATATTACCACCTTCACAAAATGACGTCCAATGTTATTGTTTATGTCCGTTACAGAAAGTATACTGATTTCCATTTACATATTCATTTCTTTGTCATTTTGATAAATACGATTACTGCAGTCAACCGTTTATGTTAACCCTTTGATTCCCGCATCCTATCCACCAACTGCAAAAACTTAATCCTTTGACTCCCTCACTCTATCCACCAGTATTGAAGCTGATGGGTAGGATGAGGGAGTCAAAGGGTTAAGTTTTTGTTTTGCTGGCATGGTTGACAATGCGGGATGCTGGTGGACAGGGGTACGGGAGTAAAGGGTTAATTGCATTGTGACTCTTGGTGTTCATGTTATCCCTGTCAAGCAATATACACATTCTTGTTTGTTTTGTATGGACAGTGCTTTTGAATTGTTCCTTGGATAAATAGTTGTATTATTATTACTTATATCATTATATATATTATTATTATTATTATTTTATTATTATTATTATTATTATTATTATTATTATTATTATTATTATTGTTTGTTATGTTTATTTATTCATTATTATATTATTATTATTATTATTATCATCATCATTCATTATTCATCATTATCATTATTATTGTTATTTTTATTTATTATTATTATTATCATTATTATTATTATTATCATTATTATTAGTATCATTATTATTATTAATCATTATATATATGTATGTTGTTGTTATTGTTTTTATTAATATTATGTTTTATATCATTATTATCATTACTGTTACTAGTGTAGTAGTAGCAGTTTTAGTAGTTGTGTTGTAGTAGTAGTTTTGTTGTTGTTCCTACTGTTATATATTAATATAATATTATCATTGCTATTTGTATTGTTGTTCATGTTGTTATAATATTATCATTAACTTGTTAATTATCATTATCGATTTAAATTTTATCATCATCATTATCATCATCATTATTTTTGTTAGTATTGTCATTATTATTGTTGTTGTTATTGTTGTTTTTGTTGTTGCTGTTGTTGTTGTTTACAGATTCATAGATTCATATATATATATTGTTTATGTGGAAGGGAACCAGAGACTCAGGAAAAGCTGGCAGTGACAGTGTCTTGTTCTAATTACGAACATGGCGCAGGAAGTACAGTAACCTGTTCCGCCCCTGCAGTTCGCACTACAACATAGGCGACAGGAGAGTACGGTGAGGTGGTGTGTGCGTGTGTGTGTGCTGTTATGTTTGTGTGTTGTGGTTGTGTGTGTTGTGTGTGTTGAGTGTGTGTGTGTGTGTTTGTGTGTTTTGTGTTGTGTGTGTGTGTGTGTGTGTGGTGGGGTGTGTGTGTGTGTGTGTGTGTGTGTTGTGTGTGTTGTGTGTGTGTGTGTGTGTGTGTGTTTGTGTGTGTGTGTGTGTTTTGTGTGTGTGTGTTTGTGTGTGTGTGTGTGTGTGTGTGTGTTGTGTGGTGTGTGTGTGTGGTGTGTTTGTGTGTGGTGTGTGTGTGTGTGTTGGTGTGTGTGTTGTGTGTGTGTGTTGTGTGGTGTGTGTGTGTGTGTGTGTGTGTTTGTGCGTGTGTGTGTGTGTGTGTGTGTGTGTGTGTGTGTGTGTGTGTCGTGTGTGTGTGTGGTGTGGTGAGTGAGTGAGTGAGTGAGTGAGTGAGGTGTGTGTGTGTTTGTGCGTGGTGTGTGTGTGTGTGTGTGTATGTGTGTGTGCGTGTATGTGTTGTATGTGTGTTGTGTGTGTGTGTGTGTGGTGTGTGGTGTATGTGTACGTGGTATGTGTGTGTGTTTGTGTGTGGTGTGTTTGTGTGTGTGTGTGTGTTTTTTGTGTGTGTGTATGTTGTGTGTTTTTGTGTTGTGTTGTGTTGTGTTGTGTTGTGTTGTGTTGGTTTGTGAGTGTGTGGTTGGTGGGTGGGTGTGGTGTGTGTGTGTGGTGTGGTGTGGTGTGTGTGTGTGCGCGTGCGTGCGCGATGCGCATGCGTGCGTGCGTGTGTGTGTGTGTGTGTGTGTGTGTGTGTGTGTATGTGTGTGTGTAACACAACACAACGCAACACACAACACACACACGAACATGATCGTTTCACAGGAAGCTATAACACAGTTTTCGCAAGGTAGATTCGAACCTGTGCACTCTGAAAAAAATAATATCTCCACCTCTATGCCTTCCAAATGGCAGAATATATATAACCACAAAATGACCGAACCTTCGTTAGAACAACCAATTTCTTCTGAGAAAAAAAAGTACAAATAAATCTGATTGTATTATTGTTTGCTTCCTTAATATTTGAGAGTGAAAAATTCTGTTATTGAAACGCAGGTTGGTAAGTCTGTTAATAAAACATGGATGGGTAAGTGTGTTATCAAAACGTGGGTGGGTAAGTCTGTTATTAAAATGTGGGTGGGTAAATCTGTTATTAAAATGTGGGGGGTTAATTCTGTATCAAAAGTGTGAGTGGGTAAGGTCTGGTATTAAAACGTGGGAAGGTGTAAGTCTGTTATTAAAAACGATTGTGTGTGGGAATATGTTATCAAATACGTGGGAGTGGGAACGGATGTCTATTAAAACGTGGGGGGTAAGTGTTATTTAAAAATGGGTAACTGTTATTAAAACGTGGGTGGGTAAATCTGTCATCAAAACGTGGGTGGGTAAATCTGTCATCAAAACGTGGGTGGGTAAGTCTGTTATTAAAACGTTGGTGGGTAAGTCTGCTATTAAAACGTGGATGGGTAAGTCGTTATTAAAACGTGGGTGGGTAAGTCTGTTATTAAAACGTGGATGGGTTATCTGTTATCAAAACGTGGGTGGGTAAGTCTGTCATTAAAACGTGGGTGGGTAAGTCCGCTATTAAAACGTGGGTGGGTAAGTCTGTTATTAATACGTGGACGGGTAAGGATGTTATTAAAACGTGGGTGGGTAAGTCTGTTATTAAAATGTGGGTGGTAGTATGTTATTAAAACGTGGGTGGGTAAATATGTCATTAAAACGTGGATGGGTAAGTCTTTTATTAAAACGTTGGTGGGTAGGTGTGTTATTAAAAACGTGGATGGGTAAGTATGTTATTAAAATGTGGATAGGTAAGTATGTTATTAAAACGTGGATAGGTAAATCTGTCATTAAAACGTGGATGGGTAAGTGTGTTATTAAAACGAGGGTGGGGTTAGTCTCTTGTTAAAACGTGGGTGGGTAAACCTGTTAGTAAAATGTTGGCGAGTAACTACAAAATTGTGAAGCAGCTTGACTTCGCCTGCTCCAAATCTATCAGAAAGTGGGCGGATATATTCTGTTCGAAGATGGAAGACTGGGGTGCTGGATGATATGAAGGGGAAGTGATCTGTCAGTGCCACCTATTACTCAATTCCAGAAATCAGAACCACATTTTAAGTGCCGTGCTCACACGCAAACCCCCAATCCAGCATGAAAGAACTCGAGCATGCGCGCACATGATCTCTTATCATCTCACCTTGACCCCCACCATCTCACACCGCGTCCCTCTCCCCCATGACCGTACCCCCCTCTACCCCTCCATCCGCCCAATTCTCTCGACCGCACACATAAACTGACAGAAATAATCGTAACTGATGGAAAGTTTAACCCTTTGACTCTCACAGCCTGTCCACCAACTGTAAAAACTTAACCCTTTGGCTCCCTCACCCTTTCCACCAGCTTCCTGCAGGAAACTGGTGGAGAGGGTGAGGGAGACAAAGGATTAAGTTTTTGCTTCATTAGCATGGTTTCCAATGCAGGAAGCTGATGGATAAGGAGAGGGAGTCAAAGGGTTAAGTTTTTGCTTTGCTAGCATGGTTGACAATGCAGGAAGCTGGTGGATAGGGTGAGGAAACCAAAGGGTTAAGTTTTTGCTTTGATAGGGTTGTTAGTAATGTGGGGTGCTGGTGGACTGGGTGCGGGAAGCTGGTGGATGGGGTGAGGGAGTTAAAGGGTTAAGTTTTTGCTTTTCTAAAAAGGTTGACATTGCAGGATGCTGGTGGATAGGGTGCGGAAGTCAAAGGGTTGAATGATTCCCATCTCCACCCAGCATCAACATATTTTTCTAAAAGACATAGTTTATAATAATGAATACAATTTGTTGCATTAGGAGTCTTGTATTTCTAAGTCGCGTTTAATGGGTTTACATTTTCAGTGGATGACATTGAAGAGAAAAGGGAAAAACTGAGACAGTCTCGTCATAAACTTTCTCGTCATGATTAGGACAAGTATGAGGTGTAATGGTTATCGCGACCAAAATATTCACTTTTGTCCATTCACGAATACATAACGAAACATTTCTGTCTTGTATCTATGTATCCAATATTATCCAAAAGATACAAAATTATCCATAAATAAATGACATATCATTTTTGACATGTTTATATTTTAATTGATATCTTTGAGACCAGAAAATCCCGACTGTGTCTATGCTGCTATAGCCTATAATATATCCAGGACTTCTTGCTTAGCTTAATCTTTTGAACAGAAGTGATATAGATTTTTTGGTAAAAGAACGAAACCGTTAACGACTAAATTCCATTTATTGGATAAACTTACCCAACCCCCCCTCCTCCTTGGGATGCCGGGGGCTCTTTCAGTATAAATAGTATCCCCACCTTCTGGAAATTTAGTGCTAGAAATTTCCTCTTTTCTGTCATTCTCTTTGTTTCTTTCTCCATCTTTTGCTTTCTGTCATTTCTTCCTATCATCTATCATTTTTTGCTTTGCTAGTCCATTCACCTGTATATTGTGTTCAATTAATTCTTGCGTACTTTTTCTTAGGATTGATATTTGGGTACATGTATATTAAGTGCTTTTTTGGCTCGAGGGAGGTGAGATATGCGGAAGCAATTTTACGTAATTTAGGCCCGTTTTATATATATAATAATTACAATATTTTAATATATGTTTTAGTGTCCTTAGGTGTGCTTAAATTTGTATTCAGGTGTTCTTTTTAGATCCCCTGTGCAATAGATTGGACGGAGTGGTCAACGCCAGGGGCATGCCCTTAGATTATGTGCGCGAATGCATTCATATGTGTACTTAATTTTCTTTTCTTCTTTTTACCTGTTGAAGTATTGTATGTTTCGAAGCAGTTATAGTCCTGATATGGCTCTACAGTCGGCTGGGCTTTAAACAATAATAACAATAACAATTTATCCAAAAATCAAAACCTACAAACAGCATATTTCTGTTGCCATCTTTCACATTTGTGCAAAGTTAGGCCGGTTACCGTGGTGCAGTGGTTAGCCCAATGGACCACCGACTGGAAGCTTGTAAGTTCGAATCCCCATCAGTCCCTACAAAAATCATTGGCAGATTTTTCGACTCTAACCGGCTCCTACCCATTGAGGGTGTTGCTCAAACGTTCTGACTAGCACCGCAGGTGTCTGTATCTTTCGGGCCCAGTTGACGTCAGGATATATTATGATAGTAAGCGTAGAGCACAGCCTTGTCACGCAGTCTCAATCCTAAATGGAACACCATAGCATCATGATTATCATCTTCATCGACATCATCATCATCGCATTACAAAACTGTGCTAGCTTCTGTAGTTATTAACACATTCCGTACCGCGTCACGAGATCCTCGTGACTCAACTTTCTCTCTCCGTGGACCGCGTCACGAGGATTTCGTGCCCTGAACCGTAGTTTCAGTTTTGAGTATATGAATAGAAAATGACCGCATTGCTGACGTGAATCCTTTTCCGGCAAAGGGAGTATACTCTTGTCATTTCCTTTTTGCGTTTTCACGACACTTGAAGCGCAAAAATTGCAAAAAACAGGCGTAATTTGAGTGTTTCTGAAGTCTCTCTCTTAACATTACTTGGTCTTAGTTTAATACAGTGACCTATTTTCTTGGTAGGAAAAGGGTTAAGGTGGCGTAGAAAATGGAACGAAAAAAAAGGTGAGCGCAGAGGTAATCTCCCTGAGTGCCATGATCCTTAACAAAGTTAGGTATAGATTCCTTCATAAGTATCTAATGCATCTTTGGGAACACACTTTCGTTTATTTAGCCATCATTATAAAGAGGAGGGCGTGTATGTATTCAAACTTACAGAATTACGGGGAAAAAAGCCTCCTAAAATTATATACCTTCAGAAAACTCTGGATCGGATTTTCACACAAACAGCTGAGATTTCATTTCTTTTCTTATTGCATACATTTTTTTTTATTTGTTTTGTTGTTTCTTCTTGTTGTTGTTTTCGCATTCTCTATTACATTGACCCAAAATATGAGCCATGCTTAACTAGACTTAAATATTAAGGAGTGGCTAAATTTTGTGGTCAGTCTGTGTTTTCATTGATATCTGTCGTATAGGATGTAATACTTTTTTAATCAATGCCTGATATTTTGTTGTGGGTTTTTGACATCCTTTATGAAAAGTGGTTATTTGTATATTTTCTTGCCTATTCGTTGATGTGTTTGCCTTATACTTTTGAACTCTAATTTGTTTCATAAAATACACACACAGACACATACACACACACACAAACACACGTGCACGCGCGCACGCGCGCACGCACGCACGCACACACACACACACACATAAATCACACAAAACTGTTTTTAATCCGATACGAATTTGATAGAATATATGACTCTAAACGAATTCGAATTTAGAGACAAGAAGAATTCATATTTCGGGTGACGTAACCTAAAAACTTGGTCTAGTGCATTATATGTTAAAAGATCTGGTCACTGATTCAGATTTGGTAAAGGACACCATTTGTAAGCACGTTAGGAACAAAAGGTAACATATTGTGTATGCGCCAGCACACCCACACCCACACCCACACCCACACCACTGGCTTGGGCATTCTAAACCTTCGGCCATTACCACGATCACAGCTAATTGTAAAAGAGATTTAAAAAAAACAGCAAACCTCGTTAAAAGTAGGCGCCATCATGAAGGAAGAGTTGGTGTTGTTGGCCATGAAATCTTCAAAAGGCACCAGAGAGCTGTTTTCGGAAATGACGTACGTGACATCCCTCAAAGTTCGTGACGTCACTTCCGGCAGCGGTGTCCTCTGGGCATGGCGTTTCAACAGGATGTAATAGGCTGCCTCCACGATCACTGTAGTGTTGGTTTCCAATGGGGCACCCATCGTCCGTCACACAGTACGTATGTTTAGTGTTTCTGGGGCACGTTAGAAATCAGGAGCACAGCTTTTGGTTTCCTTTTTTTTTCTGTATGTTTGTTTGTTTGTTTGTTTCTTGTTTCGTTTCTCTTTTTGTTTCTCTGTTCTACTTCACCCTTGTTTCTTTCACAATTCTCACATGACTATTGCTGAAGATTCAAGGAAAGTAAACCATATATCATCATTTTTTGTGGCATATTTCTTTCGTGCTGTTGTTGTGAAACATGAAGAAACTGAAACGCAACACATCTTCAATGTTGGTCACAGCATATATACTTTGTAAACAAAACAAGCAACAACAAAAAACGTTCAATAATTTAAATCATTGCCACAAACTGATATGGAGTTCTTCCCTATCAATCGAAGATGCCTGACCAAAACCATCATCTTTCTCACACAGGCTTGTTTCAATGTGAACAAGAGAATTTGGCTTCGCATGAAATGTTGTCTTGTATCAGCCTTTGCCATAGATCCATAGATGTCTATCGCACAAACTCGATCTTTGCCAGATATTCAGCAAGCTGAACATCACCCTTTGCTTCTTCTCACTTACCTATGTCTGATCGTTCGTAGATGCCAAAATTTAACGAAATCCACATGTAACCACCGTCAGCCACCCACACAACACAGGTGGTTGCTTGGTACACATTGAAACGGACCTATACATTCCATTTATATCACCATTTCAAACTCGATCAGTCCTGGAGATTCAAACGAAGGCAAGTATCAGATAGTTTGTGTTGACCACCTGCCTCTCTCTCTCTCTCTCTCTCTCTCTCTCTCTCTCTCTCTCTCTCTCTCTCTCTCTCTCTCTCTCTCTCTCTATGTATATATATATATATATGTATATATAATATATATATATGTGTGTGTGTGTGTGTGTGTGTGTGTGTGTGTGTGTGTGTGTGTGTGTGTGTGTGTGTGTGTGTGTGTGTGTGTGTGGTGTGACCTCCCACCACGAAATCAGTCTTAACTCGCCGCGAAGTCAGTCGAACAGCACTAGGAGCTGAAAAGGTGACTGAGGGTCTATCTGGGGTGTTTTGGCTTTTTCTCAAAATTGATTTCTGTAGACTATAATCTATCCCCCACATAATTTTTTTTTCTTGGAAACATATTATTAATCAACTTAAATCGGTATTTTAATGCACTGATCGCAGCAGAAAGAATGCAATTTCCTACCAAAAGTACCTATTTTTGTAACCTGTACAGTACCCGCACATGTAATATACTGATGGAAAGCTCTATGGTGCACCTTTCAGATAATGACAGCGAAAATTAGAAACAAACCGGGTCAAAGCCACCAAACAAAGAAATTTATGGAAAATGTGTAGCAGAGCACACAAAAACTTTAGAGGCCGTTTTCTGAAAATGGCCGTCATACAACTTAATGACTTCAAACATACATAACTTCTACATTTTTTTTAGTACAAGCTTTGTTCAAGTACCAAAATAATCAGCATAATGTACACTTTCCAGTGATATGTATATCTCAAAATGCCCAAAATGCTAGTTAAGACTGATTTCGTGGTGGGAGGTCACATATATATCTGTATATATCATACATATATGATATATATATATATATATACATGTATAGACATATACATAGATATATGTATATAGATATATAGATGTATAGATATAAAATGTCGATACAGATATATAAATATGTATATGTATGAATATCCTCTCTCTCTCACTCCTCTCTCTCTCTTTCTTTCTTCCTTTCTTTCTCTTTCTTACTCTCTCTCTCTCACTACGTCTGTAAGTCTTTCTTTCTTTCTCTCTCTGTCTCTCTGTCTCTCTCTGTCTTTGACTTTCTCCCTCTCTCACTCTTTCTTTCTTTCTCTCTCTGTCTCTCTCTCTCTCTCTCTCTCTCTCTCTCTCTCTCTCTCAGTCACTTGATCTTTGAATTCAATACATCTATAACACCCCATCGATCAATTTCAGAGATTCAAAATCAAAACCTTCCATTGATGAGTCGGACGTTGAAAATCACACCCCCCCCCCCCCCCTCCTTCATTTTCACTCACTGTAGTTGAGTTTTATCAATACCTAAAGGCATTTCACCCCCTTCTCTATCGTTCCAACAGAGAACAGTGAATATTAACTGAAGCTCTTTCCTTTGATTCCAGAAAAGCGAATAATAACTTAAATCATTTTCAAAGACATTCAGAAAACAGCTAGATGTGTTTTGCTGACACTGGAACCACAAACCATAACATCTGTCCCCAGTAGTAGTTGCCGCGTTGTTGTTGTTGTGTAGTTGTTGTAGTTGTTGTTGTTGTTGTTGTTGTTGGGGTGAGCGTTGATCGTTGCATTGTTGTAAGTCCTCCTCGCTCTGTTTCCGTTTAATGACGTGTCTGGTTAGGTCAGTAACGTCAAGGAGCCAGGCCTGACATCTGTTGCCAGGGTCTTCAAACGTTCACCTCCATTTTCTTTCTCCACCTCTGTAAGTCTTCCGTGTGGTCGTGTAATGCTGTGTCATCATAATGGTTCCTGGTACTGCTTTTCTGTGGCTGAAACAACAAAACGAAATGAACAATTAAAACACGCACGCGCATACCATCTCGCAGCGCGCCGGCAAGAGCCCGCACGCCCACTCACATACATTTAGATACACACAAACATACACGCGTGCGCGCTCGCGCCACACACACACACACACACACACACCACACCACACAACACGTGCGCGCGTACACACACACATACACACACGCGTGCACGCACGCACGCACTCGCCATACACTCACAGACACAAACCTTCCTCTCTCTCACATACATGTGCATGCACACATATATAACACACACACACACACACACACACACACACATAGATACGCACGCACGCACGCACGCGCTCATACACACACTCTCGCTCTCTGTCTTATGTGTACATATATATATATATATATATATATATATATATATATAATTATGCAGGAACACACACACACGCTCACACACGTCTCTCTCTGTCTCTGTCTCTGTCTCTGTCTCTGTCTCTCTGTCTGTCTGTTTGTCTGTCTGTCTCTGTCTCTGTCTCTCTCTTTCTCTCTCTCTCTTTCTCCCTCTCTCTAATATACATGCAAGTCTCCTCCGCCCTCTCTCCTTTCCTCCCTCTCAATCCTCTCTCTCTCTCTCTCTCTCTCTCTCTCTCTCTCTCTCTTTCTTTCTTTCTTGCACTGGCGCACACACGCATACACACCCACAGAGACCAAGCAGGCAAACCAACAAACTTCACTTCATTTTCCGGACGTCACATTCTGCGCAATCCATCAGAAGGTCTGTAATTGTGTGGCTATTTTAAACCAGCCGTCGGTACAACATAATGGATGTGACAGGACATTAATGGACATCACGCACGCACGCACACACACACGCACATGCACACACATGCAGACACATACTCACACACACACATACTCACGCACACATATACTCGCACACGCACACACACATGCACAACATATACACACATACGCACATACACAAAAAATATAAAAACTCACACGTACATATGCCACACACACACAAATACAAACGCACACACACACACACAAACACCACACACACAGAGCTATATACACACGTACAGAAACACATACATGCACACACAAACACACACACAAGTACATAAACCACACACACCGCACGCACAGACAGACAGACACACACACACACACACACATGAGCGCGCGCGCGCACGCACACACTCACACACACACGCACTCACTCATAGACACACACGCAGACACACAGACACATACACACACAGGCACACGCACACACACACACACACACACGCGCCACACACACACACACACACACACACACACACACACACCTCATTCGCAACGCTTTGACTGACAGAGTGGCAGGCATGCCGAACAAGCAAACTTTTCCAAACAGACAGCAATAAAATGACAGAAAAGAAAATGTAGTAAACATGTGCCACAGTTGTGACTTGTAAGCCGTCTGAACAAACAAAACAATGTCAGACCATACCGATCTTTTACTTTTCCTACATACTGTAGCTAAACATGGACAACGTATCCAAAACAAGTGTGAAGACAGCGGCAGGGAAGTTTCAGTCTTTTTCTCAATTTTTTTGTATCTAGTGTTTGTTTGTTTGTTTGTAATCTTACGCTTGACAAAGGCCAGTTGGCCGAAAATTTGCGTCTGTCTTCTTTTGTTGTATTAAATACGCGTTCATATTCTTCTTTCGTGTTGTTGTTTTTTTTTCTGGTTCATGGACAACATATGCCAAACAAGAGCGAAAGTTGAACAACTTTCACTTGCGCTGCCTTCGCCACGTCCATGGCATCAAGTGAGCGACAAAATACGGAATGCCCAGGTCGTGCGCTGATCTCCCCACTATGCATACACTGCTCAGACAACGCAGGCTGCGCTGGCTTGGCCATCTGCGCCGGATGGAAGATGGCGGTGTCCCAAAGGATATCCTTTACGGTGAACTAGTTTCACGCAAAGATCTGTTGGCCGCCCCTAGCTACGATAGAAAGACGTCTGCAAGCGCGATATGAAAGCTCTGGACATGAACACAGAGAGCTGGGAAGACACAGCAGCCGATCGTAACAGATGGCGCAGCGTGCTCCAGAAACAACTCAGGTCGGGGGAAAAGAAGGTCCAGATCTTAGCTGAGGAACAGAGAGTCAGGCGGAAAGCGAGCTCCAGTGAAGACAAGCCCATGGCCAGCATCCATACGTGCATCCAATGTCGTAGAGGCAGCCTTTCCCGCATCAGCCTTACCAGCCACAGCCGACGGTGCTCCAGAGGCGTAAACTCGACTCGACACGACACTGGTGGGCATTATTCACGGTCGACGCCGACTGACGGAGGCCTTCTCTACTGTAGCTGTTTACTTGCAAGCCTCAACACCAAAAAACATAATCGGGCCATACTGATCTTTTGTCATTTCTTTCAACCTTTAAATTTCTCCCGATGTATGCATGTTCGTTGTTTTGCCCATACCGTTAAGGACCAAAAACACTTATTTGATGGGGGCTTCTCCCCTGAGACAGTTCTGTTGTTCCCCACAGTGTCTTGCTACTTTGACAATGACAATGACAATGACAATGACAATGATACTTTATTTTCCAATGGTAAAAGCTATTGGCTAGAAGTCATTTTTCAAACTTGTCGTTGCTGTTCTATATACATGACATTTGCAACAAGAACAGCTCAAGGAAAGATACATAATTATTGAATATTAAAATTAAGATAACATTACAATGACATAAAGGA
>JAPXFY010000016.1:71240426-71250426 GCA_030674185.1 Monoplex corrugatus
AATAAAAAGACAAAAGTGGGCACACAAATAAAAAGAAAAAAGTGGGCACACAAATAAAAAGAAAAAAGTGGGCACACAAATAAAAAGAAAAAAGTGGGCACACAAATAAAAAGAAAAAAGTGGGCACACAGATAAAAAGAAAAAAGTGGGCACACAAATAAAAAGACAAAAGTGGGCACACAAATAAAAAGAAAAAAGTGGGCACACAAATAAAAAGAAAAAAGTGGGCACACAAATAAAAAGACAAAAGTGGGCACACAAATAAAAAGAAAAAAGTGGGCATACAGATAAAAAGAAAAAACTGGGCATACAGATAAAAAGAAAAAAGTGGGCATACAGGAAATCTCCCTAAGTCGATGATCAAAAAAGAAAATAAATTAAATAGAATAGCGACAGCTATGCCTGTTAAACTTCACTCGTAAAGTTCAGCGCGCATGAAAGTTGCAGCGCACAAAAATGAGTAAATAAACAAATAAAATCTCATTTCAATCGATGCAGGTATTCATTATCTTTAAAGGTGTTTCGATCATCGGGTTTTTCCTTGGGATTTTCCTTCACGACTGGAAGACTGGTTGCGTCACTGCCGGGCCATAATTGAAGGTCCAATCATGTTACGTCGTTGATGGCTTAGAGACATTTGCTGGTGCCTGGCGTTTAATCTTCGTCATTGATGTCATCGATTGTGATGGGTGATGGTGATGGTGATGATGATGATGATGATGATGATGATGATGATGATGATGATGATGGTGGTGGTGGTGGTGGTGGTGGTGGTGATGATGATGACGATGACGATGGTGATGGTGATGATGATGATGATGATGATGGTGGTGGTGGTGGTGGTGGTAATGGTGGTGATGGTGGTGATGATGGTGATGATGATGGTGATGATGATATGATCATAATAATAACAATATGATAATAATGATGATAACATTGATGATAATAATAATGGAGATGATAATGATGATGGTGATGGTGATGGTGATGATGATGATAATAATAACAATAAAATAACAAATGACCCCAAAAAAAATAATGATAATAATCATGTACCCTTATGGTGCGCCTAACAAGGCTCTAGGCGCTAACAATTGTACAATACGAAAAGAAACGACTACATACACACACGATGCCTGCCTGGCTTGCAAAGTACCAAACTACCAGAGTGCAGTAACCACACATTCAATAATTTTACCCATTAACACCATACACACACTCTCAATAACATCAACATACAATACACTACAAAAAAATACCACACCAAAACAGGATGGGATTGAGTAAATGTAACAAAGTAAATGTGAAACTGATATCCAAAACAAGTGTGACTGCCGGCGTTCAAGCAAACAGGAACCAGAAGAAAAAAAAAAACACGAAAAAAACAAAGAATAAGAACGCGTATTTAATACAAGAAGACAAGACAGGCGCATATTTCCGGCCATCTGGCCTTTGTCAAGTGTAAGATCACAAACAAACAAACAAACACCAGATACAGAAATTAGGAGAAAAAGACTGAAACTTTCCCGCTGCTCCGTCCAGTGTGAGAAAAGGAATCAAAGAAAAAATAGATTCACAGAAAAGATAGGCTTTAAGTTGGGTCTTACAAAAGGAAAGTGTGGCACGTTTCAAGTATCAGATTCACAGAAAAGATAGGCTTTAAGTTGGGTCTTACAAGAGGAAAGTGTGGCACTCTTCAAGTATCAAAGGGAAATAACTTCACAGAAAAGGTCCAGTCAGTCACACAGCGTTTTGCTTCATGAGGTCAGAACGTGTTGTAAGAGGGAGGTTGCTGCACTCTTGTAGTTTGCAAAACAAGCAGGCATCAGGTTTCACAATGTGCGGATGTAGAATAACGAAGTTGTCGCCAGTAATGATACAATCAACGCTTGTCACGCCGCCCACACAGCAGCAAAATTGTAAGAGACGGAGAGACAGACCGCTAGAAAAGAAAAGAGAGAAGATCAAAGAGAGAGAGAGAGGGAGGGAGAGAGAGAGGGAGAGAGAGAGGGAGAGAGAGAGAGGGAGAGAGAGAGAGAGGGAGAGAGAGAGAGAAAGACAGGGAGAGGATAGAGAGTGTGTGTGTGTGTGTGAAATATATTATATATATGTGTGTGCGTGTGTGTGTGTGTGTGTGTGTGTGTGTGTGTGTGTGTGTGTGTGTGTGTGTGTGTGTGTGTGTGTGTGTGTGTGTGTGTGTTAAAGAGACAGACAGACAGACGGACAGACCGAGACAGAAACACAGAGATAGAGATGAAATGAAACGAAATGAACCTTATTTTCCAACGGCACAGTTACGAGATTAAGTCGTAAACCAACTTATATATCAACCGCTGCTAATCTACTTGAGAGAGAAAAGAGAGAGAGAGACAGAGAGAGAGACAGAGAGAGAGACAGAGACAGAGAGAGAGACAGAGAGAGAGACAGAGACAGAGAGAGAGAAATCGTACTTTATATCAAGAAGTCTTAAGTCTCGATCAACGAAAGGAGACACAGGTATGCCAAGCGGTCACACGACGCATAATGGAATATAAACTATATAAACTACTACTGATAACGTTAAGGCAGTGGTGTGTTCTATCACCACTGCTGTTCATTGTATATATGGACAAAATCACGAAGGAAGCAAATCCCAACCCTGAAGATCTGAACGAGAAGCTGTTTGCAGATGATCAAAGCCTTGCACATGAAAAAGAAGGGGAACTCCAGGAGCACACGAACAACCTGAACACACAATGTGAGAACTTCGGCATGAAAATCAGTATCAGCAAATCCGAGACACTGAAAGTCAGTAGAACACCTGGCCGCCTCAACATCAACATCGAGGGGACAGCACTGAAACAAGTCAGCGAGTTCAAGTATCTTGGAAGTATCTTCACAGAAGATGGACGTCTCAACAGAGAGATCGAGACAAGAGTTCAAAAGGCCAACAGCGTCAGCTACCAGCTTGCCCCACTCCTAAGACACCCCAACATCCCCATCGAGACCAAAGCCAAACTCATCGAGTCCATATTTAGACCAACCTTGACCTACCAGTGTCAGACATGGACCCTTACCAAAAGTCTTGAAAGAAAGATCACCACCTGCGAGATGAGATGTCTAAGGAGAGCAGTCAACAAAACCAGACATGATAAGATCAAGAACATCAAGATCAGAGAAATGATTGGAACAACACCAATTCTCCACTACATCCAACAGCAGAGAACCAGGTGGTTCGGGCACCTGACACGCATGGCACCTCACCAGCTTGCCAGTAAAGCTTACAACACAAAGGTGTCAGGGTACAAGGCAAGGGGTAGACCGAGGAAGACCTGGATCGAGGGTGTGAAAGAAACACTGAAGACCCACAACATCCCACTCAACCAGGCCTTCAAACTTGCCGCAGACAGAAAGCTCTTTCTCCCCTCGACGCCCAAGATGGTATAAGAGGACGGATAAAGTAAGTAAGATAACGTTAACAGGAATTAACATACATGTAGTACTCTTTGTCAAGCTTCAATAACAGGACAAAGACAACACATCACACATATTTATGTAAACAAAAAATGTCAAAATTCATGTATCATTGAAACGATAAACACTAAAGGATAGTCGTTTCAGAAAGAAGATAGTAGTCACGTTGGAACCCAACCACAGCGCAAATCTACTTACACGCTTGTTTCAGTTTCAGTTTCAGTTTTCAAGATGACGTCTCCACGCTCGGTGTGAGTTCCATATCCACTGACGTCACAGTGATGGAAAAGATCAAAGAATGGTTATGGCACAAGCCTAAAGCCTACACATAAACCCATGAACTGGCCAGATCCTGAGGCCCTACGCTTGACAAAGGTTAGTTTGGAAGAAAATTTGCGCCTGTCATATTTGTTTATCAAATACGCGTTCTCAATCAGTTTTAGTGTGGTTGTGGTTCCTCAAAACAGACGGACTGCCAACAGCAAATACGTACATAGGCCGTAAGACTGTGATTGCCTCATGTTTCCCCTCTGCTTCGAACTCTACACTGGCTTCCTGTTCGAAAGCGTATTGACTATAAACTTTCCCTCCTATGCCATAAGTCTCTGGCTGGTCTAGCTCCCCCCTATCTTTCTGATCTCCTGACTGTTTACATTCCCTCCAGAGAGCTACGCTCTTCTACTGATGCCCACCTACTTAGAATCCCACGCTTCCGCAACAAAACTCTTGGTGAACGTGCTTTTTCTTATCAGGCCCCCTCTATTTGGAACAAACTTCCCTTTCCTCTCCGCTCTACCTGTACCCTTTCTTCGTTTAAGTCCGGTCTAAAAACCACTCTTTTTAAATCCTAGCCTGTAGTTCTGTACTCTTACTTCTGCTGCCACCTTGAAATCTGTGCCCGCGCGCGTGTGTGTGTGTGTGCGGGTGTGTGTGTGTGTGTGTGTGAGTGTGTGTGTGTGCGGGTGTGTGTGTGTGTGTGTGTGTGTGTGTGTGTGTGTGTGTGCGGGTGTGTGTGTGTGTGTGTGTGTGTGTGTGTGTGTGTGTGTGTGCGTGTGCGTGTGTTGTGTGTGCGTGTGTGTGTGTGTTTACTGTAAGCGCTTAGGGCTTTTTTTTAGATTAAGCGCCATAAATGTTCACTATTATTATTATTATTATTACTTTGTGTGTAGACAATACTCATAAGGCCGTAAGACTGATAAGGGAAGTAACTCTATAAACATGGTTTGAGATATAATAAGCACAGACGAGTTTTGCTCTCAAAGGGTTTGCTGTAGCGAACAAAATCAGAAGCTGGCGCTAAGTGACACTGCTATTCTCTGTAATCTCGAAAGTGGTCTGCAATGAGTTAAATGAACTATTTGCAACCATCAATACAACACCGTTGCCACTGAAGAATCGTCGCAATACATATTAGTAAAATAACTGGGGATGGTAACTAGAATCCAAGAGCATAGTTTGTAGGACTTGGTTTTCTTCACATACTTGCACACGATTTCACTCGAAGAGTTAATATGAAGGGAAGAGAAAGGCAGGGTGATTCACCTGTTAACATGTCATCCAAACCAGACTCACCTTTCAACGCACCCAGACGTTAAATGGCACAGGTTTCAGCGGGGATAAAATCGCTGAGAATAGCAGTTCACCGCGATTGGTTATGGTTCAACAAAAAACGAAATATGCTGTGGTTGTGATGCATATATTTTGCCGTGGTAATGTAGGTTTCTATTGTTGTTCGTTTTTCCCCCTGACAAAAAAGTAGACCTCCAATTATCATGATACAGCATATACACGAATGCTGCGTAGCCCTGAACAAATCCTGGAGAGAACATCCAACTAACAAAGAGTTATATGGTAAGATCCCACCAATCAGTAAATCAGTACGTCAACAAAGACTACGCTTCGCGGGACACTGCTGGCATAGCAAAGAAGAACTGGTGGGGGATGCTCTACTATGGAGACCCAGCCACGGCAAACAAAGACCAGGACGTCCAAAGAAGACCTTCATCGATCAGCTGATGGATGATACGGGCTGTCAGTATGATGAACTACCTACTGCAATGTCTGACAGTACAGAGAAGGATGGAAGAAACGTGTCATGGATAGCCGAGCAAATTCGACATGATGGTGATGATGAGTGTGTAAATGTAAAGAGCATGGTTTTACCATGGAATGTTTTCGATATATAAATGAAATCACTACTACGGTTGTCTTTGGTTGTATTTAGTTTGATTTCTTTATTTATTTACGTTTTCTCTATTTGTTTGTTTGTTTGTTTGTTTGTTTGTTTGTTTGTTTGTTTGCTTGCTTGCTTGCTTGTTTGCTTGCTTGCTTGCTTGCTTGCCGGTTGGTTGGTTGGTTGGTTGGTTGGTTGGTTGGTTGGTTGGATGGTTGGTTGGTTGGTTGGTTGGTTGGTTGGTTGGTTGGTTGGATGGTTGGTTGGTTGGTTGGTTGGTTGGTTAGTGTTTTTTCGCTTTTAAAATAACCAGAATCATTTCAGTGAACCTTGATTTTGGATAATGAGGTGATGTCACTGATCAATTAAAGAATAGAAATCCACAGATCGTGAAGACGATGAAACATTCACTTTTTGAGAAATAATTATCTTTGTCTCTTTACGATTATGTTAGGATTGACCGCACGTGATCCGGATCAAAGATGACGAGCCTCCCAATTATATAAGATATAAAAAGAAATCTGTCATCGTTTATTAGAAATACCAGTCCACCATCCCAATTCATACCTAGATGGAAGTCAGATTGATTCAGATAGTTTCCATCTGCTAGTTTGCCTTTGCAACGTTGTTTTTTCCCCCGCTGTAAGTCCTTTTAACTATTGACTCCCGCATCCTGTCCACCAGCATCCCGCATTGCAAACCAACGCTATCAAAGCAAAAGCTTAATCTTTTGACTCCCTCACTCTACCCACCAGCATCCTGCATTGTCAACCATGCTAGCACAGCAAAATGTAACCCTTTGACTCCCTCACCCTATCCACCAACTTTCTGAAGGAAGCTGGTGGATAGGGTGAAGGAGTGAAACGGTTAAGTTTTTTTTCCAGTTGGTGGATAAAGTGCGGGAGTCAAAGGGTTAACATTGCCGAACCAGGACCGAAAGCTCTATCCTACCTTACTGTTCAGAACGCTGGAGAATACACAGACAGTGACCACACCAAGCTGTCAACCTTCCACACACACAAAGAACTTCCAAAGACCCACACACATCTTCTGGACCAGCACCATCTCCACACAACAGCTACTGGCCCAATGCCATCAAGAGAG
The DNA here is from genome assembly GCA_030674185.1 of Monoplex corrugatus. Lineage (NCBI taxonomy): Eukaryota > Metazoa > Mollusca > Gastropoda > Littorinimorpha > Ranellidae > Monoplex > Monoplex corrugatus. The sequence goes on from JAPXFY010000016.1 coordinate 71,247,157, forward strand.
GAGAGGATGGACACCAAGCATCGTCATGAAAAACACGATGGACGTGGACTGGGGCACAAGCATCCACAGAAAAGTGCATAACATCACCCGGACTGCCCTCCACTAGACACCCCAGAAGGAAGAGGCCAAACAGGAAGACCTAAGACCTCCTGGCAATGATCAGAAGAAAGACAACTCAAGATGCTGAAACACACAGGGGGTGGGGGTGGGGGTGGGGCTGGGGGTGTGTGTGTGTGGGGGGGTGGGGGATGTTTGTCACACACACAGGTTAGCCGACAATAGGCAGAAGTTGAAGATCTACGTTAACGCCCTACATACCAATGGCATAAAGAGGAAGCGGATGTTAACTCTTTGACTTCCGCACTCTGACTACCAGCATCCTGCATTGTCAACCATTCTAATAGCAAAACAAAAACTTAACCCTTTGACTCCCGCGCTCTGCCCACCAACATCCTGCTTTGTCAACCACGCTACCAAAGCAAAGACTTAAACCCTTTGATTCCCTCACCCTATCCACCAGCATCATGCATTGTCAACCATGCTTGAGAAGCAAATATTTGACTCTTTAACTCCCTTACTCTGCCCACCAGCATCCTGCATTGTCAACCATGCTAGCGAAGCAAAAACTTGAACATTTGTCTCCTTCACCCTGTCCACCAGCATCCTGCATGTCAACTATCTAGCAAAGCAAAATCTAACCTTTGATTCCCTCACCCTATCCACCAACATCCTGCATTGTCAACCACGCTAGTGAAGCAAAAACTTAACCCTTTGTCTCCCTCACCTATCAACTAGCATCCTGCATTGTCAACTATCATAGCAAAGCAAAGTCTTAACCCTTTGGCTCCCTCACCCTATCCACTAGCATCCTGCTTTGTCAACCATGCTAACGAAGCAAAAACGTAATCTTTTGGCTCCCTCACCCTATCCACCAGCATTCTGCATAGTCAACCATGCTAGTAGCAAAGCAAGAACTTGACCCTTTGACTCCCTCACTCTATCCTTCGACATCCTGCATTGTCAACCATACTAGCAAAGCAAAGTCTTAACCCTTTGTCTCCTTCACCCTATCCACCAGCATCCTGCATTGTCAACCATACTAGCAATGCAAAAACTTAACCCTTTGACTCCCTCACCCTATCCACTAGCTTCCTGTAGCAAAAACTTAACCCTTTGGGTCCCTCACCCAAACCCACCAGTACCCTGCATTGTCAACCATACTAGCAATGCAAAAACTTAACCCTTTGACTCCCTCACCCTAAACCCACCAGCATCCTGCATTGTCAACCATACGAGCAAAGCAAAAATTGTAACTCTTTCGCTCCCAAACCCTATTCACCGGCTTCCAGCAGGGAGCTGGTGGATAGGGTGAGGGAGTCAAAGGGTTAAGTTCTTGCAGTTGGTGGCTAGGGTACGGAAGTCAAAGGGTTAAACAATACATTATTAAAAAAACCTGAAGGAGCCCTGGTCTAGTGCGTGTTGCTTATATAATCTTTGTGGTGGCTGTTAGCATGGAGGCCGTTTCTATTCTAGAGCCGCTCCAGTAGGTCGTCACATGTTTAGAGTTGTTGTGTATTGGGAGTGGCAAGCAAGCGTCATGTTTCTCTGTACGCTCGTGTCGAGTAGCTCAGCTGTCGCCAACAATTGACAATTATCGGTTGCCGTCCCCACAGAGCAGTATAATTGGTAAACAAGAGAGAGAGAGAGGGAAGAAGAGAGAGAGAGACAGGGAGAGACAGAGAGAGAGCGAGAGAGAGAAACAGAGACAGAGAGACAGAGAGACACACACAAAGAGAGAGACAGAGAGAGGGAGATAGGGGGGGGGCAGAGAGACAGACACAGAGGGAACAGAAAGAGACAGAGACAAAGAGAGAAGACAGACAGACAGACTTATAGACAGACAGGGGGAGGAAATCCAGAGAGACAAAAACAAAGACAGAGACAGACAGAGAGAGAGAGACACAGAGAGAGACACAGAGAGAGAACAGACAGACTGACAGACAGACAGACATAGACAGACAGACTGACAGACAGACAGACTGACAGACAGACAGACTTATAGACAGACAGACGGAGGGAGGGAGGAAATCCAGAGAGAAAAAGACAGAGAGAGGGAGGAAGTGAAAGGAGCAATATAAACGGGTTTAACATGAACAAAAATCAGTGATACACAATATGGTGTTATGCAAGTCGTCACAGCCGTCAAAGCAAACACATATTAGGCCTGGCGTAATATGATTCTTCTTCCATTCAAAGATATTCGTGTTTTTTTCCACAAATACTTTCGGGGTGTACAGTTATTTATGGACAATACGGTCGAGCTGTGAAAATCTGAAAGCGTGCAGATTTCGACAGAACTGTGGAGATGTATTATTGCTTAAAACATAATTTGGATAGAAAAGGAAGGGAGGAAGAGCGGTTAGAATAAGAGCTTCCAGAATTTTGTTCTGGTTATGTGTGATTGTGTGCGTATGTGTGTATGTGTAGATAGATAGATAGATAGATAGATAGATAGATAGATAGATAGACAGATAAATAGATAGATAGATAGATAGATAGATAGATAGATAGATAGACAGATAAATAGATAGATAGACAGATAAATAGATAGATAGATAGATAGATAGATAGATAGATAGATAGAGAAATAGAGAGAGAGAGAGATAGATAGATAGATCGATCGATCGATCGATAGATAGAGAGAGATAGATAGATAGGTAGGTAGATAGATAGATAGATAGATAGATAGATATATAGATAGATATCTGTGTGTCTGTGTCTGTCTGTTTGTCTGTTTGTCTGTCTGTCTGTCTGTCTGTGCGCACGTACGTCCGTGTGTGTATGAGATGGTGGTGGTGGTGTAGGTCCGTGTGTGTGTGTGTGTGTATGTGTATGTGTGTGTATGTGTGTTTGTGTGTGTGTGCGTGCGTGCGTGTGTATTGTGTGTGTGTGTCTGTGTGTGTGAATGTATGAGATGGTGGGTGGTGGTGGTGGTATAGGTCCGTAGGCTTGTGTGTGTATGTGTATGTGTGTGTGTGTGTGTGCGTGTAGGTGCATGGGCTTGTGTGTGTGTGTGTATGTGTGTGTGTGTGTGCGTGCGTGTGTTTGTGTGTATGTATGTATGTGTTTGTGTGTGTGTGTATGTGTGTGTGCGCGCGTGCGCGCGCACGTGTGTATGTGTATGTGTGTGTATGTGTTTGTGTATTTTTTGTCTGTGTGTGTAAGTGTGCGCGCGTGTGTGTGTGTGTGTGCACATGTGCGCGTACGCGC
>JAPXFY010000016.1:71261021-71266021 GCA_030674185.1 Monoplex corrugatus
GGAAAAAAGCGGAAATTGCGAAAAAGGACCTTGTTTTGGACCGTTCTGCCTGAAACATTGCAAAAACCCCAGATGGAAAAACCATTAGACGTGCAAGCATTTGTGTTTATGTGTGAGATGCTGTCTCTTGCTTGGCTTTATAAGAAGACATTCCACCAGTGTAGGCCTGATCTGACAATGCCTCCACGACGAAAATTGAGCAAAGTTTTGAGGGGGCGAGCTGTTGCATGGTTCCAAGTTGGTTTTCCCAAAAGCGAAAAGTGGCCAGGCGACTTCAGGTGTCCATCTCGGTCATTGTCAGACTGATTCAACGCTTCACAGCCACTGGGAGGGTCCATGAAAGACGCAGATCTGGTCGCCGAAAAAAGAAAAAACCCACGTAAAGATCGTCTCATTGAACGAAACCCCTGCAGACAAAAAACAGCCTCTTCCGAATTTTTGGGAAGGCATTTTGAGGGTGGCTAAAACATAAAATTTCAGCCACCCAGACCATAGGGAAACTGCCTTCATGGGTTTAACCTCCGTTCTCGTCGCCCAGCTTTTGGGCCCAACGTTTTAATCCAGCCCATGGGGGCAGAAAGCCGCGACTTTGCGGGAGGGTAAACGTGAGGTGGACACATCAGAAAATTGGTCCCCAGGTCCGTTAAAGTGATAAATTCACGCTTCACCTTTTGAACCACAACGAGGGCCCCCGGCTGAGGGTTGGAGGCCCCCAGGGCAACGCTTTATTGACCCACTGTCCAAGAAAAGGTGGCCTTTGGTGGGGGTTTCTTTTAAGGGTCGGGGGGGGCCTTCAGTTCACCACAGAAAAACCCTTGTATCATGTACAGGGTAACCTGACTGGCCTCCGATAACGGGATGAGATCCTTCGACCGTGGCTGTCCCTTTCACTACAGCAGATGGGCCCGACGGCTTTTCTACCGGGGATGACAACGCTCGCCCCCACAGGGCGGGGGTGGAAAACGATTTCCCTGCAGCAGTCTGGAGTAAAGAATGGAGGGGGCCCAGTTTGCAGCCCCGTTCTAAACCCCGTTTGGGAAAACCCTCTGGGATGGCGGGAAATCGAAAAGGGTGAGGAGCAACCACCCCCCTCCCAGGGATGCCCAACCCTCACCAGAGCTGCAGGCTGAGGGGCAGGGGGCCTTCCCACAGAGGATCTTCCCCAAACCCTTGATCAACTCGATGAGGACTCGTTTGCGTCGAGTGCCAGAAAAAAGCCAGGGGCAGTTACACGAAATTACTGAACTTTTGGGAGCATCAGAATGCCCTGTCTTGTGATTTCAATGACTTTGGGAAATCAAATTTCGATATCCCAACTTTGACCCAAATGTACACACCAAAGGGATTGTCGAAATTGAAGGAAAATTGGGTGTTTTCTTTAAATCACTAAAGCATGGAATTAAATTTTTTGCCAAAATTTTCAACGCATTGGCTTTCTTATTTTGAAAGTTATGAATTTTTGTGAAAAGTGATTTAATTTTTTTTTGCGTAGTGATGTTAGATTTGCTTTGTATTTTCCCTTCTTTGCTGCTAAATTTGGGTAGCGCAAAGTATATTAGATTTGAGGTTTCACAACAGGGGAGATAATTCCTACGTGACTCTCAAGAGTTATGTGTTTTATTGATATTAAAAAATTCTCCCTTTTTTCCCTCTTATTTTTTTTGGTTTTCCCCCTACTTTTTTTGGGAAAAGAACCCCCTTTGTAAATGTTCTGTCTTGTCTATGTGGGGGTTTTTGGGGTCGTTCAAAATTTAAAAACTATGTAACTTAAAAACATAAGACCAAAAATTGTAGTATTTCTCCCTTTTCATGTTTGTGAAAGGGTTTTTTTGCAGGAAATAAAGGTAGGCTTGGGCGTTCCTTTTTGAGGAGTGTTCTAGCTTACGTTTTTGTCCCTTTGTTTTCTGCTTCAAAATGGGTAGTGTAAATTTTGTTGTTTTTGGAAAATTTTTACAACATGGGAGATAAATTACGTACTCTTTTAAAAGTTATGTCCTTTTTTTGATATTAAAAAAATTCTCCTGTTTCCCCCCTTTTTCTTTGGAGTTTCCTAGAAGGTTTTGGGGGGAAATTTGTTCCCTTTTCCCCAAACACCCTTTTTTTCCCCAAAAGTTTGGTTTTTTTTTGGGGTTTTTTTTCAGGGGGTTCATCGCATCGGCCAAATTTCCCTATGGCCCCCCCCAAATCGCAAAAATTTTTCGGGGGGACTCCCCAAACCCTGCGCAAAAACCCCCATGCATGGCAAGGTTTTTAAAAAATTTTTGGGCACCCCAGAATGGGGAAACATTAAAATGGACGGCGAACGGGGAAGTTTTTAAATTTTTCAGGGGGGGTTTTTAAATCGGGGGAGCCCCTTTTGACCCCCGGCTCTATCGAAAAAAACCCCCCCGGCCCCCAGGAATTTTTAAAAAACTTTAAAAAGTAGTGGGGGTTTTTTGGGGGCTCGAGGGGGCATCAATTGGGGGGAGCAAATATAATTCTCCGATTTTGATGAACCCCTTGAAAAAATTTCCCTTTTTGTGAGCTTGTATATTCGCTCTTTCCTCCTTCACCCCCCGTTCTAAAAAAGATTGCACTTCGCTTCAGCAAAAAAATACAAGAAAACTGCACTTCGCTTCAGCAAAAAAATAAAACACTGCACTTCGCTTAGCAAAAAAAAACAAGAAAACGCACTTCGCTTCAGCAAAAAAACAAGGGAACCCCAATTTTTACCTCACAAAAACAAACAATCCTACTTCACTACAGTAAAAACAAGAAAACCGACTTCACTTCAGCAAAAACAAGAAAAACCCTAAATTCATTTTAGCAAAAAAAGAAAACCGGGATTCACTTCACAAAAAAACAACCTTTCTTCACTTTAAAAAAAACAAAAAACCCCTACTTCATTTCCCCAAAAAAAAAAGCAATCCGTATTTTACTTCAGCAAAAAAAAGAAAATTTCCCTACTTCACTTCAGAAAAAAAAAAAACAAAACCCACTTCATACATTAAAAAAAAGCAATCCGTATTTCCCCCACAGAAAAACAACAATCCGCACTTCATACAGTAAAAACAAGCAATCCGTACTTCCTTCAGCAAAAAAAAGCAACCCTACTTCATACAGCAAAAACAAAACAATCCGTATTCATTTTAGCAAAAACAAGCAATCCGTAATTTTACTTCAGCAAAAACAAGCAATCCGTATTCAATACAGCAAAACAAAACAAACCGTCTTCACTTCGGAAAAAAAAAGAAAACCGTACTTCACTTCAGCAAAAAAAAAGCAACCCCTACTTCGCACGCAAAAACAAAGCAACCCCCCTTCGTTACAGAAAAAAAAAAAATCCGTATTCGCTCAGCAAAAAAACAACCCCAAAAACCCTACTTCGTACAAACAAAAAAAAAGCAATCCGGGACTTCGCTACACAAAAAAAAAAATTCCCTACTTTACCCACAGTAAAAAAAAGCAATCCGTTTTCACTTTAGCAAAAAAAACAACCCGTATTAATACAAAAAAAAACAAGAATCCGTATTCATAAGCAAAAAAAGCAATCCTTTTCTTCACTACAGAAAAAAAAAGCTCCGCCCCTCACTACAGCAAAAAAAAAGCAATCCTATTCCTACAGCAAAAACAGCCGTTTCCCTAAGAAAAACAAGCAATCCGTATTCATACAAAAAAAAACAGAATCCGTACTTCATACACAAAAACAAGCAACCGTACTTCTACGCAAAAAAACAATCCGATTCACTACAGCAAAAAAAAAGAACCTACTTCACACGCAAAAAAAGCAATCCTACTTCCTACAGAAAGAAAAAAAGCAAATCCTACTTCACAAGCAAAAACAACACGTACTTCACTACAGCAAAAAAAAGCTTCGCACTTGTTCAGCAAAAAACAAGCAATCCGTACTTCATAAAAAAAAAACAAGCAATCCGTACTTCCTACAAAAAAAAAAACCCAATACGCTTTTCGCTTCAGCAAAAAAACAAGAAATACGCACTTCGCTTACCCAAAAAAAAAAATCAATCCGCATTCCTTCAGAAAAAAAGAATCCACACTTCGCTTGAAAAAAGAAACAAGAATTTTTGCATTTTGCTTCAGCAAAAAAAAGCAAATTTTTGTGGCGGGGGACTCGGTGTCAGGAAAAGTCAAAAAATCCGATCTTTTATAAGGTTGTCACAGAACTGGTCAAGATATCCATTCCACCTACAGGCATTCAGAAAAAAATGCTGCACCTTTTACTCAAAAACAAAAAAAACAAAAAAGCTGCACATTCCCTTCTCCTGGCAAAATTCGCCTACAGTACAAAAACACCCTCTGCTAAAAACCGCAAAAACGCAGCCTCGATTACCGTCAGCCTACTTGAGATCTATTTCCTCACTACCCTCCGCTCTGCCTCCCACCCCCTGACTCTTCGCTTTCCCCGCACTAAGTCAAATACCCATGATCCGAGCCTTCTTGTTTCTGGTCCTCTCTCCCGGAACAAACTTCCTCCTCAGTCCGTCAGAAATACTTTTTTTCCTTAAATCCCCTCTCAAAACTCACCTTTTTCCCCTCCCATAAAACTGCATTACCCACCCCCATTCACTGTCTCCCTTTGGGGTGGGAAACACATTTTAATAAGAAGGAGGAGGAGGAGCAAAGAAGGAGAAAAAGAAGAAGGAGGGGGAGGAGCAGAAAAAGGAGCAGAAGAAGGAGGAGGAGGAGGAGAAGAAGGAGAAGAAGATGAAGGAGAAAAAAAAGCAAGAGAAGGGGGGAGAAGGAAGCAGGAGGGAAGAGGAGGAGAAGAGAAAAGAGGGGAAGAATTTGTTGGCACGTTGGCGTGTGTGGTGCGTGCTTTCGTGCGTGCGAGGTGCGTGCGTGTGTGTCTGTTTCAGCGCTTATTTGATTTTATCAAATTTTGCGCTATATAAATATTGTAATTATTATTATTATTATTAATATATTTGTATAAAATATGTTTTCTATAATTTTCATTGCTTTTCTTTTTTTTCCCCTTTATAGCCATGTGTATGTGTGTA
>JAPXFY010000016.1:71268521-71273521 GCA_030674185.1 Monoplex corrugatus
CGCACGCCTGTGCATGCTCTGAAAGCGAAAAGATGTATTTGTATCCAGAACTTGGTTTTTTATCATCTGTCTTCATTTTGTTCTTCGCAGCTTAAAAAAAAAGCTGTTCTTTCTTTTCCTTTGACTCCTGTTTTTGTTTGTTTGTTTGTTTGTTTCTTTGTTTTTGTTTGTTGTTTTTTTGTGTGTGTGTGTTGTTGTTTTTTTTCCCGTTGACAGTTTCTCACATTGTAAGCATACTGACGATAGAAATTGGATGTCTAGATTCAAGATTTTTTTTTTTAGATTTATTCCTTTATTTCTTCTTTCTTCTCCGAAGTTTTGTTGCTTAGAATTTTTGTTCTCCTCTCTCCACTTTTGTCTGTGATTTTGTTTGTTTTGTTTTTCTTTTGTTTTGTTTTCTTTTGTTTTGTTTTCTTTTCTTTTCTTTCGTTTTTGTTTGTTTTGTTTTTCTTTTGTTTTCTTTTGTTTTCTTTTCTTTTCTTTTGTTTTCTTTTCTTTTTCTTTCGTTTTTGTTTGTTTTGTTTTTCTTTTGTTTTCTTTTGTTTTCTTTTGTTTTCTTTTGTTTTCTTTTCTTTTCTTTTCTTTTTCTTTCGTTTTGTTTTGTTTTGTTTTTGTTTTGTTTTGTTTTGTTTTGTTTGTTTTGTTTTGTTTTCTTTTCTTTTCTTTTCTTTTCTTTTCTTTCGTTTTGTTTTGTTTTGCTTTTGTTTTGTTTTTGTTTTGTTTTGTTTTTGTTTTGTTTTGTTTTGTTTTGTTTTGTTTTGTTTTGTAAAAGCACTTATGGGTGTATGCATGTTTGCGTGTTTTGTCTTATCCTCGGTTCGTCAAATACAATAACTTTTTGTTGAACATGGGTTTGATTGTGTATGAGGAACTCAAGTTTTCAGTTGAAAACTATGCTTTGTGAGAATATTACTGATTCATTTATAACAACAACAAATACCTGGACCCTGAATAGTGCAGCGTCCTTCAAAATAGCAGCAAAATTTGTCATTGTCAAAGTAACCCTTTTTTTTTTTTAACTTTTTTATTTTCGTTCATCTACAAAACTTTGAAAATGTTGGTTACGTTGTTTCCCTCGAAGTGCATGCTTTCCAGAAACTTTGAAACAAATTTTGGAACAGAAACTTTCAACAATGTTAGTTACGAGGTTGCCTCGAAGTGCTTGCTTTACAGAAACTTTGAAACAATATGTTGAATAGAAAGATATATGTCATAGTTACATGTATCTATATTTCATTTTCCTCTGATTCAGTTTTAGTGCAGTCGTCATAAAATTGAAATTGAAATAGGTAGACACCAGGTTAGTTCAGAGGAAAATAAAATATGCAAACCATATAATTTGAAAGCACAAGAGGATGAGCTCCGTTTTAATTTTTAGTGTCGATTATACTCTTAAGTGTTTTTTTTTTTTTAAAAAAGCTTTGCCGAATATACGTCTGTAATATCTGTGTTTGTATTGTTAAAGATTTTGGGTGCTTAAAAGTCTGTATTTGTAAAAATATGTGTTTGTAATGTTAAAGATTTTGGGTGCTTAAAAGTCTGTATTTGCAAAATATGTGTTTGTAATGTTAAAGATTTTGGGTGCTAAAAAGTCTGTATTTGTAAAATATGTGTTTGTATTGTTAAAGATTTTGGGTGCTTAAAAGTCTGTATTTGTAAAAATATGTGTTTGTATTGTTAAAGATTTTGGGTGCTTAAAAGTCTGTATTTGCAAAATATGTGTTTGTAATGTTAAAGATTTTGGGTGCTAAAAAAGTCATGTTTTATTGAGTTTAGCAAAATACATTAGGATGCGGACAATTGTTAAATGTCTGATGTTCTTTTTGCAATGCTTCGTTTGTTTCTTTGATCTATGCTTCCTGATGTTTCGTGTTTACCTATGTATGTATGTATGTATGTATGTATGTATGTATGTATGTATGTATGTATGTATGTATGTATGTATGTATGTATGTATGTATGTATGTATGTATGTACGTATGTACGTATGTATGTATGTATGTATGTACTTATGTATGTATGTATGTATGTACGTATGTATGTATGTATGTATGTAACGTATGTATGTATGTATGTATGTATGTATGTAGTATGTATGTATGTATGTATGTATGTATGTATGTTACGTATGTATGTATGTATGTATGTATGTATGTATGTATGTATGTATGTATGTATGTACGTATGTACGTATGTTGTATGTATGTATGTACTTATGTATGTATGTATGTATGTATGTATGTATGTATGTATGTATGTACGTATATACTACGTACGTATGTATGTATGTATGTATGTAGGTGGTATGTATTATTGTTTGTTCTGGGCTTTTCCCGGTTTCATCTTTTTCAACGCTGCACAAACATTGTGTTTCATTATTGGTGGTACTTCAGCATTCTTCCGTATGCCGTCTTCTTCTTTCTATCATCGTCAAAGAGGTCTTGAATGTACTCGCTACATGTATCTAATATTTTGTCTTTTTCCATAATAATCATACCATGTTAGATGTGCATTTCTTTTTCCAGTAAGCAATTTCTTCGATATTTTTTGTACATAAACTTAGCGCTTGTTTCGTGTCTATCTTCTGTTCCATTGCATTTTGTTTCTAGCCAAAACTTCTTTAACTTCATTGACTTCATTCCTGATTTCCTTGTCGATCTTTTTGTATTTTTCATCGTTTCCGATTATCTTCTTACGTTCATCCATCAAGCTTTAAATTTCCTTTGGCATCCAGTTCTTCTTTGCTAATCTTTTACTCTAGAGATTTCTTCACAAGCTTTGTTTATTGAGGTTTTTTTTTTTCAGATTTGTCCACTGTTCCTCACTGATACGCTAAATTTGTGCGTGAGTTGATTCATCTGTCTTTAAGAGTCCAGGATTTAGTTCGAGTTGTTTTTGGTTCCTTTTCTTCACTCTAGTTTCAGCCTGAACTTTTCCAGTATTCTTACAGTCTGTGCCAGGCGATGTTTTTGCTTATCAGTGAAGATTTTCTAAATCTCTTATTTATCAGGCTGCAATCAATGTGATTTCTTGTACTGTCTCTTGGATTTGTCCATGTTCATTTTCTTTTGTTAGGTTTGTTAGGTTACCTATTTAAATTCATTTTCATGTGCCCACTCAACAAGTTTCTCGTCCATGTCGTGTGGCAAGAACCATGAGGTCCGACTATGTCATCTACTTTTTCCTTGTCGATGTCCCTCTTTAGCAGTTAAAATCTCCCATTACAATTGTAACAGTCAGTGATTTAAATTGAGCAGTGGCTGCCTCTAAACCTATATAGAAGTCGTCAATTTTTCCTCGGTACTTGTGGATGTTGGTGCATGTACTTGTACGATGTTGGTATCACATGGCTTGCCTTCAGTCTAACTAGTAAAATGCGGTCTGATATTGCCAGTATCCTCTGATAGACTTTGACTTTGTCATTATTTATTACGATGCCACCTGTCTTTTAAGTTGTCTCGTCCAGAATGTATGATTTTGTCCTTGCCTGATATAATCATGCCTGCTCTGTTCCATCTCATCTCTCCTATTTCTCTTCCATCTTAATTCTCCTCTTCAGGGAGAAGAGTGGCAGAATGGTTCAGACGTTCGCCTGCCAATAACAAAACTCGAGGTTCCATGGTTTGCTCCCAGTAGAGGCCTCGACTTTTTTTCTCAGTTTCACCGGAAAATCAAACTGAATGTTAGTCCTTCGGAAGGGGATGAAAAACGAGTCGGACCTGTGTGCCTTGTAGCTGCGCACGCTCAAGATCCCAGTTGAAAATCGTGAAGAGCAGGGCATTGCCTGACTGCCTTGGTATGAAACATTGGAGAGATTAGGTTGATTTCCCAGGTCCCACCCCTTCAAGACCAATTAGCCTTCTTATCTTTCTGAAGTCTTAGTTAGAAAAGTGGATATGAATATGAATTTGAAGCGACAGAGAAGGGATTGGCGCTGCCCTCGTGGCGCTGGCCCCGGGGAAAAGTTGACGTCTTTGCCATCTCACTCACTTCGACCCTGGGGTTATGGAACTAGCTAGGTAGGACCTCAGGACCTGGCCAGCTCGTGGGTTTATGTACAGGCTTAAAGGCTTGTGTTCATCATCATGCTGGGTCTTCTCCATCACATGGCACCTGTGACGATAGTGCATATGGAATTCCGTCCGAGATGTTCAATCTTTCCGTTTCTGACTTCACACTTGTGTAGTTTTCCCTTCTGACAGAAAATCAGATGGAAGACAACGGCAAACGACCATGGTTTCTTCCTTTAAAAACTCATGCCCCCAATACACGAAAAACGACGTGAACGACATAAATAGGGGGCTCCACTGGAGCACCTTAATTCGTCTGGAAGGAAAGTTATGATAAGTGCAACATGAAATGTTAGAACAATGTTCCAGAAGGGAAAATAGATAGGTTTATTAGGGAAAACATGTCAAAGATCTTAATCAGAGGTTAACTAACTAGAAGCTGATAAGCACCAGGCATTATTTGCCTTTCTTTTCTCTGTGTGTTGTGTGTCTGTATATATATATATATATATGTGTGTGTGTGTGTGTGTGTGTGTGTGTGTGTGTGTGTGTGTGTGTGTGTGTGTGTGTGTTTGTGTGTGTGTTTGTTGTTTTTTGTTTGTGTGTGTGTGTGTGTGGTGTTGTGTGTGTGTGTGTGTGTGTGTGTGTGTGTGTGTGTGGTTTGTGTCAGCGTCTGACCTACGTGTTGTGTATGTGTGTCTGTCTGCCTGTCTGTCTGTCTGTCTGTCTGTCTGTCCATCCACCTCTGTGTCTATGTGTCTGTGTCTATCTGTCTGTGTTTAAGTGTCTGCGTACGTCTGTGTGTGTGTGTGTGTGTGTGTGTGTGTGTGTGTGTGTGTGTGTGTGTGTGTGTGTGTGTGTGTGTGCCGCGCGCGCGCGCGCGTGCGTGTTCGGCATAGCTGTGTGAGAGAAGTTTGTATTGCTATTCTGTAACCAAAGTACCACCAATTAGTATGTGTTATCTCCATGCGTGCGTTCCTGCGTGTGCAC
>JAPXFY010000016.1:71278521-71283521 GCA_030674185.1 Monoplex corrugatus
GTGAAGCAAAGACGATGGTAGAGTGTTACTAACAATGAAAACAATGTGATGACAATATTTGACAGAAGTGTGAAGCAAAGACGATGGTAGAGTGTTACTAACAATGAAAACAATGTGATGACAATATTGACAGAAGTGTGAAGCAAAGACGATGGTAGAGTGTTACTAACAACGAAAACAATGCGATGACAATATTGACAGAAGTGTGAAGCAAAGACGATGGTAGAGTGTTACTAACAGCGAAAACAATGTGATGACAATATTGACAGAAGTGTGAAGCAAAGACGATGGTAGAGTGTTACTAACAACGAAAACAATGCGATGACAATATTGACAGAAGTGTGAAGCAAAGACGATGGTAGAGTGTTACTTACAACGAAAACAATGCGATGACAATATTGACAGAAGTGTGAAGCAAAGACGATGGTAGAGTGTTACTTACAACGAAAACAATGTGATGACAATATTGACAGAGGTATGAAGCAAAGACGATGGTAGAGTGTTACTTACAACGAAAACAATGTGATGACAATATTGACAGAGGTATGAAGCAAAGACGATGGTAGAGTGTTACTTACAACGAAAACAATGTGATGACAATATTGACAGAGGTATGAAGCAAAGACGATGGTAGAGTGTTACTAACAGTGAAAACAATGAAAATGTTGTCAGAAATGTGAAGTGAAGGCAATGATAGATTGTTACGAACGCAGAATAAAAATATTGTCAGACATGTGGAGCGAAGGTGACGGTAGATTGTTACTTATAATGAAAACAGAATGAAAATATTACCAGACGTGTGAAGCACTGGCAATGGTAGATTGTTACGAACACAGAATGAAAATATTACCAACTGTTTGAAGCAAAGACGATGTTAGATTGTCACGAACACAGAATGAAAATATTGTCAGCAGTGTGAAGCAAAGTCAATGGTAGATTGTTACAAACACAGAATAAAAATGTTATCAGAAGTGTGAAGCGAAAACAATGGTAGATTGTTACGAACACAGAATGAAAATATTGTCAGAAGTGTGAAGTGAAGACAATGGTAGATTGTTACTTATAGTGAAAACAGAACGGAAATATTGTCAGAACTGTGAAGCGCGGTCAATGGTAGATTGTTACGTATAGTGAAAACAATGAAAGTATTGTCATAAATGTAAAGCGAAGGTAATGGTAGATTGTTACAACAGCGAAAACAATGAAAATATTGTCATAAATGTAAAGCGAAGGTAATGGTAGATTGTTACGTATAGTGAAAACAATGAGAATATTGTCATAAATGTGAAGCGAAGGCAATGGTAGATTGTTACAAAAGCGAAAACAATGAAAGTATTGTCATAAATGTAAAGCGAAGATAATGGTAGATCGTTACGTATAGTGAAAACAGAAACGCCCACGCAGTGTGGGTCAAAACAAGATAACGAACATACACGCGTCCCGGAACTCTTAAAATGAGAGGAGAAAACGAAAAGTCAGAAAAACAATATGCCAGACAACTTTTGTTACGCCCTCCGACCCCTTGCCCCCTCTCGCTTTGCGTTAGATTCTAGACAGTTATTTACTTCTTGTTTTGTTTCGTGTTGTGTTTCTTCTTGCTAATGCGATGAGTTCATTGCCATTTGTTTTCCGACAAGAGTTAACGGATAGTTTTTCTTTGAGTTTTCTTTTATTTTGTGTGGGTTTGTTCGTTTGTTTGTTTGTTTTGGTTTTGTTTTGTTTGTTTCGTCATGTTTTCTTTCTTTCTTTCTTTCTTCGTTTCTTTCTTTGCTTGCTTGTTTCTTTTTTTCTTTCTTTGTTCTTGTTTCCTTTTCAGCTTCTGGTTTTTCTCTGAGTGTTTAACACCAGATGCCAGACAGTACTATTGTCTGTATAATCTTTTGTTTCTTTTCTTTTCTTTTCTTTTCTTTTCTTTTCTTTTCTTTTCTTTTCTTTTTTTTTTTTTTTTTTCGTGCTTTCTTTCTTTCTTGTTTCTTCTTTATTTCTGTCTTTCTTTCTTTTTCAGTTTTCAGGTTTTTTTCCTTCTTGTTGTTTTCTTTTTTTTTTTTTTCTTTCTTTCTTTTTCATTTTTTCTTTTTTATTAAAATTTTTTTTCTGTATTTTATTATCGCAAAAACGGAAAATTGAATACGATAAAAATAATTGCCGCAGAGTCAGTCCCATTTATCAATCACACTGTAAACCGCCCCTCCCCCACACACACACACACGTCGAGCACACACGTACAAACACACACACGCTCACACACACACACACACAAACACGTACACGCACACACACGTACACACACACACACACACACACACGCATTCACACATGCATTCACACGCACACGCTCACGCACACACACACACAGTAACGCACACATGCACACACACACACACACGCACAGACACACACACACAAACACGCACACACACACACACACACACACACACACACACACACACACACACACACACACATCCATTTGCTCAGTCAGCACAACATTTGTGAGGATACTGTTTATACTGAACCCCGGTATCCAAAAGAGGCCGAGAAATACGAAAGTGAGCGATTCCGAAAATGACTTGCAAGGAACTTGTAAGTCTAAGTTGTGTGTGTGTGTGTGTGTGTGTGTGTGTGTGTGTGTGTGTGTGTGTGTGTGTGTGTACGCGTGCGTGTGTGTGTGTGTGTGTGTGTGTGTGTGTGTGTGTTTCCTTGATTTAACGTCTTTTCACTATAAGTGATATTAGACGGGTAAAAATGGCATGGAGGATGATTTTTTTTTTTTTTTTTTTTTTTTTGGGGGGGGGGGGGAGGGGGGGAGGGGAGAGGGGACAGAGGGGAACAGAGTAAGAGACGGGGAAAAAAAAAAAAATTAAAAGGAATCGGCAAGGTTTTTAGAAAAAGGATATGGATGAACAGAGAAATGAAACTAGAACAACGCTAACATTAAATGTAAAAGAAAACATCGTCATAAAAAACGAAACAAAACAAAATAAAATAATAATAATTAAAATAATAACCTTAAAGTAACGCATTAACAGGACTGTGAACCAATGATTCTGAAATTTTAACTAACAGAACTTGATCTGATATTACTTCTTTAAAATGCTTTTCAAGATAGTTTCCTTGTGTAAACATCTTTGGTAAGAAATAACGAAGCTTTCTGCAGTAAAACAAACAGTGATACAATGTGAATTGTTCACCGCAAATACATAAAACGTTTTTTACAATATTTAGTTTTCAAAGCGTTCATTTGAATACGAAAATATGTGGTAGCAATTGATCTCAAATGATATAACGAAGAATACTGAATTTTTTTACAGATTTTTTGAACTGAAAGTTTGATTCTTTTTTGGGACACAAATTTTTCATTTAAATGTTCATGAAATCGAATCCATGATGCTAATTCTAGCGAGTTGTAAGCTTCATTTACCGAGGTGTTAACATGTAATTCTATGGAATTTTCGGAATTGAGTGCACCGGATTTAGCTGCTCTGTCAACTACGTTGTTGCCTTGAAGACCAACGTGAGAAGGCACCCAGCATAAACTGATTTCCGAGCCATTTATCTTTAAACAGTGTATTAGATGATTTGCCTCAATTATTAAATCAGGTCTTGTGTCTGTATCAAAAGACTGTAAGGCATATAATACAGATTTTGAATCAACAAAGAGAACTACTTTGAAAGACACAGGCCGAAGGCTTATTAAATAATGCAACGCTTGAACAACAGCGACCAGTTCTGCTGTATATATAGATACATTTGTCCCAATGAAAAAAGACTTTTTAATGTTAAATTCTGGAACATAAAACGCTGCTCCAGCGCTCTGATTTGCTAAGACTGACCCATCGGTAAAAATGTGGAGGTGGGTACGGTACTTTTCATCGATGTGTTCACAAACTGTGGATAGCGTAATGTTGACATTATCATCTTTTTTAACGTCTGCATAATCGAGATCAAACGTGGCCTTTAGCATTTCCCATGTAGGGATAGGCGTTAACAATGGTTTTTTGGCTATTTCATCCATAGTTATGCTGGATTGTTTGATCAGGTCAGATATGTAAGTTGCGGTTGTAATTTGTGATGAAATGTTTTTTGCTCGTTTTGGAAAGTCAATATCAGACCTGATTTTAATTTCTTTGCTCACAAAATTATTCGCTTGTGAAGTAGTTCTAATTGCAAACTTTGCTGTAGCTAGCTCACGATGGTTGTTTAGAGGTAGAATTCCAGCAGTTTTGTACGTTACCAGAGTAGAAGCATGAGTTGGTACACCTAGTGCAATTTTAAGACTTTTGCAGTCCAAGTTCTGAATCTTTTTTAGTAAATATTTAGGTGCATTGAAAAAAATTTCTTGCGCGTAGGATAATTTAGACCTGACCAGCGCTGTTGCCAGATGAATCAGTATATTTGTATCCATTCCCCAGGGTAATTTGCTTATTATCTTTAGAAAATTTAAGGTTTTTCGTGCTTTTGTTAAAATATAATCAAAATGGATATTCCAGCTTAATTTCGACGTGATGTAAACTCCCAGAAATTTTACGACCTGTTTGTAATTTAACACTTCACCAAGCAATTTGAAAGTAGGTAAGTTATTTGAGTTACCACCAGGATCAAACAGCATCATGTTAGTTTTTTCTGCCGACAATGACAGACCATTTTCTAACATATAGTTTCCAAGGTTATCAAGATCAATTTGATACAACTTCCTGATGTAATTCCGTGTTCTCTGTGGAGTTGTCTTTTTTAAAGTGATATTCATCCAAGTACATATATCATCAGCATACTGTACTAAAACAACACGATTTGAAAGAGCTTTAGGAAGATCCTGTATAAGGATATTAAACAAAATAGGTGCTATCACTGAACCTTGTGGAATCCCCATGTCAAGGCATCGTGAAGTAGAATAACTAGCTCCCACTGTAGCCCGTATTGTTCTATTAGCTAAAAAAGATTTAATGTAATTGTACATATTACCAGATAAACCAACAGATTTTAGCTTGAACAATAGACGT
>JAPXFY010000016.1:71301021-71321021 GCA_030674185.1 Monoplex corrugatus
GAGAGAGAGACAGAGAGAGAGAGACAGAGAGAAATAGACACATACACACGCACACACGCACACACTCACTCTCTCTCACACACACACACACACACACACACACCTACACACACATTTACAAACACACACACACACACACACACACACACACCTAAACACACACACACATTCACACACGTACATACACACACATACTCACACACACACACACATACACGCATACGCACACACATACTCTCACGCACACACACACACACACACACACACATACACATACACACACACACCAGCCACTCTCTCTCTCTCTCTCTCACACACACACACACACACACACATACACACACACACCAGTTACCTCTCTCTCTCTCTCTCTCTCCACACACACACACACACACACACATACACACACACCAGTCACTCTCTCTCACACACACACACACACACACATACACACACACACACCGACCATCAAAAGACAGGGAGATATTCCAAGACCTTTGTCTGTCCCACTCCAATACCAGGCCAACGTTCTGTCCACCTACAGTCAGTGACTGGTCCCTGTTCTGCTGTGTTGCTTCATGATGTTGTTGTTGTAAGGGTAGTGGGAGTGGTAGTTGTGATGGTGATAGTAGTAGTAGTAGTAGGAGGAGGAGTTGTAGTGGTTGTGATAATAATAGGTGCTGGTGGTAGTTGGTGGTGGTAGTGGTAGTGGTAGTGATAGTAGTAGTAGTAGTAGTAGTAGTAGTAGTAGTAGTAGTAGTAGTCGTGAGAAGAGATGGCAGAAAGCAGAGGAGGAAGAAAGACACAAAGAGAGTAACAGAAAAAAAAGAAGAAAATTTCTAGCATAGAATTTCTAGAAGGTGGGGATACTATTTAAACTGAAAGAGCCTCCGGCATCCCTACAGGTGACTGGCTGGTGTGAGTTTGATCCTTGACAAATAGCCAAAGTACCTTGTCTACACTTGTACAATATAGTCCAACCATTCACCCATCTCTGAAATCTCCCTCGTTTCTGTTCATGTCTCTTCTTATCTTTCCTGCTGTTTTTCTGTGGCGTTTCATCTTAGAGGTTGTGTTCTTCCTCTCAAGGGTTTTGGCTACAGTCCACGTCAGATACTGGTATTTTAGCGCTGGTACTGATATTATACTGATAAACTTGCTTCTTGTTCCTGCAAGGCTGCTTAGGTGTTTTAGATGGATGATGGAGTGAAAGTCGGTGGATCACAGCATGGGCCTTTAGAACTCTGGTGTCAAAGTTTACGTCTATTTTTTTATTTTTCATTTTCTGTAAATGAGATTTTCGTACATCTGAATTCTGAAGTTTTGTGAAGTTGCTACCCTTTGATTCTGATGTCCAGTTTTGTTTGTTGTTGTTTTTTCAGACGTGTGTCCTGTTGACATAATCTTTGTATCACTGGTGCTGAAATCTCATATCACATGTCTAAGTTCAAGGAAATTCGATCTTTTTAATCATCTTTATTATCATCAAACTAAGCTACGCACAAAAAGTTAAGGATCACTATGAGAAAACAGGTGCGTAATAAACTCAGTTCGCTACTGTTATTTATTTCTCAGTCCAGCCAAATTGTTATGAATTCTTGTTCAGCTGTAAGTGGGCGATGTTGTGTTAGTGCGAAAATTGCACGGGATTCTCTACTACTGAGCTTGGCCGCAAACGGAAAAGCGGAAACTTGCGAAAAAGGACCTTGTTTTGGACCGTTCTGCCTGAACACATTGCACAAGCCAGATGGAAAAACCATTATGCACGTGCAAGCACTGCTGTTTATGTGTGAGATGCTGTCTCTTGCTTGGCTTTATAAGAAGACATTCCACCAGTAGTAGGCCTGATCTGACAATGCCTCCACGACGAAAATTGAGCGAGTTTGAGAGGGGACGAGCTGTTGCATGGTTCCAAGATGGTGTTCCCAAGCGAGAAGTGGCCAGGCGACTTCAGGTGTCCATCTCGGTCATTGTCAGACTGATTCAACGCTTCACAGCCACTGGGAGGGTCCATGAAAGACGCAGATCTGGTCGACCGAAGAAGACAAACCCACGTGAAGATCGTCTCATTGAACGACAAGCCCTGCAGACAAGAACAGCCTCTTCCAGCATCATTCGAAGGCAGTTGAGGGTGGCTACTAACATCAACATCAGCCAGCAGACCATACGGAACTGCCTTCATGGGTTTAACCTCCGTTCTCGTCGCCCAGCTGTACGGCCACGCTTAACTCCAGCCCATAGGGCAGCACGCCGCGACTTCTGCAGACGTCACGTGAGGTGGACACATCAGCAATGGTCCCAGGTCCTGTTCAGTGATGAATCACGCTTCACCATGAACCACAACGACGGCCGACTGAGGGTCTGGAGGCGCCCAGGGCAACGCTTTATTGACACCACTGTCCAAGAAAAGGTGGCCTTTGGTGGAGGTTCTGTAATGGTCTGGGGGGCCTTCAGCCTTCACCACAGAACACCCTTGTATCATGTACAGGGTAACCTGACTGGCCTCCGATAACGGGATGAGATCCTTCGACCGCTGGCTGTGCCTACACTACAGCAGATGGGACCGACGGCTGTCTACCAGGATGACAACGCTCGCCCCCACAGGGCAAGGGTGGTCAACGACTTCCTGCAGCAGTCTGGAGTCAACAGAATGGAGTGGCCAGCATGCAGTCCCGATCTCAACCCGATTGAGAACCTCTGGGATGAGCTGGATCGCAAAGTGAGGAGCAACCACCCCCCTCCCAGGGATGCCCAACACCTCTACCAGATGCTGCAGGCTGAGTGGCAGGCGCTTCCACAGAGGATCTTCACCAACCTGATCAACTCGATGAGGACTCGCTGCGTCGAGTGCCAGAACAGCCATGGCAGTTACACGCATTACTGAACTTTTGGGAGCATCAGAATGCCCTGTCTTGTGATTTCAATGACTTTGGGAAATCAAATTTCGATACGTACCAACTTTGATCAAATGTACACACCAAACGATTGCTCGAAATTGAAGGCAATTGTGTATCGTTATCACTAAAGCATGGAATTAAATGTTTGCCAAACTTCAACGCATTGGCTTTCTTATTTTGAAAGTTATGAATTTTTGTGCAAGTGATCCTTAACTTTTTTTGCGTAGTGTATGTTAGATTTGCTTTGTATCTGCTTCTATGCTAGCTGAATGGGTAGCGCAAAGTATATTAGATTTGAGGTTTCACAACATGGGAGATAATTCCTACGTGACTCTCAAGAGTTATGTGCTTTAGTTGATATTATAAAAATTCTCCCTGCTTCCCTCTTATTTCTTTGGTATTACCTACATGCTTTGGAAGCAACCCTGTACATGTTCTGTCTTGTCTATGTGTGTGTGTTTGGTCAGTTCAAGAATAAAAGACTATGTCAATCTTGAACATAAGACCAATATATTGTATGTATTTCTCTCCTTTCTCATAGTTGTGTGTAAGGTAGTTGCAGAGTATAAAGGTAGGCTTGGGCGTTCCTTTTTTGAGGAGTGTTCTGAGCTTACTGTTTTTGTGCTTTGTTTCTGCTTCTGAATGGGTAGTGTAAAGTATGTTAGATTTGAGAAGTTTCACAACATGGGAGATAAATCTACGTGACTCTTAAGAGTTATGTCCTTTAGTTGATATTATAAAAATTCTCCCTGCTTCCCTCTTATTTCTTTGGCATGTACCAAAGAAGGTTTTGGTGGAATTAGCTTCCAGTTTCCAAGCACCCTTTCATATTCCAAGAGTTTGGATTTTGGAGTTTGTTCAAGAGGGATTCATCGCACTCGGACAATTCCATATGCGCTCCACCCAAATCTGCAAAAAATTCTCTGGCAGACTCCCTAACCCTGCGCATAACCCTATGCACTGGCAAGGTCTTGAAATTGGGGACACCACCAGAATGACGGAAACATTAAGATGGACGGCGAACAGGTAAGTTTTTAATGTTGCAGGCTGGGGTTGAACTCGAGGTAGCACATCTTGAGCCCACGGCTCTATCGAAAGAACCACCCGGCCCGCAGGAACTTCAAACACTAACAAGTATGTAGGGTTTTGTGCAGGCTCGAGGAGGCATCAGACTTGGGCGGAGCAAATATGGAATTCTCCGAGTGTGATGAACACCTCTCGAAAAAACTCCTGTTCGTGAGCTTGTATATTCGCTCTTCCTCCATTCACCCACCGTTCTAATAAAGATCTGCACTTCGCTTCAGCAAAAAAATACAAGCAATCTGCACTTCGCTTCAGCAAAAAAATACAAGCAATCTGCACTTCGCTTCAGCAAAAAAATACAAGCAATCTGCACTTCGCTTCAGCAAAAAAACAAGCAATCCGAACTTCACCTCAGCAAAAACAAGCAATCCGTACTTCACTACAGTAAAAACAAGCAATCCGTACTTCACTTCAGCAAAAACAAGCAATCCGTACTTCACTTCAGCAAAAACAAGCAATCCGTACTTCACTTCAGCAAAAACAAGCAATCCGTACTTCACTACAGCAAAAACAAGCAATCCGTACTTCACTTCAGCAAAAACAAGCAATCCGTACTTCACTTCAGCAAAAACAAGCAATCCGTACTTCACTTCAGCAAAAACAAGCAATCCGTACTTCACTACAGTAAAAACAAGCAATCCGTACTTCACTACAGTAAAAACAAGCAATCCGCACTTCACTACAGTAAAAACAAGCAATCCGTACTTCACTTCAGCAAAAACAAGCAATCCGTACTTCACTACAGCAAAAACAAGCAATCCGTACTTCACTTCAGCAAAAACAAGCAATCCGTACTTCACTTCAGCAAAAACAAGCAATCCGTACTTCACTACAGCAAAAACAAGCAATCCGTACTTCACTTCAGCAAAAACAAGCAATCCGTACTTCACTTCAGCAAAAACAAGCAATCCGTACTTCGCTACAGCAAAAACAAGCAATCCGTACTTCGTTACAGCAAAAACAAGCAATCCGTACTTCGCTACAGCAAAAACAAGCAATCCGTACTTCGCTACAGCAAAAACAAGCAATCCGTACTTCGCTACAGCAAAAACAAGCAATCCGTACTTCACTACAGTAAAAACAAGCAATCCGTACTTCACTACAGCAAAAACAAGCAATCCGTACTTCACTACAGTAAAAACAAGCAATCCGTACTTCACTACAGCAAAAACAAGCAATCCGTACTTCACTACAGCAAAAACAAGCAATCCGTACTTCACTACAGCAAAAACAAGCAATCCGTACTTCACTACAGCAAAAACAAGCAATCCGTACTTCACTACAGCAAAAACAAGCAATCCGTACTTCACTACAGCAAAAACAAGCAATCCGTACTTCACTACAGCAAAAACAAGCAATCCGTACTTCACTTCAGCAAAAACAAGCAATCCGTACTTCACTACAGCAAAAACAAGCAATCCGTACTTCACTTCAGCAAAAACAAGCAATCCGTACTTCACTACAGCAAAAACAAGCAATCCGTACTTCACTTCAGCAAAAACAAGCAATCCGTACTTCACTACAGCAAAAACAAGCAATCCGTACTTCACTTCAGCAAAAACAAGCAATCCGTACTTCACTACAGCAAAAACAAGCAATCCGTACTTCACTTCAGCAAAAACAAGCAATCCGTACTTCACTTCAGCAAAAACAAGCAATCCGTACTTCACTACAGCAAAAACAAGCAATCCGTACTTCACTTCAGCAAAAACAAGCAATCCGTACTTCACTACAGCAAAAACAAGCAATCCGTACTTCACTACAGCAAAAACAAGCAATCCGTACTTCACTACAGCAAAAACAAGCAATCCGTACTTCACTACAGCAAAAACAAGCAATCCGTACTTCACTACAGCAAAAACAAGCAATCCGTACTTCACTACAGCAAAAACAAGCAATCCGTACTTCACTACAGCAAAAACAAGCAATCCGTACTTCACTACAGCAAAAACAAGCAATCCGTACTTCACTACAGCAAAAACAAGCAATCCGTACTTCACTACAGCAAAAACAAGCAATCCGTACTTCACTACAGCAAAAACAAGCAATCCGTACTTCACTACAGCAAAAACCAAGCAATCCGTACTTCACTACAGCAAAAACAAGCAATCCGTACCTCACTACAGCAAAAACAAGCAATCCGTACTTCACTACAGCAAAAACAAGCAATCCGTACTTCACTACAGTAAAAACAAGCAATCCGTACTTCACTACAGCAAAAACAAGCAATCCGTACTTCACTACAGCAAAAACAAGCAATCCGTACTTCACTACAGCAAAAACAAGCAATCCGTACTTCACTACAGCAAAAACAAGCAATCCGTACTTCACTACAGCAAAAACAAGCAATCCGTACTTCACTACAGCAAGAAAACAAGCAATCCGTACTTCACTACAGCAAAAACAAGCAATCCGTACTTCACTACAGCAAAAACAAGCAATACGCACTTCGCTTCAGCAAGAAAACAAGCAATCCGTACTTCACTACAGCAAAAACAAGCAATCCGTACTTCACTACAGCAAAAACAAGCAATACGCACTTCGCTTCAGCAAGAAAACAAGCAATACGCACTTCGCTTCAGCCAAAAAAAAAAATCAATCCGCACTTCGCTTCAGAAAAAAGCAATCCACACTTCGCTTCAGCAAAAAAGAAACAAGCAATTTGCATTTTGCTTCAGCAAAAAACAAGCAAAGTTTTGTGGCAGGTGACTCGGTGTCAGGAAAAGTCAGAAATCCGATCGTTTATAAGGTTGGTCACAGAACTGGTCAAGATAATCCATTCACATCCTACAGCGCATTCAGAACAATGCTGCACGCCTTGTACTCAAAAACAAAAACAAACAAAAAAGCTGACCACATATCCCTTCTCCTGGCACAACTTCGCACATACAGTACAAACTAGACACCATCTGCTACAAAAGCCGCAATAACGCAGCCCTCGATTACCTGTCAAGCCTACTTGAGATCTATGTTCCCTCACGTACCCTCCGCTCTGCCTCCGATCCTCTGACTCTTCGCTTTCCACGCACTAAGCTCAATACCTATGATCCAAGAGCCTTCTCTGTTTCTGGTCCTCTCTCCCGGAACAAACTTCCTCTCTCAGTCCGTCAGCAACCTACTTTTGTCTCCTTCAAGTCCGCTCTCAAAACTCACCTTTTCTCCTCCGCATAAAATCCTGACATTACCCAACCCCCACTTCAGCCTGTCTCCGCTTGGTGTGGGAATCACATTGTAATGAAGAAGGAGGAGGAGGAGCAGAAGAAGGAGAAGAAGAAGAAGGAGGAGGAGGAGCAGAAGAAGGAGCAGAAGAAGGAGGAGGAGGAGGAGAAGAAGGAGAAGAAGATGAAGGAGAAAAAGAAGCAAGAGAAGGAGGAGAAGAAGAAGCAGGAGAGGAAGAAGGAGGAGAAGAGAAAGATGAAGAAGTGTGTGCGTGCGTGTGTGTGCGTGCGTACGTGCGTGCGAGCGTGCGTGCGTGTGTGTCTGTTTCAGCGCTTATATTTGATTTTATCAAGATTTTGCGCTATATAAATATTGTAATTATTATTATTATTATTAATATATATCTGTATATAATATGTTTTCTATAATTTTCCATTGCTTTTCTTCTTTTTTTCCCCCATTTATAGCCATGTGTATGTGTGTATGCGTGTGTGCAGGCGTGCGTATGTGTATGTTCAGCGCTTTGATTTGATTTCTATCACGATTTTGCGTTGTATAAATATTGTAATTATTATCATCATTATTAGAAAACAGTGACAGGTCAGATCAGGAAAGGCACGGCAGGGGATGGGGGGAAGGAGAGACAGGGTGTAGGCGAGGGTAGACAGTAAATCTTCTTCTCTAACCCGGCTTATCTAACTCAAAGTGTCAAGGAAGTGGCAATAACCGACATTTTGGTTAGTTGTGGTAAGCCGTTTCTTCTTCGTTGTCGTTTTCGTCTTTTGTATTTTTCTTCTTCTTTGTTTTCTTTTCCTCTTCTTCCTTCGCTTTCTCCTTGTCTTTTATTTTTTACTTCACTGTCACCATTGCTTTTTTCTTTTTCTTCTTCTTTTGATTTTCTCCTCTTCTTCTTCTTCATCATCATCATCTTCTTCTTCTTTTTTCTTCTTCTTCTTCTTCTTCTTCTTCTTCTTCTTCTTCTTCTTCTTCTTCTTCTTTCTTCTTCTTCTTCTTCTTCTTCTTCTTCTTCTTCTTCTTCTTCTTCTTCTTCTTCTTCTTCTTCTTCTTCTTCTTCTTCTTCTTCTTTCTTCTTTCTTCTTCTTCTTCTTCTTCTTCTTCTTCTTCTTCTTCTTCTCCATTCTTCTTCTTCTTCTTCTTCTTCGCAATTCTTCTTCTTTCTTCGCATTCTTCTTCTTTTCTTCGCAATTCTTCTTTCTGCAATTTCTTCTTCTTCTTCTTCGCAATTCTTCTTCTTCTTCGCAATTCTTCTTCTTCTTCGCAATTCTTCTTCTTCGTATTCTTCGTATTCTTCTTCGTATTCTTCGTATTCTTCGTATTCTTCGTATTCTTCGTATTCTTCAATTTCCTTTTCTTCCTCTGCTTCTACTGTTTCTTCGTCTTTCATTATTTTCTTCTCTCTCTCTCTCTCTCTCTCTCTCTCCTCTCTCTCTCTCTCTCTCTCTCTTCCTCTCTCCTCCTATCTCTCTTCTCTCTTTTCTCTCTCATCTCTTCTCTCTCAATCTTTATCTATCTATCTCCCTATCTATCTATCTATCTATCTAAGTATCTATCCATCCACCTATCTTTCGCTCTTTTCTCTCCGTTCCTCTCTCTCTCTCTCTCTCTCTCTCTCTCTCTCTCTTTATCTATCTGTCTATTCATATATCTGTTTATCTATTTATCTAGCTATCTAGCTATCTATCTAAATATCCATCTATCTATCTATGCATCCATCTATCTATCTATCTATCTATACATCCATCTACTTATCTATCTATCCATCTATCTATCTATTTATCTACCTATCTATCTATCTATCTATCCATCTATCTATCTTTCGCTCTTTTCTCTCTGTCCCTCTCTCTCTCTCTCTCTCTCTCTCTCTCTCTCTCTCTCTCTCTCTCTCTCTCTCTCTCTCTCTCTCTCCTTCCCCTCTTTTACTCCCCTCTCTTTCTGAAGTTGGACATCAAAGAGCTCTGAAAGCAAACGGTATCTCATTCAAACAAGAAATAAACAACTGTAACCTTCTACCCACCGTCTCCTTTAATTCAAGCTGAGCTGTTTGGTTGGGGAAGAAATACAGCTTTCGTCACAATTTAGACTCAGGAAAAACAAACATAAATCCGTGGCTTCATTCGCAGATTTATCTTGTATTGTGGAAGATTCATGGCTGGCGCTCTCTCTGTCTGTCTCTGTCTCTCTCTCTCTCCATCTCTCTCCGTCTCTCTCTCTTTGCTCTCTCTGTCTCTGTCTCTTTCTCTCTCTGTCTGTCTCTCTCTCTCTCTTTCTCTCTCTTTGCCTCTCTCTCTGTATCTCTCTCTCACTCTCTCTCTCTCTCCCTTCCTTTCTCTCTCTGTTTCTTACTCTCTCTCTCTCTCTCTCTCTCTCTCTCTCTCTCTCGCTTTCGCTCTCTTTCTCTCCCTTTGCCTCTCTCTCTCTCTGCCTGTCTCTCTCTCTCTCTTTCTCTATCTCTCTCTGCCTGTCTCTCTCTCTCTCTTTCTCTATCTCTCTCTGCCTGTCTCTCTCTATCTCTCTATCTCTCACTCTCTCCTCTCTCTTCTTTCTTGTTTCTCTCTCACTCACACACACTCTTTCCTTTCTCTGTCTCTCTCTCCCTCTCTCTCTCTCACCTCTCCTCTCTCTCTCTCTCTCCTCTCTCTTTCTTTCTTTCTTCTCTCTTTCTCTCTTACTCACAACACTCTCTCCCTCTCTTCCTCTCTCTCTCTCTCTCCTCCCTCTCTCTCTCTCTCTTTCTCAACACTCTCCCCTCTCTTTCTCTCTTTCACCCTCTCTTTCTCTCTCTCTTTCTTTCTTTCTCTCTTACTCACACATTCTCCCTCTTCTCTCTGTCTCTCTCCTCTCTTCCTCCCTGTCTCTCTCTCTCACCACTTCTCCTCCTTCTCTCTTCTCTCCTCTCTCTCTCCTCTCCTCTCCTCTCCCTCTCTCCTCCCTCCCTTCCTCCTCTCTCTCTCTCTCTCTCTCTCTCTGGCTTGCGTGCATGCGTGGGTGCGTGGGTGCGTGTTTGTGAGGTAAGTGAGACGGGAGCGCACGCCTGTGCATGCTCTGAAAGCGAAAAGATGTATTTGTATCCAGAACTTGGTTTTTTATCATCTGTCTTCATTTTGTTCTTCGCAGCTTAAAAAAAAAAGCTGTTCTTTCTTTTCCTTTGACTCCTGTTTTTGTTTGTTTGTTTGTTTGTTTCTTTGTTTTTGTTTGTTGTTTTTTGTGTGTGTGTGTTGTTGTTTTTTTTTCCCGTTGACAGTTTCTCACATTGTAAGCATACTGACGATAGAAATTGGATGTCTAGATTCAAGATTTTTTTTTTTAGATTTATTCCTTTATTTCTTCTTTCTTCTCCGAAGTTTTGTTGCTTAGAATTTTTGTTCTCCTCTCTCACACTTTTGTCTGTGATTTTGTTTGTTTTGTTTTCTTTTGTTTCTTTGTTTTCTTTTGTTTTTTTTCTTTTCTTTCTTTCTCGTTTTTGTTTGTTTTGTTTTTCTTTTGTTTTCTTTTGTTTTCTTTTCTTTTCTTTTGTTTTCTTTTCTTTTCTTTTCTTTCGTTTTTGTTTGTTTTGTTTTTCTTTTGTTTTCTTTTTTTTCTTTTGTTTTCTTTTCTTTTCTTTCTGTTTTTGTTTTTTTTGTTTTCTTTTGTTTTCTTTTGTTTTCTTTGTTTTCTTTTCTTTTCTTTGTTTTCTTTTGTTTCTTTTGTTTTTTTTTTTTTTGTTTTGTTTTGTTTTTTTTGTTTTTTTTCTTTTGTTTTCTTTTGTTTTCTTTTCTTTTTCTTTTCTTTCTTTCGTTTTGTTTTTGTTTTTTTGCTTTTGTGTTTTTTGTTTTTTTTTTTTTTTTTTTTTTTTGTTTTGTTTTGTTTTGTTTTTTGTTTTGTTTGTGTTTTGTTTTGTTTTGTTTTGTTTTGTAAAAGCGACTTACTGGGTGTATGCATGTTTGCGTGTTTTGTCTTATCCTCGGTTCGTCAAATACAATAACTTTGTGAACATGGTTGATTGTGTATGAGAACTCAAGTTCAGTTGAAACTAGCTTTGGAATATTACTGATTCATTATAACAACACAAATACTGACTGAAAGTGCACGTCCTCAAAATAGCAGCAAAATTTGTCATGTCAAAGTAACCTTTTTTTTTTAATTTTTGATTTTCGTTCACTACAAAACTTTGAAAATGTGGTTACGTTGTTTCCTCGAAGTGCATGCTTTCAAGAAACCTTTGAACAAATTTTGGTACACAAAACTTTGAACAATGTTGGTTACGGGTTGCCATCGAAGTGCATGCTTTACAGAAACTTTGAAACAAATTTTGGAACAGAAAGATATATGTCATAGTTACATGTATCTATATTTACATTTTCCTCTGATTCAGTTTTAGTGCAGTCGTCATAAAAAATTGAAATAGGTAGACACCAGGTTAGTTCAGAGGAAAATAAAATATGCAAACCATATAATTTGAAAGCACAAGAGGACGAGCTCCGTTTAATTTTTAGTGTCGATTATACTCTTAGTGTTTTTTTTTTTAAAAAGCTTTGCCGAATATACGTCTGTAATATCTGTGTTTGTATTGTTAAAGATTTTGGGTGCTTAAAAGTCTGTATTTGTAAAATATGTGTTTGTAATGTTAAAGATTTTGGGTGCTTAAAAGTCTGTATTTGCAAAATATGTGTTTTAATGTTAAAGATTTTGGGTGCTAAAAAGTCTGTATTTGTAAAATATGTGTTTGTATTGTTAAAGATTTTGGGTGCTTAAAAGTCTGTATTTGTAAAATATGTTTATGTTGATTTGTGTTAATTGTTTTAAATATGTTTATTTAGTTTGGGTGCTTAAAAGTCTGTATTTGTAAAACATGTGTTGTATGTTAAGATTGGTGCTAAAAGTCTGTATTTGTAATTGTGTTGAATGTTAAAGATTTGGGTGCTAAAATCTGTTTTATTGAGTTTAGCAAAATACATTAGGATGCGGACAATTGTTAAATGTCTGATGTTCTTTTTGCAATGCTTCGTTTGTTTCTTTGATCTATGCTTCCTGATGTTTGTGTTACCTATGTATGTATGTATGTATGTATGTATGTATGTATGTATGTATGTATGTATTATATGTATGTATGTATGATGATGTTGTATGTATGTATGTTGTATGATGTATGTGTGTATGTAGTATGTACTGTAATATGTATGTATGTATGTATGTATGTACTTCATGTATTTTTATGTATGTATGTGTGTATGTGTATGTATGTTGTATGTATGTATGATTATGTGTATGTATATATGTATGTATGTATGGTGCATGTACTGTGTATGTATGTATATGTAGTATGTGTGTATGTATGTATGTATGCATGTTATGGGTATGTATGTATGTATGTATGTTTTGTATGTATATAATGTATGTATGTTATGTATGTATGTATGTATATGTATGTATGTATATATGTATGTATGTATGTATATGTATGTATGATATGTATGTATGTATGTGTGTGTGTTGTTGTCGTGATGTGTAGTGTATGTATGTATGTATGTATGTAGTGGGTATGTATTATTGTTTGTTCCTGGGCTTTTCTCCGGTTTCATCTTTTTCAACGCTGCACAAACATTGTGTTTCATTATTGGTGGTACTTCAGCATTCTTCCGTATGCCGTCTTCCTTCTTTCTGTCATCGTCAAAGAGGTCTTGAATGTACTCGCTACATGTATCTAATATTTTGTCTTTTTCCATAATAATCATACCATGTAGATGTGCATTTCTTTTTCCAGTAAGCAATTTCTTCGATATTTTTGTACATAAACTTAGCGCTTGTTTCGTGTCTATCTTCTGTTCCATTGCATTTTGTTTCTAGCCAAACTTCTTTAACTTCATTGACTTCATTCCTGTTTCCTTGTCGATCTTTTTGTATTTTTCATCGTTTCCGATTATCTTCTTACGTTCATCCATCAAGCTTAAATTTCCTTTGGCATCCAGTTCTTGTTTGCTAATCTTTCTACTCTAGAGATTTCTTCACAAGCTTTGTTTATTGAGGTTTTTTTTTCAGATTTGTCCACTGTTCCTCACTGATACGCTAAAATTTGCGCGTGAGTTGAATCATCTGTCTTTAAGAGTCCAGGATTTAGTTCGATGTTGTTTTTGATTCCTTTTCTACACTCTAATTTCAGCCTGAACTTTTCCAGTATTCTTACAGTCTATGCCAGGCGATGTTTTTGCTATCAGTGAAGATTTTCTAAATCTCTTATTTATCGGCTGCAATCAATGTGATTTCTTGCACTGTCTCTTGGATTCGTCCATGTTCATTTTCTTTTGTTAGGTTTGCTCAAACAAGCGTTACCTATTATGAATTCATTTACATGTGCCCACTCACACAAGTTTCTCTCCATGTCGTGTGGCAAGACCATGAGGTCCGACTATGTCATCTACTTTTTCCTGTCGATGTCCCTCTTTAGCAGTTAAATCTCCCATTACAATTGTAACAGTCAGTGATTTAAATTGAGCAGTGGCTGTCTCTAAACCTATATAGAAGTTGTCAATTTCTTCCTCGGTACTTGTGGATGTTGGTGCATATACTTGTGCGATGTTGGTATCACATGGCTTGCCCTTCAGTCTAACTAGTAAAATGCGGTCTGATATTGCCAGTATCCTCTGATAGACTTTGACTTTGTTATTATTTATTATGATGCCACCTGTCTTTTAAGTTGTCTTCTCCAGAATGTATGATTTTGTCCTTGCCTGATATAATCATGCCTGCTCTGTTCCATCTCATCTCTCCTATTTCTCTTCCATCTCAATTCTCCTCTTCAGGAAGAAGAGTGGCAGAATGGTTCAGACGTTCGCCTGCCAATAACAAAACTCGAGGTTCCATGGTTTGCTCCCAGTAGAGGCCTCGACTTTTTTTCTCAGTTTCACCGGAAAATCAAACTGAACGTCTAGTCCTTCGGAAGGGGATGAAAAACGAGTCGGACCTGTGTGCCTTGTAGCTGCGCACGCTCAAGATCCCAGTTGAAAATCGTGAAGAGCAGGGCATTGCCGACTGCCTTGGTATGAAACATTGGAGAGATTAGGTTGATTTCCCAGGTCCCACCCCTTCAAGACCAATTAGCCTTCTTATCTTTCTGAAGTCTTAGTTAGAAAAGTGGATATGAATATGAATTTGAAGCGACAGAGAAGGGATTGGCGCTGCCCTCGTGGCGCTGGCCCCGGGGAAAAGTTGACGTCTCTGCCATCTCACTCACTTCGACCCTGGGGTTATGGAACTAGCTAGGTAGGACCTCAGGACCTGGCCAGCTCGTGGGTTTATGTACAGGCTTAAAGGCTTGTGTCATCATCATGTTGGGTCTTCTCCATCACATGGCACCTGTGACGATAGTGCATATGGAATTCCGTCCGAGATGTTCAATCTTTCCGTTTCTGACTTCACACTTGTGTAGTTTTCCCTTCTGACAGAAAATCAGATGGAAGACAACGGCAAACGACCATGGTTTCTTCCTTTAAAAACTCATGCCCCCAATACACGAAAAACGACGTGAACGACATAAATAGGGGGCTCCACTGGAGCACCTTAATTCGTCTGGAAGGGAAAGTTATGATAAGTGCAACATGAAATGTTAGAACAATGTTCCAGAAGGGAAAAATAGGTTTATTAGGGGAAAACATGTCAAAGATCTTAATCAGAGGTTAACTAACTAGAAGCTGATAAGCACCAGGCATTATTTGCCTTTCTTTTCTCTGTGTGTGTGTGTCTGTATATATATATATATATATATATATGTGTGTGTGTGTGTGTGTGTGTGTGTGTGTGTGTGTGTGTGTGTGTGTGTGTGTGTGTTTGTGTTTGTGTTTGTGTGTGTGTGTGTGTGTGTGTGTGTGTGTGTGTGTGTGTGTGTTGTGTGTGTGTGTGTGTGTGTGTGGTTTGTGTCAGCGTCTGACCTACGTGTTGTGTATGTGTGTCTGTCTGCCTGTCTGTCTGTCTGTCTGTCTGTCTGTCCATCCACCTCTGTGTCTATGTGTCTGTGTCTATCTGTCTGTGTTTAAGTGTCTGCGTACGTCTGTGTGTGTGTGTGTGTGTGTGGGGTGTGTGCCGCGCGCGCGCGCGTGCGTGTTCGGCATAGCTGTGTGAGAGAAGTTTGTATTGCTATTCTGTAACCAAAGTACCACCAATTAGTATGTGTTATCTCCATGCGTGCGTTCCTGCGTGTGCACGTGTGAAAGCGTGTGTTATCTGTCTACCATCTGTTTCGCACTGTGGAAAAGATAAAAGATATGCCTGAACAACCTGACGTAGCGGTGTCGGAAGCAAAACAAGAAAAGTTGGCGTTGACGGATACGATAAACGGGTTGTTAGGTTTAGAACGTCTGACCGCCGATTGCGGAGATGGTGTGAGTTCGTATCCACTCTCTCTGAGTACTTACCGAGTGATGGGCAAAGAGTGATGAAGTGTGTACTATGTTGGTTTTTTTATCTTTAGGGTCAGCGTTAGTACAGATGTATCTGAGGCCTGTTTGCTTTCACTTTTGGTTGGCTGTTTACTGTGGTGTTTCTCTTTCTCTGTCTCTGTCTCTGTCTCTGTCTCTGTCTTTGTCTGTCTCTGTCTCTGTCTGTTAGTCAGTCTGTCTGTTTCTCTCTCTCCCTCTCTCTCTCTCTCTTTCTCTCTCTCTCTCTCAATAACTCTCTTTTGCTCTCTCTCTCTCTCTCTCTCTCTCTCTCTCTCTCTCTCTCTCTCTCTCCCTCTCTCTCTCTGTCTGTCTGTGCGTCTGTGTTTGTCTATGTGTGTGTGTCTGTCTGTATGTGTGTGTGTGCATGTGTGCGTGTGTGTGTGTGGGCATGTGTGCGTGTGTGTATATGTGTGTGCATGTGTGCGTGTGTGTGTGTGTGTGCATGAGTGTGTGTGTGTGCACGCGCGAGCTTGCGCGTGTATGAGGGTGCCACAGTTTGGCATAACTGTGTGAGAGGAGTTTGTATTGCTGTTCTGTAATCAAAGTACCATATATTAGTATGTATTATCTCTGTGCGTGCGTGCGTGCGTGCGTGTGAACACATGTGAAAGCGTGTGTTATCTGTCTACCATCTGTTTCGCACTATCGACACAGGTAAAAGATATGCCTGAACAACCGGATGTAGCGGTGTCGGAAGCAAAACAAGAAAAGTTGGCGTTGACGGATACGATAAACGGGTTGTTAGGTTTAGAACGTCTGACCGCCAATTGCGAAGATGGTGTGAGTTCGTATCCACTCTCTCTGAGTACTTACCGAGTGATGGGCAAAGAGTGATGAAGTGTGTACTATATTGGTTTTTTGATCTTTAGGGTCAGCGTTAGTACAGATGTATCTGAGGCCTGTTTGCTTTCACGTTTGGTTGGCTGTTTACTGTGTGTTTTCTCTTTCTCTGTCTCTGTCTGTCTCTCTGTCTCTGTCTTTCTCTCTCTCTCTCTCTCTCCTCTCTCTCTGTCTCTCTCTCTCTTTGTCTCTCTGACTCTGTCTTTTTCTCTCTCTCTGTCTCTCTCTCTGTCTCTCTCTCTCTGTCTCTCTCTCTGTCTGTCTCTCTGTTTCTCTCTCTCTTTCTTTCTCTGTCTCTCTCTCTCTCTCTCTTTCTCTGTCTGTCTCTCTGTCTGTCTGTCTGTCTGTCTCTCTCTCTCTCTGTCTCTTTCTCTGTATCTGTTCTCTTTCTCTCTCACTCACTCTCTCTCTCTTTCTCTCTCTGTGTCTCCCTCTTTCTCTCTCTCTCTCTCTCTCTCTCTCTCTCTCTCTCTCTCTCTCTCTCTCTTCTCTCTCTTTAAAGATGTTCCATGTCAATATTAATGCAGATATGAGGCATGTTGCTTTCATGTTCGGAGGGCTGTTTATTTTTAGGGGATTTGTTGTTGTTTCTTTGTTGTTGTTTTTTCTTGGGTTGTTTGTTTTGTTTGTTTGTTTGTTTGTTTGTTTGTTTGTTTGTTTGTTTGTTTGTTTGTTTTTTGTTTGTATTTGTTTGGTTTTGTTGTTGGTTTTTTTTGTTGTTTTCGTTTTTTTTTAGATTTTCCAAGTCCACATTAGTACAGGTCTTAGACTTATTTGCTTTCCTGCTTGTTTTTTTGTTGTGTTTTTTTATGTTTGTTTTTTTTTTTTAAGATCTTACAGGTCAACATTAATACACATGTTTGTTTTCACACTTGGTAGGCGGGCAAGATGTATGGAAGACACGCTAGGAAGATGTGTTTGTTAACGCGTTATCGGCACATTTAGCTGTATCAGCACATTTCGTTCGTTGAAAACAGCATGCAAGGCAATATTTAGGAAATCTATGGCGTAAGGTTGAAAAATTTTTCCTTTGGAAGATCGTTGTCGTTAATGGATTGTTTAATTAACTGATCGGTTGTTTGGTTGGCTAGTTGGTTGGAGGGATGGTGGTTTGACTAGTTGCTTGCTTAGTGGTTGGAAGGTGGTGTGTGTGTGTGTGTGTGTGTGTGTGTGTGTGTGTGTGTGTGTGTGTGTGTGTGTGTGTGTGTGTGTGTGTGTGTGTGTGTGTGTGTGTGTGTGTGTGTGTGTGTGTGTGGTGGTGGTGGTCTTTGATTTAATGTCTATTAAATAAAGTGATTTTAGACTGAAAAGGTGGGGGGGTTGGGGTTGGGTGGGGTGAATAGAGGAGGAGTTAAGAGGATAGTTGAAAATAGTCGCTTGTGATCTTGAGAGAAGATAATCCAGAAAACAACTGTTTCGAGGAGGGGGAGGTAAAACTAACAAATAACATTACCATAATTAACGATTTAAACAAACAAACTAACAAACAAAATTAAGAAATATATAGAATAAATGAATAAAAACAACTCCTCTCCCCCCCTCGTAACAAGATTGTCAAACCATTCTAACAATCTTCTTCTTTCATACCACTTGAAGTATATAACGTACCCACCAGAAAATCCAGTGTGTGTGTGTGTGTGTGTGAGAGAGAGAGAGAGAGAGAGAGAGAGAGAGAGCGGAAGAGAGAGTACGTGCATGCATCACAACCATCCGTCTATCCAGAAATGTTTCTGTCTTTCTGTCTTTCTGTCTGTCCGTCTGTACGTCTATCTGTCTGTCTGCCTGTCTTTCTGTCTGTCTGTCTGCCTGTCTGTCTGTCTATCCGACTATCTGTTACCCATCCCCGAAGCGTTAGCAGCAGTAGCAGTTCAGCTTGCCAGCTGTATCTTAGGGGCAGAGATAACAGTGATGACCAGAGCGAAGTTGGTGAGAAACAGACGATACCCCACACGAGTTTTGGTTTTTCTGGTTTTTAGTTTATTTCAGTGTGTGTGTGTGTGTGTGTGTGTGTGTGTGTGTGTGTGTGTGTGTGTGTGTGTGTGTGTGTGTGTGTGTGTGTGTGTAAGTGTGTGTGTGTAAGTGTGTGTGTGTGTGTGTGTGTTGTTGTGTGTGTGTGTGTGTGTGTGTGTGTGTGTGTGTGTGTGTTCCTCCTTCTTTCCTTTTTCTTTCTTTCTGTTTTTCTTGTTCTTTCGTTCTCTCTCTCTCTCTCTCTTTCTCTCTCTCTTTCTCTCTCTCTCTCTCTCTCTCTCTCGCTCTCTCTCTCTCTCTTGCTCTTGCTCGCTCTCGCTCTCTCTCTCTCTCTCCCTCTCTCTTTCCCCTTTCTCTCTCTGTCTCTGTCTCTCTCTCTCTGTCTGTCTCCCTCTCTCTTTCCCTCTCTCTCTCTCTCTCTCTCTCTCTCTCTCTCTCTCTCTCTCTCTCTCTCTCTCTTCTCTCTTTATTTCTGTGTCTGTTCGGCATCTTGTTGGCTGATTTTGTTTTGCTGGTTCGTCTATTCGGTTGTCTGCTTGCTTGTTTGCTTTCTTGTTTTTTATGGGGCTGTTTCGGTTTGTTTTCCATTTTTCGTTCATTGACTTGTTTGGGTGTCGTTAGGTTTTTGTTTTGTTCTTTGTTTTTTGTTTGTTTGTTTGTTTGTTTGTTTGTTTGTTGTTTGTTTGTTTGTTTGTTTGTTTGTTTTGTTTTGTTTTGTTTGTTTGTTTGTTTTGTTTGTTTGTTTTTTGTTGTTTGCTTTGTTTTGTTTTGTTTTTGGTTGTTTGTTTGGTTTGGTTGTTGTTGTGTTGGTTGGTTGGTTGGTTGGTTGGTTGGTTGGTTGGTTGGTTTGGTTTGGTTGGTTTTGGTTGGTTGGTTGGTTGGTTGGTTGGTTGGTTGGTTGGTTTGATGGTTGTTGGTTGGTTGGTTAATTGATTGATTGGTTGTTTGGTTGGTTGGTTGGTTGGTTGGTTGGTTGGTTGGTTGGTTGGTTGGTTGGTTGGTTGGTTAGTTGGTTGGTTGGTTGGTTGGTTAGTTGGTTGGTTTGGCTTGGCTTGGCTTGGCTTGGCTTGGCTTGGCTTGGCTTGGCTTGGCTTGGCTTGGCTTTGCCTTGCTTTATTTTGCTTTGCTCTGTTTTGGTAAATTAAAAAAAGGCACCAAGAGAAAAACAAATCAGTTAGTGAAATTTCTTTCGCATGTTGTTTCAGTCTATTTTCGTACCTCATTTACTTCATTTATAAAACAACTCTTTTCCCCCTCGTAACGATATTGTCAAACCATTCTAACAATCTTCTTCTTTCATACCACTTGAAGGATATAACTTTCCACCAGAAAATCCTGATTTTGTGCTTCTCACAGTTACAGTATGACCTTCAAGTAGGATCAGATGAAACAAAACTTGACGTGAAGGTAGGGGCAATGGTAGGTGTTACTAACAACGAAAACAATGCGATGACAATATTGACAGAAGTGTGAAGCAAAGACGATGGTAGAGTGTTACTAACAACGAAAACAATGTGATGACAATATTGACAGAGGTGTGAAGCAAAGACGATGGTAGAGTGTCACTAACAGTGAAAACAATGAAAATATTGTTAGAAATGTGAAGTGAAGGCAATGATAGATT
>JAPXFY010000016.1:71331021-71333521 GCA_030674185.1 Monoplex corrugatus
CCTTGAGGAGGGAACTTCCGTTGAACGCTTCAGCTATGTTTTGCCGGTTTCTTTGTCTAAAATCGATGGATAAGTTCACTTGCACCCTGTTCTCAGTGATTTCACTGTGGCAGCCCGAGGCCAGCAGGAGAGCTCAGCTGTGGCAAGTGCAGTCACAATAGAGTTAAAGCCCAGTTGACTGCATAGAGCCATATCAGGGCTATAACATGTTTCAAAACATACACAGTACTTTGACAGGACAAAAAAAAAAGAAAAAAAAAAACAGGTACACGTATCAACACGCATATTTACGCACATAATCTAAGAAGATGCCCCTGGCGTTGACCATTACGTCGAATTTATCACGCCGTGGATTTAAAAAAAACATACCTGAATACAAATTTAAACATAACTAAGCACATTCATCATCATCATCAGTTGCCCCGCCGCATGGCGTTGGCGATCATGGACTTCCATCTGTCTCTATCTCTCGTTGCCCCTAGCATCACCCCCATCTCCTCATCCCCAGCCACTCTGCAAATCCGTCCAGCATTTTCTCCCTGGGTCTACCTGGTGCTCTCTTTACCTCCAGCCTCCCGTTGTGACCAGGTGTTCCAAATCCCCCTTCCTCATAAAATGGCCTATAAATGTTGCCTGTCTTTTCCTAATCTTCCTTATGAATGATCTACTTGTGTCTGCCTTCATCAAGACTGTCTCATTTCTTTTCTTTGCTGTCCATGGAACTCTCAACATTCTTCTTACAAACCACATCTCGGCTGCCTCAATCTTGTTCTGGCTTTGCTTGCTGACTGTCCACGCCTCACATCCGTATAACAGTATTGGTTCTATATAACATTCAAAAGGGGGTTACTTCTCTGAAGACCTTCTGTTGTCTAGCTCTCCCTAGAGTTTCTTTCTACCTTCAAGGACTCTCTTCCTGGTGTTAATTGATATAAGCACACTAAAACATATAGAAAAACGGGCCTAAATTATCTAAAATTCCCAGAAATGGCGAGTTGTTTCATGAGATCATAAGCGGAGGTGCCCACAAACCCTCTTGCCCCGACCTCTATGGCGAAGATTTTGACCCGCAGACCTGCTTTCTTCAGGGTGCTGGCAAGACCGGCGTATTTTTCGGTCTTGTAGATATGTGCTTCTTCCATTCTGCTTTCGTATGGCACAGTGAGTTCTATCAGAATCACTTGTTTCGAGGAGTCAGAGTGGAGAGCGATGTCTGGTCTCATGCCTGTCTTGCTGATGACATCTGGGTAATTTCTCCACTCTGGGAGGTCTGCTGTACACTCCCAGTCGACTGCTAATAGACAACAGCAGAAGGGCATCCAGGAGTCATGACCTGGATGTGGCCCGGCCCCCCGAGAGTGTAAGGAATTCAGGGCCGAAACACTTGTCTAAAGGGGGTTACTTCTCTGAAGACCTTCTGTTGTCTAGCTCTCCCTAGAGTTTCTTTCTACCTTCAAGGACTCTCTTCCTGATGTTAATTGATATAAGCAAACTAAAACATATAGAAAAACGGGCCTAAATTATCTAAAATTGCTTCTGCATCTCATTTCCCTACAGCCCAAAATGCACTTCACACATGTAACCATTTATCAATTACCTTTCTTTTTCAAAGACCAGTTGGCCACAAATTTGCGCCTGCCTCGTCTGGTTGTATTGAATACACGTTCTGATTCTATTCTCGTATTTTTCTGGTTCCTGTTTGCTTGAACACGGGCAGTCACACCTGTTTTGGATTTCTTAGATTATAGAACTTTTTTTTTGCCTCGTTGCAAGCATGTTTTTTTTTCATCGTGTCAAAATAAAAGCAAACGGCACAACCTTGAGACAGGTTGATAAGTTTAAATACCTGGTAACGATCATTTCATCAGACGGTAGATGCACATCAGAAATAGCCAGCAGAATCGGCCGAGCCAAAACAGCATTCAAGAAGATGAAAAGCATTCTTACCAACAAATGCCTATCAATTAACATCAGGAAGAGAGTTCTTGAATGTTATATAGAACCAATATTGTTAGACGGTTGCGAGGCGTGAACAGTCAACAAGCAAAGCCAGAACAAGATTGAGGCAGCCGAGATGTGGTTTCTAAGAAGAATGATGAGAGTTCCATGGACAGCAAAGAAAACAAACGAGACAGTCTTGATGGAGGCAGAAGATCATTTATAAAGAAGATTAGGAAAAGACAGGCAACATTTATAGGCCATTTTATGAGGAAAGGGGAATTGGAACACCTGGTCACAATGGGAAAGCTGGAGGGAAAGAGAGCACCAGGTAGACCCAGGGAGAAGATACTAGACGGACTTGCAGAGTGGCTGAAGACAAAGAGGGAGGAAGAAATGCTTGAGGCAACAAGAGATAGAAACAGATGGAAGTCCATGATGGCCAGCGCCATGCAGCAAGGCACCTGATGATGGTGATGATGTTTATACACGTTATGTCATTGTTTCTCCCACACTGTGCAGGCGATATGTTAATGCGCAGTCTATAAATTCTATCATCGGT
>JAPXFY010000016.1:71338521-71343521 GCA_030674185.1 Monoplex corrugatus
GCCATTTTATGAGGAAAGGGGGATTTGGAGCACCTGGTCACAACGGGAAAGCTGGAGGGAAAGAGAGCACGGGGTAGACCCAGGGAGAAAATGCTGGACGGACTTGCAGAGTGGCTGGGGACGAGGAGGGTGGGGGAGATGCTAGGGGCAACAAGAGATAGAGACAGATGGAAGTCCATGATTGCCAACGCCATGCAGCAGGGCACCTGATGATGATGATGATGATGATGATGATGATGATGATGATGATGATGATGATGATGATGATGATGATGATGATGATGATGATGATGATGATGATGATGATGATGATGATGATGATGATGATGATGGTGATGATGATGAGGGTTATAACCTATTTCAAAACATACACAATACTTCGACAGGAAAAAAGGGAAAAGAAAGTTGAAGTACACACATCAATGCATTTGTGCGCATGATCCAAGGAGATGCCCCTGGCGTTTGCCACTCCGTGCAATTTATTGCAGAGGGGATTTAAAAAAACATACCTGAATACAAATTTAAGCATAACTGAAGACACTAAATCATTTATAAAAATAGGCCTAAATCA
This sequence comes from Monoplex corrugatus, assembly GCA_030674185.1. NCBI lineage: Eukaryota > Metazoa > Mollusca > Gastropoda > Littorinimorpha > Ranellidae > Monoplex > Monoplex corrugatus. The sequence continues at coordinate 71,339,093 of JAPXFY010000016.1, forward strand.
CCTAGAATTGCTTTCGTATGTCTCATTTCCCAAGAGCCAAAAATGTACTTAACACATTACCCAATTATCACTCCTAAGAGAAAGTACGTAAGACTTTATCGAACACATACATATGAATGGACCAACAAGGCAGAAGAATAACAACCAATAACAACAACACACCTCCTCCCAGCCGTCCTTCCCATTTCAAGACCTGTACAAGTGCGTGTTGGTTTTGCGCAGGCTCAAGGAGTCTGCCATAGATTGTAGACCTCCTTCGGTCATGGCTGACCATGGACAAAGTACATCCGTTCTCATGTCTAGATGGGCTGTCTGCTTGGTCCAAGCAGCGTCGCCTGTGACTGTAGAGACCAACGCGAGAGAGGCAGTCTCTGTCGCAGCGGTCGCATGTGTATGCTGATGCTGGTCTGTTGGCTGTCGTCCCTTTTCTGCGGACTCGCTTTTCTGCTGCAGCAGCTGACAGTTTGTCCTCACCAATCCGCAGCTGTTTCTTGAGAGTGCTTCTCCAGCTGTTGCGGTCATCTGCGAGGTCCTCCCAGGACTCAGTGTTGATCTCAAGCGCCTTCATGTCACGTTTGCAAACATCTTTGAACCTCAGCTGTGGGCGGCCAGTGTTTCTCTGCCCTGTGGCAAGCTCACCATAAAGGATGTCTTTTGGGATGTGGCCATCTTTCATGCGGCGAACGTGGCCCAGCCAGATATGTTGACAGAATTGGGTGGAGTGCATATGGGATTCTCTGAGTGCGATATGTCCTTCTTGAACAATCTAAGAACTCTGTTAAAATACATGCGTGATTTGCTGTTGATATGTTGGTTGGCTGGTTGCTTGCTTGCTTGCTTGCTTGCTTGCTTGCGTACTTGCTTACTTGCTTGCTTGCTTGCTTGCTTGCTTGACTCGTTGGTTCGTTCCTTCCTTCCTTTCCTCCTTCATTTGTTCGTTCGTTCGTGCATTCGTTCGTTCATGCATTCTTTCGTGTTTTTTTTCATTGGTTAGTTAGTAAATTCATTCCTTCCTTCCTTCCTTCCTTCCTTCCTTCCTTTGTTTGTTTGTTGGTTGGTTGGTTGGCAGGCTGGTTGGCTGGTTAATTGGTTGGTTGGTTGGCTGGTTGGCCGCTTGTTTGCTTGCTTGCTTGCTTGCTTTCTTGCTTGTTTGCTTGCGTGCTTGCTTGCTTACTTGTTGGTTGGTTGGTTAGGTGGATGGGTGGGTGGGTGGGTAGTTGGTCAGTTGGCCGGCTGATTGGCTGGTTGATTCAGTTTCAGTTTCAGTTTCAGGTTCAGTTTCTCAAGATGACAGTCTCCACGCTCAGAATGAATTCCATATGCACTAACGTTACAGGTGCCATGTGAATGGAAGATCATGACACAAGCCTTAAGCCTTGCACATGAACCCATGAGTTGGCCAGGTCCTGAGGTCCTACCTAGGCTATGAAACCTGGCTGACTGGATGGTGTATATTTATCTGGAAGAGACGCCCCCCCCCCCCCTCCCTCTCTGCTAAGAACTGCAGCCAACGGAGCACCCACCAGAAGGCAACAGGGTTATCGTTACTGCACGCTGTTCTCCATTTTATGAAAGTGATTATAGCGGTGATGATGGACTCGCAGGTCGATCTAGCACACTGGACAACATGAATATCTGCTCACATCACAATAGAAAAAACAAAAACAAACAAAACAAAAAAACCGTTGGTATGGCCATGTAGCGACATCCATTGACCTTGCTCAAACAGTCTCCAGAAAACTGTTGAGGAAGGGAGACTACGCGGAAGATAGAAATATAAAAAACTGATGGATTGACAACATCGACAACATCGTGGAATGGACCGGAGAAACCGTTTGCAGGGACCCAGGCATTGGCACACAACCCACACGGCTGTAGGAAAGTAGTGAACACTTGTTTTGTGTGGCACCTCAATGACTGTTCTTGGAGTTAAATAGGAAGAAGAAGAAGAAGAAGAAAGAGGAGGAGGAGAAGAAGGAGAGGAAGACGAAGAACAAGAACAAGAAGAACAAGAACAAGAAGAACAAGACGAAGAAAACGAATAAGAACAAGAACAAGGAGGAGGAGGAAAAAAAAGAGAAAAACAAGAAGAAGAAGAACAAAATGATTAAGAAGAACAAGAAGAACAAGAAGAACAAGAAGAAGAAAAAGAACAAGAACAAGAAAAACAAGAAAATGAACAAGAAGAAGAACAACAACAACAACAAGAACAAGAACAAAACGAAGAACAACAACAACAAGAACGAGAACAAGACTAACAAGAACAACAACAAGAACAAGACGAAGTAGAACAAGAAAAACAGGAAGAAGAAGAAGAAGTTCAGTTCAGAAGTGTAGCTCGGTACCGATCTACCCATTTCAACTCATTCAGTTGCAATTATTTGAATGTCAGTTAGGAAATCGGTTTGCATCTCCCCCCTCCCCCCACCACCCAATCCGCCCTCGATTCCCTCCACCTCAGGCTCATCTTTTTTGCCTCTGTCCTCCTACGTGTGGATTTCCTCCCAATCCGGCCATTGACTCTGAAGCCAGCGGCTATCGGCCTTCCTACTGATACTGAAAAGAAAAGACACAAGAAAGAAAAGAGGAAATGAAAAAGAAAAGGAAAAGGAGTAAAAGACCGAAAAAGGAAGAAAGGAAAACAAGACAGTCAAGCCACTGCACAATTTTCTTTTCTGTACAAAAAAATTAATCAATATACACAAATGAAATACTCTGTTTCTAACACGAGCATTTTTTTCATAACCAATCTCCGTTACAGGCAAAAAACGAAAACACTTAGGGCTGCATAATTTTGTTTTTCGTTAGACGAAAACTCTCTCTCTCTTTCTCTCTCCCTCTCTCTCTCTCTCTCTCTCTCTCTCTCTCTCTCTCTCTCTCTCTCTCTCTCTCTCTCTCTCTCTCTCTCTCTCTCTCTCTCTCACTCTTTCTTTCTTTCTTTCTTTCTCTCTCTCTCTCTCTCTCTCTCTCTCTCTCTCTCTCGATATATGTATATATATATATATGTACATAGACATATATCTATATATGTATATATATATCAATAGATAGATTGATAGACAGACGGACAGACAGATAGACAGATAAACAGGCAGACAGACAAACAGACAGATAAATAGATAATAGATAGATAGATAGATAGATAGATAGATAGATAGATAGAAAGATAGAGAGATAGATAGATTGATATATAGATAGATAGATAGATAGATAGATAGATAGATAGATAGATAGATAGATAGATAGATAGATAGATAGATAGATAGATTAGATAGATAGATAGATAGATAGATAGATAGATAGATCAACAGCTTCATCTTCCTGTAACACAGTGGTAAAAGCGGATGGAAAAAAAACAGCAAAATATATGTATTTAGATCCCATGTATCACAGGGATTCTGATTTATACTGGAGAGATTACGCGATTAAAATTACATCAAGATGCGTTAGTAACGATATAAATCATTCCTTACCATATAGATACGTTTTCCCCGGCTGGGGTCTTCGCTTTCTGCCGATGTCAAAGAAGGAGAAGACGAAGAAGAAGAAGAACAAGAACAAGAACAACAACAACAAGAAAAAGAAAAAGAAAAAGACAGAATAAGAAGAGCAAGAAGAAAAACAAGAACAAGAAAAAGAAGAGGAACAAGAAGAAGAACAAGAAGAATAAGAACAAGAACAACAACAACAACAACAACAAGAACAGGAAGAAGAAAAAGAATGGGAACAAGAACAAGAACAAGAGGAAAAGAAGAAGAAGAAAGAAGAAAGAAAGAAAGAAAGAAAGAAAGAAAGAAAGAAAGAAAAGAAAGAAAGAAAGAAAGAAAGAAAGAACGAAAGAAAGAAAGAAAAAGAAAAGAAGAAGAGAAGAACAACAACAACAACAAGAAAATGAAGAAGAAGAAGAACAACAACAACAACAACAACAACAAGAACAGGAAGAAGAAGAAGAAGAAAGAAAGAAAGAAAGAAAGAAAAAGGAAGAAAGAAAAAGGAAGAAGAAGAACAAGAACAACAACAAGAACAAGAAAAATAAGAAGAAGAAGAACAAGAACAACAACAACAACAACAACACAGGAAAAAGAAGAAGAAGAAGAACAACAAGAACAAGAACAACAACAACAACAACAACAGGAAAAAGAAGAAGAAGAAGAAGAACAAGAACAACAACAACAACAAGAACAAGAAAAATAAGAACAACAACAACAACAACAACAACAGGAAAAAGAAGACGAAGAAGAAGAAGAAAATCCTTGCGTTTTCGAAGAGAGTGTTCTAAATACTTTAAGCTAACCCGTCTCCAAGAAGAATGTTAAATTAAGATTTCCATGGACAGCAAAGCCAACAAACAAGACAATCTTGAAAGAAGCAAGCACAAAAAGAACATTAAGGAAGAAGATTATATTAGGGAAAGACAAGTAACATTTCT
>JAPXFY010000016.1:71351021-71363521 GCA_030674185.1 Monoplex corrugatus
TAATTCTATGGAATTTTCAGAATGGAGGGCACCGGATTTAGCTGCTCTGTCAACTACGTTGTTGCCATTGTCCGTCTCTGTCTGTCTCTGTCTGTCTCTGTCAGTCCGTCTCTAGCCGCCCTTGTCTGTCTGTCTCTGCCCGTCGTTGTTTGTCTTGCATATGCATATATGTACATATTCATATTCATTCCTTTTTGTCACAATAGATATCTACTTGTGGAAATCGGGCAGGGACTCAACGTATCTCTCCAATATTGTATACCACGGCAGCCGAGCAAATGTCTTGCTCTTCAAGATTTTCAACTGCCGCAGGACCTTTGACGTGCGCAGGCCAGAAGGCACACGGGTCTGACTCGTTTTTCGTTTCTTTTCAAAGGATGAGACGTTCTGTTGAATTTTTCGGTCAAACTGAGGAGAAAAGTCGAGGCCTCGACGGGATACGAACCCTGGAACCTCGAGTTCATGATTGGTAGCTGAACCATTCGACCACTCTTCTCCATATATATACATATTTATCTATATACATATATATGATTGAGAAAGAGAGACGGGGCGGAGGTGGGGTCAGAAGCGGAAGAGTAAGAGAGAAAGAGGGGGGAGGGAGAGATAGAGAGAGAAAGAGGGGGAGGAGAGAGAGAGAGAAAGAGGGGGGAGGGAGAGAGAGAGAGAAGAGAGAGAGAGAAAGAGGGGGAGGGAGAGAGAGAGAGAAAGAGGGGGGAGGGAGAGAGCGAAAAAGAGAACGAGACAGAGAGAGAGAGAAGGAGTGTAGGAAATTTGTGTGAATGTCGTAGGGCACACGTGTGTGTGTGTGTGTGTGTGTGTGTGTGTGTGTTTGTGTGTGTGTGTGTGTGTGTGTGTGTGTGTGTGTGTTTGTGTGTGTGTGTGTGTTTGTGTGTGTGTGTGTGTGTGTGTGTGTGTGTGTGTGTGTGTGTGTGTGTGAAAGTGAAAGAGAGAGAGTGTGTGTGTGTGTATGTGTGTGTGTGTTTGTGTGTGTGTGTGTGTGTGTGTGAAAGAGAAAGAGAGAGAGTGTGTGTGTTTGTGTGTGTTTGTGTGTGTGTGTGTGTGTGTGTGTGTGTGTGTGTGTGTGTGTGTGTGTGTAGAGAGAGAGAGAGAGAAAGAGAGAGAGAGAGAGAGAAAGAGATACATATGTGTGCGTTTGTGTTCGCGCGCGCGCGTGTGTGTGTGCGCGCGCGCGCGTGCGCGTGGGCGTATGTGTGTGTGTATATTTGTTTGAGGGAGTGTATGCGTGCGTAAAAGTGTGTGCGTGCATATAAAATGAATGTATATAAGAGTATTGAAGGAGAAAAAGAAGAACGAAACAGAAAAAGAAAAGAATAGAAAGATAAACAGAAAATAGATGGGTGTGTGAGAAAGAGGGGGCGAGGTTGAAAGACAAATATACAAATACGAACACAAAATGTTTAACTACCGTACATTAGGCGTTAGCCTGTTTGTTTTTATCAAAACAGAAAGAAAAGGGATTGTCTGTCTGTCTGTCTGTCTGTCTGTCTGTCTGTCTGTCTGTCTGTCCGTCTGTCTGTCTGTCTGTCTGTCTGTCCGTCTGTCTGTCTGTCTATCTGTCTTTGTCTGTGTCTGTCTCTGTCCGTCTCTGTCTCTGTCTCTGTCCGTCTCTGTCTGTCTGTCTATCTGTCTGTATCTGTCTGTCTCTGTCTGTCTGTCAGTCTGTCTCTGTCTGTCTCTGTCTCTGTCCGTCTCTGTCTGTCTCTGTCTGTCTCTGTCCGTCTCTGTCTGTCTCTGTTTGTCTCTGTCTATGTGTCCGTCTCTGTCTGTCTGTCTCTGTCCGTCTCTGTCTCTGTCTGTCTATCTGTCTGTCTGTCTGACTGTCTGTCTGTCTGTCTGTCTGTCTCTGTCCGCCTCTGTCCGTCTCTGTCCGTCTATCTGTCCGTCTCTGTCTGTCTGTCTCTGTCCGTCTCTGTCTCTGTCCGTCTCTGTGTCTATCTCTGTCTGTGTTAGTCTCTGTCTCTGTCCGTCTCTGTCTGTCTGTCTCTAGCCGTCTCAGTCTGTCTGTCTGTCTCTATCCGTCTCTGTCCGTCTCTGTCTGTCTTGCATATGCATATATGTGTATATTCATATTCATATGCATTTCTTCTCGTCACAATAGATATTTACTTGTGGAACTCTAGCAGTTCTCCCCCGTTGACTGTGTGTCGCCATGGTGCAGCGCCATCCATTTTTTTTTTACCAAGACTTCAAACAGGCAAGAAGGCTAATTGGCTTTCAAGGGGAGGGACCTGGAAATGAACCTATCTCTCTAATATTTTATACCAGGGCAGCCGAGCGAATGTCATGTTCTTCACGATTTTCAACTGTCGTGGGATCTTTAACGTGCGCAGGCCAGAAGGAACACGGTTCTGACTCGTTTTCAAAGGACGAGACGTTCAGTTTGATTTTCCGGTCAAACTGAGGAGAAAAGTGTGTATGTACGTATGTATGTATGTATGTATGTATGTATGTATGTATGTATGTATGTATGTGTGTGTATGTATGTATGTATGTATGTACGTGCATGTATATATATATATATATATATATATATATATATATATAGACATATATAATAAAGAGAGAGATACATATGTGTGTGTTTGTGTTGGTGTGTGTGTGTGTGTATATATATATATATATGTGTGTGTGTGTGTGTGTGTGTGTGTGTGTGTGTGTGTGTGTGTGTGTGTGTGTGTGTGTGTGTGTGTGTGTGTGTGTGAGTGTGTATGTGTGTGCGAGTGTGAGTGAGTGTGAGTGCGTGTGAGTGTGTGTGTGTGTGCGTGTGAGTGTGTGTGTATGTGTATCATGTGTGCGTGTGTGTTTGTGCGTGCGCGCGCGCACGCGCGTATGTGTATGTATATTTATTAGAGAGAGTGTGTGCGTGCGTAAACGTGTGAGCGTGTACATAAAATGAATGCATAAATGTATATAACGAAGGATGTTGAAAGAGAAAAAGAAAAAAAAACGAACAGAACAAAAATATAGAAAGATAATAGATGCTTGTGTGAGAAAAAGGGGGCGAGGGGGAAATACTCCTACAAACACGAAATTTTTAACTGCATTACACGTTAGCTTGTTTACAGACGACGTAATTATGGGGAAGAGGGGATTGTGTGTACATAAAATCGACGGAAGAAAAACATCAACAACATTATACACAAAAGTTCTTTGCGACACGAAACTCCAAATCACGGAACATACAACAATCGAATAGCTCAGAGAAATGGATGTGGAGAGAGAGAGAGACAGACAGACAGACAGACAGACAGACAGACAGACAGACAGACAGAGAGACAGAGACAGAGACAGACAGACAGAGAGACAGAGAGAGACAGACAGACAGAGACAGAGATAGACAGACAGAGAGACAGACACAGAGAGAGAAAGACAGACAAAGAGAAAGACAGACAGAGGGAGACGCAGAGAAACAGACAGACAGACAGACAGGCAGACAAACAAACAAACAGACAACAGATAGAGACAGAAATAGAAATAGAGAGACAGACATAGAGAGAGTAAGAGATGGAGAGAGAGAGACGGAGACAGACAGACAGACAGGCAGAGAGATAGAAATAGAGAGTCAGAGGGAGAAAGGAACAGAAAGAGAGAGAAACAAACAGACAGACAGACAGACAGAGAGAAATAGTCAGACAGAAAAGGGAAGAGAAAGGAACACAGAGAGAGACAGATATATAGAGAGACAGACAAAGAGAGAGGAAAAAATGAGAGAGACAGGCAGACAGACAGACAGACAGACTGACAGACAGACTGACAGATAGACAGACAGATAAACAGAGACAGAGAGACACACACACAGATAGAGACATGAGACAGACAGACAGAAGCACACACACATCGAGACCAGAGACGTCGCGTATACATTTTCAGTTTCCGTTTCTTCAAATGGCATCTCCGCGCTTGGAATCAATTCCATATGTAATGATGCCAGAATGTCTATGTGATGGAGAAGATCCACAGGTTGATAAGTTTAAATACCTGGGAACGATCATTCATCAGACGGCAGATGCACATCAGAAATAGCCAGCAGAATCGGCCAGCCAAAACAGCATTCAAGAAGATAAAAGCATTCTTACCAACAAATGCCTATCAATTAACATCAGGAAGAGATTTCTTGAATGTTGTATGAACCAATACTGTTATACGGTTGTGAGGCGTGGAAAGTCAACAAGCAAAACCAGAACAAGATTGAGGCAGCCGAAATGTGGTTTCTAAGAAGAATGTTGAGATTCCATGGGCAGCAAAGAAAACAAACGAGACAGTCTTGATGGAGGCAGACACAAAAAGATCATTCATAAGGAAGATTAGGAAAAGACGGCAACATTTATAGCCTATTTAAGAGGAAAGGGGATTTTGGAGCGACTGTCACAACAGGGAAAGTGGAGGGAAAGGGGAGCACCAGGTAGACCCAGGGAGAAGATACTAGACGGACTTGCAGAGTGGCTGAAGACAAGGAGGGTGGAAGAGATGCTTGAGGACAACAAGAGATAGAGACAGATGGAAAGTCCATGATCGCCAACGCCATGCGGCAAGACACTGATGATGACAATGATGATGATGATGATGATGATGATATGATCGAGATGATGATGATATATGATGATATGATGATGATTGTGGAGAATCAACGTCAGCCATAACCAAGCCATAAGTTGTGTATAACCTATGCTGGCAATGTTTTGTGCTTCTCCTACTATGGTTGTACGTCTATCTTTGTATCAAGTTTCTATCCTTGTTGAGTTGTCAGTAAAACAACCTAGTGCTTGTACATTGTATGAAATGAATATTGCCATCTGCAGATGTAAGAAAAAACGTTCCAGTAGGAATCGAATGAAAAAACACATCCAGCTCCTCAGCGCGAACTGACTGCACCAACGCTCCACGCATACATAGATAGAAATGAAATCAACGAAACAGAGAAAATTAGAAACAAAAAAGGCATTGTCAATGACAAGAACTATGGTACGTTATTTTCCGAAGGTAGAAATTAATAGTCAAAAGCTTTTTTTTTTTTTTTTTCAAAAGCTGCCGTTACTAATCTACGTATCTTTCTAGAAATAAGAAATGCTGAAAGAGGAATACATAAAATAAGTCAATGTATGAAACATAGTGCATAAGGAAATTAACCCTTTCACTCCCGAACCCCGTCCACCAGCGCCCTGCATTGTCAACCATGCTAGCAAAGCAAAATCTTAACCCTTTGACCCCCTCACCCTATCCACCAGCTTCATGGCGAAAACTTAACTTTGACTCCCTCACCCTATCCACCAACTTCATGTGGAAAGCTGGTGGATATGGTGAGGGAGTCAAAGGGTTAAGTTTTGGCTGTTGGCGGATAGAGTGCGGGAGTTAAAAGGTCAAAGATTAACAACACTTGCTGTTCTATGAGAGACAGGAGTGGCAGTGAAGAACAGAGACAGACAGAAGATGACAGACAGACAGATAGACAGACAGACAGATAGACAGACAGACAGAGACAGACAGACAATGACAGACAGATAGACAGACAACGATAGACAGACTAGACAGACAGACACAGAAGACAGACAGACAGAAGACAGACAGACAGTATAGACAGACAGATAGACAGACAGACAGACAGATAGACAGACAGACAGACAGAAGACAGAAGACAGACAGACAGACAGACAGAAAACAGACAGACAGATAGACAGACAGACAGACAGAAGACAGACAGACAGAAGACAGACAGACAGACAGATAGACAGAAGACAGACAGAAGACAGACAGACAGATAGACAGAAGACAGACAGACAGACAGACAGATAAATAGACAGACAGACAGACAGATAGACAGACAGACAGACAGACAGACAGACAGACAGAAGACAGATCAGACAGATAGACAGAAGACCGACAGATAGACAGAAGACAGACAGACAGATAGACAGAAGACAGACGACAGACAGATAAATAGACAGACAGATAGACAGACAGACAGAAGAAAGAAAGAGACAGAGAGATGCGGGCTAGGAACGAGAACCAAGGAGTCACTTCAAATTATTTCCCCTCTTATTTATATACTCCAGGGAAGAGAAGCGGGGGAAGGAATGACGATGCAAAAAAACAAACAAACAAACAAAACAAAGAGAGAAAAAAATGGACAGAAGCAAAAGAAAGACACTGAAATGATTTCAGCCCGTTTGTATTTGCAAACTGATTTTTTTCCTGGTCACAGGGGAGGGGTGGGGTGTGGGGGTGAGAGAGGAGAAGAGGAGAGAGGAGAGAGGTGGTGGTTTGGGGGGGGAGGGAGAGACGGTGGGCAGTGTGATGGAGACTGATTATGTCCCCTGGCGCTGTATGCTCCCTGTCAACAGAGCACAGATTGAGTCTTGTCTTCTCTGCACGTCTTGTGACCAGTTCATAAACGTACAGACAGACAGACAGACAGATAGACAGACAGACATACAGACAGACAAACAGACAGACAGACAGACAGACAAACATACATACAGACAGACATACAGGCATACAGACAGACAGACGGACAGACAGACAGACATACATACAAACAGACAGAAAGACAAACAGACAGACATACAGACAACAGACGACATACAGACATACAGACACACAGACAGACGGACAACAGACAGACAGACAAACATACAGGCAGACATGCAGACAGACAGACAGACATCACAGACAGACAGACAGATATACAGACGGATAGACAGACATACAGACAGACAAACATACATACAGACAGACAGACAGACATACAGACTGATAGACAGACATACAGACAGACAGACAGACAGACAGGCAGACAGACAGCAGAGAGAGAGAGATGGACCTCAGACTTCAGACTTCAACCTTCAGAATTTCTGTTCAAGAAATCCACAGCCCCTGATGAAGGGGTGCTTATAAGCATAATGAAATAATCAGATAGCATATGTCATAGGATTAACAATCAACAACAAAATAAACTGTACATCACGATAAAGCAGTTTCCCTGATTTCATAGAGACGGATACAGAGAGAACGAGAGAGAGAGGGGGGAGAGAGAAAGAGAGACAGAGAGAGAAGACAGACAGACAGACACACAGAGAGGCAGACAGACAGAGACAGAGTCAACGACAGGGAGACAGAGACAGAGAAACAGACAGAGAGAGATAAAGAGAGATATATATATATAAAAAAAAAAAAGAGATGAAAAGAGAGAGAGAGACAAAGGCAGAGAGACAGAGAGAGATAAAGAGAGAATAAGAAAGAGACAAAGACAGAGAGACAGATATATAAAGAGAGGCAGAGAGATAGAGATAGACAGACAGAGATACAGACATACATAAATGTATACATATATATAGAGAGAGGGAGAGACAGACAGACAGACAGAGAGAGACAGAGAGAAAAAGACAGACAGACAGAGACAGAGACAAGAGACAGACAGACAGAAAGATAGAGAGGGAGAGAGAGGGGGAGAGACAGACAGACAGACAGAGAGAGAAGACAGAGAGAGCAGGACAGAGAGAGAGAAGACAGACACAGACAGAGAGAGAAGACAGACACAGAGAGAGAGAGAAGACAAGAGAGAGAGAAGACAGAACAGAGAGAGAGAAGACTGACAGAGAGAGAGAGAGAGAAGACAGACAGAGAGAGAGAGAGAGAGAAGACAAACACAGAGAGAGAGAGAGAAAACGGGGAGAGCAGAAGAGAGAGAGAGAGAAGACACAGAGAGAGAGAGATAGAGAGAGAGAAACAGACAGACAAATAGACAGAGAAATTTATACCGACACTGATACTCATATGCTTTATAGCGAAGGTCACGTGCCTATAATAATAACACAATGTGATATAAACAGCGAAGGGATAAGGAATGAAGATGGACTGGTGGGCGAGAGCGTAGTATCAATCTCTAATTGCACGCAATACGAGGCGGCAAGGATGGACGACCGTAGTGTGACAGAGAAAGACAGGCAGAAAGACAGACAGATGGACAGACAGACAGACAGACCAACAGACAGATGGACAGACAGACTACGAGGGATACAAGTAAAGAGAGAGAAAAAGGAAAACGTCTTTAACAAATGAAAAACATCTGTCTTTCTGTCTCTGTTTTCTGTCTCTGTTTCTGTCTGTCTGTGTGGGTCTCCCCTCTCTCTCTCTCTCTCTCTCTCTCTTCTCTGTCTCTGTCTCTTCTCTCTCTCCTCTCTATCTCTTTTATCTCTGTCTCTCTCTCTCCTGGCTCTCTGTCTTTGTATCTCTTAATTGAAAAACAAAGACTCAACTTCCATTATGCATGAAACATGAAACATAGATAAGACAGAACTTATAACAATTCAACAGAAAAAAAGTACTTTTGAAACGATCTTACCCCAGGAAACACAAATAAAGATCATCATCATCATCATCATCATCATCATCATCATCATCATCATCATCATCATCATCATCATCATCATCATCATCATCACATCATGTGACCTGCCGCATAGCGTTGGCGGTCATGGCCCTCCACACGAATCTATCCCTTGTCGCTGCAAGTACATCTCCCACCCTCTCTGTCCTCAGCCACTCTGCAAGTCCGGTTCAGAAGAGAACTGTATACAATTCGTTTGATAAATTTAGCTAATTTCGATTTAGATTGACAGTTGCCTCTCAGTTGATCAGAGCGCTTTATAGAAACTCATGGTCCTGCGTTCAATCCTCACAGGAGCCACAGTATTTTTTGTTGTTTTTAAAGTAGCCCCATTCGGTCAGTCGGTTCGGAGAAGGATGGCAGAATGGTTCAGACGTTCGTCTGTCGATAACTAAACTCGAGGTTCCAGGATTCCTTTTCCGTTGTGGTCTCGACTTTTCTCCTTAGTTTGACCGGAAAATCGAACTGAACGTCTAATCTTTTGGAAGGGGACGAAAAACGAGTCGGATCCGTGTGCCTTCTGGTCTGCGCACGTTTAAGATCCTACGGCGGTTGAAAATCGTGAAGAGCAGGGCATTCGCCCGGCTGCCCTGATATAAGACATTGGAGAGATAGGTTGATTTCCCAGGTTCTTCTCTTTAATGACCAGCCTTCTTGCCTTTGTAAACCAAAAACAAATTGGTTAAAAAAAAAAGTTGGGTAGCCTGCACTGTGGCGATGACCTCTCAGAGGGAAGAACTGCCCGAGTTTCAAAAAGGAACATGAATATGAATATGAATATGAACATGAACATGAATATGAACGTGAATATGAATATGAATTTGAATATGAACATGAATATGAATATGAACATGAATATGAATATGAATTGAATATGAATATGAATATGAGTATGAGTATGAGTATGAACATGAATATGAACATGAACATGAATATGAATATGAATATGAATATGAACATGAACATGAACATGAACATGAATATGAATATGAATATGAACATGAACATGAACATGAATATGAATATGAATATGAATATGAATATGAATATGAACATGAACATGAATATGAATATGAATATGAATATGAATATGAACATGAACATGAATATGAATGTCACAATGATAAGCACAGGTGTTCGGTATGACCCCCAGACAAGCTGCACACAGCGTTTTTGAATGTTTGATTCTTACGATAAAGCTTCAGACTCAAGGATGATGTCTGAAGTTCCATCCAAACCTGCAACACCCAAAAATCTGGACTGTTCTAATCCCCTCTTGATGAAATCTTCAATCTTCAATCATTCTGGTGGAGTGCCAGCTCAATGCCAAATACGCCCCCTTTCCTCCCTTTTCCCCATTTCAAAACCTTGCCTGCGTCAAGGTTTGCAACGCAGACCGGAGAGGACGTCTGCCAGGTTAATTGCAAGCGCAGCAGATTTGGGTGGGGAGCGTATGGAATTGTGAGAGGGGGAATGAATCCCTCTTGATCAAGCTCCAGCCTCCAAATCAGTCGCCGTGGTATAGTGGTTAACGCAACGGACTACCGACTGGAAGATTGTGGGTTCGAATCCCCATCAGTCCCTCCAAAATTATATCATTGTGGGAATTTTCGGCTCTAACCGGCTCCTACCCAGAGTTGGACGTGCTATGAGCACATTGGAAAGACTGGAGCCACACAGTTGAGTCTCATCCACTTTACGGATGCGTCATTGAGGGTGTTTGCTCAAATTTGCTACCAGCACAGCAGGTATCTGTATCTCTCGGGCCTGGTTGACGCCAGGATGTTATGATAGTAAGCGTACAGTACAGCCCTGTCACTCAGTCTCAATCCTAGATGGAACTCCATAGCATCATGGTTATCATCCTCATCGCCATCATCATCATCATCGCATTGTAAAAACTGCTCCAGCTTCTGTGGCCATTAATGTGGCGTAGAAAATGGGACGAAAAAAAAAGGTGAGCACAAAGGTAACCTCCCTTAGTACGATAATCCTAAAAAAAAAATTTTTTTAAAAATAAAAGAAAAAAAGAAGCTCCATCCTGGAGACTCCAGGATCTAGACTCAAAGACAGAGAGTGGTGAGTATGGGAGGAGAAGGGGTGGGGTGGGGCTGGAGGAAGGAGACAGGAGGGGCACGTTCAGCTTGGGGGAGAACAGAAGGAAGCGGATGATAACAAGGAGAGAGTTTCTGCCACTGGGTGGTATTTCCAGTGACTTCTGATTGAGGCGTTGACTTTAGCTTAAGGGATAATGGTCTTGTTTAGATCAGGTGGACAGAAGCTCTGTGTGTGTGTGTCGGGGGGGGGGTGTTGGGGGAAGGAACTGGATGTTGGGGGATGGGGTGGGGATGGTCTTCTTCTTCCCTCGGGAAGTTTGTCCCCCACACTCTCTTCCTATTCAATCATTAATCCTCGTCCTCCCAGTTTGCCAAGGGCCTTTCAATCATTGTCATCTCCACGTGTCCTTAGTCTTTCAAATTATTGTTGTTGTTGTTTTGGGGGGATTTGGGGTTTGTTTGTTTATTTGTTTGTTCTGTTGTGTGTGTATGTTGTTGTTATTATTGGGATGTTAGGAGTTGTTTGTTTATCTTTTTTTATCTGTTTTGTATGTGTATCTTATCAATGTTGTTGTTTGGGGTTATGGGTTGTCTGTTTATGTGTTTGTTCTGTTGTGTGTGTGTTGTTGTTGTTGTTGTTGTTGTTGTTTGAGGGATTTAGGGGTTGTTTGTTGTTGTTTTTGTTTTTTTGTTATGTTGTTGTGTATGTTGTTGTTGTTTCTGGGGGATTTGGGAGTTGTTTGTTTATTCGTTTGTTATGTTGTGTGTTTATGTTATTTTTGTTGTTTTGGGGGATTTAGGGGTTGTTTGTTCATTTGTTTGTTCCGTTGTGTGTGTATGTTGTTGTTACTGGGAGGTTTGGGAGTTGTTTGGTTTTTTGCTTGTTCTGTTGTGTGTGTTGTTGTTGTTGTTGTTGTTTGGGGGTTAGGGTTGTTTGTTTATTTCTTTGTTCTGTTGTGTGTGTACGTTCTTGTTTGGGGGATATAGGGGTTGTTTGTTTTATTGTATGTTCTGTGTGTGGTGTGTGTGTGTTGTGTGTGTGTGTGTGTGTGTGTGTGTGTGTTGTGTGTGTGTGTGTGTATGTGTGTTTATGTATGTGTGTGTTTGTATGCACGTTGTGTGTGTGCATGTGTGGGTGTATGTGCGTGTGTTTGTGTGTGTGGTATGTGTGTGTTGGTGTGTGCATGTGTGGTGTATGTGCGTGTGTGTGTATGTGGGGTGTTGGTGTGTGCATGTGTGGGTGTATGTGCGTGTGTGTAGTTGTGTTGGTTGTGCATGTGTGGGTGTATGTGCGTGTGTGTGTATGTGTGTGTTGGTGTGTGCATGTGTGGTGTATGTGCGTGTGTGTGTATGTGTGTGTTGGTGTGTGTTGTGTAGGTGTATGTGCTGTGTGTGTGTATGTGGGGTGTTGGTGGTGATGTGTGGTGTATGTGCGTGTGTGGTGTGTATGTGATGTGTATGGTGTGTTTTGTGTGTGTGCTTATGTGGTGCGTGCATGTGCGTGATGTGTGTGTGTCGTGTGTATGTGTGTGGTGCGTGTATGTGATGTGTTTCGTGTGTTGTGTTTAGCTTAGTAATGTGCATGAATAATTTTAATGATGGGCGCGCGCGCGTGTGTGAGTGTGTGTGTGGTTATCACAAAACAAAATGTAATTACAATGAAAATAATTCTTAACAATAACGAATGGGAGGAAGTGGACAGTTAAAACAAAACTGCTCAGCAAGAAGACAGACCAAGTGTGGATCTTTAAATACTTGACACTTTGTTTCACACTTTACGAATAGGAAGAGACATGAAACGACGGAAGCGCAGAAGCTTTTGGCTCCCCAGCAAGGAGAATAGTGACAGCATGTGGATAGACCAGGGTGAACGCCACAGGGCAGAAAAATGGTCTGGCTGGAATTTTCATTGACAGAAAATGCGCTTCTTCTTTTTCTTCTTTTTCTTGTTCTTCTTGTTCTTCTTGTTCTTCTTCTTCTTCTTCTTCTTCTTCTTCTTCTTCTTCTTCTTCTTGTTCTTCTTCTTCTTGTTCTCT
>JAPXFY010000016.1:71366021-71368521 GCA_030674185.1 Monoplex corrugatus
TCAAATCCAACACAGTTTGCGCTACCCAATCAGCTAGCATAGACCAGCCACAAGGCACAGAATTGCAAGCTCAGAACATTCCTCTGGGGAATGTTCTGAGCTTGCAATTCTGTGCCCTTGTGGCTGTGTCTATGCTAGCCTTTCTCTTCCCTTTCCTATTTCAAGACTTTGCCTGTGCATGGGACTTTTTGTTTTTGCTTTTTTTAGGATCATCGCACTCAGAGAGGTTACTTTGAACTCACCTTCTTTTTTTATTCCCCATCCCATTTTCTTTTACTTTACTTTACTTTTATTGTTGTTTAAAGCCCAGCCGACTGTGCAGAGCCATATCAGGGCTCTGACCGCTTCAAAACACACAAAGACTTCAACGGGAAAAAAAAAGAAAAGAAAATTAAGTACACATATCAATGCATTCGCGCACACAATCTAAGGACATGCCCCGGCGTAGGACCGTTCCGTCCGATTTATCGCACATGGGAGATTTAAAAAACACACCTGAATACAAATATAAGCATACGTAAGGACACCAAAAGATATATAAAAACAGGCACAAATTACCTAAAATCGCTTCCGTATATCTCACCTCCCTAGAGCCAAAAATGCACTTAATACATGTACCCAATTATCAATCCGAAGAAAAAGCACGTAAGACTTTATCGAAAAAAAGATACAGGTGAATGGACCATTACGGCAGAAAATAAGTAGAAATGACAGAAAGCAAGGCAACAAGGCAGAAACAAAGAGAGTGACAAAAAGAGGAAATTTCTAGCACAGAATTTCCAGAAGGTTGGGATATTATTTATACTGAAAGAGCCCCCGGCAACCCAGCGGGGAATCCCATTTTCTACGCCACCTTAATGGCCACAGAAGCTGACACAGTTTTGTATAATGCGATGTTGATGATGATATCAATGAGGATGATAATCACCATGCTATGGAGTTCCATTTAGGATTAAGACTGCGTGACAGGGCTGTACTCTACGCTTACTATCATAACATATCCTGGCGTCAACCAGCCCGAGAGATACAGACACCTGCGGTGCTGGTCAGAAGATTTGAGCAACACCCTCAATGACGCATCCGTGAAGTGGATGAGAACTCAACTGTGTGGTCCCAGTCTTTCCAACGAGCCCATAGCTCGCCCATCTCTAGGTAGGAGTCGGTTAGAGCCGAAAAATCCCACAATGATTTTTGAAGGGACTGATAGGGATTCGAACACACAACCTTGCAATCGGTAGTCCGTTGCGCTAACCACAAGGCCACGGCGATTGGTCTGTGCATTCGACTTTTTGCAGGTTTAAGGGTTGTGTCTGATGATGGATGGCAGATTTGGATGGAAGGCATAATTATGGATATGTCTGGGAGCGATGTATCCTTCTTGAATTAACTCCAAACACTGACGAGATCATGAGACTACCAAGCTTGTAAGATTCATGTGAAGGTTTCATCATCGTCGTCGTCATCATCATCATCATCATCATCATAGTCGTCATTGTCACCATCATCATCATCATCATCATCATCATCATTATCATCATCATCGTCGTCATCATCGTTGTCGTCACCATCACCACCACCACCACCACCACATCATCATCATCATCATCATCGTCATCATCATCATCATCATCGTCATCATCATCATCTTCATCATAGTCGTCATCATCGTCGTCGTCATCTCCACCATCACCACCACCATCATCATCATCACTATCATCATCATTATCATCACTGTCGTCGTCATCGCCGTCGTCATCATCACCACCACCACCACCATCATATAATCATCATCATTATCGTCATCATGATGCGCTCTGCCGCATGGCGTTGGCGATCATGCCCTCCCCCCCCCCCCCCCCCCACTCCTAAAAATCGATATTTTGTCGCTGCAAGTATATTTCCCACCCTTTCTGTCTTCATCCACCACTCCGCAAAACCTTCCAACATTTTCTTCCTGAGTCTGCCCGATGCTCGTTTTTCTTTCCACCTTTCCTGTTGTGACTAGGCGCTCAAATTTCTGTTGTCTCACTAAATGTCCTATAAATGTTGCTTGTCTTTACTAATCTTCTTCATTAATGTTCTTTTAGTGCTTGCTTCTTTCAAGATTGTCTGTTTTTGTTTGTTTCTTTCTTTCTTTCTTTCTTTGTTCGTTTGTTCGTTTGTTTGCTTGCTTGTTTTGTTTGTTTGTTTTGTTGTTTATTCGTTTCTTTCTTTCTTTCTTTCTTTGTTTGCTTGTTTGTTTGTTTGTTTGTTTGTTTGTTTGTTTGTTTGTTTGTTTGCTATGTGAAGGGTTATGTATAATTCATGCCTCTATTGTTGCCTATCTTCATTTTTATTGACAAACACGAAATCGAAATTACAGCAACTGCCAGCGTTTAAGCAAATTGGAACCAGAAAAACACAAACTTAGAATCAGAACATTTGTTGGGTGCAAAACAAGACAAGACAAGACAAGACAAGACAAGACAGGTGCAAATATTATTCTTTGTTGCCTTTTGTA
>JAPXFY010000016.1:71378521-71381021 GCA_030674185.1 Monoplex corrugatus
GCCCCAAACGCCACGTGGCAAACAGAGGATGACTTGTTGGGATCAGATCACATCCCCATACGTCTTACCCTAAACCATACTACAGAAATAGACGCCATACCACAAGATAGTTTACCCAAGTTTAATTATAAAAACGCTGACTGGATCAGTTTTAAGGCAATCCTTGAAAAGACAAGAACAGATCTATCTGAAGCAATGAACATAAACGAAACGTACGAAGTTTTCTGTAACTCACTCTTAAGGGCTGCTAACATTTCAATTCCAAAACTTACAGTGTCAAAAATAGGAAAACATCATGGAAATGTCTGGTGGAATGAGGACTGTCAAAAGGCAGTGAACGAAAAGAAAGAAAAATACAAAATTTATTTAGCAAACAGGTCACCTGAAAATCATACAGCGATGAAAAGTGCCAACATTAAGTGTAACAGAATCATAGAGCAAGCCAAAGAACAACACTGGACATCTTTTTGTAATTGTGAAATAAATAACCACAAAGACACGATAAAGATTTGGGAAAAACTAAAATTAATGAAAAACGGGATTAAGTTGCCATCAATTCCAGTAAAGCTAGAAAATAACCCTATTCCTAGCTCATTGGAAAAAGCAGAAGCTTTTGCAGACGTGTTTGCTGAGGCCTGTCGTGTAGAAGGACTCCCTGTCTCTAATAGAATTTATAGGGAACGAGATGAAAAGAAAGATGTATATAAGGATCCTGCCTCTGACAATACTCACTACATAAATGCATCACTCACACTTCAAGAATTAAAAGATGCCATTCAGTCCCTTCCAAGTAAAAAAACGTCAGTTGGACTAGATGCAATTTCCAACGAGATGCTGAAAAATTTACCAGACAATTTTATAATCTTGCTACATGACATATTTCAAAAATGCTGGAATAG
Organism: Monoplex corrugatus; assembly: GCA_030674185.1. Lineage (NCBI taxonomy): Eukaryota > Metazoa > Mollusca > Gastropoda > Littorinimorpha > Ranellidae > Monoplex > Monoplex corrugatus. The sequence goes on from JAPXFY010000016.1 coordinate 71,379,421, forward strand.
TGGGAAAATGCCTAACAACTGGAAAGAAACAATAGTGGTTCCTGTATTAAAACCAGGTAAATGTAATACCGATTTGAAAAACTACAGGCCAATTGCATTAACATCACATGTATGTAAACTAATGGAGAAAATAATCTTAAAGAGACTGATGCACTATTGTGAAAAGAATAAAATAATACCAGTAAATCAGGCAGGATTTCGAAAAGGCAGGTCACCAGTGGAAATCCTAACAAAGCTAACTACTAATATAAAACAACAATTTGCAAGACGTCAATGTGTTTTAGCTACATTTTTTGATATAACGAAAGCATACGATCAAGTGTGGCACTCCCGATTGTTATTCAAATTTAAAAGTATTGGGCTGACAGGTCACATTTTTGGCTATGTTAAGTGTTTCTTAGAAAACAGAGTATTTCAAACGAGGATTGAAAATGTATATTCCACGAAACGAATTCTTCAAATGGGTATCCCTCAGGGATCCGTTATAGCTCCCCTTCTTTTCATGATATTAATGCATGACTTACCCAGTAAAGTATCTAAGCATGTAGTTTTAGCTCAATATGCTGACGATTTATGCATGTGGATGCAGGTAAATATGAAAAAGAAAACTCCTTTGCGCTGTATCAATTATACACGCAAATGCTACCAATTAGAACTTGATAAAATAGCGCGATACATGGTAGAAAATGGGTTACATCTATCCCTGGAAAAAACAAAAATAGTTTTATTTAATAATGGAGCTAACCCAGTAAATATTCCCACTTTCAAACTGGGAGATACTCTTCTTCAGTTTAACGAGTCGATTAAATTCTTAGGAGTTTTCCTTACAGCAAAATTATCTTGGAATCAGCATATTGAATACTTATTAACCAAAGCTCAAAAAAGTTTAAATTTATTAAAAATAGTTCGCAAACAGACATGGGGTCAAGATTCATCAACACTTGTTCATCTTTGTAAATCGCTTGTTAGATCTAAATTAACCTATGCTCAAGAAATCTTCTTCAGTGCACCGAAACACTTACTAAAAAAACTGCAGAGCATAGATTGTAAAGGTTTCAAACTTGCACTGGGTCTTCCAATGCATGCTTCCTGTCTTCGGACATATAATGAAATCAAACTGTTGCCACTTGATGAGCAAAGGAAAGTCGCTTCTACTAAATTTTTGTTAAGAAACACCACCGTAGAAAACATCTCAGAAACAGAAATTAAACTGAGATCAGATACTGACTTTCCAAAACGAGCTAAATCAATATCTTCACAGGTCACACTTGCAACATACACATCTGACGTCATGAAAGGCTCAGGAATTGATCTAGACGTAGATCCTGTATCTATACGACCTTCCTTTTCGCCAGTACCCAGTTGGGAACTCCAAAGAGCACGATTTGACGTACACCACACTAATTTAAAAAAAGGAGACAATATAAACTTACTGGCAAGTCAGGTTAAATGTCATATAGACGACGTATATTCTGATCATTTGAAAATTTACACTGATGGGTCAGTAATTGAAAGAAAAGCAGGCTCAGCATTTTTAATACCTGCTCTCAAAATTGAAAAATCTTTCTACATAGGACTTGATAAATCTATCTTTACAGCTG
>JAPXFY010000016.1:71391021-71393521 GCA_030674185.1 Monoplex corrugatus
TCTGTCTGTCTGTCTGTATGCATGTATGTATGTACGTACGTATGTCTGTACATGTACGTATGTATTTATGTACTTATGTACGTATGTACGTATATATGTATGTATGTATGTATGTATGTATGACATGCATGTATGTATGTATGTACGTATGTATGTATGTGTGTGTATGTATGTATATATGTATGAGTACATGTATGTAGTATGTATGTATGTACGCATGTATACATGTAATGTACGTATGTATGCATGTATGTCTGTAAGTATGTATGTAAGTATGTATGTAAGTATGTATGTATGTATGTATGTATGTATGTACGTATGTACGTATACATGCATTAATGCGCGCTTGATATGCATATATGTATGTATGTATGTATATATGTATGTATGTATGTATGTATTATATATATAGTATTATGTATATATATATATTATGTATGTATGTATATGTATGTATGTATGCATGTAGGTAGGTAGGTAAGTAGTAGGTAGGTATGTATGTATGTATGTATGCGTGGATGGATGGATGCATGCATGCATGTATGTATGTATGTATATATGTATGTATGTATGTAGTGTGTATGTATGTATGTACGTACATATGTATGTATATAGTAGTATGTATGCATGTATGATGTATGTACTATGTATGTATGATGTATGTATGTATGTATGTACAATATGTATGTATGTATGTATCTATGTATCTATGTATGTATGCATGTATGTATGTATGTATGTACTATGTATGTATGTATGTATGTGTGTGTGTATGTATTTATGACAGTGGCCCTTTACCTCGTTTGTCAAAGTCCTATGCCGATAAACGCTAACGGTCGTGGAATCGACCGTGGGGTAGAGGGGTGGACCACAGATTTTTCATGGGCTGCCAGATTCTTCTGATTAAGCAGTCGACTCTTTTTTTTTTCTTTCTTTCTTTCTAGAGTCCTCGCTCCACCACCACCAACCCCCCACCACCCAAACCCCCAGGAATGTGACTGTTGGTTGATTTGTCAGCAGCCCCCCGTTTAATATTCACCACCCCCCTTGACCTATTCCCCTTACCCTCACCCATCCACCAGATCCTGAGTATTTGTCAGCCATGACAGCAAAAGCAGAAAAACTTAACCCCCTTGACTTCCTCACCCTATCCACCAGCACCCTGAGTAATTGTCAGCCATGACAGCAAAAGCAGAAAAACTTAACCCCCTTGACTCCCTCACCCTATCCACCAGCATCCTGAGTATTTGTCAGCCATGACAGCAAAAGCTCAAAAAAACTTAACCCCTTTCACTCCCTCACCCTATCCACTGCCGACTCCCCTCCCCCTCAATACCCCCACCCGTGGGGATGCGGGGACTCGGTATAAATGGTATCCCCCACCTTATGGAAATTTTGTGCTAGAATTTTTCTGTTTTTCTGTCACTGTCTTTGTTTCTGCTTTGTTTGTTTGCTTTCTGGTTTTTCTTCCTATCATTTTCGGGCTTGATGGTCCATTCATCTGTATGTGTTCGATAAAGCCCCACGTACTTTCTCTTAGGGTTGATAATAGGGAAAATGTATTGAGTGCATTGGTCTATTTGACGCTTAATTTATCTTCTATGATTTTCTCACATGTAATGTTTCTTCTTCCTCTATTTCATTTTATTTTATTTATTTATTACTATTTTGTTTACTTTGTCTTCTTCTCCTCCTGTTCCTCCTGCTCCTTCTGCTCTCCTCCTCCTTCTCTTCTCCTCCTTCCTTCTTCTCATTATTGTTATCATTATTATTGTTATTATTATTATTACTATTATCATCATTATTAATACTATTATATTATTATTATTATTATCACTATCATCATCATCATTCTTCTTCTTATTATTATTATTAATATTATCATTAATATTATCATCGTTAACATCATCATCATCATAATGATCATCAGCATCATTATTGATGTTATTAACGTTATCTTTATTTATTTATTTATCTTATTTATTTATTCATTAATTTATCATTTGCTTATCTGTCTATCTGTCTATCTATCTCTATATCTCTCTATCTATCTATCTATTCTTTAAGTGCTGAGTGTACGTTTTTTCTCGATTTCATTGTAATGTTATCTTAATTTTAGTATTCAGCATGTATCTTCCTTGAGCTGTACTTGTTGCTGTAAACAAAGTCATGTGTATGAAAGCAACGGCAAGTTTGAAAAATGGCTTCTAGCCAGTAACTTTTACTGTTGGAAAATAAAGCATCATTGTATTGTCATTGTCTCTTTCTGTCTCTGGTTCTGTCTCTCCTCTCTCATCTCTCTCTCTCCCTCACTACTCTTTCTCTTTGTCTCTCTCACCCACTCACACACACACATGCTCTCTCTCTCTTTCACTCTCTCTCTCTCACTCACTCTCTCTCTTTCTCTTTCTTTCTTGTTTTCTCTCTTTCTCTTCTCTCTTTTTCTCTCTCTCTCTTCTCTCTCTCTCTCCTCTCTCTCGCTCTCTCTCCTCTCTCTGTC
>JAPXFY010000016.1:71403521-71408521 GCA_030674185.1 Monoplex corrugatus
CCAATCTAGACAGAAACCTGAGAGAATACGGCTTTCAAGCCAAAGTCGCGAGAAAGTTGGAGCGAGGGGATTGACAGGCACATCAGCCTATAATCTCATGAAACAGTTCTCGATTTCTGGAAAGGAGAGGACCAGAGCCCTAAAGGCAATGGCAGAAGCAGCTGAAAAGAGTTCCGGCCAGATCTGGTAAAGGAAGAACAAAAATGAACTTTAGAAGGCTTAGAATTCCCTACATACAGCAGGTGTCTGATGGCTAAGTGGTTAAGACATCATCACAAAGATAACTTGGTTTTGAGGAGTGGATTGAAACTCATGTGGAGGAAAAAAAATGGTGACAACAGAAAGGCAGAAGTATTTGCTAGAGGGGTGAGGAGGGGTGCTTTTTACCTAAGGACTTTCAACTGTCCAGCTTTCCCCAGAGTTTCCTACTACTGACACGTGGCTAGACCACTGAATTTCAGGAACAGTCTGGAGGACGTCTGGGAAAGACTAGATGACAGTAAGAAGTGCTAGATTTACCGACTGTATGGGCTGGCACCACACGCTGCCTTTCTTCAAGTAGTCTCTATTGCCATAAACGAAAATGCTCCCAGGAATCAACCAAAGAAAGACAGAGAATAGTAATCCGTTGGCGCCAACCTGATCACGACTGAAAACTCAAAGCAGACTATACATACAGAAAAAAATGGAATTCCAGTGTGTCTATGAGAGGAACTTTTCTACCAAGCGGTGCCATAAAGATCCACCTGACGAAATATGAAGACTTTTTTAGGATCATTGCACTGAGGGAGGTTACCTTTGTGTTCACCTGTTTTTATTTTGTGTTTGTTTGTTTGTTTTTTTGTTTGTTGTTTCTTCGTTGTTGTTGCTGCTGCTGTTGTTGTTGTTGTTGTTGTTGTTGTTTGTTTGTTTGTTTGTTTGTTATGTTTTTTGGGTTTTTTGTTTGTTTTTTGTGTTTTTTTTTGTTGTGGTGTTTTTGTTTGTTTGTTTGTTTGTTTTGCTACTTGCACACCAAGAATGATTTTCCATCCACACTGACAACGTGTCCACTACAAAACGAACGACAGCAACAAAACCTAACACTAGAACAAGGGAGGTAATAACGAAACAACTACATGATAACATTCGCTTAACCGGTAAACAGTGGCGAAGTGACTAGCGGTAGTGAACTGTGAGGTTTAAGGTTCAATCCCCGTATCAGTTCATATCACTGGGAGGAGGGGGAGGGGGCTCGCGACAGCAAACTACTACATTATTTATTTCGTCTTTGTCACAATGGATTGATCATGTCCGTTTCGGGCTACACTCCCCGTTTTGTTTTGTTGTATTAAATACGCGTTCTGGATCTATTTTCGTGTTTTTCTGATTTCTTTGCATTCCACGTGTTACGGCACGATTTCTCACCTGGCGTATCTTTTCAGCAGGGTGAGAAATCGTATCGCGACAGCAGCAAGTTTGATACATTTCTCACCCGGGTGAGATACCATGCTAGGATGAGAACTCGTGTCGTAACAGCGTATCGCCATCCTGCATACAGCGTCACCCACGTTGTGTGTGTGTGTGTGTGTATGTGTGTGTGTGTGTGTATGTGTGTGTGTTTGTGTGTGTGTGTGTGTGTGTGTGTGTGTGTGTGTGTGTGTGTGTGTGTGTGTGTGTGTGTGTGTGTGTGTGTGTTTTCCGATGAAAGTTGATAATTCCTCTGCTCTATCAACCGAACCAGAGTAAACAGGCCTAACCATTATGACAAAGGATGAGTCACGATGTGGCATGGCTTTGGAAGATAGTATACAACTTTTCATTGCCAAAAGAATGAGGTAGATTAACATGTGAATAGATGTAGATTAACATGTGAATAGATGTGAATTAACATGTGAATAGATGTAGATTAATATGTGAATAGATATAGATTAACATGTGAATAGATGTAGATTAACATGTGAATAGATGTGAATTAACATGTGAAAAGATGAAGATTAACATATGAATAGATGTAGATTAAGATGTGAAGAGATGAAGATTAACATGTGACTAGATGTAGATTAACATGTGGAATAGATGTAGATTAAATACAGATTAACATGAGGTTCTGAGCTTACGGTTTTTGTGCTTTGTATCTGCTTCTATGCTAGCTGAATGGGTAGCGCAAACTGTGTTGGATTTGAGAAGTTCTGCAATATGGGAGATAATTCCTACGTGACTCTCAAGAGTTATGTTCTTTGATTAATAACATATGAATAGATGTAGATTAAGAGAGAGAGAGATTCAAAGAGATCTCTAACACATCTTTATAAAATTTGTCATTCCATGATCAACGTACAATGATCTGTTATTCCAATTTACAGTGCACTCGGAACCGTTCCCGTTACACACACATACACACACACACACACACACACACACACACACACACACACACACACACACACACACACACACACACACACACACACACACACACACACACATTTCGACGGGACAGAAGACACATATATATTACACACACACACACTATATATATATGTGTGTGTGTGTGTGTGTGTGTGTGTGTGTGTGTGTGTGTGTGTGTGTGTGTGTGTGTGTGTGTGTGTGTGTTTTAAAGCCAAACCGATCCTGCTGGAAACAATGATCATGAGCAAAAGCAGCAGGCTTCAGTTCAGAATAGGTCAAACCTGGTAGTTGTTAAATGACAGACTTGCTTCATGAATGCGAAGGCTAGTGGTAGCTTATGTAAGTAGCGGGTGTTCATTATGACTGTCCTCTTTAAGACGCTGGCCTTGTCGTTAGTTCCCCCCCACCCCACCTCCACCCACCACCCACACACTCACACACATATACACAAACACACACCTTGACGGAACGCTGTCCACGTTAATTTGATAGCTAATGCATGGCGTCGTCACTGGTGTGAATGTACTATTGGCAACCGCTAGCCGCTGTCCTCATAAAGTGTTGTCAGAAAGCTTCGTCTTCGTTAACCCGTTGTCTCCCGCTCCCTATCCACCAGCTGCAAAAGCTTAACCCTTTGACTCCCTCACCCTATCCACCAGCTTAGTTCTGGAAGCTGGTGGATAGGGTGGTTTACATTTTTTGTGTTGCTAGCATGGTTGACAGTGCAGGATGCTGGTGGACAGGGAGCCGGAAGTCAAAGGGTTAATTTTAGGCCCCTTAGCTGGCTTGGTTAAAGCGTCATGCTGCTAATGTAGATGTCTTGGGTTTAACTCTTTGACTTCTGCTCTTTATTCACCAAATACAAAATACGCCCTCTGACTCCTTTACTCTGTCACCCAACTTCCTGCAGGAAGCTGGTGGATATGATGAGGGAGTCAAAGGGTCACGTTTTTGCTTTGCTATCACGATAGGCAATGAAGAATGCTGATAGACATGGTGCGAGAGTCAAAGGGTTAAAGCGTCATGCTGCTAATGCAGATGTCGTGGGTTTAACCCTTTGACTTCTGCACTCTGTTCACCAACTGCAAAACTTTACCCTCTGACTCCTTTACACTGTCACCCAACTTCCTGCAGGAAGCTGGTGGATAGGGTGAGGGTATCGAAGGGTTAAGTTTTTGCTTTGCTGGCGTGGTTGGCGATGCAGGATGCTGGTGGACATGATGCGGGAATCTGTCACTTGTAAGGATGTGGGTGACTGGTAGTGTCTTGCAGTTTATGCATGTTCGTGAAGATATAGAAGTTGATCATTCTTCTCAGAGACAGAAAAGAAAATAATCCTTTATTTGAAGAACGTAGAAAACATAACAGGAACTTATGTAAAACTTCACACATCGGATGCACCACTTCTAGTTTGCAGAATTATTATTCTTCAGCCCTCAAATCTACACGCATCAACTCCATGAATCTACAGCGACTTCTCTATCTCTGACAGCAGGCTTACACTTTAATTCTTCCGATCGCTCTCTCTGTCTCTCTCTCTCTCTGTCTCTCTCTCTGTCTCTCTCTCTCTTTCTCTCTCTCTCTCTCTCTTTCTCTCTCTCTCTCCTCTCCTCTCTCTCTCTCTCTCTCAACCCACAGTCACGCTTTATTTATATTATTATAACACCATGGAAAGTTCCCGAATATTCTCGGCTTTTCCCTAGATTTTCAGCCAATCATAGCCGCATTCTCGAACCTTCCTTTTCTGGAATATTCTGTAGTTCTAGCCAATCATTGTACATATTAAATTTGTTTACGATTTCTGGAACATTCGCGAAAGATCTAAGGTATTCTACGTTTTCCTTGACATTTCTGGATTGTTCCAAAGGATTCCACATATTTCCATTCAACGAAATCAAACTTAAACATACATTTTCAGTTTTAGCATCAACCAAAACAAATATTCTCGTTCATTATCGAGCGAATCACAAACCAATCTTCAAGAACGAACAGGTAGAGTAGCTGAATCGACTGACACATTTCAACGTCACACTTCCCTTATCGGCATTCACACTTTCACATTGAGTTTCTCTTTTTTGAAATGTAACAGAGTCAAAGGGTTAATCCTCTCGCGGCCCTGTTGGTTAGAGAGCCATCATGGTAATGTGAAGGGTCGAGGGTTTGATCCTTCAAAGGACCCCCCCCCCCCCCCCCGGCTGGCTCTTGAAATAGGAGCTGTGGACTTCAAGTCCGCTCTCAAAACACCTTTTCTCTTCTGCATAAAATCCTGACCTCACTCAACCTCCACTGCAGCCTGTCTCCACTTGGTGTGGAACCACATTGTAATATAATATATTTGTATACAGTATGTTTTCTATAATGTTCCATTGCTTTTTCTTCTTTTTCCCCATTTATAGCCATGTGTATGTGTGTGTGTGTGTGTGCGTGTGTGTGTGTGTGTGTGCATGCGTGCTAATGTCTTTGTTCAGCGCTTAGATTTGATTTTTATCAAGATTTTGTGCTATATAGATATTGTAATTATTATTATTATTATTATTATTATCATTACTCAAGATCTGATGTCTCGAGTTCAATCCCAGTCTGCAACATAAGGCCCAGGTAGAAAATATCAG
>JAPXFY010000016.1:71411021-71423521 GCA_030674185.1 Monoplex corrugatus
TGGGTGGGTGGGTGGGTGGGTGGTTGGTTGGTTGGTTGGTTGGTTGGTTGGTTGGTTGGTTGGTTGGTTGGTTGGGTTGGTTAGTTGGTTGGTTGGATTGTTGGTTGGTTGGTTGGTTGTTTGGTTGGTTGGTTGGTTGGTTGGTTGGTTGGTTGGTTGGTTGGTTGGTTGGTTGGCTGGTTGGTTGGTTGGTTGGTTGGTTGGGTTTTTTCTTGGATGGTTGGTTGGATTGTTGGTTGTTTGTTGTTGTTTTTTGTTAGGTAGGTCTGTGAATGAAGTGTTATGTACTATTTCTGTGATACATACATCATTACATGTATGTTTATTCTACATTCACATGGAGCCAAAGTCGTAATGCTTGGTTATAAACAGTCGATAAGCTCATGTGAAAAACAGTCTACGCCCAAGAAACATAGATCACTGCACTTTACCCTCATATGGGGTTAGTGACCGTATCATTACTTTACCTCACCTTTCAGCTACAATGCCATTTCTTTCGTCAAGTAGCTTATATACGTTTCCCATTTCGAAATCTTAGGACCTCCTAGACAGCCACATTAAAGACAAAAACGTCTTGATAGCAACATTAAAGAAGCAATGACATATAACACTGATCACTAAAGTACTTTCATCTTGAGTAAATTACGCAGTTACAATCTTCTACCATTTTCTTGACGACAGATTACATTGTTAATACCTGGAAGTCTACAATTTCATATTACGCTGAGCACAGTAACAATAAATCTTTTTTTTTTAAAACTTTCACCTTACCAAACGACATTCTAACGTTCAAGATGCCAGTGTCGAATATATTGTGGCATATATTAGATATGTTATTCGACATTCGGTATTAATCACACAATGCGTTAGTCTGCCTCAGTAAGAACTAGCTTCGCTCTAGCTCTTTCTGATGAGAAATCACTGATTATGTAGGATCAGATTGCATTGATGGTAGGCGTTCCTTCTGCTAACTGTAAGGTACCCTGATCGCTGTCATCTACCCCTATCTGCTGTTTGCATAATGGTTCTACGATGCAGACCGAAAATCGATTGAAGGGAAAGCCTCTCGTAAAAGCATCCGGCCTCCAAGGCCGAACATGAGAATGCTCCTGCCACTGGTCTCGTGAAGGAGCCCCCACCGTTACAGGCCTGGTGCTGTGGTACTTTGTGAGATTCGTCGTTACCAGAAAAGCACGAAACTACTGTCATAACCCTGCAGGAAGCCAGAGCTCTGTTGTCATGGCCCTGCAGATTCCACAGCTCTGTTGTAATGGCCCTGCAGATTCCACAGCTCTGTTGTCATGGCCCTGCAGTTTCCACAGCTCTGTTGTCATGGCCCTGCAGTTTCCACAGCTCTGTTGTCATGGCCCTGCAGTTTCCACAGCTCTGTTGTCATGGCCCTTCAGTTTCCACAGCTCTGTTGTCATAACCCTGCAATTTCCACAGCTCTGTTGTCATGACCCTGCAATTTCCACAGCTCTGTTGTCATGACCCTTCAGTTTCACAGCTCTGTTGTCATGACCCTGCAGTATCCACAGCTCTGTTGTCACGACTCTGCAGTTTTCACAGCTCTGTTGTCATGGCCCTGCAGTTTCCACAGCTCTGTTGTCATGGCCCTGCAGTTTCCACAGCTCTGTTGTCATGACCCTGCAGTTTCCACAGCTCTGTTGTCATGGCCCTGCAGTTTCCACAGCTCTGTTGTCATGACCCTTCAGTTTCCACAGCTCTGTTGTCATGACCCTGCAGTTTCCACAGCTCTGTTGTCATGACCCTGCAGTTTCCACAGCTCTGTTGTCATGACCCTGCAGTTTCCACAGCTCTGTTGTCATGACCCTGCAGTTTCCACAGCTCTGTTGTCATGACCTTACAGTTTTCACAGCTCTGTTGTCATGACCCTGCAGTATCCACAGCTCTGTTGTCATGACCCTGCAGTATCCACAGCTCTGTTGTCATGACATTACAGTTTTCACAGCTCTGTTGTCATGACCCTGCAGTTTTCACAGCTCTGTTGTCATGACCTTACAGTTTTCACAGCTCTGTTGTCATGACCCTGCAGTTTTCACAGCTCTGTTGTCATGACCCTGCAGTATCCACAGCTCTGTTGTCATGACCTTACAGTTTTCACAGCTCTGTTGTCATGACCCTGCAGTATCCACAGCTCTGTTGTCATGACCCTCAGTTTTCACAGCTCTGTTGTCATGGCCCTGCAGTATCCACAGCTCTGTTGTCATGACCCTGCAGTTTTCACAGCTCTGTTGTCATGACCCTGCAGTATCCACAGCTCTGTTGTCATGACCTTACAGTTTTCACAGCTCTGTTGTCATGACCCTGCAGTATCCACAGCTCTATTGTCATGACCTTACAGTTTTCACAGCTCTGTTGTCATGACCCTGCAGTATCCACAGCTCTGTTGTCATGACCTTACAGTTTTCACAGCTCTGTTGTCATGACCCTGCAGTATCCACAGCTCTGTTGTCATGACCTTACAGTTTTCACAGCTCTGTTGTCATGACCCTGCAGTATCCACAGCTCTATTGTCATGACCTTACAGTTTTCACAGCTCTGTTGTCATGACCCTGCAGTATCCACAGCTCTGTTGTCATGACCTTACAGTTTTCACAGCTCTGTTGTCATGACCCTGCAGTATCCACAGCTCTGTTGTCATGACCTTACAGTTTTCACAGCTCTGTTGTCATGACCTTACAGTTTTCACAGCTCTGTTGTCATGACCTTACAGTTTTCACAGCTCTGTTGTCATGACCTTACAGTTTTCACAGCTCTGTTGTCATGACCTTACAGTTTTCACAGCTCTGTTGTCATGACCTTACAGTTTTCACAGCTCTGTTGTCATGACCTTACAGTTTTCACAGCTCTGTTGTCATGACCCTGCAGTATCCACAGCTCTGTTGTCATGACCCTGCAGTATCCACAGCTCTGTTGTCATGACATTACAGTTTTCACAGCTCTGTTGTCATGACCCTGCAGTTTTCACAGCTCTGTTGTCATGACCTTACAGTTTTCACAGCTCTTTGTCATGACCCTGCAGTTTTCACAGCTCTGTTGTCATGACCCTGCAGTATCCACAGCTCTGTTGTCATGACCTTACAGTTTTCACAGCTCTGTTGTCATGACCCTGCAGTATCCACAGCTCTGTTGTCATGACCCTGCAGTTTTCACAGCTCTGTTGTCATGGCCCTGCAGTATCCACAGCTCTGTTGTCATGACCCTGCAGTTTTCACAGCTCTGTTGTCATGACCCTGCAGTATCCACAGCTCTGTTGTCATGACCTTACAGTTTTCACAGCTCTGTTGTCATGACCCTGCAGTATCCACAGCTCTATTGTCATGACCTTACAGTTTTCACAGCTCTGTTGTCATGACCCTGCAGTATCCACAGCTCTGTTGTCATGACCTTACAGTTTTCACAGCTCTGTTGTCATGACCCTGCAGTATCCACAGCTCTGTTGTCATGACCTTACAGTTTTCACAGCTCTGTTGTCATGACCTTACAGTTTTCACAGCTCTGTTGTCATGACCCTGCAGTATCCACAGCTCTGTTGTCATGACCTTACAGTTTTCACAGCTCTGTTGTCATGACCTTACAGTTTTCACAGCTCTGTTGTCATGACCTTACAGTTTTCACAGCTCTGTTGTCATGACCTTACAGTTTTCACAGCTCTGTTGTCATGACCTTACAGTTTTCACAGCTCTGTTGTCATGACCTTACAGTTTTCACAGCTCTGTTGTCATGACCCTGCAGTATCCACAGCTCTGTTGTCATGACCCTGCAGTATCCACAGCTCTGTTGTCATGACCTTACAGTTTCCACAGCTCTGTTGTCATGGCTCTGCAGTTTCCACAGCTCTGTTGTCATGACCTTACAGTTTTCACAGCTCTGTTGTCATAGACCTGCAGTTTCCACAGCTCTGTTGTCATGACCCTGCAGTATCCACAGCTCTGTTGTCATGACCCTGCAGTATCCACAGCTCTGTTGTCATGACCCTGCAGTATCCACAGCTCTATTGTCATGACCTTACAGTTTCCACAGCTCTGTTGTCATGACCTTACAGTTTCCACAGCTCTGTGGTCATGACCTTACAGTTTCCACAGCTCTGTTGTCATGGCTCTGCAGTTTCCACAGCTCTGTTGTCATAGACCTGCAGTTTACAAAGCTCTGTTGCCATGACCATACAGTTTCCACGGCTCTGTTGTCATGACCCTACAGTTTCCACAGCTCTGTTGTCATGACCCTACAGTTTCTAGAACTCTCGCTCATGGCCCTTCAGTTTCCAGAGCCCTGTTGTCATAGCCTTACAGTTTCCAGAGCTCTGCTGTCATAGCCCTGCAGTTTCCAGAGCTGTGCTGTCATAAACCTAGTTTCCTGAGCCCTGCTATCATAGCCCTACAGTTTCCTGAGCCCTACTGTCATAGCCCTACAGTTTCTATAGCCCTGCTGTCATAGCCCTGCAGTTTCCAGAGCTGTGCTGTCATAAACCTAGTTTCCTGAGCCCTGCTATCATAGCCCTACAGTTTCCTGAGCCCTGCTGTCATAGCCCTACAGTTTCTATAGCCCTGCTTCACGGCCCTGCAGGAAGCCAGCGAGGCCTATCTGACTGGTCTGTTTGAGGACAGCAACCTGCGCCCTACGTTCCAAGCATGTGAAGATGATAACATTCCGTCTTAACTCCCAACATCACCTGCACCCAAAGCTTAGACCCGTTCCATCTTAACTCCCAACATCACACACACCCCAAGTTGATCTCTTTCTGTCTTAATTCACACCATCACTACACCTCCAGTTTGATCCCTTTCAGTCTTAACGACTCCCAACATCACCCACATCCCTATATTGGTTCCCTTCCGTCTTTACTCTCTCCATCACGTACACCTCTACACGTTTACCTTGATCCCTTTCCGTCTTAACTCCTATTGTCACCAACATCCCTATCTTGATTGCCTTCCGTCTTAACTCCCAACATCATCCACATCCCTGTCTTGATTGCCTTCCGTCTTAACTGTCAACATCATCCACATCCCTGTCTTGATTGCCTTCCGTCTTAACTCCCAACATCATCCACATCCCTGTCTTGATTGCCTTCCGTCTTAACTCCCAACATCATCCACATCCCTGTCTTGATTGCCTTCCGTCTTAACTCCCAACATCATCCACATCCCTGTCTTGATTGCCTTCCGTCTTAACTGTCAACATCATCCACACCCCTGTCTTGATTGCCTTCCGTCTTAACTCCCAACATCATCCACACCCCTATCTTGATTACCTTCCGTCTTAACTCCCAACATCATCCACACCCCTATCTTGATTGCCTTCCATATTAACTAACAACATCATCCACACCCCTATCTTGATTACCTTCCGTCTTAACTCCCAACATCATCCACACCCCTATCTTGATTGCCTTCTGTCTTAACTCCCAACATCATCCACACCCCTATCTTGATTGCCTTCCATATTAACTAACAACATCATCCACACCCCTATCTTGATTACCTTCCGTCTTAACTCCCAACATCATCCACACCCCTATCTTGATTGCCTTCCATATTAACTAACAACATCATCCACACCCCTATCTTGATTACCTTCCGTCTTAACTCCCAACATCATCCACACCCCTATCTTGATTGCCTTCTGTCTTAACTCCCAACATCATCCACACCCCATCTTGATTGCCTTCCGTCTTAACTCCCAACATCATCCACACCCCTATCTTGATTGCCTTCTGTCTTAACTCCCAACATCATCCACACCCCAACTTGATTGCCTTTTGTCTTAACTCCCAACATCATCCACACCCCTATCTTGATTGCCTTCCGTCTTAACTCCCAACATCATCCACACCCCTATCTTGATTGCCTTCCGTCTTAACTCCCAACATCATCCACACCCCTATCTTGATTGCCTTCCGTCTTAACTCCCAACATCATCCACACCCCTATCTTGATTGCCTTCTGTCTTAACTCCCAACATCATCCACACCCCAACTTGATTGCCTTCTGTCTTAACTCCCAACATCACTCACACCCCTATCTTGATTGCCTTCCGTCTTAACTCCCAACATCATCCACACTTCTATCTTGATTGCCTTTTGTCTTAACTCCCAACATCATCCACACTTCTATCTTGATTGCCTTCCGTCTTAACTCCCAACATCATCCACACCCTATCTTGATTGCCTTCCGTCTTAACTCCCAACATCATCCAACCCCTATCTTGATTGCCTTCCGTCTTAACTCCCAACATCATCCACACCCTATCTTGATTGCCTTCCGTCTTAACTCCCAACATCATCCACACCCCTATCTTGATTGCCTTCCGTCTTAACTCCCAACATCATCCACACCCCTATCTTGATTGCCTTCCGTCTTAACTCCCAACATCATCCACACCCCTATCTTGATTGCCTTCTGTCTTAACTCCCAACATCATCCACACCCCTATCTTGATTGCCTTCTGTCTTAACTCCCAACATCACTCACACCCCTATCTTGATTGCCTTCCGTCTTAACTCCCAACATCATCCACACTTCTATCTTGATTGCCTTCCGTCTTAACTCCCAACATCATCCACACTTCTATCTTGATTGCCTTTTGTCTTAACTCCCAACATCATCCACACCCCTATCTTGATTGCCTTCCGTCTTAACTCCCAACATCATCCACACCCCTATCTTGATTGCCTTCTGTCTTCACTCCCAACATCACTCACACCCTATCTTGATTGCCTTCTGTCTTAACTCCCAACATCATCCACATCCCTATCTTGATTGCCTTCTGTCTTCACTCCCAACATCACTCACACCCCTATCTTGATTGCCTTCTGTCTTAACTCCCAACATCACGCACACCCCTATCTTGATTGCCTTCCGTCTTAACTCCCAACATCACGCACACCCCTATCTTGATTGCTTTCCGTCTTAACTCCCAACATCACTCCACACCCCTATCTTGATTGCCTTCTGTCTTAACTCCCAACATCATCCACACCCCCTAGCTCAGTATTGCTCCGTCTTAACTCTCACAATCACCTATATCCCATGCTGTTTACTGTTTACTGTTTTGAGTTTAAAGTCCTATCACTCTCCTCTCAGAGTATACGAGGACTAGCTATAAAAATGTTGATCAAAGACGCCTTACAATATGTTGGTTGCACTGTGAGAAACCGATGCTATTGCCGGGTTCTCAATACCTGATTCTTGTTTTATCTTAACTCCGACTATTACCTACACCCCTGTCTTGATCCATTTTCATCCTAAATGTCGCCATCATCCACATCCCAAACTTGATTTCCTTCTGTCTTGTCTCTCACGTTACCTACAGCTCTAGCTTGATCCATCCCTTGTAGTCTTAACATTTCCTAACATCACCACATCCCTAGGCTTGGTATCATTTTGTCTTACCTCCCAACAAATCCCACACCCTATCTTGACTCCATTCCGTCTTAACTCCCACTATTACCCACGTGCCTGTCTTGAATCCATTCCGTCTGAACTCTTACCGTCACCTACACCCCTGTCTCGATTCTCCCCCGTCTGAAATCCTACTATTCATCACATCACTATCTTGATTCCCATCATCATTATCATCATCATCATCATCATCATCATCATCATCATCATCATCATTATGTGCCCTGCTGCATGGCATTGGCGATCATGGCCCTTCATACGAATCTATCCCTTGTCGCTGCAAGTATATATCCCGTCCTCTCTGTCCTCAGCCACGTTGCAAATCTATCCAACATTTTCTCCCTGGGTCTACCTGATTTCTCATTATTATCAGTTTTCCTGTTGTGACCAGATGTTCTGATTTCTGTTTCCTCATAACATGTCCTATAAATGTTGCTTGTCTTTTCCTAGTCTTCTTTGTTAATGATCTTCTTGTGTCTGCCTCCTTCGAAACTGTCTCCTTTGTTTTCTTTGTTCTGTCCTTCGAATTTTCAATATGCCATTCCGTCTTAACTCTCACTATCACCTACATCCCTATCTTGACTTCCTTCTGTCTAAATTTTCAGCGTCAGATATACAACAACCTTGACCTTATTCTGTCTTAATTTCTACCGTCACCTACACCCTTAGCCTGATCCCTTTCAAAACAAGTGCGATCGCCCGCGTTCAAACAAACAGGAATCAGAAAAAAAAAACACGAAAATAGAATAGAACGTGTATTTAATATAACCAGACTAGACAAGACAGAAGTATTGTATAACCCAAGAACAATATTGACAGGCTAATCTTGATTTCTGGTTATCTGCAATAAAGAAAACATAGTTTACTGAGCAGTTTTTTCCCCTTTTGAAATTTACCAGTTTATCAAAATTCTGTCCCCAAGTACTCTAACGTATTTACAATTTCAGTGTTTTTCTGTTCATAGTAAATGACGTCATGTGGACTATTTCATCCATATAAAACCACCACCTTGTTTTGTTTTCATTCACTTCAGGTTTCCAAAGGGTACAATAAATTATGTAGAGTCATCTAGAGATTTTAATAAACCTCTCTTACAGTCTGAAAATAAACGTGTATCATCGGCATGAACCTATACACACTGACTGAGTTTAATGAATCAGATTTACATTAGGAGCACAAAATTTTATGTCACTATTACATGGTAAACAATGACTGTGAAACATATATCGCTCAACATCATTTAAATACAGGGAAAATAGGACAGGCAAAAGACTATCACCTTCTCTAACTCCTCTATGACTGCGAAAGAGACTTGATGAGATTTTTGTTTGTTTGTTTGTTTGTTTGTTTGTTTGTTTGTTTGTTTGTTTGTTGTTTGATTGTTTGTTTGCTTGTTTGTTTGTTTGTTTGCTTACTTGTTTGTTTGTTTGTTTGTTTGTTTGTTGTTTGATTGTTTGTTTGCTTGTTTGTTTGTTTGCTTACTTGTTTGTTTGTTTGTTTGTTTGTTTGTTTGTTGTTTGATTGTTTGTTTGCTTGTTTGTTTGTTTGTTTGCTTACTTGTTTGTTTGTTTGTTTGTTTGTTTGTTGTTTGTTTGTTTGTTGTGCTGTCGACTTTTTTGTTTTTGTATTTTTTTGTGTGTGTGTGTGTTTTTGTTTGTTTGTTTTTTTGCTGTTTACAAAAACACAAGATATATTTTGACTGTACAAACAACACCTTATAAAACTTCCCATCGATACCTTTCTTAAAGAGTTTAAACCTTAAGCCTTGCCTCCAGATGGAATCAAGATAGGGGTGTAGGTTATGTTAAACACGCGTTCTGATTCTATTTTTTTGTTTGTTTTTGTTTTTCTGGTTTCTGATCCCTTTCAGCCTTAATTCCAAATATCACCTTATCCATAGCTTGATCCCCTTCCGTTCTGACCCCCCACCATCGCCTCCACTCCAAACTTGGTCCCCTTCTGTCTTATCTCTCCAGAACCTGTGGGTAATTCCACTAGTCCAAGCTAATGGTAGCGCTCCTGTCACAGTACCAGAGGTTTTCTTAGACCACGAGATAGTAGTGACACCCAGTCCATTAAGTGAGATGTAGTGGTGGGTAGTTCAAATGCTCATTCTGCGTGTGTGTGTGAGTGTGTGTGTGTGTGTTCGTATTCGTTCTTTGATTTAACGTCTTTTCACTATGAGTGATATTAGATATTATTATTGTGTGTGTGTGTGTGTGTGTGTGTGTGTGTGTGTGTGTGTGTGTGTGTGTGTGTGTGTGTGTGTGTGTGTGTGTGTGTGGTGTGTGTGTGTGTGTGTGTGTGAGTGTTGTGTGGTGTGTGTGTTTGTGCGTGTGTGCGTGTGTTGTGTGTGTGTGTGTTGTGTGTGGTGGGGGGGGGGTGTACGTGGGTGTGTGCATGCTTGTGTGTGGGGGTGTATGTATGTATGTGTGTACTAACGATCACGTTTGTCTAATCTGTGAGCCAGGGGCCTTGCCCTTGTCTGACTTGTTATCTAATAACACTAATGGTGATTTAGAAGACAGGACTATAGAGGGGAATTCAGTTAAAGCCGAAAACTTAGAAAAATTGTGACCTTGTTAGATTAAGTACCTGATGCGATGATGAAGAGTTAGCCATTGAAGTAATCAATGAATCTTACATCTTTCATTATGCTGTCTGCTGAAAGGCTTTCGGGGTAAAAAGGTTCAGAAGGTCACACGTCATAGAGAAAAACAATAAACGATGGTATTTATATTAACCAAAGAACATAACTCTTGAGAGTCACGTAGGAATTATCTCCCATGTTGTAGAACTTCTCAAATCTAACACAGTTTGCGCTACCCATTCAACTAGCATAGAAGCAGCTACAAAGCACAAAAACCGTAAGCTCAGAACACTCCTCAAAAAAGGAGCGCCCAAGCCTACCTTTATACTCTGCAACTACTCTACAGTCAACTATGAGAGAGGAGAGGAATACATACAATGTATTGGTCTTATGTTCAAGATTGACATAATGAACTGACCAAACACACACACACATAGACAAGCGCAAACTGTGTTAGTTTTTGCTTTGCTAGTATGACTGACAATGCAGGATGCTGGTGGATAGGGTGCGGGAGTTAAAGGGTTAAGTTATGCTTTGCTAGCATGACTGACAATGCATGAAGCTGGTGGATAGGGTGTGGGAGTCAAAGGGTTAAGTTTTTGATTTGCTAGCATGATTGACAACGCAGGATGCTGGTGGAAAAGGGTGCAGGAGGCAAAGGGTTAAAGTACCCAATAGAGCTTTAACTCGAGAATAAATTGAAACTGATTAGTAGACAGTACAAAAAATTATTATGTAGGACAGAGTAAGTTCTTCGTTAATTTTCTTGTTGATCATGAATCGTCCGATAGCTAAAGAACTGTCCAAATATTTGGTTCGTGGTTCCCACTCCCACCGGTGTGTCCATTTTGTGCCCTTGAATGGTTATTGTGAGTGAATGTTTTAGCGAATGATGAGAGTGTGCGCTTTGATTTGATTGTTACATCAAGATCTTGTGCCTTGTACATATCATTTTTTTTAAATTTTCTGCTTCTATCGAATCCTCCAACGAACGTAAAAGAAAACAAAGAAATAAGAGGGAAGCAGGGAGTGTTCTGAGCTTACAGTTTTTGTGCTTTGTATCTGCTTCTATGCTTGCTGAATGGGTAGCGCAAACTGTGTTAGATTTGAGACGTTCTACAACATGGGAGATAATTCCTACGTGACTCTCAGGAGTTATGTCCTTTGATTAATATTGTAAAAGAAAACAGCTTGACAAGTAGAAAACTATATCCAAAACTGTCTTTGAATTTATGACCGTCCGCATGGACAGGTATGTTGACTGTGGGAATGCGGTCCTACTGTGTCAAATAATAAAATAAACTGAAAATACCATAGTTTTCGTTTCTTTGTTTGTTTTTTGTCATGAGCAGGCTTTTGTACCAGGCCACTTGACTGAGTATATCTGTCTGTTTTTATACTTTTTTCTTGGACCATGCTGTACACAAACAGTATGTATAGAGTCGTGTCCAATGTGCTGGTTCAAATGCATGCCATAATCCAACTTGCAACCCATCCCGTTGAGATTATAGTGACCTCCCACCATGAAATCAGTCTTAACTCGCAGTCAGTCGAACATCACTAGGAGCTGAAAAGATGACTGAGGGTCTATCTGGGGCGTTTTGACTTTTTCTCCAAAATTGATTTCTGTAGACTATAATCTACCCCCCCCCCCCCTCCGGAAATTTTTTTCTTGAAAAAATACTATTATTCAATTAAAACGGTATTTTAATTAACTGATCGCAGCAGAAAGAACGCAATTTCCTACCAAAAGTACCTGTTTTTGTCTCTTATTATGAACACCTGTACAGTACCCACACATGTAATATACTGACGGAAAGCTCTTTGGTGCACCTTTGAGATAATGACAGCTAAAATTAGAAACAAACTGGGTCAAAGCCACTAAATGAAGAAATTAAAGGAAAATGTGTAGGAGAGCACACAAAAACTTTAGAGGCCGTTTTCTCAAAATGGCCGTCATACAACTTTATGACTTTAAGCATACATAACTTCTACATTTTTTTGAGTACAGGCTCTATTCAAGTACCAAAATAATCAACAGCATGTACACTTTCCAGTGATATGTATATCTCAAAATGCCCAAAATGCTAGTTAAGACTGATTTCGTGCTGGCAGGTCACATTTATCTCCTTCTCAGTCATGGTACTTTCAATTTTTTATAGTTTTGTTTGAAATGAAATCACTCAACATGATTATGTAATATGTACTCTCACAAGATTTGGAATATTGTTTTATTCGTGTTTGTTCTTTGTTATCGCATGGCTTTAAGCTATTAAACGTTATTCTTGCTGCACCCACCCACCCCATTCCCCCATAGGGATGCCGGGGGCTCTTTCAGTATAAATAGTATAAATCTTCTGGAAATTCTGTGTTTAAAATTTCCTCTTTTCTGTCACTCTCTTTGTTTCTGTCTTGTTCCTTTGCCTTCTGTCTTTTCTTCCTGTCATTTTCTGTCTTGCTGGTCCATTCACCTGTATGTGATC
>JAPXFY010000016.1:71431021-71436021 GCA_030674185.1 Monoplex corrugatus
GAGAATGATCCTCCATTCTCTCTTGGTCCGGAGGCTGGGCTGGACCTGGTTGGTGCACGTTGTGTGGCTATAGCCCGGGGTTTATCATCTCCCCACCTTGCCATTCGGTTTGTAAAAATGACTGGGTCCGAATGGGTCATGCGGCGCACGGACAGCCCCCTTTGTTTGATGAAATGACTATCGAGTGGCGTCAGGAGTTTTGGAGGTGATTGTCCGGAGAGTGGTGGGGCATTGGTGCTCCAGGTCCCATCCGCACCCTCGTGGTGTTTCTTGTTGACTTAAATATGCGTATTAAATAGAACATAATTGTTACTAAGAAATGAACCTGCACGAATTTCAGAAATATCTCTATAAAAAAAATTAGAACAAGACTTAAAAACTATGTAGCATCTGTATCATATTTCATTTTTGTGTTTGAAAGTAGGTATAAATGTTTAGACTAAATGATAGGAAGAAATGACAGAAAGCAAAAGGGGAAAGAAAGAAACAAAGAGAGTGACAGAAGAAAAGGAAATTTCTAACACAGAAGAATTTCAAGGTGTGGATAACATTTATATCGAAAAAGCCCCAGGCATCCCCACACCCCCACGCGGGTATCCAACAAGGTAATTGTAAGCCACGTACAAATTGGGTGATAATTTACTGGGCAGTGAACTGCATGGAAAAATGGAGGTTGAATGAACGGAATGGGAATGCAAATGCGAGAGGCATGACTAATGTAAACGGATTGTGCCCAATGGTAACAGACCAGCCTGACCTTGGGGAAGAAATCTTGATTCAAAAATAGCCAAGAGGCTGAGAGGAAAAACCAGAGTGTTCGCAGAAGAAACAAACTTCGACGCAGCTGACCTTGGCCTGTTTGATAAACGTATGTTTAACCGCAAAGCGAAGAGCTTATAGATGAGGTTAGGGAAAGTGGAGATGGTCAACCTGAGTAAATCAAGTGTTAGAATGAAACCATATCAAAAGCTAGTAATGATGGAAACAATGCACGAGGACTACACCAAACATGCACACCATAGTCTACATGCGTATACATATACAGGCCTATACATCACGTGCATACACACACGCACATTTACACACACGCGCGCGCGCACACACACACACAACACATACATTATACATACACACATATACACACACACACACACACACAAACACACACACACATACACATACACACAAACGGGGTGTAAGGAGCTCTAGATAGGGTATACACACACACCCTCACACACACACACACACACACACACACACACACACACACACACACACACACACACACACACACACACACACACACACACAAACACACACACAAACAAAACTGCATATATCGGGGTGTGGAGAGTTCTGGTTAGAAGCAATACCTTTCTTTTCCTATCTATCTATCTATCTATCTATCTATCTATCTATCTATCTATCCATCTATCTATCTATCTAATCTAATCTATCTATCTATCTATCCATCTATCTACCGATCTATCTATCTATGTATCTATCTGTCTATCAATCTTTCTATCTATTTATCTATCTATCTATCTATCTATCTATCTATCTATCTATCTGCATCTTTCATGAAGAATGGACCGAAACATAATCCTCATCGGTCTCGGAAATTCTCTTAAGCTGGATTCAGGTGCCACACCCTGGCAATCCCACCTCAGCTTGGCGGACTGAATGAAGTGGAGGGTATTTGTTAACACGGCACGACTGGGCAGATGAACTTCCTCGAATAAGTTAACTGCCAGGGCAGAAGGTCTCTCAGAAGTTCAACAGTTCGTGTCCCATGGCCATGGCGAGCCTTCTTAGCTGGAGGACATTTAACATTATGATTGAGATTAGAGACGGAAGGCCTCTCTGTCTATGACTACCTGGATTAACTCTTTGACTGCCGTGCCCTGTCCGCCAGCATCCTGCTCTATCATCCATGCTAGCAAAACAAGAACTTAACCCTTTGACTCCCTCACTCGGCCTAGCCTAGCCCCCCAGCTTCTTCCTTACCCAAAGCTGGTGGACAGGGTGAAGAAGTCAAAGGGTTAGTATTTTTATTATTGCAGTTGGTGGATTGGGTGCGGGAGGCAAAGGGTTAAGGGTCACACGCCTGACAGGTTAAATGTTCTCTGACAGATCATCGTGCACGTGTATGTCTGTCTGTCTGTCTGTCTGTCTGTCTGCCTGTCTGTGTGTGTGTCTGTCTGTCTGTGTCTGTCTGTATGTCTGTATGTTTTCTGTCTGCCTGTTTGTCTGCCTGCCTGCCTGTCTGTCTGTGTGCCTGCCTGTCTGTCTGTGTGTCTGTCTGTCTGCCACCTGTCTGTCTGTTTGTCTGTCTGTCTGTCTGTCTGCCACCTGTCTGTCTGTCTGTTTGTCTGCCACCTGTCTGTCTCTCTGTCTGTCTGTCTGAGTCTGCCTGTCTCTCTGTCTATGTGTCTGCCTGCTGCCTGTCTCTGTGTATGTGTATCTGTTTGTTTGTCTGTCTGTGTCTCTGTTTATCTGTTTGTCTGTCTGCCTGTTTGTCTGTCTGTCTCTCTGTCTATCTGTCTATCTGTCTGTTTGTCTGTTTGTCTGTCTGTCTGTCTCTCTGTCTGTCTCTCTGTCTGTCTCTTTGTCTGTCTGTCTGTGTGCAGCTGAATCAGCAAAGACATAACGATAACTTGCGTCAAGGCTCATATGCCTCCTGGGTTGAATGTCCTGTGACTCAGCATCCTGTATGTGTGTGTGTGTGTGTGTGTGTGTGTGTGTGTGTGTGTGTGTACGTGTGTGTCTGCCTGTGTGTGTGTGTGTGTGTGCGTGTGTGTGTGTGTGTGTACGTGTGTGTACGTGTGTGTCTGCCTGTGTGTGTGTGTGTGTGTGTGTGTGTGTGTGTGTGTGTGTGTGTGTGTACGTGTGTGTACGTGTGTGTGTGTCTGTCTGTCTGTCTGTGTGTGTGCGTGTGTGTCTGTGTGTGTGTTTGTGTGCGTGCGTGTGTATTCGTTCGTTCTTTGATTTAACGTTTTTTCACTGTAAGTGATATTAGACGGGGGAGGGGGGGGAGAGGGGAAAAAAATGTATAGATAAAATAAAATGGAGAACGATAGTTGGACAGGTTGGATTGGGGCAGAGGGGAGACAGAGGAAAAAGTCATAAAAAGGTGGTAGAATAGTAAAATGGTACGAAATCTTAACTCTAACATCAGTAATAATTAACTTCAACAATGTGAAGGGAAAATTTAACACTAAAACACAAACTGCACACAGTTAAAGTAATGCATGAACTTATGATTATGAAATTTTAACCAACAAAGATTGATCTGATGTTACTTTTTTTAAATGAGTTTCAGAATAGTTTTCTTGTGTCAACATTTTCGGTAGAAAAGAACGTAGCATTTTGCAATACAATAAACAGTGAAACAATGTGAACTGTTTGCCGCAAATACACTTGACATTTTCACAATATTTTGTTTTCAATGCGTTTAGCTGAATACGAAAACGAACAGCAACAATCGATCGCAAATGATACATGGAAGAATACTGCATTTTTTTATGAAAATTTTGAACGGAAAGTTTTATCATTTGTTGTGACACAAACTGTTCATTTAAATGTTCATGAAATCGAATCCATGAGGCTGATTCGAGGATGTTGCAAGCTTCTTTTACGGAAGTATGAACATGTAATTCTATAGAATTAACAGGATTCTGTGCACCTTGCATAGAGGCTCTGTCAACTACTTTGTTGCCGTGAAGACCAATGTGAGAAGGCACCCAGCATAAACTGATATCTGTACCTTTTATCCTTAAACGATGTACAAGACGATTTGCCTCAGTAATTAAATCAGGTCTTGTGTCGGCATTAAAAGACCGTAAGGTATATAGTACAGATTTTGAGTCAACAAAGAGAACTACTTTGAAACACACGGGTTTAAGATTTACTAGATAATGCAATGCTTGTGTAATGGTGACTAATTCCGCTGTAAATATAGATATGTTTGCCCCAATGAAAAATGACATTTTTATTTTAAATTTTGGAACAAAAAATGCTGCTCCAGCTTATTTATTTTCTAAGACTGATCCATCGGTAAAAATGTGAAGGTGGGTACGGTATTTTTCATCGACGTGTTGTCTTGCTGTGGATATCGAGATGTTGACGTTTCCATGTTTCTTAGCGTTTGTACAATCAATATCAAAAGAGGCTTTTAGCATTTCCCATGCAGGGATAGGCGTTGTTGATGGTGTCTCAGCTATTTCATCCATATTTAGGTGAGACTGTTTGACCAAGTCAGATATGTAATTCAACAATCATTTGCAATGAAATGCTGTTTGCTCGCTCAGGAAAGTCAACATCAGACCTGATTTTAATTTCCTCACTTACAAAATTGTCTGTTTGTGAAGTAGTTCTAACGGCAAATTTTGCTGTCGCTAGTTCACGATAGTTGTTCAGAGGCAGAATTCCAGCAACTTTGTACGTTTCCAGATTAGAAGCATGAGTAGGGACACCTAGAGCAATTTTAATACTTTTGCAGTCTAAGCTTTGTATCTTCTTTAATAAAGATTTTGATGCACTGAAGGACAGTTCTTGCGCGTAGGATAATTTAGATCGTACAAATGCTGTTGATAGATGAATTAGTCCATCTCTAAGTCTCTCTGTCTCTGTTTCTGTCTCTGTCTCTGTCTCTGTCTCTGTCTCTGTCTCTGTCTCTGTCTCTGTCTCTGTCTCTCTCTCTCTCTCTCTCTCTCTCTCTCTCTGTCCATCTCTCTGTCCATTTCCCTCTCTCTGTCTCTGTTTCTGTCTCTGTCTCTGTCTCTCTCTCTCTCTCTCTCTCTCTCTCTCTCTGTCCATCTCTCTGTCCATTTCCCTCTCTCTGTCTCTGTCTCTCTCTCTCTCTTTCAGTCTCTCCCTGTCTCTCTCTCCCTCTCTCTCTCTGTCTCTCTCTCTGTCCATCTCTCTCTCTGTGTCTCTGTCCATCTCTCTCTCTCTCTCTCTCTCTCTCTCTCTCTCTGTCTGATTTACTGACTACAGTA
>JAPXFY010000016.1:71441021-71443521 GCA_030674185.1 Monoplex corrugatus
GGTGCAGAAATGTGGAATCTAACCAAAAAACTCGCTCTGAAACTAAGAACCATGCAGCGAGCACATGAAAGAATCATGCTCGGTATCACCTAGAAAGATCTTAAAACGGTTCAGTGGATCAGAGAAAGAACAACAGTGCGGGACATCCTGGAAACCATCACCAAATTGAAATGGAACTGGGCAAGACATCTCGCCCGGAGAATGGACAATCGTTGGACAGCAAAAACCACGTTCTGGGTACCAAGAGACGGTACTCGCAATAGAAGAAGACAGAAAAACTACATGGAGAGACAACCTAGATGGATTTGACAAGAACTGGAGAGGAAAAAGCGCTGGAACGAAGTGAACGGAAGCAGCCTGTGAAGGCATACGTCCAACAACGGATTTCGATAACTGAAAGATAAAAGAAACAACGAAACACTTATTAAATTGGGCGAGCTGGTCAAGTTGGTGAATGGCGGATATCCGGTCGGAAGGTCCTGGGTTCGATCCGCCTAGACACCTCTGCCTGGCGGGTAAAGAGTGGAGATAATTCCAGATCTCTCATGTCAACATGTGTCTACAGATTTGTCAGTGCTCGAACCCCTTTCGTGTCTGTATGCAAGCAGAATATCAAACATGCACGCGTTAAAGATCCTCTAAATCATGTGAGTGTCCGGTGCTTTATGGTTTCAGTTTCAGTTTCTCAAAATGATGAGGGCCAAGTTCAGCATGCTTATAGTCTCCACTAGGTCAAACACCGGAGGAATTCAGTGATAGTTCTGATTCAACGTGCTTATAGCTCGATTAGGTCAAAAACCAGAAGAATTCAGTAATAGTTCTGATTCAACGTGCTTATGGTCTCTGTGAGATCAAACACCAGAAGATTTCTGTAGTGGTCCTGATTCAGCGTGCTTGTAATCTCTATGGGGTCAAAGACCAGAAGAATTCAGCAGTAGTTCTGATTCAACGTGCTTATATATTCAGTATAAGGTCAGACTAGAGGAATTCAGTAATGGTTCTGATTCAATGTGTCTATGGTATCTATAAGGTCAAACACCAGAGAAACTCAGTAGTGGCTCAGGTTCAACGTGTTTATACATGTAGTTTCTTTAAGGTCAAACACCAGAGGAACTCAGTAGTAGTTCTGATTCAGCGTGCTTATAGTCTCTGTGAGATCAAACACCAGAGGAATTCAGTAGTGGTTCTGATTCAGCGTGCTTATAGTCTCTATAAGGTCACAAAACTAAGGAATTCAGCAGTGGTTCTGATTCAGCGTGCTTATAGTCTCTATAAGGTCACAAAACTAAAGGAATTCAGCAGTGGTTCTGATTCAGCGTGCTTATAGTCTCTATAAGGTCACAAAACTAAAGGAATTCAGTAGCGGTTCTGATTCAGCGTGCTTATAGTCTCTATAAGGTCACAAAACTAAAGGAATTCAGCAGGGTTCTGATTCAGCGTGCTTATAGTCTCTATAAGGTCACAAACTAAAGGAATTCAGTAGCGGTTCTGATTCAGCGTGCTTATAGTCTCTATAAGGTCACAAAACTAAAGGAATTCAGTAGCGGTTCTGATTCAGCGTGCTTATAGTCTCTATAAGGTCACAAAACTAAAGGAATTCAGTAGTGGTTCTGATTCAGCGTGCTTATAGTCTCTATAAGGTCACAAAACTAAAGGAATTCAGCAGTGGTTCTGATTCAGCGTGCTTATAGTCTCTATAAGGTCACAAAACTAAAGGAATTCAGTAGCGGTTCTGATTCAGCGTGCTTATAGTCTCTATAAGGTCACAAAACTAAAGGAATTCAGCAGTGGTTCTGATTCAGCGTGCTTATAGTCTCTATAAGGTCACAAAACTAAAGGAATTCAGCAGTAGTTCTGATTCAGCGAGCTTATAGTCTCTATAAGGTCACAAAACTAAAGGAATTCAGCAGTAGTTCTCATTCAGCGTGCTTATAGTCTCTATAAGGTCACAAAACTAAAGGAATTCAGCAGTGGTTCTGATTTAGCGGTCTTATAGTCTCTATAAGGTCACAAAACTAAAGGAATTCAGCAGTGGTTCTGATTCAGCGTGCTTATAGTCTCTATAAGGTCACAAAACTAAAGGAATTCAGCAGGGTTCTGATTCAGCGTGCTTATAGTCTCTATAAGGTCACAAAACTAAAGGAATTCAGTAGCGGTTCTGATTCAGCGTGCTTATAGTCTCTATAAGGTCACAAAACTAAAGGAATTCAGCAGTGGTTCTGATTCAGCGTGCTTATAGTCTCTATAAGGTCACAAAACTAAAGGAATTCAGCAGTGGTTCTGATTCAGCGTGCTTATAGTCTCTATAAGGTCACAAAACTAAAGGAATTCAGAGGGTTCTGATTCAGCGTGCTTATAGTCTCTATAAGGTCACAAAACTAAATGAATTCTAGCGGTTCTGATTCAGCGTGCTTATAGTCTCTATAAGGTCACAAAACTAAAGGAATTCAGCTAGTGGTTCTGATTCAGCGTGCTTATAGTCTCTATAAGGTCACAAAAC
>JAPXFY010000016.1:71453521-71456021 GCA_030674185.1 Monoplex corrugatus
GAACAGGAAATTAATACTTTATGCAAAAAATATGTGCAAGGAAAGTATTAGATGAATGCAAAAATAATCAATCAAGGAATATCCGACGTATCGGGTGATGAGAGAAATTCTATAGAAAGAGCAATAATGTTGAAAGATGCAGGATTTGCATTAAAGGACTTAAAAATGGGAAAAGTCTTGGAATATATGGATTTGCGGCAGAATTTTATAAATGCTTTCAAAAAAAAAGCTTCTTGGTCCATTTGTTGTGCGAACTTAAAATGAATCATTTAGAGATGGCGAATTTTCAGCAACTCATCAATAAGGACATATAACCTGTATACCAAAACCATATAAACCACAATATTACATAAAAAAATTGGAGACCTATCGCACTACGTAAATAAATAACATTGAATTTGCTAATCGAATTAATACTTCCAAACTTAATTTGTGAAGAATAGACGACGACAGGCTTTGTGGAAACAGGCATCTTGGAGAAAACATAAGGCTCATCCATGACTTGCTCAACTACTGGGATATAAAAAATCTACCAGGACATTTACTTCGTCTAGACTTTGTGAAAGCTTTTGATTCGTCAGATTCGCAATTTTTCCTTAAAGTTTTAAAAGCACATGGGTTTGGAGAAAACGTGTGTAAATGGATCGAAACGTTCTACATGTGCAACAATATTAAATCAACAGCTATCATTAATGGCCAGGTATCGTACTGGTTTCATATACAAATAGGCGTAGACAAGTTGATCCACTTCCTCCACATTCATTTTTACTATGTGTTGAAGCACGGGCGATTATGACCAGAGAAGATAAATATATAAAAGTCATTGATATCAATAGCAAAGAATACAAAATCTCTCAATTTGCAGATGATACTCAGCTGATGAATACCTGATATAGAATATCATTTTAAAAATCTATTCACCTGGTTCAAACATTTGGAAAATTTTCAGAGCTGTTCTTGAATGCTGACAAAACACAGGCAACCTGATTAGGAAGCAAAAAAACGTTCATTAATAAAATATATACAGGATCTGAATATGAACTGGAACCGTCAAAGATTCAAAATATTAGGTGTGTGATTTACACAAGATGTAAAGGGGTGTTAAGAAATAAATCAGGGAGAAAAATTATCAGAACTAAGAGCTCTGTTGAAAATTTGGATAAAGCAAAATATAACTCCTCTGGGAAGAGTCGCTGTGTTCAAATCACTGATACCATCTAAACTAATTCATCTCTGGATGCGGTTGATGACTGTCAGTAATCATCAAAAATGTGTTCTGGTTTGTTTGGAATGGTAAACGCGACCGTATTGAAAGAAAACCTACACAAAAGAGTATGAAAAATGGAATTTTCAACATACAAGATACACAAAGGTAAACTGAAGCTTCAAAACCTTCCTGGATTAGAAAATTTAAATACACAAAATATAAAAAGATAAAACATAACTATGATTTACACAAAGCCAATGATAGCTTTTTCTGGGAACACACCTTTATGGCATATTATCAATCTTCCATAGCTTTTTCTGGGAACACACCTTTATGGCATATTATCAATCTTCCACTTGTATAGAGCTAGCAACGCTAAAGGATTTACTTTTAGAACTGATTTTATACAATGACAAAATCACAATCAGGAATAATACAATGACCTGCAGTAAATGGATTCAAAACGGAATCTACTATGTTGCACACTTTTGAGACAGCAGCGGATCATCTCAACGTATCGTAAACTCAACAGGAAGTACAAAATGAATGTAAATTTCTTAGTCTTTAATAAATGTATGTAATCTATGCTATCAAGGAATACACACAAAAGACCTAGCTAAACATACTAAACGAAAATACACATGATATTCATCAAGCATTAAAACAGTTTACTCTGGACTGAAAGGAGCACGATTACGCTATGAAATATCAATAACGACAGATGACACATCTCCAAAATCTTGCTCTAAGTGGTCAAACAAATTAGGAGCAAATACTCCTTGAGAAAAAAGTATTTATGAAAATTCATAAATACAAGAAATTAAATTGAAATGCTCTAGCTGCGTATTGTACATACTATTATTGAAAGTAATGCCATTCTGAAAGGAACGGGACATGTGAATAACTTTTATTGTGATTTTTGTTTCGAAACGAAAGATAGCAGTCATCATATATTCTGGAAATGCTTTATACGAAACTATTCTGGGTAAGGTTCGAGGACACTTTGAAAGCAAAATGTATCACCTGTGCAAATATTAGATATATTGAAAACGTGGTGTTCTCTTGAGTAGAAGAAATATTGCACTCAATTTCGGTATCTGATTTAATTATCCTTCTTGAAAAAAAAGTACATTTAAGAATGCAAATTTGAAAAGACTCTACCAAATCTATGTCCTTTCAAAAGATAGCTTGTCACAAAATATCACATAGAAGAATATAAGACAAAAACTGTCGCGGAATTTGCACACCTCTAAAACGAAATGCTGCCATATTTACCATTAATACCAACTGAAA
>JAPXFY010000016.1:71461021-71463521 GCA_030674185.1 Monoplex corrugatus
GCGCAGAAGCAATTTTAGGTAATTTAGACCAGTCTTGGTGTTTTGGTGTCCTTAGATATGTTTATATTTGTATTCAGCTTTGATTTTTTTTAATTCCCTGGTGATGAATTGGACGAAGTGGTCAATGCCAGGGGCATATCCCTGGATTATGCGCGCGAATGCATTGATCATCATCATCATCAGGTGCCCTGCCGCATGGCGTTGGCGATCATTGACTTCCATCTGTCTCTATCTCTTGTTGCCCCTAGCATCTCCTCCACCCTTCTTGTCTTCAGCCACTCTGCAAGTCCGTCTAGTATATTTTCCCTGGGTCTACCCGTGCTCTCTTCCCTCCAGCTTTCTGGTTGTGACCAGGTGCTCCAGTTCCCCTTTCCTCATAAAATGGCCTATAAATGTTGCCTGTCTTTTCCTAATCTTCCTTATGAATGATCTACTTGTGTCTGCCTCCATCAAGACTGTCTCGTTTGTTTTCTTTGCTGTCCATGGAACTCTCAACATCCTTCTTAGAAACCACATCTCGGCGAATGTGATGCGTCTAGTGTGTCGGCTAGTGACTGCGTGCTTGTCACCTCTCACTTTCAGCCGGCACCGCTGGCTAGCACTGCTGCTTGCAACTATGCAAAAAAGAGAGCAGAATGCATAAGTCTCTTCCTGTCAGTATATAGCCTCTCCATCAGCAAGCCCTACGTTACGCCTCCTCGTGGCGACATACGGTAACTGAGCACCTCACGGACTCAGGCTAAATCTCGAGGGACTCGGAGGAGGTCTGGCCCCCAGACGTGCAGCACGCAGGCCCACCGGCGTGTGGATATGCCCTGGTGCCCACGAACCAGACCCCCAGCCATGGGTGAATAGTTCCACTGCCTTGGGGACATCTCGGGAGAGAATAAGGCTAGCGGAGAGACCAAAAAAAAAAACGATGAAAGGCAACGGGAAACCACCATTGTCTTTTCCCAAGAACATTATGGACAGAAAACAAAAGAAGGAATGCATTGATACATGTACTTAATTTTCTTTTCCAGGTGTTCTTTCTTTTCCTCCAATGAGATATGGTGTACATATATTGTGAGAAGGTTATAGCCCTGATATGGCTCTGCGCAGTCGGCTGGGCTTTAAACAACAAAAACATTAACAAATTTGGAGTTTTCGTATGTAGAATTAGAAAGTTCGTTGAGTTTTCATTTTGCCCTTGTCCTTGGATTGCATTGCATTCTTTTACTTTATACTGGTATCTGGCCGAATAATCTTTGGGTTCTTGTGTGTGTGTGTGTGTGTGTGTGCGTGCGTGCGTGCGTTGGTGTGTGTGTGTGTGAGTGTTGTGTGTGTGTGGTTGTTGTTTTTGTGTTGTTGTGTTGTGTGGTGTTTGTGTGTGTTTGTGTGTGTGATGTTTGGTTTTGTTGTTTTTGTGTGTGTTGGATTTTTTTGCCTCTTTTCATTTGTTGTATTTTTTTTTGTTGTTGTTGTTTTTTTTTGTTGTTTGTTGTTTAGTTGTTTTGTTTGTTTGTAATCAGCAATCTGTCCAAGATCTTTTGTATATTTTGGGTTTCTGTATAAATTGCACACAGACTGTGATTAGTCTTTTCTTTTCTGTATGTAACCAGCCACACCAGACTGTTGATATAAGTCATTTCTTTCTGTATGTAACCAGCCACACCAGACTGTTGATATAAGTCATTTCTTTCTGTATGTAACCAGCCACACCAGACTGTTGATATAAGTCATTTCTTTCTGTATGTAACCAGCCACACCAGACTGTTGATATAAGTCATTTCTTTCTGTATGTAACCAGCCACACCAGACTGTTGATATAAGTCATTTCTTTCTGTATGTAACCAGCCACACCAGACTGTTGATATAAGTCATTTCTTTCTGTATGTAACCAGCCACACCAGACTGTTGATATAAGTCATTTCTTTCTGTATGTAACCAGCCACACCAGACTGTTGTTTTAAGTCATTTCTTTCTGTATGTAACCAGCCACACCAGACTGTTGATTATAAGTCATTTCTTTCTGTATGTAACCAGCCACACCAGACTGTTGATATAATCATTTCTTTCTGTATGTAACCAGCCACACCAGACTGTTGATATAAGTCATTTCTTTCTGTATGTAACCAGCCACACCAGACTGTTGTTTTAAGTCATTTCTTTCTGTATGTAACCAGCCACACCAGACTGTTGTTATAAGTCATTTCTTTCTGTATGTAACCAGCCACACCAGACTGTTGATATAAATCATTTCTTTCTGTATGTAACCAGCCACACCAGACTGTTGATTATAAGTCATTCTTTCTGTATATAACCAGCCACACAAGACTGTTGTTTTAAGTCATTTCTTTCTGTATGTAACCAGCCACACCAGACTGTTGTATAAGTCATTTCTTTCTGTATGTAACCAGCCACACCAGACTGTTGATATAAGTCATTTCTTTCTGTATAACCAGCCACACAAGACTGTTGTTTTAAGTCATTTCTTTCTGTATGTAACCAGCCACACAGA
>JAPXFY010000016.1:71476021-71478521 GCA_030674185.1 Monoplex corrugatus
CATGATGATGATGATGAAGTGAAGTGTCTCGTTTTAACCTGTTCATTCCCGTACCTAAGCCCTATCTACCAACAGCAAAAACGTAAAACTTCCTGCAGAAAGAAGGTGGATAGGATGAGGGAATCAAAGGGTTAAGTTTGATTGTCTGTCGCTGTAATACAAAATGTTAACAGCTTAAAACAAATATATTTTGTATTGTTTGCCAACAGAACGTGTTATATGTGTAAATAGAATACAGTACAATGGTACTTTTATCAATCTTTTAAAGGAAATTATATATTTCCTGCAACACATGACATGGCATATAAAAATGACAGTACTAATCAAATCAATAGAAAAATATCATTGTAAAAGCATTAGCTCAAATCAATGGAAAAACTTCATCGTAAAAATCAACAGAAAGATGTTATCATTAAAGCATTAACTCAAATCAATAGACAAAAAAAAAATAATTTGCAAAAGCATTAGTTCAAACCAACAGAAAAACATTCATCATGAAAACATTAGATCAACTAAATATAAAAAAAAATCGCCGTAAAAACATTAGTTCAAATCAAGAGAAAAACATTATCCCAAAACCATTTTTTCAAATTAATAGAAAAACACCATCATAAGAGCTTTAACTTATATCAATAGAAAAACACCATCATAAGAGCTTTAACTTATATCAATAGAAAAACACCATCATAAGAGCTTTAACTTATATCAATAGAAAAACACCATCATAAGAGCTTTAACTTAAATCAATAGAAAAACACCATCATAAGAGCTTTAACTTAAATCAATAGAAAAACACCATCATAAGAGCTTTAACTTATATCAATAGAAAAACACCATCATAAGAGCTTTAACTTATATCAATAGAAAAACACCATCATAAGAGCTTTAACTTAAATCAATAGAAAAACACCATCATAAGAGCTTTAACTTAAATCAATAGAAAAACACTATCGTAGGAGCATTAACTTATATCAATAGAAAAACACTATCGTAGGAGCATTAACTTATATCAATAGAAAAACACTATCGTAGGAGCATTAACTTAAATCAATAGAAAAACACCATCATAAGAGCTTTAACTTATATCAATAGAAAAAACACCATCATAAGAGCTTTAACTTAAATCAATAGAAAAAACACTATCATAAGAGCTTTAACTTAAATCAATAGAAAAACACTATCGTAAGAGCATTAATTTATATCAATAGAAAAACACCATCGTAAGAGCTTTAACTTATATCAATAGAAAAACACCACCGTAAGAGCATTAATTTATATCAATAGAAAAACACCATCGTAAGAGCTTTAACTTAAATCAATAGAAAAACACTATCGTAAGAGCACATAATCAACAGGAAAACATTATCTTAAAAACTTTACTTCAAATCAATAGAAAAGCATCATCGCAAAAGGATTAGTTTCATTTTAACCCCTGTCGCCCCACCCCAACACATAATCTTCCCAGCCCTTCCCTCTAAACACTAAGACATGAGTGCACACACCCACAAAAACGTATAATGCAGGTACGTCCGTTTAACGTTCCTCTCCTCTCCCAGCCTCACACGCACTCACGCACATACACACACAGACTCACGCACACACATACACACACACACATACACACACAGACTCACACACTCATATACACACACGTACACGCACACATACACACACAGACTCACACACTCACATATACACACGTGCACACACACGTACACACACAGAGACTCACACACATACACACGTACTAATTCTCACACACACACACACATACACACACATATGCACACACACACACACGCTCACACGCACACACACACGCGCGCGCGCGCGCGCGCACACACACAACACATACATACATACACGCGCACGCGCGAGCACACACACACACACATACACATACACATACACACCCAAACACACAGACTCATACACATACACACACACATACATATGTACGCACGCACATATATATACAAAAACGTGTGATCACACGCACATACACACACAAACCCCAACACACACACACACACACGCACACACACACACACCCCATACACATAGACAAACACATACATACTAACTCACACACACACTCACACACACACACACACACACACACACACACACACACACACACACACACACACATCTATGTACGCACGCACATAAACATACACAAACGCGCGCACACGCATACCCAGACATATACACACGCGCGCACTGCACAACATACCACACACAACACACACAACACAAACACACACACAACACAAACACACACACACACAAAAACTACACACACACACACAAACACACACACACTACCAACACAAACACACACACACAAACACACACCACACACAAACACACAACACACACACATACAATAATGTCACACACCACATACACACACACACACACACGCACACACACACACACGCATACACAAACACACACACACACACACACACACACACACACACACACATCCGAGAGC
>JAPXFY010000016.1:71491021-71496021 GCA_030674185.1 Monoplex corrugatus
GATGATGATGATGATGATGATATGATGATGATGATGATGATGATGATGATGATGAGAGATGACGATGACGATGACGAGGGACGACGACGTGACGGCGACGACGACGACGATGATGATGATGATGAGATGATGATGATGATGATGATGATGATGAGATGATGATGATGATGATGATGTCCCTGTTGAATATTCAGGCACTGTCTGAGTCAGAATATAAACCATACTTTTAACCCTTTGACTCCCGCACACTATCCACCAACTGACAAACTTAACCCTTTGACTCCCGCACACTATCCACCAACTGAAAAACTTAACCCTTTCACTCCTGCACTCTATCCACCAGCTTCCTGCAGGAAGAGTGAGGGAGTCAAAGGGTTAAGTTTTTGCTTTGCTAATATGGTTGACAAATACAGAATGCTGGTGGACAGGGTGTGGGAGTCAAAGGGTTAAACATCCTCGAGGCCTTGTTGGGTTAAAGGTTTTGATATAGATGTGATTCAGATGTGTCAATCAAGAGTTGCGACATTGTTGTTAAGATTGTGCTCATTAAACTTTATTTATGACATATACACAGGCTGCGTCTTTGAACTGAGTTTATTGAAAATCCATCTCTCCCTCTCTGTGTCTGTGTGTCTATGTGTCTCTGTCTCTGTCTCTGTCTCTGTCTATCTATCTATCTATCTATCTCTATCTCTCTCTCTCTCTGACTGTCTGTCTGTCTTTCTCTCTCTCGCTCTCTGTCTTTCCTCAGTCCTCTCTCTTTCTCTCTCTCTCTCTCTCTCTCTCTCTCTCTCTTTCTCTCTTCTTTCTTGTCTCTTTCTTCTCACTCTCTATATCTCTCTGTCTCTGTCTCTCTCTTTCTTTCTCTATCTTTCTTTCTTTCTATCGGTCTCTCTTTCTTTCTGTCTCCTTCTTCTCTCTTCTCTCTCTCTCTCTCTCTCTTCTCTCTCCTGTCTCTGTCTGTCTCTCTCTCTCTTTCTGTCTCTCTCTGTTCTCTCTCTGTGTCTCTCTCTGTCCTCTGTCTCTCTGTCTCCTCCTCTCTCTGTTCTTTTCTCTCTCTGTCTCTTCTTCTCTCTGTCTCTCTGTCTCTCTCTCTTCTTCTGTCTTTCTCTGTCTCTCTCTTCTCTCTCTTCCCTTTCTTTCTCTCGGTCTCTCTGTCTCTCTCTTCTCTGTTCTGTCTCTGTCTATCTGTCTCTCTCTCTCTCTCTGTCTCTCTGTCTCTCTTTTCTGTCTTTTCTTTCTCTTTCTGTCTCTTCTGTCTCTCTCTGTCTGTCTGTTTCTGTCTCTGTCTTCTGTCTCTTCTCTCTCTCTGTCTCTCTGTCTCTGTCTATCTGTCTCTCTCTCTCTGTCTCTCTGTCTCTGTCTCTGTCTCTCTTCTCTGTCTCCTCTCTCTCCTCTCATCTCATTGTTTTCTATGAACCCGAATGACACAAACCCATCTGTTTCCAATCTATCTTGGGTCTAATGATCAGTTGTGTCTTTTTATAACCCCCCCTCTTCCCCCCGTCCCACCCCCACCCCACCCCCTCTGTCCTTCTGCACGGTTTGCAGGAGCTATGACTCCATGACAGCAACTAGCAGTGGTACAGTTAGGTGCCATGCCGATGGTCCCACACAAACCGTTTGGTCCCCCTAATGAATATTTATGAAATGGCATTGATATTCAGTAGGATTCCTCCTGAGTGTGTTTCGGTTGGTTGGTTGGGTGGGTTGGTAGGGTTGGTGGGTGGGTGGTTGAAGTGGTTGTGGTTGGTTGGTTGGTTGGTTGGATGGTTGGTGGTTGGGTGTTGGTTGTTGTTTGTTGGTGGGTTGATTTGTTGGTTGGTTGGTGGGTTGGTTTGCCTTTTTGTTTGTCTGTTTGTTTGTTTGTTTACCTGTCTGTCGGTCTGTTTGTCTGTTTGTCTGTTTGTTTGTTTGTCTGCTTGCTTGTTTGTTTGTTTCTATGTTTGTCTGTTTGTTTGCCTGTTTGTCTCTTTGTTTGTCTGTTTGTTTGTCTGTCTGTTTGTCTGTCTATCTGTCTCTGTCTCTCTCTCTTTCTCTCTCTATCTCTCTCTCTCTTTCTTTCTATCTCTCTCTCTCTATCTGTTTGTCTGTCTGTCTGTCTCCCTCTCTCTCTCTCTCTCTTCTCTCAAACACACAAACAAACACACACACGCACGCACGCATACACACACACATACACAACACACTCCCTCCCTCTCTCTCTTCTCTCTCTCCCCTTCTCTCTCTCCCTCTCTCTCCCTCCCCTCTCTCTCCCTCTTCCTCTGTCTTATCTCTGACAATATGAAAGACTACAATCCCACCCCTTCAAAAGAGAGATAACTTAGACTATCTAAAAGGCATCAGGAACCAGTACCGTCGACGGGAGATGACAACTGGTTCTGTGAACGGAGAACGGCAAAACCCAATGCTTTCCTGGGATCTACATAATCTGGTTGTGTGTCTTGGTATCCTTCCCCCCCCCCCCCCCTTTGTCATGTCTGGCATAGTTTGCAGGAGCTGCCTCCATGACAGCAACAGGAGTGTAGAGTGGTGCTATGGTCCCAAACAAACCTGTTTAGTCCCCCTAATGTTTATTTATGAGAATGGCTTTGAGGCAGCCGAGATGTGGTTTCTAAGGATAATGTTGAGAGTTCCATGGACAGCCAAGAAAACAAAAGAGACAGTCTTGATGGAGGCAGATACAAGAAGATCATTCATAAGGAAGATTAGGAAAAGAGAGGCAACATTTATAGGCCATTTTATGAGGAAAGGAGAAATGGAGCACCTGGTCACAACGGGAAAGCTGGAGGGAAAGAGAGCACCAGGTAGACCCAGGGAGAAGATATTGGACGGACTTGCAGAGTGGCTGAAGACAAAAAGGGTGGAAGAGGTGCTTGAGGCAACAAGAGATAGAAAGAGATGGAAGGCCATGATCGCCAACGCAATATGGCAAGGCACCTGATGATGATGAATGGCATTGATATTGAGTTGGATTCCTCCTGAGTGTGTTTTGGTTGGGTGGGTGGGTGGATTTGGTTCGTCGGGTGGGTGGATGGGTGGATGGGTAGTTGGTTGGTTGGTTGGTTGTGTGTTTGGTTTGGTTGGCTGGTTGATTGGCTGGTTGGTTGGTTGGTTGGTTAGTTGGTTGATTCGTTGGTTGGTGGTTGGTTGGTTGGTTGGTTGGTTGGTTTGGTTGTGTGTTTGGTTGCCCGTATGTCTGTTTGTTTGTCTGTTTGTTTGTTTGTCTGTTTATTTTTGTGTTTGTCTGGGTAAGAGGGTGGGTGGGTGGGTTTGGGGTTTTTTTGGAGGTTGGGTGGTTGGTTGGATGGGTGCTTGCTTGCTTGCTTGCTTGCTTGCTTGCTTGCTTGCTTGCTTGTTTGTTTGCTTGCTTGCTTGTTTGTTTGCTTGCTTGCTTGCTTGCTCCTAGTGCTACGATAATTCATGACGATGGGGATGATGATCATGATGCTATGAAGTTCCATTCTTAATTGATACTGCTACGCCTCTTTTCATAATATATCCAGGAGTCTACCAGGCCCGAGAGATACCGACACCCATGACATCCTAATCAATAGTCTGTTGCCCTGACCACTTCGCCATCTTGACTGTTTCCAAAAAAGAAAAAAAAATCTTAGCACGATCAGTCGTCCACCTTTGACTCCTGCACCATATCCACCAACCGCAAAAACTCAGCTCTTTAAATCCCTTCACCCTATCCACCAGTTTCTTACAGGAAGCTGGTGGATAGGGTGAGGGAATCAAATGGTTAAGTTTTTGCTTTGATGCCACGGTCGACAATGCAGGGAGTCAATTTTTTGCTTTGCTAGTACGGTCGATGAACCAGAGAATTAAGTTTTTGCTTTGTTAGAATCGTCAACAATGCAGTGAATTAATGTTTGCTCTGCTAGCATTCTCAACAAGGGAGGGGGTTAAGTTTTTGCTTTGCTAGCATGGTCGACAATGCAGGGGCTCAGTTTTCGCTTTTTTAGCATGATCGACAATGCAGGGGTTCAGATTTTGCTTTGCTAGCATGATCGACAATGCAGGATGCTTGGTGGACAGGGTGCAGGGGTGAAAGAGTTAAACGAGACGGGGGAGGGGGAGGAGAAGGACGGTAGGTTCAATGAAGAAAGCGATCCCAGATTGTGTGAGAAAATAGAAGAGAACAGGATTGGGTTACACTTTATGGTATGGAGTTCAGTATTCTGTTTGTCCGAGGGTTGCCAGAAACAATGCCACTGTCTCCAACCCTCCCCTCCCCTCCCCTCCCCTATCTTTTCTTCATTCCTTTTCTAAAAGTATAAAGTGTGGAGGTTATTTCACATCGACCAGTAGGGTGCGTGTGTATGTGTGTGTGTTGTGTGTGTCTGTGTGTGTGTCTGTGTATGTGTGTGTGTGTGTGTGTGTGTGTGTGTGTGTGTGTGTGTGTGTGTGTGTGTGTCTGTGTCTGTGTCTGTGTCTGTGTGTCGGTCTATGTATCTGTCTGTGTGCGTCTGTGTCTCTGTGTATCTGTGTGTCTGTATCTGTCTGTGTGTCTGTGTGTGTGCCTCTCTCTTCCCTCCCCCCCCCCCCAGTTCCCCGTTTGGCTCTCTGCCTGTCTACCTTCTGCCTGTCTGCCTGTCTTTATCTCTCTCTGTCTGTCTGTCTTTCTGTTTGTCTTTCTGTCTGTCTTTCTGTCTGTCTTTCTGTCTGGCTGCCTGTTTCTCTGTCTGGTTGTCTGTCTCTCTATCTGTCTGTCAGTCTCTCTGTCTGGCGGTCTGTCTGTATGATGTATGTCTCTCTGTCTCTCTGTCTCTCTGTCTCTCTGTCTGTCTGGCTGGCTGGCTGTGACAAAAATGTGTTAATGAGAATTTCTCATCTCTACATGGACTGATCAATATCAAATCTAGGTTAAAGGTGTGGACTATATGGAAGTTCCGAAAGACTAATTTTGAAAAAAAAAAAGAGGCATCAAGGTCAAGGTCACAAAAACCAAACAAAGTGCCAAAATTCATTACTTTTCTAGGTAAGAGTGTCAG
>JAPXFY010000016.1:71501021-71503521 GCA_030674185.1 Monoplex corrugatus
AAGATGATTAAAGTCATCACGTCCTTGTCCATGTAGCAGGTCACAGCTCATGGCCACACTGACCGGCGGCTTCACACTGGATTGACCATAACATGTAATATGTACACTGATGGACTCGCTCCGTACTGCTGTACCAAATGAAGGACTAATCAGCTTTGGCATGAAATCAGTCATTTCTTCCAACTCAGCGAAACAGGAGCAAAGTAAGTTGATCTGTTGTTGGTGTTTTCGTCCTGAATCTTTTTTGTTTCTTTGTTGTCCTTTGTTTCATCATCATCATCATGTCCGTCTGTCTGTCTGTCTCTGTATCTGTCTGTCTCTCTCTCCATCTCTGTCTCTCTATTTCTGTCTGTCTGTCCTTGTCTCTGTCTCTGTCTCTCTCTCTCTCTCTTTCTCTCTCTTTCCCTCATTCATTCTCTCTCTATCTCTCTATATCTCTATCTCTGTCTCTCCCTCTCTCTCTCTCTCTCTCTCTCTCTCACTCTCTCTCTCTAACACACACACACACACACGAACACACACAGTCACACACACATACACACACACACACGCACACATACACACACTCACACACACACATACATACATACACACGCACACACACACCCTCTCTCTCTCTCTCTCTCTCTCTCTCAAAACACACACACACACACAAACACTAACACAAACACACACAAAACACACACACACACACACACACACAAACACACATACACAAACACACACAAACACACACAAACACAGACACAAACACACACAAAAAAGTTACTTTTTTCCCCTTTCAACCCTGTGAGCCCACTTCAGAATAGAATCCCAAGATGATTAAA
This sequence comes from Monoplex corrugatus, assembly GCA_030674185.1. Lineage (NCBI taxonomy): Eukaryota > Metazoa > Mollusca > Gastropoda > Littorinimorpha > Ranellidae > Monoplex > Monoplex corrugatus. The sequence goes on from JAPXFY010000016.1 coordinate 71,501,849, forward strand.
GTCATCACGTCCTTGTCCATGTAGCAGGTCACAGCTCATGGCCACACTGACCGGCGGCTTCACACTGGATTGACCACAACATGTAATATGTACACTGATGGACTCGCTCTGTACTGCTGTACCAAATGAAGGACTAATCAGCTTTGGCACGAAATCAGTCATTTCTTCCAACTCAGTTAAACAGGAGCAAAGTAAGCCGACCTGTTGTCTTTGTTTTCGTCCTGAATGTTTTATGTTTCTTTGTTGTCCTTTGTTTCATCATCATCATCATCAAGTGCCCTGCTGTACGGTGTTTGCGATCATTGCCCTCCATATGCATCTATCAATTGCAAGTACATCTTCCACCCTCTCTGCCACCCTACAAATCTCCCTTGGTCTACCTGGTCTTCTCTTTCCCTCCAGCTTTCCTGTTGTGACCAGGTGCTCTAATTCCCCTTTTCTCGCAAAATGGCCTCTAAGTGATGTTTGTCTTTTCCTAATATTCCTTATCAATGATCTTCTTGTGTCTGCCTCCATCAAGACTGTATCGTTTGTTTTCTTTGCTGTCCATGGAACTCTCAACATCCTTCTTAGAAACCACATCTCGGCTGTCCTTTGTCTATGCTTGACAAATCCAGCTGATTGGTGTCGGGAGCTTGGGACGTGAGTGTCTCGAAAGTGGTGAGGCATTGGTGCTCCGGGTCCCATCCGCACCTTCGTGGTGTTTCTTGTTAACAAAGAGAAGTTTCTTCGGCTGCAACTGTCTCCTACCCTAAGCTGAGCTCCTCAGGAAGACTGGTATCAAACGGGTAGGTCTTATCTACTTCACGGATGGGTCATTGAGTGTGCTGTTCATATTTCCAGACCAACACCTCAGGTGTCTGTATCCATCGGGCCTGGTTGATGCCAGGTTATGTTACAAAAGGAAGCATACAGCACGATTCTCTCACTCGATTCCAATCTGAAACAACACTCTACCACATCATCTACTACCGACCCCATGCATCACCTTATCATTCTCAAAATTCTTTTTGTGAAGATCCACGCATATATAGACAGATAACAAGCTTTTCCAAATCCGCCCCAACCTGAAAAAATTCTCCCATCTGCTGCAAAGAACCGTAAGAAAGAGACAGTGTTATGTAGGTTACACACGGGTCACACATCCTACACTCATTCCTACCTTTTAAAAAATGAAGAAGCACCGTAATGTATACCATGTGACGAACCGTTGAGCATCAGACACCTTCTTCTTGATTGTTGGGACTTATACGACGTGAGACAAAAGCAATACACGGCGGACTCCTTAAAGAACCTCTTCCGAGACGTCCCTCCTGATGCAATTTTTCAGTTTTTACAAGAGATCAATAGATTTCACCTGATACGATTTTATATCCGAGTATATTTTCCTTAATTGACTTGCAAGGTTAACGGTGAGCATGATTTTTAACTGTTGTCTTTTATCTTAACCGGTTTGTCGTTTTTGACGTGGTGTTAGTCATGATATGGCTGTAGTAGTCGGCTGGGCTATAAGCAATATGATGCAGTTTTATATGTACTTATCTGTCTCCCCCCCCCCCCTTATTTTCTACGTAACTTGCATGAGCACAGAAGATGGGACAATTTTTACAATGCTATGATGATGATGACGATGGACATTGTAATCATGATGCTATAGAGTTCCCTATAGGACC
>JAPXFY010000016.1:71513521-71518521 GCA_030674185.1 Monoplex corrugatus
TATCTGCCAGCACTTATCTGGCAGACTTCCCGCAAATCCTATAGGCGAGCAAGGTCTTGAAATGTCTGGAGGGGAGGGGTAAATGACTGTCTGTGGAACCCTAAGCCGACACCACAAGAATGACAGAAACATTAAGATGGGGAGCAAACAAACCAGTTGTTAAAGTGGCAGCTGGCACTAAAAATGAAATATCAGGATGTTGGAATGGTCGAAGGAGCCAGACTCAAAACTTCTTATCTATACTGAAACACATGTGATTCAGTTCAAACGCTCTATCAAACACACCTTAACTGATAAAATAACAGTTTACAGGGAAATAACTACTGCAAACAGTCTGAGGGTCCCAGGAACGTGTTTATTCCTCTTAGATTAATATGGGCCCGCGCACACGAGGAATTAATCGTTGAAGTCGCGCTCTTAAATGAAATTTACAGTTTCAAAAATCTGAATCTGACAAGATTCATCATCATCGTGTCCCCTGCCGCATGGCGTTGGCAATCATGGTCCTCCACACGCATCTATCCCTTGTTGCTGCAAGTACATCTTCACCCTCTCTGTCCTCAGCTGTCCACGCCTCACAACCGTAGAACAGTATCGGTTCTATACAACATTCAACTCTCTTCCTGATGTTAATTGATAGGTATTTGTTGGTAAGAACGCTTTTCATCTTCTTGAATGCTGTTTTGGCTTGGCCGATTCTGCTGGCTATTTCTGATGTGCATCTGGCGTCTGGTGAAATGACCGTTCCCAGGTATTTAAACTTATCAGCCTGTCCAAAGCAAGTGCGACTGCCCGCGTTCAAGCAAACAGGAACCAGAAAAACAAGAAAATGGAATCAGAACGCGTATTTAATACAAGACAAGACAGGCACAAATTTTCGACCAACTGGCCTTTGTCAAGCGTGAATGTACGATCACAAACAAACACCAAATACACAATTATGATAAAGAGACTAAAACTTCCCTGCTGCTTAAAACGTGACATCGTGTAACAAACTGTGACACAAAATTAAGACGTGATACAAAGACACTAGTACAAATAAAATGCAGTCTTAAGAGTAATACGAAATCCAAAACAGGTGCGACTGTCCGCGTTCAAGCAAACAGGAACCTGTCTTCACCTTTTCACTGCCAAGTGCAAGTGCACCCTGTATGCCTGGAAATAGACTGCGTGTATTCACTTACTTTGTTCACTTCATTATATCTTATGAAGTACTTGGAATTCAACCTTGATGTTTTGCCCACTGACTTGACATATCTGTAAATTGCTTTTAAAAAATCTCCAAGTAATCATGACCACATTTCTTCCCAAAGTAATCAATTAATAATAATGAAATGAATAAACAAACACTTTCTTCATCAGAGCTGTCATTCTGAGTGCCCCCCATTTCGACAATCGAGGCAAAACATCACATGTTTCTTTTTTTTTTCTTTTTTTTTCACAGTCTCCAGAGTCATATAAATCATTTTCGTCACTGTCGGAATCATTTAAAATCTCATTCAACACTTCCTGAGCTGTGAAACGTCGTGTTTGCTTTCGCAAAGAAGCGTCAGCCATGTTGAACAGCAACAACTCAGGCACAAGAGCAAAATAATGACAAAAATACGACGAAAAACAAACACACTCGCCACGTTTTTGCAGCTGAAGGAAGGGACAGTATTCACTGCAAGTTTGGAGTTATTTCCCTTCAGTTGTTACCGGGAAAGTTGGTTTGTTTACGTCGTGTCATCAGCCCAGAAATTCTCCGGGCTACAGGCGTACAGAATGCACGTTTCAGCCCGGAATATTTCCGGGCTGGGGCAGTTAACGGGTTAAAGTTGTGCCATTTGCTGTTATTTTGCATGAGGGGATTTCACGATTGAGTTATGTCTGGTGTAGGTCTCTGAATCTGTGTCATTTCATTGCTTTCTTTAGCTAGATAATCACTTGCAGTCGCCACTCCATACAAGTGTGAGCAGTAGTTCTCTGACTGAACTAGGTGACCCTGGGTGTCTCTGTCCAGCGTCTTGTGTACTTCACCGTTGACTAAGCAAAGTTCCTCCGCTGATGTGCACATCCGCCATGCTGCTCTCCATGGTTTCCTTGTAACGCCAGCAAGGGTGGCTGATGGGTGCTCGGCCTTGCCAAAGGGCCTCCCATGATTTAGTCCGGGACTGTTGATTGATTATTCACAGCTACCCCATAACAGGGCATTCCCCTATCCGCCACCCGGGGGCCCCTGGGTTGGAGTGTTTGACTTCTCCTGGTGCTTGACAGCCTATCCTAGGACTCACAAGGTTCCCCAGAAGCTGAACATGATGATGATGATGATGTAGGTCTTTAGGTGGGATACATGATCAGGTCTGGAGGAACACGTTCTTCCACAGTCACCGTATTAGAGGGGAGCCTGTAGCCTTAGTCTTCCTTCTCGTTAATGGCAGTTAATTTACGATTTTTGTTTAAAGCCCAGCCGACTGCGTACAGCTATATCAGGGCTAGAACTATTTCAAAACATACACAATACTTCAACAGGAAAAAAAAATGGAAAAGAAACTTAGGTACACATATCGATGCATTCATGCATATGATTTATGAATACGGCCCTTGCGTTGACCACTCCATCCAATTTATCACACAGGGGATTCCATTTTTTTTTTAAACTGAATACAAATTTAAACATAACTAAGGACACTAAAACATATTTAAAAACGGGCCTAAGTTGTCTAATATTGCTTCTGCATATCACATTTCTCTACAGCCAAAAGTGCACTTAATACATTTACCCAATTATCAGTCCTAATTTAATTTCAGTTTCAATTTCAATTTCTCAAGATGACGTCTCCATGCTCGGAATGAATTCCATATGCACTAACGTCACAGGTGTCATGTGATGGAGAAGATCCAGAATGATCACGGCACAAGCCTTAAGCCTACACATATACCCACGAGCAGGCCAGGTCTTGAAGTCCTACCTACATAGTTCCATAACCCTGGGGCCATAGGGGAATGAGGTGACAGAGACCTCAACTTTTCCTGCGGCCAGCACCACGAAGGCCTAAGAATTCTAAGAGAAAGTAAGTAAGGCTTTATAGAACACTTACGAATGAATAGACCAGCAAGGCAGAAAATGATAGGAAGAAATGACAGAAAGCAAAGGAGAAAGAAAGAAACAAAGAGAGTGACAGAAAAGAGGACATTTCTAGCACAGATTTTCAGAAGGAGGGGGTACTATTTATATGAAAGCGCCCCCAGCATCCCCAGGGGGAATTATCCTAACTAGGAATCAAAGGAACACAAATATAAAATCATATCACCTACTCAGTATAACAAAACAAAACAGGTGCGTGTTTGTTTTGTTATATCAACCCCTTGACCGCATACCCTATCCACCAACTGCAAAAACTTAACCCTTTGACTTCCTCAGCCTATCTTAGCATCATTGTTGTTCTGGTGGTGTCAGTATAGGATTAGATAAGTCCCCCATTGCCCCCATTTTCCTGGGATGGTTATCCCGTCGGCCATATCACCTGAGGTGGGTGCTGACGTAAACTGAATCAAATCAATCAATCAATCAATCAATCCTCAGCCTATCTACCAGCTTCCTGCAGGAAACTGGTGGATGGATGAGAGAATCAAGAGTTAAATTTTTGCTTTGCTAGCATGACTGACAACGCAGGATGCTGGTGGACAGAGTACAGGAATAAAAGGGTTAAACACGCAGCCTGTTTTGTTTCGTTATATTGACCACATCTTCTGATTCCATTTTTGTGTTTTTCTGGTTCCTGTTTGCTTGAACACAGGCAGTCTTATTCATTTCGATGAACATCATTTGTTCTGTAGTGTTCAAATGTGACTGTGCCGAGTGTGTGCGTTTTTCAATTATGTAGGCCTCGCAAGATGAGGTAAGACTTTTCATGGGTTTACCTTCAGCGTTGATGAAAAAAAATTAGCAACAACAGCACCAGAATATTCAGAAGAGGAAGACACAGGAAGAATCACTCTTAAATAAAAGTTGCTTCGTGGCTACGCCACTGGAGAAGGCCCCGCACATTGCCAATACATTATGTGTGTGTTGTTCTGTGTGTGGGGGGTGGGGTTGTTTGTGTTTTTGTTTTGTTGTTGTTTGTTTGTTTGTGTGTTTGTTTCTTTGTTGTTGTTTTGTTTTGTTTCTTTGTTGTTGTTGTTGTTGTTGTTGTTGTTGTTGTTGTTGTTTTATCAAAATTGACATAATCAGCGCACTGTCTGCAATCCCTCTTGATAACAAAATTACGTGGTTGGTCGGCTGGTTAATTGGTTTGCTGATTGGTTGGTTGGTTGTATTGCTGGAACCAGAAAAAAAACACGAAAGAAGAATACGAACGCGTATTTAATACAACAAGACAAGACAGGCGCAAATTTTCGGCCAACTGGCCTTTGTCAAGAGTAATATTACAAACAAACAAACACCAGATACAAACATTATGAGAAAAAGACTGAAACTTTCCAGCTGCTGTGTCTTTTTCTCATAATGTTTGTATCTGGTGTTTGTTTGTCTGTAATCTTACGCTTGACAAAGGCCAGTTGGCCAAAAAAATATGCGCCTGTTTTGTCTTGTTGTATTAAATACTTGTTCGTATTCTTCTTTCGTGTTTTTTTCTGGTTCCTGTTTTGCTTGAACGCGGGCAGTCACATTTGTTATTGTTGTATTGCTGTTCAGTTGGTTGGTTGATTGGTTCCTTTGTTGCTTTTAGTTGTGACTGTGTTGTTGTTGTTGTTTCGTTTCTATCGGCAGCGTTTATTTCCATTTTCTCTCCTCTTGTTCTTTCTCCTCTTTATCTTCATCCTTCTCTTCTCCTTTGTCTCTTTTGGAACTTCTCCTATTCTTCTTCATCGTCTGCTTGTCTTTCTTATCCTGGTACCTCAACTCCCTATTAACTCAGTTTCCCATTATCAGGCTGGTATCGGCTAAACTGGCTGACGTACTAATGACAAGACCAGGATTGCTGCTGCTGCTAGTGATTAGCAGTACAACTCTGCTGTGA
>JAPXFY010000016.1:71523521-71546021 GCA_030674185.1 Monoplex corrugatus
TTTGATGTGTATGTAGTGGTGATATTTGATATTGGTTGTGTGTGTGTGTGTGTGTTTTATACATGCATACGCAGAAGACAGAGGCAGGAAAGGACAGTTAAACAGAGAAAAGATGAACCGTGCAACGTGCATTCTGTATGTGAGAGACAGACAGATAGACAGACAGAGACAGACAGATAGACAGACAGAGACAGACACAAAGAGAGAGACACACACAGAGACACAGAAGAGAGAAAGGGAGAGACAGAGACAGAAAGAAAGAGAGAGAAAAAGAGAGAGACAGAGAGAGAGAATGAGAGCCAGAAAGAGAGAGAGAGAAAGAAAGAAAGAGAGACAGAGAGAGACAGGGAAAAGAGATATAGAGACAGAGAGAGAGAGAAAGAAAGAGAGACAGACAGAGAGAGAGAGAGAGAGAGAGAGAATGAGAGAGAGACAGAAAGAGAGAAAGAAAGAGAGAAACAGACAGAAAGAGAGAGAAATAGAGACAGAGAGATAAGGACAGACAGTGAGACAGAGACACAGAGAAAGACACAGAGACAGACACACACAGAGATATGTGGATGGTTTATTCATACTTGAGCCACCGCCCCTCAAGAGGGGAACAAATACATACACATGTAATGTCATGAGACGGAGAGATTCAGTTTCACATGGTTTATTCATGAGGCTGTGGCCTTTTTAATACAATACAAATGTACATATATATATATATATAATATATATATATATATATATATATATATATAATATATTATAGGTATAGATATAGATATAATCAGATTGCACATTTATACAGACAGTAAATGTGCTTATAATACAATGATTTAAACGCTTAATGCAAATAAACAGAACCTGTTTCACGGTGTTTTCGTTTACTGATGATGAAATTAATCAAATCTGCAAGAACAAACAGAGATTTCTAAAAAAAAATATTTTGGGCAGATAAAATAATTCTTATGTTCTGTTAGCATTGGTAAGAAAGAACGAACATTGGAGAGACAGAAATAAACGAAACTAGATTTTCCAACGATATAACAATTAGCAGCAGGCCAACATAAATTATAAGTCCATTTTTATTAACCTCGGAATAAAGAGGGAGTTGTCAAGTTTCACTGAAGTTGTCATTTGCCAATTACAGCAAAATGTAAAAAAAATAAGACAAATCAAAAGAATTCTTTATTATCGAGGATGAGTTATTGTTATTTTTGTTTAAAGCACAGCCGACTGGGTAGAGCATATCAGGGCTATAACTTTGTCAAAACTACACAATACTTCAAACAGGGAAAAAAGAACAGAAAATTAAGTACACGATCAATGCATTCGCGCACATAATCTAAGGAGATGCCCCTGGCGTTGACCACTCCGTCAAATTTATCGCACAGTGGATTTAAAATACATACCTGAATACAAATTTAAACAGATAACTAAGGACACTAAAACATATATCAGAACGGGCCTGAATAACCTAAAATTCTTTTCGCATATGTCATTTCCCAGAGCCAAAAATCCTAAGAGAAAGTACGTAAGGCTTTATCGAAGACATACAGGTGAATGGACCAGCAAGGCAGAAAATGATAGGAAGAAATGACAGAAAGCAAATGAGGAAGAAAGAAACAAAGAGAGTGACAGAAAAAAGGAAATTTCTAGCACATAATTTCCAGAAGGTGGGGATACTATTTATACTAAAACAAGCCCCAGGCATCCCCACGGGGGTATCAAAGATGACAGATACGAATGCTGAATATACTGTTTCTGAAGTTAATCACATTCTGAGGGGCTGCAATACAAAAACCTATGACCACTGCACTGAACAAAGTGTGAAATACGAAAACCGGAACAATGCCAAAATTATTAAGAACATTACACACACACACACACACACACACACACACATCACACACACACACACACGCACACACACACACCACAGCGCGCACAGCCCACACACACACACACACACCACACACACACACACACACACACACACACACACACACACACACACACACACAGAAGAGAAATAAAACGAAACTAGATTTTCCAACGATATAACAATTAGCACACAGGCCAACATAAATTGCTAGGCTAATCAAAGTCCACTTTTATTAAACCTCAGGAATAAAGAGCAAGTTGTCACACACACACACACACACACACACACACACACACAACACTACACACACACACACACCCAAACGACACACACACACACACACACACACACACACACATAACATACACACACACATACACACACACATACGCACACACACATACACATACACATACACATACACATACACACACATGCACATAAGCATACACACACGCGCGCACGCACACACATAATCACAAACATACACGCACGCACGAATACACGCCAGTTTTTGATAGAATTGTTTTTAGTTCCAGAACGGAAGGAGCCATTACATCTGTGACTTGTTCAGGTCTTTGACGACCGTTACACTTACGTTTTCCAAAAAGCAGGGGAGAGAATGGAACATTGCGGATGGACATATTTTCATTACAAATAATGTAATCTCAAATTGTTTCAATGACAGATCGATAAAAGAAAATATACATATAACCCATAAGCTAGATCGGATCTCAAGACCGTGTCAGCGCGTAAGGCTTACGGCACTCTTAATTCAACTCACTCACTACGTACAATTATGCCCTTGCCGTTCCCCCGATACGCACCATTTGTATAGGAAATGAGAAAAATTCTCATACAAACAAATGAAAACAGAGAGCTTTGAAATTTGGCAGGTTATATATTAAAAGATTGGTGTACAACATGCTGAAATTTCAACCGTCTAACCCTCATGGTTGGTGAGTAATGGTACAAGTAAAAAAAAATTTAAAAAGCTATGGGTAAAGGACTCTCCTGTCGGTCCGATATATCAGTAGGAACATTAGTCCTTTATCGCCTGGTGTGGGTCTTCATGTGGGTTACAAGACCGAGGGTTACAAGACCGATCCTGAAGGCATGGCATCATCCATCCAACTTATCCTCCGGTGGATCAGGAGAACCGAAGAAGCATCGGTCCTCACAATGCACTAAAAACATTTAAGCTTCTTTGAACAATTCTTTCGCTAGTCTTCGTATACTCTAAGAGTGGTAGGACTTTAAAACTTATAGAACTGAAAATCCTGAAGGCATATGTTCTTCAACGGGTGCTTCATTGGGAAGCAGTCCTGTGACCTTGGGTTCTGTTTTCACTGGTCTCTTTTCTAGTAATTATCAGCTGTTCTGCGCTGTTCAGATGTGACTGTGCCCTGTGTGCACTGCTGTCAACAGCTTACTGTGTTGCTGCCAGTCCCTTTCCAGGCGATGGTGTTGATGCCACAAGCTCACGAGGTGGGTCCTCAGAGCACCCTAGAGCTTATAGGGCCACAGTCACACACACACACAAAAAAATACAAAATACGTACTCATGGACTTGTGAGGCAGAAATCGAAAAAGGAAAAAAAAAGATGATCACCATCATCATCATGTGCCCTGCTGGATGGCATTGGCGATCATGGTCCTCCATACCAATCTATCTTTCGTCGCTGCAAATATCCCCCCCCCCCCCCCCCCTATCTGTATGAAAAAAACTGATAGAAATGTGAATATCACAATATAAAGCGACAGGCAAAAAAGAGGAAATTTCTTTGCACAGATATACCTCTAGATGGGGGGTGGGGAGGTGCTGTTTATATTGAAAGACTGCCCCCCCCCCCCCCCCCAGCATCCTGATTGGAGAGATGAAAGATTTCAACCCGCTCCTGCCAACGTGTATGATCCGCCGCATGCTCTGTAACACTACGCGACAGAAAACGCTCGTCGCAGGTTGGGTGCTTCTCTTCAGAAAGTATTCATTGTAATGACAATTAGTAATAATTTAATCATGACATTGATAATGATTATAATAGTGAAAGTCATCATGATAATAATAATGATGGTAATAACAACAGCAACAACAACAACTGCAATAATAATAATGATAATTAAAAAGGAGGATGAGAGAGTGATGATGAATGGTGGTGGTGGTGGTGTGATGGTGATGTGTGATGATGATGATGATGATGATGATGATAGAGGGAGTAGTAATAATAATAATAATAATAATGAGGTGAAGGAGGAGGAGGACGACGATGATGACGGCGCAACGACAATGACGACGATGACGATAGTAGTAACAAGAATAAGAATAATGATACAATATTATGATGATGGCGATGACAGACTAATAAGAATAAGAATAATGACAGCAGTAGAAAAAGAAGAAGGAAGAATATTGAAGGCCTGACAGGAACTTTTGACGATACTTCAATTCTGTTTTCACAATCTACTATAACATCCCCTGCATGTCAAGTTTCATTACATCTAAATCTTCTCAAGATCACAGTGATGGACATTGAAGGTTGCCTGTATGTCCATAATCTTTTTTTTTCTTTTGGTCACAACAGGAAAGCTGGAGGGAAAGAGAGCACCAGGTAGACCCAGGGAGAAGATATTGGACGGACTGGCAGAGTGGCTGAAGACAAGGAGGGTGGAAGAGATGCTTGAAGCAACTAGGGATAAAAACAGATGGAAAGCCATGATCGCCAACGCCATGTGGCAAGGCACTTGATGATGATGATGATGATATAAAAGGAAATTATCACAATGACTTAACCATGTTATATTTCGTTACTTTGGGAGGCAGTAAAACGAAAATAGACAACTTGGGAGGTGATTGCCCGGAGGGTGGCGGGGCGTTGGATGTGCGACTATATCTCAAACCGAACCGGCCAATGAATTTGGTTTATATTTTTGATTACACGGCAAACATCTCGCATATGCATGTGTATGAACTATGACCTGAGAAAATAGAGTCACATGATCGAAAACCTAAAACTAATATCTACCACGTGCATGATATCATATATCTAATGTGTATGTATATATTCTGTCTTATCTTCTGGTAAATCTGGAAGCCCATTTTTCCCGCGTGATTGCGTCCGGTTGTTCCGACGGTTAGATTTATCATGCTTTTTTTTTCGCACTATTTCCTCAGCAGTTTTGTCCAGAGTGACGGTAAAGATGAGTTCAACGTGCCTCTTTCGATTATGGATTCTGTTCCTTCAGGTCATGGTTGATACATACGCATAGCAAGATGTCTGCTGCATCATCCAAAATATCAACCAATCACTGGCCAGTTCGGTTTGAGAAGTAGTTGCATGTGAGCGTTGGTGCCCCGGGTCCCACCCGCGCCTTCGTGGTGGTGTTTCTTGTTAACTTAACATAGACGGACAGAAACATATGGCAGCAGAAAAAGTCACATATGTGACCCGCTCTGACAAAAGACACAATAAGTCTCAGTTTCGGCATTTTTAGGTTTTGGTATCACTATAAAGTTTACAATCTCAGCTTTCAAGTGGTACTAAAGTTGAGTTTCATTCAGGCTACAAAAACAAAAAAGTTATGGGCTTTCAAAGATGAGAGGGGTCAAGTCAGCCATTTTGAGAAATACAGTGTTGAAGAGAATAGGCCTGAATTGAAAGGGTATGGTCAGAAACTCCTTAGCAACAAACATTAAATATCAACCAAATCAGCTGAAATTCCATACTTTCCTTGTTTATTTAATTGTCCATCCATCCAAAACAACAAAAATAAAAATTAATTTAAGAAAAGCGTACTTTGATTACCAAAATGTTACGGAACTTGTGAATATTTCAGCGGCCAGATAGTAGCACTTACCACACATTAAAACACACACAAAAATGATACTTAACGATTGAATTTGACTTTATTGTGTTAGGATATTGTGTAAAAGTGGTTATAGTGCATGAAAATGCAGAAAACTCAAAATCGATTTATTGTCCCTGTTCAGAGTTTTCAGCCCACAGCAGCAGAAAGCCTCGCCCGACTTAACTGTACGTTTTGTCAGAGCGGTTCACATATCTCGACTGTCTGATACGACAAGGACGATTCCGCGACATGTTAAGTTAAACCGTTGAAGTGGAATGACAGAGAACGATGGCATGTTACACAAAATGCTAGAACAAAGTAAGAGTTGGCAAAGCAGAGTGCTAGCAATTTGTTTAACGGGGCCAGTCTTCTGTGTGCTGTAGATGTTGTCTCAGACGACTGATTGATTCTACTACATCCATGTCCAAGACTGACTAACACTAACACTAACACGAAAGGACAAATATCCAGCTGTTGCCAAAATATTCTGTTCACAAAATAGCAGAACCAAAATTGGCATACACACACAATGTATATATATATATATATATATATATATATATATATATATATATATATATAAATGTCTATATATATGTGTTATATATATATATATATATATGAATATATCTATGTAAACACAGAGAGACGCAGAGACAGACAGACACACACACATACACACACATACACATATACACATACACCACAACACACACACACACACACACACACACACACACACACACACACACACACACACACACACACACACACACACGTACACATGCAGAGAGTAAACTGAGTGATGTCAAACAATAACTTTCCTTTTCAACTCATTTGAAAACCAGATACAAGGAATAGCCATCCCAATCTGTATATTTTCTGAAAACCATACATGACGTTATTTACTTTCTGGCAGGAAATATAAAAGAAGTAGTTTGTTCATGGATAGAGTATTTATACAAAATAAAAAAAATTAAAACGACTGCCAAGGACTGGCTAAGAAGAAGACAAAAGTAGATACATGGTCACGTAGCCCCTGGAAAGCGAAAAAAGGACTAAGGCAAATTTTGACAGATTGTCACAGACCCAAGAGAGAGAAAGAAGGGTTGTCTGCCGTGTCCAGAGAGAGACAGACAGACAGACAGACACAGAGAGACAGAGAGAGAGAGACAGAGAAAAAGAGAGAGGGAGTGGGAGAGAGAGAAGGACTGTCTCTCTTGTCCTAAGAAAGAGAGAAGGGTTGTCTGACTTGTCCCAAGAGAGAAAGAGATTACTGTCCCCCTTGTCCTGAGAGAGAGAGACAGGGAGGGGAGAGAGAAAGAGAAGGAGGGCTGTCTACATTGCTGCAAGAGAGAGACAGTTAGAGGCAGACAGAGAGAGAGAGAGAGAGAGAGAGAAGGATTGTCTCCCTTGTCCAAAGAAAAGAGAGAGAGAGAAAAGACAGAGAGATAGAGAAGGGCTGTGTCCATTATCCTATGAAATAAACAGAAAGAGAGAGAGAGAAGGGTTGTATCCCTTGCTCATGAAATAGAGAGAGAGACAGAGAGCGAGAGGGAGACAGGGTGTCTTCCTCGCCCTAAGAGAGAGACACACAGAGAGAAGGGTTGTCTCTGTTGTCCTAAGAGAGAAAGACAGAAACAGAGTGAGAGAGAGAGAACTGTTGTCCTAAGAGAAAAAGAGAGAGAGAAAGAGAGAGTTGCTGTCTCTTTTATCCCAAGAGAGGGAAAGATAGATATATATATATATATGTGTGTGTGTGTGTGTGTGTGTGTGTGTGTGTGTGTGTGTGTGTGTGTGTGTGTGTGTGTGTGTGTGTGTGTATGTGTGTATGTGTGTGTGTGTGTATGAGAGAGACACAGAGAGAGAGAGTGAAAAGGTCTCGATTGTCCCAAGAGAAAGATGAGTTGTCTTCCTTGCCCCAACAAAGAGAAAGAGGAATCGTCTCCCTTGCCCCAAAAGAGAGAGACAGAAAAATAGCTGTCTCCGGACAACCCTTCTTTCTCTCCGTTGGTGCTATCACAGTCTATCTACATCTACATCCGCCTTGCACTTGCAAGGTATGGAGTAGTGAAAACGGTCATGTCGCCCGGCTGACGTGGTATAAAACAATGAAGAGACAGGTTGATTTCTCAGGTCCCTCCCATTCTAGGTCAATTGATTGATTGATTTGGTTCAGTTTTTAAGTCGACACCCACCTCAGGTGATATGGCCGACGTTGATAACCATCCCAGAGAAGTGGGGGAAGGGGAACGTATCTAATCCTGTAGCGACACCACCAGAACAACAACGATGTTAAGATGGGACAGTGAGAAGACCAGTTTTAATATAGCACACCCCAGATTCGAACCCACAACTATTAGCATGTGAATCCGACGCTCAAACCAACTGAGCTACTGAGGCCTGCAATTCTAGGCTAATTAGCTTCTTGTCTTTTTGAAGTCCTGGTCAAAAAAATTGGGTGGCACGCGGCGATACGCTGTCAAAAGGGAAAGTAGCTCGAGTTTTATATGGTAAATCCACAGTGACAGAAGAAATGAAAATGAATATGAATGAAAAAAAAAACCACTGCGGTGCCTTTTACCCCTCTGGGGTTTTGTTGTTTTGTTGTTGTTGTTTTTCTTTTGTTTGTTTTGTTTTGTTTTGTTTTGTTTTTCTTCAGGATAGCGTTTCTGCCTAAGGAATAAAATCCATACGCACAAATCGTTCAGATCCATGTGATAGAAGAAGATATAAAATGATCATGGCATATGTCATATGTCTGCGTTGGACAAACCTTGAGTTTCTTACAATCAATCATGTGGTTCTGTATCTAACTTTGTCTTGAGTTTGTAGCTGAAGCAAGCAATGGCTGTGTAGTACACTGCAGTGGAATGTATCTTTCCACCTGTAATGTCTGATGTGCTGTGATGGAGAGGTTTACACTGTCTATACCGAAACAAGCCTGAAGGCCAGTCTCATCATCTGTGGCATCCACACCAAAAACAAAAAAAAGAAAACATTGCAACAGAGTTAGATGGCGACAAAAGTGACAGGCAGGGGCACAGTCACATGTGAACAGAGCAGAAAAGTTGCCATTCAACAGAAGAGGGACGGGAGGAAATAGGCCCCATGCAGTGCCAGTGAAAAAAACACATGTCTCTAGTAATGATCTTGTATGCCACGTGATCTTGTATGTCACAATTAACATCAGGAAGAGAGTTCTTGAATGTTGTATAGAACCAATACTGTTATACGGTAGCGAGGCGTGGACAGTCAACAACAAAGCCAGAACAAGATTGAGGCAGCCGAGTATGGTTTCTAAGAAGAATGTTGAGAGTTCCATGGACAGCAAAGAAAACAAACAAGACAGTCTTGAAGGAGGCAGACACAAGAAGATCATTGATATGGAAGATAAGGAAAAGGCAGGCAACATTTATAGTCCATTTTATGAGGAAAGGGGAATTGGAGCACCTGGTCACAACAGGAAAGCTGGAGGGTAAGAGAGCACCAGGTAAACTCAGGGAAGAAACATTGGACGGACTTGCAGAGTGGTTGAGGACAAAGAGGGTGGAAGATGTGCCTGCGGCAACAAGGGATAGATGCATATGGATGGCCATGATCGCCAACGCCATGCGGCATGGCACTTTGATGATGATGATGATGATGATGATGATGTCACATGAACACCCACACCAAGCGATGAGGCCTAGTGTGCCTACTCGTCCACTGAATATTGATGATTTATGATGATGATGATGATGATGATGATGATGATGATGATGATGATGATGATGATGATGGTGATGGTGATGGTGATGTGATGTGATGATGATGATGATGATGGTGATGATGATGATGATGATGATGATGTCACATGAACACCCACACCAAGCGATGAGGCCCAGTGTGCCTATTCGTCTGCTGAATTGACGGGAGAGTCGTCCATCGTCACCGAAACAAGCCTCTAAACTAGCAACCAGGCCTAATATAAGTTCTCAAGTTGTCTTCTGGAATTGCCAGGAATCCCATAGCACAGTCATCCCACCCACCCCTCGTCACCCATTCTCATTACTGTCAGATCACCCGAGGATGGCACTCTTAACGCATCATCTCACCTCACCTCACCTTACTTCTTCGCCGGGATCAGTGGTAGGAGCCACGCTCGACGTCACAAGTCTTCTCCAGGTCACACGATTGAGACATCTGTGGGCGACTTCCTGGATCCCCAGACCACAGACTTCAGCGATGTTGTTGAAGCAGGAAGTGTGCGGTCGTCCTTTTTTTCTTTAACCCATCAAGGATGCATAAAAATCTCCCATTGTAGACCTCCTTTTCTCTGTTTCAGTTTCAGTTTCAGTTTCAAGATGACGTCTCCGCGCATGGAACGATTCCATATGCACTAATGTCACAGATGCCACGTGTAGTGTAGTGACGGAACATCTACATTTTCTACACTGCTCAGCGTGTTACTTTACGTTTCGTTCTGTTCTCCAACACGCCACCAATTCCAGGTTCATTTCATTGTAGTCCCAGCGCCAAGAATTCATGAGAAGTGTATGTTAGTAAGAAACAGCCTTGAGACCACTCGCTGAAGAAGACTCCGCAGAATCCTGATTCATTCCATCACAGTCCCAGCGCCCGGAGTTATAAAAAAAAGAAGATGTCAGTGCCAATAGCCGTGAGACCACCTGCTGGAGGAGACTCAGTACTGCTAACTGGTTACATCTATGGTGTGTAATAATACCTTCACTAATGTAATACACATATACAGTACTTCACTGTTAAAACTGCTTCAGTTCAGTCTACAGTATCACTCCATAGAATGCTAGCTGCCCGCACTGCTCTCTGGGTCTCTAACCTCCACATCTGTCTCTTCAACCAGGTAGAAAATCTCTGGACTGTTACGACCTGTCCACTCCTTGATGTTTGCTAGGTATTCAGTTTGTAGTCTTCCCTTTCCTCTTTTACCGTCGACTTTTCCCTGAATGACAGCGTTTCCAGAAAAGCAATGACAAACGGCACTACCTTGAGACAGGTTGATAAGTTTAAATACCTGGGAACGATCATTTCACCAGACGGCAGATGCACATCAGAAATAGCCAGCAGAATCGGCCAAGCCAAAACAACATTCAAGAAGATGACAAGCATTCTTACCGACAAATGCCTATCAATTAACATCAGGAAGAGAGTTCTTGAATGTTATATAGAACCAATACTGTTGTACGGCTGCGAGGTGTGGACAGTCAACAACCAAAGCCAGAACAAGATTGAGGCAGCCGCGATGTGGTTTCTAATAAAAATTGTTGAGAGTTCTATGGACAGCAAAGAAAACACACGAGACAGTCTTGATGGAGGCAGACACAAGTAGATCATTCATAAGGAAGATTAGGAAAGGACAGGCAACATTCATAGGCCATTTTATGAGGAAAGGGGAATTGAAACACCTGGTCACAACAGGAAAGCTGGAGGGAAAGAGAGCACAAGGTAAACCCAGGGAGAAGATACTAGACGGACTTGAAGAGTGGCTGAAGACAAGGAGGGTGGAAGAGATGCTTGAGGCAACAAGAGATAGAGACAGATGGAAGTTCATAATCGCCAACGCCATGCAGCAGGGTACCTGATGATGATGATGATGATGAATGACAAACTACGGGAAATACACTTGCCAAAAGCCCCCGCACAAGCTTGGTAAAACTCTACCAAAAAAACTGCTTACAAAATAGAAAAACCACTTAATCGTGGAGCCAAGACTTAGTGGCACCCTCTGTCTGACCCATATTTTTCACTTTACCCGATTACCTTACCGACCCAGTGTAGTGTACCATGAGGTGTCCAGCATTAAGAAACAAAGACGCTCAACTGGACTAACACGGTTTGACCATGATATATGTATGAGTAGTGATGGAACATCTAGCCTGACACATCACCAAGGTAAACAAGATAGACATCCTCTTTATCTTATCTATTTATTTATTTATTTATTTATTTATTTATTTATTTATTGTTGTTGTCGTTTATTAATGCACGTATGTGAAAAGACGTTAAAAGAAATAACGAAGACAGAGATGGCAATCTAGTCGGCCATAACGTAACCTGAACAAAAGGACACAGCTATGGCCCAGTGCATGACAGTCTAGTCTACCACAACGTAACCTCAACACCTGAACAAAAGGACACAGCTATGGCCTAGTACATGACAGTCTACCACAACGTAACCAGAACAAAGGACACAGGTATGGCCCAGTACATGACAGTCTACCACAACGTAACTAGGACAAAGGACACAGCTATGACCCAGTATATGACAGTCTACCACAACGTAACCAGAACAAAGGACACAGATATGGCCCAGTACATGACAGTCTACCACAACGTAACCAGAACAAAGGACACAGGTATGGCCCAGTAATGACAGTCTACCACAACGTAACTAGGACAAAGGACACAGGTATGACCCAGTATATGGTAATCTAGTCTACCAAACGTAACTAGGACAAAGGTCACAGGTATGCCCAGTGCATGACAGTCTACCACAACGTAACCAGACAAAGGACACAGGTATAGCCAGGTACATGACAGTCTACCACAACGTAACCAGAACAAAGGACACAGCTATGGCCCAGTACATGACAGTCTACCACAACGTAACCAGAACAAAGGAACACAGGTATAGCCCAGTACATGGCAGTCTACCACAACGTAACCAGAACAAAGGACACAGGTATAGCCCAGTACATGACAGTCTACACAAACGTAACCAGAACAAAGGACACAGGTATGACCTAGTACAGGAAATCTAGTCTACCACAACGTAACCCGAACAAAGGGCACAGGTATGGTCCAGTATATGGCAGTCTACCACAAGGTACCAGGACAAAAGACACAGCTATGGCCCAGTATATGGCAGTTTAATCAACCATAAGGTACCAGAACAAAGGACACAGGTATGGTCCAGTACATGACAGCCTACACAAGGTAACCAGGACAAAGGACACAAGTATGGCACGGTACATGGTAATCTAGTCTACCACAACGTAACTGAACAAAGGACACAGCTATGGCCCAGTACATAGCAGTCCACCACAACGTAACAGGACAAGGGACACAGGTATGGCCCAGTACATGGCAGTCTAGTCTACCATAACATTACTAGGACAAAGGACACAGGTAGGGCCCTGTACTCGACAAGGGACAAAGAACACAGGTATAGTCCAGTATATGACAATCTAGTCTACCATAACATTACTAGGACAAAGGACACAGGTAGGGCCCTGTACAGCTATAAGTTATCGGCTTGTTCTTCCAAGAGACGCAGTAGGGCGTCCTCCCGCCGCTGCCTGAGGCGATCAAGCATTGCGTTGAGGGTGTAGAGGAAGGGGTTGAGGGCTGAATTGAGAGGCAGGACAAAGATAGCGATGCCGACATTCACTTCACTCGGGATGACCACGTTCTGTGACGCCAGGATTCCTAACAGACCAATGGGAAACCAGCACAGAAAGTCAGACATGGCGATGGACACCAGACGTCGGGCTATCCTCAGATCCTGCGACCTCCTGCCCACGTCAGCATCCGTCATGGCGTTGGTGCGGATGGAGATGTAAATGAAAGCCTGACCGGCAGCGATCAACACAAACAGAACCAGGTTGAAAATGATTATGACGCCAAACGAGTAGCTGTGGCCAGCAAACTCGCTCTGAGTTATGGGGAGTGGGATGCAGATTCCGTTCTGGTTGTAGAAACGCCAGTGCCTGTTCATAGGAAGCCAAGGAACCGCAGCTAGAAAGAACCCCAAGAAGAAAACGGAGAGAGAAATAAGATGGGCAGATCCTCTGTGCAAACGGAACTGGCTGAAAGGAAAGCGGAGAGCAAGAAATCTGTCAATGGTGATGAGACAGATGATAGAAGCTGACAACTCGTTGGAGGTGAAGGACAAGAATCCTGCCAGCTCGCAACCTGCGCTCTCTTTCCACATCCTGTCCTCCCACAGGTAGCGGTCCTGGTACACACGGTCGGCCACGCCTATGACGATGAGGTAAAACCCCATCAGCAGGTCGGCCACGCACAGGTACGATACGACCACGGAGAACCCTGACTTGCTGCTTTCTTTCTGGAAACAACCACGGATGACAAGACTTCCACTATTCCCAAAAAAAACCAAGATGGCAAACATGAAGAGAAAAAAACGATAAGTATTAGACTGCAACAGAGATTCACAAGATGACAGTTCATCAAAGGGCGCCCGGCAATTTCTTACATTAAATCCTCCTGGCAGAGTGGCAGGACAGCACAGCTTGTAGTTGTCGGCATACACAGCCTGTAGTTCCTCCAATCCTTGAAACACTGTATGGGGGAAATCCTGAACATCACTTCCACGCAAATCTAGCACGCGCAGCAACTTCAAAGGCTGAAACCCTGCCCCCTTTATATGCTGCACGCGGCAGTCAGTCAGGTTGAGGTGACGCAAGTTGTGAAATCCTGCCAACTTGTCAACATGAAAAGTTTTTGTGATAACATTTGACAGGTCTAATGACAGAACTGAATCTAGCGCCTGTGCTCCATCAGAATCGATGAAGACTGACGTCAGTGGGTTGCCGGACAGCAACAAGACCTGCAAATGGCTGACGTCACTCAGATGTTGATAGGTGATGTGAGAGACGAGGTTGTCTCTGAGGTCCACACTACGCAGGTTAGGGAAGCTGAGGTTGGCCAGGTGCCTCAGGTGACAGCCACGTAAACTCAGGTGGATCAGCATGAGGTTGTGTGTCAGGTTGGAAGGGGTCAGACCACTGTCACTGGCGTCCAGGTAGCGCAGCTGTGGGTACAGGTGTGAGGGGAAGAGGTCAGGACAGGTCAAGGCCAGTCCATGGCACGTGCACTGAGGAAGGCAGGTGAAGTTACACAGCAGTTCATCATCACGTTGTGGACACTGGGACCAGCCGTCACACACCTGACTGGGATGCAGACACACCTCAGAGCGCCGGCAGCGATAGAAACCTGCACAGGTGAAACTCTCACACCCTTCCTCATCCTCGCGACCTGGACAGTCCGCCACTTGGTTACACCTGACGTAGACAGGTAGACAGTAGCCGTCATACGCACACTGAAAGTGAGTCTCTGGACACTCAACAGTACCATTAGGAAATCGTGTCACATTAAAGTTCCCGCGCCCGTTAAAATTCAAAATAGCCGGCGGCGGAGCAGGGGCCATTATTACCATCTTATTGTGTTCTCCCCCTTCCCTGTCGCAATCTTCCTCATCTACTGCATTGATGCAATCGTCCACACCGTCACAGCGTTCATCTTCCATGTAGCACTGTCAAGCAATGCAGTAATATACATTACAACCGAATACAACGCGATACGATACAGTTTTGTGTCAAAAATAATATTAAAAAAATTAATAATATTGACCTCCCAGCACGAAATCAGTCTTAACTAGCATTTTGGGTATTTCGAGATATACATATCACTGGAAAGTATACATTCTGCTGATTATTTTGGTACTTGAATAAAGCTCGTACTCAAAAAAAATGTTGCCGTTATAAATGTTTCAAGTCATTAAGTTGTATGACGGCCATTTTGAGAGAACGGCCTCTAAAGTTTTCACGTACTTTCCTACACATTTTTAAACATTTCTTTATTTGGTGGCTTTGACCCGGTTTGTTTCTAATTTTAGCTGTCATCATCCGAAAGGTGCACCAAAGAGCCTTCTGACAGTATATTACATATGGGGGTCTGTACAGGTTACGGTTCGCAATAAGAAACAAAAAGAGGTACTTTTGGTAAGAAATTGCGTTCTTTCGCTACGATCAGTGCATTAAAATACCATTTTAAACTGATTAATGATGTTTTTTCAAAGAAAAAATGTCTGTGGGGGATAGATTATAGTCCACAGAAATCAATTTTGAGAAAAAGTCAAAACACCCCAGATAGACCCTAAGTCACCTTTTCAGCTCCTACTGCTGTTCGACTCACTGCGAGTTAAGACTGAACTGGTGTTGGGAGGTCACCTGAATACACAGCAAAGTCACTGTATGAATAGTGTTGTCCGGGTAAGGGTTATATATGTATGATGATTATGGGTGTGCGGGCTGTTGCTGCAATCAATTCGTACTGGGATGCTGGATGCTTTTGTTTTGGTTTTATTTTCATTTTCAGGGGTGGTGGTCGTTGCTTGCTTGCTTGCTTGGTTGATTGCTTGGTTTTTGTTTGTATGTTTTGAAGGAAGAGAGGTTCTTTTACTACTTGGAACATTGCAGGTGGACGTACAGAGATACGAACTCCACTACAACATACCTTAACATTTCCAGTGCTAGACTGATACACAGATAGAGAACCCATATGTGAGGTGGGACCTCGAGCCCTTGCCAGCGCATAGGGCTTCTGCATAGCCTCTGACTAATGCCAACCGATGGAAGACAACGGGAACCACCATCGTATGTTCCCTTGACTGACATGGTCAGCGGAAAGAAAGGAAACCTGAACAACGTAAATAGGGACTCCCATAAAGCACCTTCGTCCGGTTCAGAATATCATGCTGTCCAGTCGCCGGGGTGTAGTGGTTAGCGCGACGGATAACTGACTGGAAGGTTGTCGGTTCGAATCCCCATCACTCCCTTCAAAAATCATTGTGGGATTTTCCGGCTCTAACCGGCTCCTACCCAGAATTGGGCGTGCTATGGGCTCATTGGGAAGACTGGGACCACACAGTCGAGTCTCATCCCCTTCACAGACGCGTTATTGAGGGTGTTGCTCAAATATTCTGACCAGCACCGCAGGTGTCTGTATCACTCGGGCCTGCTTGATGCTAGGATAGTAAGCGTAGAGTACAGCCCCTGTCATGCAGTCTCAATCCTAGATGGAACTCCATAGCATCATGATTATCATCCTCATGGACATCATCATTATCGCATTGTAAAAATTGTGCCAGCTTCTGTGGCCATTAAGGTGGCGTAGAAAATGGGACCAAAAAAGGTGAGCACAAAGGTAGCCTCCCTGAGTGCACTGATCCTAAAAGAGAGAGAGAGAGAGAGAGAGAGAGAGAGAGAGAGAGAGAGAGAAGAGGAGAAGAAGAGAAACTGAAACTGAAAACTGAAAATGGTTTATTGCCATTGACATTTTTGTCCTTGTGGCAAGGAGCATAAAACAAAGTAATTAAATTTTACGGCGACGTTTTCGCGACATAAAGATTTATAAATATAGTCATGGCTGACATTACATCCATTTGAATTTTTTTCCTAATGATGAAGAAAAAATTGAAGGAAAAAAGTCGAACAAAAAGTTGAACAAACAGTTGACCACCCAAGAGAGAGAGACAGAGACAGAGAGAGAATGTCATGCAGCGCAGATGACACCCAATCGTCATCAAGCTACTGCGATCAGTTTCAAAAATATGAAAATCGCAGCTTGGAATGTAAGAACATTACTGCAAAAATGTCACGATAGAAATGAAAAGGCTTAACATCAGTATTTTAGAACTGTGGAATGTGACATGGAAAGCAGCAGGCAGGATAACATCAGACAAGAATAAAATTTGATCTTCTGATGGAGAAACACATGAAACAGGAGTAGGTATCATAATTGACAGTGGCACGTCAAAGTCTCTCAAAGGATACTGGGCTATACCAGACTGAATTTTATTAGTCAGACTGGATGGCAAGCCATTTCATATCAACATCATCCAAGTATATGCACCAACATCCGCAAGTACTCAGAAAGAAAATGACCACTTCTATGAAGAATCAGAGACAGCCAAGGCTCTGTATATAAACCCCATGCACAGGGTACTACAATAACAATGGGAGATTTTAATGCTAAAGTGAGACAGGAAAAAGTAGATGACATACTTGGACCTCATGGCTTTGGCACACGAAATCAAAAGAGGAGAGAAACTTGTCGAGTGGGAACAAGTAAATCAATTCATAATAGGAAACACTTGGTTTTAGCAACTTAACAGAAGAAAATTGACTTAGACAAATGCTGAAGACAGCACAAGAAATCAAACTGATTAGATCCTGATAAATAACATATTTAGACATTCTATACTGATAGCAAAAACACTACCAGGCGCATTCTACAACAGTGACCACAATCCTGTAGTGGGACGATTTAGGCTGAAAATAAAGAGAAGAAGTGACATCAAACTAAGTCTTCGATCTTGAAAACGGATGAATTGATTCGTGCAAAATTAAATGTATACGGTCAAAACAAATTCAGCGCTCTGGAGAACGTTGGTGACAGTGAGAAACAATGGACAAAGTTGAGAAACTCAATAAATGAAGCTTGTGAAGAAATCCCTACATTTGAAAGAAGAGCAAAGGAGAAATGGGTGACAAAAGAAATTTTAGGCTTGATGGAAGAACGGAAGATGACAAAAGAAAAAGAGAAAGAATACAAAAAGATGTATAAGGAAATCAGGAATAGGTGCATTGAAGCTAAGGAAGCTTATCTGGAAACAAAGTGCAAAGAAATAGAAGATCGACACAAAACAGATCCTAAGTTTATGTACTGAAACATTGAAGAAATTGCCCACAGGAAAAAGACGTGCACATGAACTGGTTGCTTAACATCGAAAGATAATACGATTATTATGGAAAAAGACAAAATATTAAATAGATGGGGAGACTACATTTAAAGACCTTTCTCGCGATGGCAGAAAGGAAGAACACATCACAAGACAGAATCTTGAAGGGCCATCCATAACAAAAAATGAAGTTAGAGCAGCGATGAAAAAGATGAAATCGGGAAAAGCCCCAGGACCATACAATATTACCACAGAAATGATCGAGGCTCTAGATGAATCTGGTATTGAAAAATAATAACAGTCCTCCTAAATGAAATTTATGACACCAGAAAAATCCCTAAAGATATGTCAAAAACAAAATTCATTGCACTTCTAAAGAAAGCAGGGGCTATAGAATGCGAACTCCATCGTACAATCAGCTTGATGAGTCTAGTTACAAAGATTCTATTAAAATAATCGTAATGAGGGCAAGGAACAAAATCAAAAGAGAAATATCAGAAGAACAATATAGATTTGTCGAAGGGAAAAGAACTATTAATGCCAATGTTGCCATACACATTCTAAGAATTCTCATAGAAAGATCAACTGAGTTGAACAAGGGTTTCCGTTTATGTTTTGTTGATAAAGGGTTTTGATCGGGAAAGGCACGAAAAATTAATCAACCAACCAGAAAGGCTCAATGTTGATGGAAAGGATCTAAAAATAATAAGGAAATTGTTTTGGAAACCCCCCCCCTTCTCTCTCTCTCTCTCTTTCTCTCTCTCTCTTTCTCTCTCCCTGTCTCTCTGACTCACAACACCACACACACACACACACACACACACACACACACACACACACACACACACACACACACACACACACACACACACACCACATACACACAGAAGGAGAGCTGTCGGAGGATGAAGACAGCATCTATGCTGCCTCTTCCATGTGTGAAGCCAAAGTGGGCATCACTCATCAGTGGATCCACTATCGCAGCAACATCTCATCTCTTTCAGAGAAAGCGAAGGCCATCGTAAAAAGCAACTTCTACCCTGAACACAACAAGAATGATCTCATCCATTATCTTGAGCAGCAGAAACAAACAACAATCTTCCTTCTTTAACATTAGGCAATGAAGCTTACTCTATATGCGTCGAGTGGGACTGTCCACACAGAGGAATGTCCACCCCAGACGGGACAATAGTCTCCAAAGGACATCCTAAGAGTTTTGTCAACTGTTCAGAAATTAAAGAACTGAGCCGTGGTCAAATGAGGCAACTCTAGACGAAGAGAAATTATTTATTTATTTACTCTCTCTATATGTATATGTTGTTTTTTTTTAAGATAATATACACAAATACACACGCCATTTACACGTAACCAAGACCATTCCAGGAATAAGCTGATATAATACCAGTATAAAATATAGACAAGGTAAAACATAGGCTAGGTACGGCCTCAGGCCTGGCCAGCTCATGGGTTTATGTGCAGGCTTAAGGCTTGTGCCATGATCACCACACACATGGTACTTATGACATTAGTGCATATGGAATTTTTTTCCGAGCGCGGAGACGCCATCTTGATAAACTGAAACTGGTATGTGTCTACATGTGGGATACTAGACCAGCTGTGGAGGAGAATGTACTTCTGTTGGTACCGCATGGAAAGGAGTCCTGTGACCTTGGGTTCTTTCTCCGATCCTTTTGCTGCTAAATAACAGCTGTTCTGCGTTAATCAACTGAAACTGAAACTGAACTGAATAGATGAACAACTCTGGGGCAACCACAATGATGACTAAATGAAAACTGTATTCTGCATTCCGATCACCGGACTCATTATTTGAGGCGTGATCATGCTCGAACACACACAAAAATTTCGTCTGAAAGCATGTATGTGAATAGACGTTAAAAGAAATAACGAACACACAAAAATTATTTCTCTGATATTTCTCTGAATTTGCATGTAAACAACTTCTTTTTGCTACAATGACTTCTCAGCTAGAATTTGTAATTATGTGCAAGCTTAACGCTTGTGCCATGATCACCATACACATGGTACTTTTGACGTTAGTGCTTATGGAATTTCTTTCCGAGCGTGGAGACGTCGTCTTGATAAACTGAAACTGGTATAAGTCTACATGTGGCTTGCCTTCAGAACAAATTTCTCGGCTGCAGAGGGTTGACAACAATGAGAAAAAGGGAAAAAAATGATCATGCAACACCATTCTTAAAAGAACTGCACTTTTTACCAATGAAACCTCACTACCAGAACAAAATTGCAAACCTTGCATATCACCATTTCATTAATCACTACTATACCTATCAAGCATCCTGCGTTCTGTAGCCCTTAAAACAAAGGTTCTGACTGTGCGGAAACAAACTTAACCCTTTGACCCCCGCACCCTGTCCACCAGCATCCTGCATTGTCAGCCATGATAACAAAGCAAAAAGTTAACCCTTTGACACCTTCATCGTATCCAACAGCTTTCTGTATGAAGCTGGTGGATAGGGTGAGGGCGTCAAAGGGTTAAAGCTTTTGAGTTGGTAGATAGGGTGCAAGAGTCAAACGGTTAAGTTAGTTGGAGAACATTTGTTCATTTTTATTATACGATCTGTTTGAAACTCGCTGCCGGCTGTTACAAGGGATCTGCTGACACTTTCCCTGTTCAGTTCATATCTAAAGACTTATCTGCTCATAACGACCTTGCACTGTTGATACTAGTCATTATTCTTCCACCACTACGTATTATCACCTCTAATCATTGATTATTTCATCATCATCATCATGTGCCCTGCATTGGCGATCATGGCCCTCTATACAAATCTATCCCTTGTCGATACAAGTATATCTCCAGCCCTCTCTGTCTTCTGCCACCCTGCAAGTCTGGGTCTACCTGGTGCTCTCTTTCCCTCCAGCTCTCCTGTTTTGACCAGGTGCTCTAATTCCCCTTCCTCATAAAATGTCCTATAAATGTTTTTTTGTCTTTTCTTAAATCTATTTTATTAATTATCTTCTTGTGTCTGCCTCCTTCAAGACTGTCTCGTTTGTTTTCTTTGCTGTCCATGGAACTCTGATTATTTGGCACTGTGTGAACATTTATGTATGCATGCAGTACATGTCTCTGACAATAGGTGTGTAAATGTATTGTTAGATCCCGTGAGTATATAATCATTTTATACGTCTGTGTATGTGATATATATATATATATATATATATATATTATATATATATGTATATAATATATATATATACATATGATATATATATAATATATATTATATATACATATATAACCCACACGTTGTCTCTTGTGCATGTAAATGTGCAATTCGTAGTGACTCCAAATAAGTTTGGAGACTAGCTGAATACAAAAGAGATTAATTGTTATTACTACCTGTGAGTTGGAGCCACAAGGCCGGGCCAGGTACACACAAGGTGGAAACCAGCAAAAGTTCTCGTCACTGCCATCAAAACAGTCCTCGCGAAAGTCACACACGAACGTGTAGGCCAACAACTCTGAGCCCGCGCAGAGAAACAGAGGTGGGAGCAGTTCCATTCTCGCGCCACACGAATAAAGAGGCGGCACATCCCACAGTTCCTTACGATCACCGGAAGGGAAGTGTCACGTGAGGCTAGCCAGCAGTCGTTGTGCATGTCGCAAGCCAGAAAGGTGTGTGTGAAGTGACGGTCTGAACACTGGAATACGGATGTGGACGGAAAAACGTGCTCCCCCTGATCAGACAAGGAGCCTAAGTGAACGGGCGAGATTGTAGGGGTTGGCTGACTGCCTCCTGTGTGTTTTGTGTTGTCGGCTTCACACAGAACCGTTAACCATGGCATCTTGTTGCAGTCATACAGTGTCAACTTTTTCTTGTCGTTAATCAAACCACAAGCTGGGCGCTTCTTTCTGTTCACGTAATGCGCGTCAAAGGCCATGGTTCCATCGATCCACACCAATGAGTAGCGGTACCTGCATGAAGCACATGCAGACGTATTAGCCGTGCTGATAGTCCCGTAGAAGAACCTGCGCCTCCACCAGTACTGGTCGTCATCATCATCATCATCATCATCATCATCATCATCAAGTGCCTTGCCACATGGCGTTGTCGATCATGGCCCTCCATATGTATCTATCCCTTGTTGCCGTAAGCACATCTTCCACCGTCTCTGTCCTCAGCCACAATGGAAGTCCATCCAATATTTTCTCCATGGGTCTACCTGGTGTTCACTTTCCCGCCAGCTTTCCTGTTGTGACCAGGTGCTCCAGTTACCCTTTCCTCATAAAATG
>JAPXFY010000016.1:71551021-71576021 GCA_030674185.1 Monoplex corrugatus
TGTCATCGTTTTTGCTGTTGTAATTCTAGATCTTAAAACTAGAAAATGACATAACACAGCGACACAAGGATACTCTAAAAGCCAACAAAATGCTACTATAAGGAGAGAAGCAAGGATACCATGACCAGGGGAGACAACTACAGCCACACAAGGATACTGTAAGGGCCAACAAAATGTTTCTGTAAGGAGAGAAGTTAATTTGCGCCTGTCTTGTATTGTTGCATTAAATACGCGTTCTTTTTCATTTTTCGGGTTTTTTTCTCGTTCCTGATATACATAAAGCCTGGAAACTGACTATACACAGTAGAATGATAAGTGTTTATGTTGTTTTGGTAGATTAACTTCATTTTTAAACCGATATCCAGTTAGAGATTAACTTCATTTTTAAACCGATATCCAGGTTACTGTCTCTTTCTTGCTAGGAAACAGTTGGTTGGAGTGTGTGGCGTCGGCTTTTACTCATTGCTCTGCTGAAGCGATCTTTACAACATCTTATCAAGACTAAGCACTGTGTCATTTGATTGTAGCAAACATGACTCAAAGCTGCACAGAACACAAGTTTCTCCTTTCTGGAAGGTTTGTGTTCTATGCTGCCAAGACTGTTTGTTTTAAAACGAATGACAGTCATGAAAGACTGTAAATAGGCTATTAACAGCTGATGAAGGGCGTACTGTGGGATTGTCTTAGATGATGTTTTTTCTTCGCTCATCGTCATCATGTGCCCTGCCGCATGGCGTCGGCGATTATGGCCCTCCACACGAATCTATCTCCTGTCGCTGCGAGTACATCTCATCTCCCACCCTCTCTGTCCTCAGCCACCCTGCAAGTCCGTTCAATATTTTCTCCCTGGGTCTATCTGGTGTTCTCTTTCCTCCATCAGCTTTCCTGTTGTGACCAGGTGCTTTAATTCACCTTTCTTTATAATATGTCCTGTAAAAGTTGCTTGTCTTTTCCTAATCTTTAATAATGGTCTTCTTGTAACTGGCTCCTCCAAGACACTCGTTTGTTTTCTTTGCTGTCCATGGAACTCTCAACATTCTTCTTAGAAACCACATTTCAGTTGCCTCAATTTTGTTCTGGCTTTGCGTGTTGACTGTCCACACCTCACAGCTCTACAACAGCATTGGTTCCATTAACATTCAAGAACTCTCTTCCTGATGTTAATTGATAAGCATTTGTTGGTGAGAACGCTTTTCAATTTCTTGAATGCTGTTTTGGCTTGACCGATTTCTCCGTTATGGAAAAATAATTTTTGTAATACGTTTTGCAGGAAAGGTACATGCTGTGCTTATTTAATCAGTCATCTTCTTCTTTTCGTTCATTGATGAGATCGTCAGTCCCGTGCGTAGAACAGTTGGTCTTCCCTCTTCTCACCTTCCCTCCATCCCCTGCCTTTTTTGCAGTTTTGTCAATGCAACTTAGTGATTATCAATGAAAACATGTTATACACATAATACTAACACACACACACACACAATACATTGCATGAAATCCAATAGTTAATGACATAAAATTACAATATGCACTTCATGGACTCTCTCTCTCTCTCTGTCTCTCTCTCTCTCTATTTCTCTCTCTCTCTCTTCTCTCTCTTTTCTCTCTCTCTCTCTCTCTCTCTCTCTCTCTCCTCTCTCTCTCTCTCTCTCTCTCTCTCTCGTTGAAAACACCGGTTCTAGTCAAATCACCGAAGTTAAGTAACGTCGGGCCTGGTCAATACTTGGATGGGTGACCGCCTGGGAACACCAGGTGCTGTTGGCAAATAGATATCAAAACCTGGCCAGCTCATGGGTTTATGTGCAGGCTTAAGGCATGTGCCACGGTCACCATACACGTGGCATCTGTGACGTTAATGCATATGGAATTCGTTCCGAGCGCGGAGACGTCATCTTGAGAAACTGAAACTGAAACTCCCCTCTCTCTCTCTCTCTCTCTCTCTCTCTCTCTCTCTCTCTCTCTCTCTCTCTCTCTCTCTCTCTCTCTCTCTCTCTCTCTCTCCTCTCCTCTCCTCTCTCTCTCTCTCTCTCTCTCTCTCTCTCTCTCTCTCTCCTCTCTCTCTCTCGTTCTCTCATTGTCAAATACGAGGTCTAAGCATTTATAATTTTCATGTCTGACGTCAGAAACAGCGACTCTTGCTACCAGTAGGACGTCATTCATTTGATTTTCTTTTTTTTTTTTTTGGGGGGGGGGGGGATTTTTTCAATTTTTGTGTTGTTTGTTTGGGGTGTTGTTTGTTTGTTTGTTGTTGTTTGTTTGTTTGTTTGTTTGTTTGTTTGTTTGTT
This sequence comes from Monoplex corrugatus, assembly GCA_030674185.1. Classification (NCBI taxonomy): domain Eukaryota; kingdom Metazoa; phylum Mollusca; class Gastropoda; order Littorinimorpha; family Ranellidae; genus Monoplex; species Monoplex corrugatus. The sequence continues at coordinate 71,553,301 of JAPXFY010000016.1, forward strand.
TTGTTTTTCTTGGGGTGTCAGAAAAGCAAAATCTCTTCCTATCATTGAAGTTTTTTCCCAACGTGTTTTGTTACATTTACTCTTTTTTTTTGCGTGAGTATCTCAAAATCTCAACACGCAGAACAGGAGTGATGTAATTTATTGTCGTTGCTGCCATAAAAGTTAAGCGATCTATTAGCAAAACCATGTAAAGTTGAAGAGTGGAATATTAGACCTATTTCTTTTTTTTTTATTCAAATGTGTGTGTAAAACTGATAAACAATCAAACATTTACTCCCACAATACCTGTCATAATCACTTCCAAAAGAAAAATAACAATTTAAGTGAGTTCTAATTTGGAGCTGTGACGAGAATAATTTCTCAAGACTTGGAATGCAAACATCACCAAATCTTAGCCAACAATTATACATAAAACACCAAGCAGATAATTTTAAAAAGATCATCGAGACTATCACGTATTCATTATCACTATCTAAAGTCACGTTAGCGAATAGACATTAAATCAAAGACTACCACCATTCAATATCATGGAAAATAATGAACTGGAATCATAGCAATCCACAGTCAGAGAAATACATTTCAATACAAACAAAAAGCTTGGTGACACTTCGTTTTTTTAAATAAACATAAGGAGAGCACAACATAAGCATCATAAGTATGTTCAACCCAGAGTAGGATCATAGATCCGTCCATTCATCCTACCAAGGTGGATCACGAGAACCGAATAAAGCATCGGTTTCTCACAATGCTCTAAAATTACTGAAGGCTTCTACAAAAACATTTTTCGCTAGTCCTCGTATACTCTAAGAGTGGTAGGACTTTAAAACTCAACTCAACTCAACTCAACTCAACCCAGAGTCTAAGAGTCGCTGTTGTATTTCTCATATGATTCTATAACCAGGGAGAAGACTGGCAAAATGGTTCAGATGTCCGCCTGCCAATAACTAAAACTCGAGGTTTCAGGGTTCGTTTTCCATTGAGGCCTCGGACTTTTCTCCTAAGTTTGACCGGAAAATTGAAGTAAACGTCTAGTCCTTCGGAATGGGACGAGAAAAAGTAGTCGGACCCGTGTGTCTTCTGGGTCGGGCACGCTTATGAAAGTCCCACAGCAGTTGAAAATCGTGAAGAGCAGGGCTTTCACCCGGCTACCCTGGTGTAAAATATTGGAGAGATTGATTTCCCAGGTCACTCCCCTTGAAAGCCAATTAGCCTTCTTGCCTTTCTGAAGCCTTGGTCAGCATCATCATCATCAGGTGCCCTGCCGCATGGTGTTGGCGATCATGGACTTCCATCTGCCTCTATCTCTCGTTGCCCCTAGCATCTCCCCCACCCTCCTCGTCCCCAGCCACTCTGCAAGTCCGTCCAGCATTTTCTCTCTGGGTCTACCCGGTGCTCTCTTTCCCTCCAGCTTTCCTGTTGTGACCAGGTGCTCCAAATCCCCTTTCCTCATAAAATGGCCTATAAATGTTGCCTGTCTTTTCCTAATCTTCCTTATGAATGATCTACTTGTGTCTGCCTCCATCAAGACTGTCTCGTTTGTTTTCTTTGCTGTCCATGGAACTCTCAACATTCTTCTTAGAAACCACATCTCGGCTGCCTCAATCTTGTTCTGGCTTTGTTTGTTGACTGTCCACGCCTCGCATCCGTACAACAGTATTAGTTCTATATAACATTCAAGAACTCTCTTCTTGATGTTAATTGATAGGCATTTGTTGGTAAGAATGCTTGTCATCTTCTTGAATGCTGTTTTGGCTTGGCCGATTCTGACCTTGGTAAAAGAAAGAAATAGGTGGACCTGCACTGCGGCCACGCACTCTCAAAGAGGAGAACAGCCCGAGTTTCACGCGGTAAATCCACTGTGACAAAAGAAATGAATATGAATATGAACGTGATTATGAATACGAATATGAATACGAATTTGAATATATGAACATATGATTAGAACCCATGGAGGAAAGCACGTCTGAGAGAACATCATTTGAAAGACAGAAAGAGATTTTTCGTGTCTCAAAGTTTCAACAGCAAAAACAGAACTAACAAGCTCTTTACAGATATGGGATCGAGTGTTCATGCGGAGTAACTTGATATTTTGGGGCGGCTTTGTTTTGTTTTCTTTTCTTTTTTTTTTTTCTTTTCTTTTCTTTTCTTTTCTTTTTGTTGTTGTTTTTTAGTGTGTGTGGTAGTTGCTTTTGTGGCTGTTGTTGTTGTGTCGTTGTTTGTTGTTGTTGTTTTTGGGTTGTTGTTGTTGTTGTTGGTGGTGGTGGTGATGGTGGTGGTGGTGGTGGTGGTGGTGGTGGTGGTGGTGTTGGCGGTGGTGGCTGCTTTTGTTGTTGTGGTTGTGGTGGTGGTGGTGGTGGCGGTGGTAGTGGTGGTGGCTGCTGCTGTTGTTGTGGTGGTGATGGAGGTGGTGGTGGTGATGGTGATTGTTGTTGTTTGTGTTCATCTTGCTGTAAGTTCTTATGACAAAACTTTGGCCTGCAGAAACTGATGTGCTGTCAAACTATAATGCTTAAAGTCTTATACTACTTCTTGACTAGAATTTCGTCTGCCTCCCCACTCCCCCACCCCCTCCCTTTCCCCATCCCTTGTGGAGGTTGTTGTTGTTTTCCTTGTTGTTTGTTGTTGTTGTTGTTGTTGTTGTCCTTGTTTTGTTGTTATGCCTAGGTGTAGAAATAAATCATCACTGTATAGAAATGTCACGCACAGGTTTTTTGTGCCAAGGGAAGTAACTGGAGATTTACATTGGGGAGTGGAGGCATGATCAGCTCCTTGAATGAGCTCTACACTATCATCCTGTTACTAAATGTTGTTGTTGTTGTTGTTGTCTGTTTGGTTGTTGTTGTTGTTGTTGTTGTTGTCTGTTGGTTGTTGTTGTTGTTGTTGTCTGTTTGGTTGTTGTCTGTTTGGATGTTGTTGGTGTTGTTGGTGTTGTTGTTGTTGTTGTTGTTGTGTTTGTTGTTGTTGTGTTTGTTGTTGTTGTTGTTGTTGTTGTTGTTGTTGTTGTTCGTTCGTTCGTTCGTTCATTCGTTCGTTCGTTCGTTTGTGGTAGTGGTGATGGTGGTGGTGGTGGTTGCTGTTGTTGATGTTGTTGTTTTTGTTAGATTTTGCGCTATATAAGTATTGTAATTATTATTATTATTATTATTATTTGGTGGTGGTTGTTTTTTTGTTTGTTTTTTTGGGGGGGGTGTTGTTGTTGTTGTGTTGTTGTTGTTGTTGTTGTTGTTGTTGTTGTTGTTGTGTTGTTGTGTTGTTGTTGTTGTTTGTTGTTCGTTCGTTCGTTCGTTCGTTCGTTCGTTGTTCGTTCGTTCGTTCGTTTGTGGTAGTGGTGATGGTGGTGGTGGTAGTTGCTGTTGTTGATGTTGTTGTTTGGTGGTGGTGGTTTTGGGGTTTTTGTTTGTTTTGTTGTGCTTTGTTTTGTTTTGTTTTGTTTTGTTTCGTTTTGTTTTTTTGTTTTTTTTGTTTTTTTGTTTGTTTTGTTTCGTTTTGTGTTTGTTTTGTTTTGTTTGTTTTTTTGTTCTGTTCCGTTTCGTTTTGTTTCGTTTTGTTTTGTTTGTTTCTTTTCTTTTGTTTTGTTTTGTTTTGTTTTGTTTTGTTTTGTTTTGCTTTGTTTTTAACCTGTACGCTCTTGTCTCACAGGTTCACGACCAAGAAAAATATTGAATGGTCTCTGTCCACAGCACTGACTTCTTAACAATATGCATGAAGTAGATTTCTGATGGAGGGCCATGATCGCCAACTTCATGCGGCATGGCACATGATGATGATGATGATGATGATGATGATGATGATGATGATGATGATGATGAACGACGACGACGACGACGACGACGACGACGACGATAATGATGATGATGATGGCTATGGTGATGTTAATGGTGATGGTGATGGTGATGGTGATGGTGATGGTGATGGTGATGGTGATGGTGATGGTGATGGTGATGGTGATGGTGATGGTGATGGTGATGGTGATGATGGTGGTAGTGATGGTGGTGGTAATGTTGATGATAAATGATTATGATAAACTAGAATAATACGTTCTATTTTGCCTCAAAGACCTGTGCCGAAAACAAATCATGGATCTCATTTTCTACCGATTTTTCTTAGACATGTATTTAAAAGTCATTGTTATTAGAAACCAAAACATACGTACGTTTGTTTAGCGTTTGTTCAAGAGAAATTCATTGCACTTGGACAATTCTATACGCGTTTTCTACTCAAAATTACCAACAATTACCTAGCAGAATATTTGAGTGTTCTCAATAGTTCTATACGATGGCAAGGTACTGAACTGCGGTTGGGCATGGGGATGGGCAAAAACCCGCAAAGTTTCAGTTTCAGTTTCTCAAGACGACGTCTCCGCGCTCGGAACGAATTCCATATGCACTAATGTCACAGGTGTCATGTGTATGGTGATCATGGCACAAGTCTTAAGCCTGCACATAAACCCATGAACTGACCAGGTCCTGAAGTCCTACCTAGTCTATGTTTTACCTAGTGTATATTTTATACCGGTACTGTATCAGCCTATCACGGGAAGAATCTTGGTAACAAGTAAATGGCGCGTGTATCTGTGTATTATGTTTAAAGTATTAAGATGGGCAGCAAACAGGTCAGACTGGTTTTCATGCTGCAGTCTGTGTCATAGACAGCAAAGAAAACAAACGAGACAGTCTTGAAAGAGGCGAACACACAAAGCACATCAATAAAGAAGATTAGGAAAAGACAAGCAACATATATCGGACATTTCATGACGAAAGAGAAATTTGAGTACCTAGTTTCAACAGGAAAGCTGGTGGGAAAAAGTGCACCAGGTAGATCCAGGGAGAATATACTGGACGGATTCGCGGAATGGATGAAGACAGATATGGTGGGAGAAGTACTTGCGGTGACAAAAGATAGATTCATATAAAGGGTGCTGATCGCTAATTTCATGTGGAGAGGCACATGATAGTGATAAGGCTGGAATTGTACTCCAGGCATCACAAACACATGAATATAGAATGAGAAATCGTATCCAACTAGTGAAACAAGACAGACACAGATTTCCGGCCTTTATCAATGTTCCGATGCACATCAGTAATAGCCAGCAGAATCGGCCAAACCAAAACAGCATTCAAGAAGATGAAAAGCATTTTTTACCAACAAATGCCTATCAGTTCACATCAGGAAGAGAGTTCTTGAATGTTATATAAAACCAATACTTTTATACGGTTGTGAGGCGTGGACAGTCAACAAGCAAAGCCAGAACAAGATTGAGGCAGCTGAGATGTGGTTGCTAAGAAGAATGTTGAGAGTTCCATGGACAGCAAAGAAAACAAACGAGACAGTCTTGATGGAGGCAGACACAAGAAGATCATTGATAAGGAAGATTAGGAAAAGGCAGGCAACATTTATAGGCCATTTTATGAGGAAAGGGTAACTGGAGCACTGGGTCACAACAGGAAAGGTGGAGGGAAAGAGAGCACCAGGTAGACTCAGTGAGAAAATATTAGACGGACTTGCAGAGTGGCTGAAGACAGAGAGCGTGGAAGATGTGCTTGCGGCAACTAGGGATAGATACATATCGGGGGCCATGATCGCCAACGCCATGTGGCAGAGCACATGATGATGATGATCAATGTTTCGAGTGATGTTGTCTTATATGGCGTTTTTCCTCCATGGGTTGTGATTGCATATTGATATGATAAGTAGGTCTACTTTGGAGAGAAAGTCGAGGACATGCCAGAGGCTTACATTGTGTTCTGTGTTTATTTTTTAAAAGAAGTGTCACCACGCTTTTCATTGTATCGTATTACTGTGATTATTCCTGTTCTATCAAATCTCGGGGACAAAACAAACATCATAACTCTGTTCGTACCGAGTGAAAAGAAAACTGCAATCGGGTTCCTTGACGTGGATCCGCATCGTCTCCAAAACTGTTGTAATGGAAGGAGAATGCAGAGGTGTTGAGAACCATCGGCCTCGGAAAGCGGTCATATCTGCGCCAGACAGCCTTGCTGACGACCTGTCCGGCCATGTCTTCCCCTTCGTACAGATCCAGTTCGCCTTTGTGCCGACAGAGGATATGCTGATGAGGATCACTCGTTCCGCAGGCGCTACCACTATGGCCACGCTTTGGGAAGCGGCGCCGGTGTAGCGGTCAGCTTTGTTGGCGCCCCAGTCTGGTGTCTGGACGAAACCTGTACAAAAACGCAGTTGATTCATTTATCATCATCATCATCAAGGGCCTTGCCACATGGCGTTGGCGATCATGGCTCTCCATATGCATCTATCCCTTGTTGCCGCAACACATCTTCCACCCTCTCTGTCTTCAGCCACTCTGCAAGCCCTTCCTGAGATCGAAAAATACATCTGCAATATGAGCTTACGAAATCATCTGGCCTAAAGGACATATGTAGCAAAACATTAAAACTATCTATGCCTCACATCAATGTATGTGTTGATGAGAAAGCGTGTATATTGACTAATAACACTAACAGTTCTGAAGCGCAGAATCGCCCAGGTTCGATCCCCGGCGTGGGAAAAAAAAAAAAAAAAAAAAATAGACAACAGCAGAAGGGCATCCAGGAGTCATGACCTGGATGTGGCCCGGCCCCCGAGAGTGTAAGGAATTCAGGGCCGAAACACTTGTCTAAAGGGGGTTACTTCTCTGAAGACCTTCTGTTGTCTAGCTCTCCTAGAGTTTCTTTCTACCCTAACAGACCTGAGTACGTACAGACGGAAAGACAACGCACTGGCGTAAGAATTAACCCTTTGACCCCTGCACCCTGTCCACCAGCTTTCTATGGAGTGACTGAATCAGTCAAAGGGTTACATTTTTTTTGCAGTTGGTGGACAGGGTGCGTGAGTCAAAGTTAGCGTTGAAGGGTGCGAGTCAAGTTACAGTTGTGGACAGGGTGCGGGAGTCAAAGGGTTAACAGTTGGTGGACAGGGTGCGGGAGTCAAAGGTTAACAGTTGTGGTGGGACAAGGGTGCGGGAGTCAAAGGTTAACAGTTGGTGGACAGGGTGCGGGAAGGTCAAAGGTGAGGTTAACAAGTTCTTTGGGGGACAGGGTGCGGGAGTCAAAGAGTTAACAGTTGGTGGACAGGGTGCGGGAGTCAAAGGGATTAACAGTTGGTGGACAGGGGGCGGAGTCAAAGGTTAACAGTTGGTGGACAGGGTGCGGGAGTCAAAGGGTGAACCACGACTCTTGTTTAAAGAAAGTCAAACAAAGCTTACCGTGTGACTGACTGAGAAACCGGATCTCCAGCGCACGTAACTGTTCGCACCACCGAAGAATTTCAATTCTCATCCGGGCACTGTAGGCCACGGTGACGTCAGACACGTTGAAAACGACGTCAACATGGTGATGACCCCGAGACAGGAAGTCAGAGAGAGGGTCGTGTATACCCTCACATCCCGTCCATTTTGTGGCGATCTCACTTTCTGTTGGTTTGTCTCCGAAGGCTGGCTCTCGAACGAAAACAAAGTTGGATCTCACACAAGTCTGATAAAGAAAACGGACGCGTACGACCCATCTCTCTGGGGCGGCGAGAACTAGTCGACAGAACAAGGAACCGTTTCCGGAAGAATTCAGGGAGGGGAGGAGGAGGAGGAGGAATCTGAAGATCCTGATATGTTTCGTGACTGGGAAAACTTCATATAGAAGAACAGTTCTGTTGTTGCAGAGGAAAAATTCAGACTGAGGAACGGGAAGTCTTTGCTACAGCGAGCGGAATCCATTTGTGATAGATCGATTTCATCGCCCGTGTTGATGTGAGACGGACTGATGTGTGTGGTGTTGGCGGGAAATAGGTTCATGTGTGTGGTGGTACTCTCGAAACTCATCCAGCTTTTTACGACATCACTGTGCACTAGTTGACTGCGACCATATCTCTCTACGCATCTCCGTTTTCCTGGAGACACAACACCAAAGCAGAGTACATTAATTCTTTTTCTGTTGGGAGAGAAAAGAAATAGAGGAGGAGGAAGAGGAGAAGAAAAGTAGTCATCATAATTAGCATCCACGTAATCGTTATCATCGTTAGCATCATCAGTACTCCAGAAGAGAAAAACGAAGGAGTGGGAGAACGAAAGCGGCTATCATCGTAGTCGTCGTCGTCGTCGTCATTATTGTCACTATCATCATCACCCGTCATCACCCAATATCATCATCATCACCATCATCATTGCCCATCATCGTCAGACAACCTGTTATCATCATCAGTCACTACCATTATCATCATCGTCGTCGTCATCGTCATCATCACTATCATCATCATCATCATCATCATCAATCAATCAAAACAAAATGCTCATGACGTTATACTTTTTCTGTACTCTCATTTACGAACAACAGATTTACGTGATTATAAGTGTTCGCTTCTGTGAGTATGTATGTTGTCTCCATCTATTTTTAGTTGCTTTACATCGTAAACATGAAGAACATTAAACGAAACAAGGAAAACAAAACGAGTTTAAAAAGTCTGAAAAATCCACGAAAAACAAAAATAAAACACGTTTTAAAAACATTCAATGTTTGAATAAAATATCTACGTATTTCTGACTCCATGAACACCAGAATAGAAGACCAGTAAGTTCGCGAGCAAAATAAACAATGGACAAAAAATTGGACTTAATACAAAACTATACTACAATAACTGGAGGCTAGATCTGAAGGCAGAAATAAATCATCATTATATGTCATGCTGGCCCGCCATACGAATCTATCTCTTGTCGCTTCAAGTATATCTCCTACCCTCTCCGTCCTCATCCACTCCACAAAACTGTCTTATATCTTCTCCTTGGGTCTATCTGGTGTTTTGTTTTTTTTTTCCTCCAGCTTTCCTGCTGTGACTAGGTGCTCAAATTTCTCTAGCCTCATGTAATGTCCTATAAGCGTTGCTTGTCTTTTCCTAATCTTCTCCATTAATGTTCTTTTTGTGTTTGCTTCTTTCAAGACTGTCTCGTTTGTTTTCTTTGCTGTCCATGGAACTAACTCTGAACATGTTTTTTCTTAGAAACCACATTTCAGCTGCCTCAACCTTGTCCTGACTTTGTTTGTCGATTGTCAAGCTTCGCATCCTCACAACAGTATTGGTTCTATATAACACTGAAGAAGAACTAAGACTGGAAGGAAAATGGCGAGAACTTGATTTCCGCCCAGTTATCTATCCAGGATTTAAGGAGAAACAGAGCAGGATACGAAACACATCTTATATCATCATCATTATCAAGTGCCTTACCACATGGCGTTGGCGATCACGGCCCTCAATATGTATCTATCCCTTGTTGCTGCAAGCACATCCTCCACCCTCTCTGTCTTCAGCCACTATGCAAGTCCGTTCAATATTTTTTCCCTGGGTCTACCTGGCGCTCTCGTTCCCTCCAGCTTTCCTGTTGTGACCAGGTGCTCTATTTCCCCTTTCCTCATAAAATGGCATATAGGTGTTGCCTGTCTTTTCCTAATTTTCCTTATGAATGATCCTCTTGTGTCTGCCTCCATCAAGACTGTCTTGTTTTGTTTCTTTGCTATCCATGGAACTCTCAACATTCTTCTTAGAAACCACATCTCGGCTGCCTCAATCTACATCCTATATGCGTGCAGGAATATCCGGCCGATACAGGACGAGATTTGTCCGAAGCCGACAAAACTTGCGGAAAAACTGTTCGGGTCTGTGGACGCTTTGCAGACGACAGCCAACTTTATCTCCAGAGCTGATCTCCAGTTATAAAGGCATCGAGAAGAAGACGATGACAGAAAGAAAAGCGAGGAGAATTTGATTCCCGCCCAACCGGTTAACCAGGATTATTTCAGGGAAGTAAAAAAGAAAGAAAAAAACGCCTCAGTACCAAACTGATACGTTTACGTGCGTTTCTCATCTTCCCACCTTGCCATTCAGTTTGTAAACAAGGTAACTGATGGCTGGGTCCGAATGGGTCATGCAGCGCATGGACAGCCACCCTTTGCTTGATGAAATGACTGTCGATTGACGTCGGGAGCTTGGGAGGTGAGTGTCCCGAGGGTGGCGAGGTATTGTTACTCCGGGTTACATCCGCGCCGTAGCGGTGTTTTTTTGTTAACTTCGGCCTGTGGCTTGGCCACTGACTTCAGGGAACCAGTGTGGTTGGCCACTGACTTCAGGGAACCAGTGTGGCTTGGCCACTGACTTCAGGGAACCAGTGTGGTTTGGCCACTGACTTCAGGGAACCAGTGTGACTTGGCCACTGACGTCAGGGAACCAGTGTGGTTTGGCCACTGACTTCAGGGAACCAGTGTGGCTTGGCCACTGACTTCAGGGAACCAGTGTGGCTTGGCCACTGACTTCAGGGAACCAGTGTGGCTTGGCCACTGACTTCAGGGAACCAGTGTGGCTTGGCCACTGACTTCAGGGAACCAGTGTGGTTTGGCCACTGACTTCAGGGAACCAGTGTGACTTGGCCACTGACGTCAGGGAACCAGTGTGGTTTGGCCACTGACTTCAGGGAACCAGTGTGGCTTGGCCACTGACTTCAGGGAACCAGTGTGGCTTGGCCACTAACTTCAGGGAACCAGTGTGGCTTGGCCACTGAACCAGTGTGGCTTGACCACTGACTTCAGGGAACCAGTGTGGCTTGACCACTGACTTCAGGGAACCAGTGTGGCTTGACCACTGACTTCAGGGAACCAGTGTGGCTTGGCCACTGACTTCAGGGAACAAGTGTGGCTTGGCCACTGACTTCAGGGAACCAGTGTGGCTTGGCCACTGACTTCAGGGAACCAGTGTGGCTTGGCCACTGACTTCAGGGAACCAGTGTGACTTGACCACTGACTTCAGGGAACCAGGCCTGATGACCACAGAGAAAGACCTGCTGGCTGCTCGGAAAGACGGCAAATTTGGGATCCCGACAGCAACATCGGCTGTGTCTGGAACATCATGCCTGGCCTTCCCGGCCGTGCAAACAACCCCTGTGGTTGAAATAAGACAACGTCGGGTGCTTCCGACTACTAAGTGTTGAGACTGTATTAAGTGGAAAAGTTCTGACAGCTGTGCGAGCTGGTGGCAGGGCGGGCTGTCCGAAAGAGAGATGAAGACCAGAGTGGGGCGAGAGAGAGGGCTCTTCCATTCTCTCTTGGTCCAGAGGCTGGGCTGGACCTGGTTGGTGCACGATGCATGGCTATGTCCCGGGGTTTGTCATCTCCTCACTATGCCATACGGTTTGTAAACGAGTGAATTGATGACTGGGTCCGAATGGATCATGGAACGCATGCACAGCTCCCCTTTGCTTTGAAGAAATGACTGTCGATTGGCGTCGTGAGCTTGGGAGGCGAGCGTCCCAGGAGTGGTGAGGCATTGGTACTCCGTGTCCCATCCGCACCTTCGTGGTGTTTCTTGTTAACTGTGCATCCATGACTGGTTTTGTCTCCTACGTGAAGACCCACACCATGTAATAAAGGACTCGTTTGCCTACTCATCCGTCAAATCGATTGAAAACTCCATCATCGTCAAAGAACATAACCCTTGAGAGTCACGTAGGAATTATCTCCCATATTGCAGAACTTCTCAAATCCAACACAGTTTGCGCTACCCATTCAGCTAGCATAGAAGTAGATACAAAGCACAAAAACCGTAAGCTCAGAACACTCCATCATCGTCTTCACCATTCTTCTACCTGACTCTAATAGGCAGATATCAAGAGTGCTGGGGATAAATAGTATTTGTTTATTCATCTATCTAGTATCTAATAAATACAAAGCAGGTCCGACCGCCTGCGTTCAAGCAAACAGGAACCAGAAAAACAAGAAAATGGAATCAGAACACGTATTTGATACAATCAGACAAGACAATTTAAGCCTGACTTGTCTGGTGGTACTAATACGCGTTCTTAATCTATTTTCGTGTTTGTCTGGTTCCTATTTAGTATCTGTTTCTTTCCAATCACAATAGATTTTTGGGTTGCTTTATCCGGGGAGAGTGCGTCGCCACAGTTCAGCGCCACTAGTAAGTTTTGTCCTTCATATTTCTGTTTCGAGTGTTTCTGTTTTGCCCATGAAAGTGGATTTTTTTTTCTCAAAAGAATGTTATCCGATGATACCTCCTTTGTCGCCATGGGATCTTTAACCCTTTGACTCCCTCACCCTATCCTCTGGCAAATCCTACATTGTCCATCATGCTAGCAAAACAAAAACTTAACCCTTTGACTCCCTCACCCTATCCTCTAGCAAATCCTACATTGTCCATTATGCTAGCAAAACAAAAACTTAACCCTTTGACTCCCTCACCCTATCCTCTAGCAAATCCTACATTGTCAATCATGCTAGCAAAACAAAAACTTAACCCTTTGACTCCCTCACACTATCCATAGCTTCCTGCAGGAAGTTAGTAGACAGGGTGAGGGAGTCAAAGGGTTAAGTGTTTGCAGTTGGTAGATGGGGTGTGAGAGCCAAGGGGTTAAGTTTTTTACAGTTGGTAGATGGGGTGTGAGAGTCAAAGGGTTCCGTTTTTGAAGTTGGTGGATGGGGTGTGAGAGTCAAAGGGTTAACGTTCTTTTTACAGTTGGTAGATGGGGCGTGAGAGTCAAAGGGTTGTTTTTCACAGTTGGTAGATAGGGTGTGAGAGTCAAAAGGTTAACGGGCGCTGTGTGAGTGCTGCATACGATACCTGGGTTGTATATCGTCTCCTCCGAAAGATTAGCACCACAAAGACCAACAGTTATTATCTACAAAAAGTTGGACCAACCTGCCCACATGACCAATCATGCCAAGATATCCAAACTTATCAACAATCTCATAACCTCTAAGCAGCTGCCCCCCACTGCCAGACTACTCATCAAACAACTTCCAGTCCAATCACTTTTTTATTTACTTCCCAAAATACATAAAGCCAACAATCCTGGCCGTCCTATCGTGTCAGCTTGCAACTGCCCCACTGAAAACATTTCTCAGTTTCTTGACCACATTTTGCAACCTATAGTCCAGGCTTTGCCTACCTTCATCAAAGACACGAACCATACATTGGATCTGATTCAAATATTAAATGAAGACCACACCTTCAAACCCCAATACCTGTTCACTTTGGATGTGACCTCTCTGTACACCAGCATACCCCACTCCGACGGGTTAAAAGCTCTCCAACATTTTCTGGACAAACGACGTGACCAAACATTGTCCACTTCAACCCTTGTCCGACTTGCCGAACTGGTTCTTACCATGAACACATTTTCGTTCGGAGATGAGACGTTCTGGCAAGTTAGCGGAGTCGCCATGGGTACTAAGATGGGCCCCAGCTATGCCTGCTTATTCATGGGATATTTGGAGGAACATATCCTACAACAATACAAGAAACCCAAACCTGAATTATACAAAAGATACATAGACGATTGCATTGGCATGACATCCCTCGATCATGACCAACTTTTACAATTCATCCACTACGTTCAAACGTTTCACCCATCCATCAAGTTCACATATGAAATTTCAAACACATCCATAAGCTTCCTGGATATCGAAGTTTCCCTTCAATCTGAACAACTAGTCACTACAGTCCACTACAAACCTACAGATTCACATTCCTACCTGGACTACCAATCATCTCACACTTCCAACACCAGAAACAGCATTCCCTACTCGCAGTTCTTGAGACTACGACGCCTCTGCTCAGACGAAGACAATTTTCAGGACAAAGCAGTTGAAATGACTAGATTTTTCCTGCGCAGACATTACCCACCCGAGGTCATCAATGAAGCCCGGGAAAAAGTCAGCTCTGTCTCTCGGCCAAATGCTCTCCATTCAAAGCCCAAAGCTGTCACAGAGGATCGGCCAGTCCTCAGTCTAGTTTACCACCCGTCCGTGCACCTCATAAAAAGGATCATCTTGTCCAACTGGAACATTTTGCGATCCAGTCCCACTACAGGTGAAACCTTTGACAAGCGCCCTTTGATCGTCTACAAGAGAGACACCAATCTCCGCGACTTGCTGGTGCATTCGAATCTCAGCAAACCAGTCAGCCAACCTCCAGGAACCTCTCCATGCAACAAACCTAAATGCAAGACTTGTCCTTTCTTGTGCTCAGCCACCACAGTCAAAGGCCCCAAATCTCATATGAGAATTACAAAACATTTCAACTGTCAAACTTATAACATTGTCTACTTGATCAGCTGCTCTAAATGTTCCCAATTGTATATTGGTGAAACTGGACGCACTCTTGACACACGTTTCAAAGAACACTTGGCTGATATCCGCCACCAAAGGGATAAAACTATCCCCAATCACTTCAACCAATCAGACCACTCAATCAATGACATCCGAGTGAAAGGTCTGTGGCTTCTACACAATAACAGCACCATACACAGGAAAGACAGAGAATCCCACCTCATAAATAAACTTGGAACACGCAAACCACATGGTCTTAACGACAAACCATGAGTAACAAAATTCAGACATGCCGTTTCATGTCTCTTCCTGTTCCCACGCCTACCAGATTCTTGGCACCGGGCACAATCTACTCCCTTATCTCTTGGCTCTTGCCCTGTGCCTTCTTCAGAACAGGGCTATACCGATATAGCATGGCCACTTCTCAAAATTGCAGAACTTATCTCACTTCCCTTTTGACATCACAGTTGCCTCCCCTCTCCCCTTTTCTTACTACTGCTCATGATGACATGGGCATTCCATCTCTTACCCACTGGACGAGGCGGCAGGGAAGTTTTTAGTCCCGTTTTTATTATCCATTGTTTGGTGTCTGTGATTTGTCTGTGACCGTGCGTTCGCGCTTGACAAAGGCTAGTTGGCCGAAAATTTGCGCTTGTTTTGTTTTGTCTTGTTGGAGACGCGCTTACATTGGTTTTCTTGTTCTTCTGGTTTGTGTTTGCTTGGGCGCAGGCAGTCACTCTTGTTTTGGATCTAGTTATTATTTAGTCATGGGGGAATGGGAGGAAAAACATCCTCCCTACCTGATCCGAGAATTGAACCTGGGTTTCTCGCGTCCTGGACGTGTGCTTTAACCATTAGGCCACTCGGCTCAGCTTTTAGGGGAGAAGGGTATCAGCAGCAGCAGCAGCATCACTGTGTGCCCTACCACATGACGTTGGCGATCGTGGCCCTTCATATGTATCTATCCTTTGCTGCTGCAAGCGCATCTTCCATCCTCTCCATCCCCAGCCACCTGCAAGTCCGTCCAATATTTTCTCACTGAGTCTACCTGGTGCTGTCTTTCCCTCCAGCTTTCATGTTGTGACCAGGTGCTCCAATTCCCCTTTCCTCATAAAATGGCCTATAAAATTTGCTTGTCTTTTCCTAATCTTCCTTACAAATAATATTCTTGTGTCTGCCTCCATCAAGACTGTCTCGTTTGTTTTCTTTGCTGTCCATGGAACTCTCAACATTCTTCTTAGAAACCACATCTAGGCTGCCTCAATCTTGTTCTGGTTTTGCTTGTTGACTGTCCACTCCTCACAACCGTATAACATGATCGGTTCTATATAACATTCAAGAACTCTCTTCCTGATGTTAACTGACAGGCATTTGTTGATAAAAATGCCTTTCTGTTTTGTCTGGCCATGACTATTCTTGGGAAAGTACGATGGCGGTTTCCCGTCGCCGTCCATCGGTTTGTGTTCGGTCTCTCCGATAGCCTTTGTCGTTCCCACGACAACCTATAAGGCAGTAGGGTTTTTTTTCAGGGTTAACTCCCTTAGCATTATTCTCGGAGAAGGGTGTATACAAGCTTAATTTAAAGCAAATGACGATATTATCAACAAGCGTGTTTCAGCTGGTCGTGCGTTAACATTTTGAAGGAGAAGAGTGGCAGAATGGTTCAGACGTTCGCCTGCCAATAACTAAACTCGAAGTTCCAGGGTTCGCTGCCTGTAGAGGCCTCGACTTTTCTCCTCAGTTTGACCGGAAAATCGAATTGAAAGTCTAGTCCTTCAGAGGGGGACGAAAAACAAGTCGGACCCGTGTGCCTTCTGGCTGGACACGCTAAAGATCCCGATGCAGTTGAAAATAGTGAAGAGCAGGGCATTGTCCGGCTGCCTTGGTACAAAAACATTGGAGAGATAGGTTGATTTCCCATGTCCCACCTCTTGAAGACCAGTTAGCCTTCTAACCTTTCTCAAATCTTGGTTTTAAAAAAGTGAATATGAAATTGAAGTGAGGGAGATGGGATGGGCGCCGCCCTCGTGGTGCTGGTCCCGGGAAAAGTTGAGGTATCTGCCACCTCTAGGTAGGGCCTCAGGACAGGGCCAGCTCGTGGGTTTATGTAGAGACTTAAGGCTTGTGCCGTGATCATTCTGAATCTTCTCCATCACATGGCACCTGTGACGTTAGTGCATATGGAATTCATTCCGAGTGCGGAGACGTCATCTTGAGAACTTGAAACTGAAACTGCAACTAGCAGTTTGAAACTCCTCGGAGCTCGTTCAAATGACACGACCGTTGATTCCTCTTGCTTAAGCTGCATCTAGGGGAGAGAGGATAGATCCTGCAAGGCATCATTCAGGTACTACACTTTCTCCGCCAGACCAGCTTAGTTCTGCAGTGGATTCCTTCTCCCTGAAGACATCACATGTAAGACAGAAGCAGAGTGACATTTCCACCGGGTTAGGCAGCCTGAAAGAAAAGACTATAAACATAGACTATTTCGTTGTGTGTGTGAGGGGGTGTAAATGGTGTGTGTGTTTGTGTGTGTGTGTGTGTGTGTGTGTGTGTGTGTGTGTGTGTGTGTGTGTGTGTGTGTTTGTGTGTGTCTATGTGTGTGTGTGTGTGTGTGTGTGTGTGTAACCGTCAGTGTTTATGTGTGTGTGAGTGCGTGTGAGTGAGTGTGTGTGTGTGTGTGTGTGTGTGTGTGTGTGTGTGTGTGTGTGTGTGTGTGTGTGTGTGTGTCTGTGTGTCTGTGTGTCTGCAAAAAGACTGCGATATTGATACGCGAAATCAGGACTTTCTGGTAAAAACGCCAAGTACAAACGAAACTGCCAAATGCGAACGAAAATATTCAGCACAATGGAAAATACTATATACAAACGGAAGCATTAAGTATAAACGGAAACATTAAATACAAACGGAAACAATAAATACAGACGAAAACATTAAATACAAACGAAAACATCAAATACAAACGAAAACATTAGCTACAAACGAAAACATCAACTACAAACGAAAACATCAAATACAAATGAAGCTATTAACTACAAGCGAAAACATTAAATACAAACGAAAACATTAGATACAAACGAAAACATCAAATACAAACGAAAACATTAAATACAAACGAAAACCTCAAATACAGAAGAAAACATTGAATACAAACGAAAACCTCAAATACAGAAGAAAACCTCAAATACAACGCAAACATTAGATGCAAACGAAAACATTAAATACAAACGAAAACATCAAATACAAACGAAAACATCAACTACAAACGAAAACATTAAATACAAACGAAAACATCAAATACAAACGAAAACATCAGCTACAAACGAAAACATTAGATACAAACGAAAACATCAAATACAAACGAAAACATCAAATACAAACGAAAACATCAACTACAAACGAAAACATTAGATACAAACGAAAACATCAACTACAAACGAAAACATCAGCTACAAACGAAAACATCAAATACAAAGGAAAACATCAACTACAAACGAAAACATCAGCTACAAACGAAAACATTAGATACAAACGAAAACATCAGCTACAAACGAAAACATCAACTACAAACGAAAACATCAACTACAAACGAAAACATCAACTACAAACGAAAACATCAAATACAAACGAAAACATCAAATACAAACGAAAACATCAAATACAAACGAAAACATCAAATACAAAGGAAAACATCAACTACAAACGAAAACATTAGATACAAACGAAAACATCAACTACAAACGAAAACATCAAATACAAACGAAAACATCAAATACAAACGAAAACATCAACTACAAACGAAAACATCAAATACAAACGAAAACATCAACTACAAACGAAAACATTAGATACAAACGAAAACATCAAATACAAACGAAAACATCAGCTACAAACGAAAACGTCAACCATAAACGAAAACTTAAAGTACAAGCGAAACATCAAGCACAAACGAAAACATCAAATACAAATGAAACATCAAGCACAAACGAAAACATCAAATACAAATGAAGCCATTAACTACAAGCGAAAACAGTAAATACAAACGAAAACATCAACTATAAACGAAAATATCAGATACAAACGAAAACATTCACTACAAACGAACATATTGAGTACAAACGAAACCATTAAATACAAACGAGAATATTGAATACAAACAAAAACATTAAATGCAAACGAAAACATCAAATACAAAGGAAATATTCAATGCGAATGAAAGCATTCAGTACATCTGTTAATATTTACTGTCACTTTTGTTTAGAGCCCAGCCGACTGCGTAGAGTCACATCAGGGCTATAACCCGTTTTAAAACATACCACTTCAACAAGGAAAAGAAAAGAAAAGAAAAGTAAGTGTACATATGAATGAATTTGTGCGCATAATCTAAGAAAATGCCCCTGGCGTTGAACACTCCGTCCAATTTATCACACAGGGGATTTAAAAAAAATATCTGAATGCAAATTTAAACACAACTAAGGACACTAAAATATGTATAAAAACAGGCCTAAATTACCTAAAATTGCTTCTGCATATTGCATTTCCTTAGAGCCAAAAACGCACTTAATGTGTGTACCCAATTATCAATGCTAAGAGAAAGAAGATAAGACTTTATCGAACACACACAGGTGAATGGACCAGCAATGCAGACAATAACAACAACAACAAATGACAGAAAGCAAAGGAACAAGGCAGTAACAAAGAGTGCAACAAAAGAGAGAAAATTTCTACCATAGTACTATTTATACTGAAAGAGCCCCCTGCATCCCCACAGGGGATTCAGTCCATCAGAAAACACCCGAGACAAACGAAAACAGCAAGCACATACGAAAACACCCAATGTATATAAAAAGATCAACAGATATATAGGAGATAATAGAAGATTAGTATTTGATTTGATAAATTATTTAAATATAAATAACATGCCAGGTTTGTTACTCTGTACTGATTTCCAGAAAGCTTTTGATTCACTTGATTGGGGCTTTATGCACAAGGTTTTGAGAGCCTATGGATTTGGAAGTGGCGTTTGTCGATGGACTGAAACTTTCTATGAAAACATAAAATCAACCGCTATTATAAACGGTCAGACTACAGAATGGTTTAGTGTAGAAAAGGGATGTAGGCAAGGAGATCCAATCTCACCCTACCTTTTAATTCTTTGTGCAGATATTCTAGCCATGATAATAAGGGAGGATGACTCAATAAAAGAAATAAAAGGATCAAGCCCAAACGGAAATGAAATGTACAAACGAAAATACCAAGTTCACACGAAAACGCCAAGTATATAAGGAAACATCAAGTATCAACACATTTATAGAAGGCTATCATCAGTAGGTAGCAACGACTGGGTAGGCAGCGCAGGTCATTTAATAAACTGAGCAAGAGACGTTAAAAAGAATGATATTGCATTCATGATGGCCTGGACGATAGACTCTCCCATTAATCCGAAAGATGAATAAGCCTGGTACATTCAGCAAGAAACTGGTCCTTCATCACCTGCTTTAAAGATCATTCCAATGATAAACTGATACAATACTAGTAAAAAGAACACAGTCTAGGTAAAACATAGGCTAGGTAGGACCTCAGGACCTCAAGGGTTTATGTGCAGGCTTGAGGCTTGTGCCATGATCACCATACATGGCAATTGTGACTTTAGTGCATATGGAATTCACTCCGAGTGCGGAGACGTCATCTTGATAAACTGGAACTGAAACTAGTATGAGTCTACGTGTGGGATACTAGACCAGGTATAGAGGCGCATGTTCCTCCGTTGATACTGCACGGGGAGGAATCCTCTGACCTCGGATTCTGTTTTCGCCCATCCTTTTGCTGTTGAATAACAGTTGTTTTGCGTTACTCAAATGTGATGTGTTCTGCGAGCACTACTGTCGCCATCTGTAGTAAGAAACTCTTTTGGGACAGCTGGACAGCAGAAGGTCGTCAGAGGAGTTAACCCCGGTCAAGCAAGTGTTTCGGCCCTTAACTCCTGACACTCTAAACTGGCCAGGCCGCATCCAGGTCATGACTCTCAGATGCCCCTCTGCTGTACGTTCCTTCTGTTTAAGAAACATCACAAACTTGTTCATGTACATGTAGAATGAATTTAAACAGATAATTTCTTAAGTGCACATAAGATCGAACAGGACTGTCTACCGAAATGATGAAATGGCTTTGAATTATTTGCGAAAAAATGTATCATCGTTCGCCGTAACTGCAGACGAAACCAGAAGTAGGTCAGGATAGGGAGGCCAAATTGTACCAAGAAAGTTTGAATAAACGCATTTCTAACTTAATTGTGACGTTTTACTTTTCATTGTGTACACATTTATAATCTTGCTAAGCAATATGTCGAATTATGAAACGTCAGCTTTCATCATCATCATCAGGTGCTCTGCCGCATGGCGTTGGCGATCATGGACTTCCATCTGTCTCTATCTCTCGTTGCCCCCAGCATCTCCCCCACCCTCCTCGTCCCCAGCCACTCTGCAAGTCCGTCTAGCATTTTCTCCCTAGGTCTACCTGGTGCTCTCTTTCCCTCCAGCTTTCCCGTTGTGACCAGGTGCTCCAAATCCCCCTTCCTCATAAAATGGCCTATAAATGTTGCCTGTCTTTTCCTAATCTTCCTTATGAGTGATCTACTTGTGTCTGCCTCCATCAAGACTGTCTCGTTTGTTTTCTTTGCTGTCCATGGTCGGGATAGGGAGGCCAAATTGTACCAAGAAAATTTGAATAAACGCATTTCTATCTTAATCGTGACCTTTTACTTTTTATTGTGTACACATTTATAATCTTGCTAAGCAATATGTTGAATTATGAAACGTTCAGCTTTAGATTTGGTAAATATTGTTGTGAGTAGTTTTCAACGAAATATACAGATAGGGCGTTAACCCTTAGACTCCTGCACATTATCTACCAACTGTAAAAACTTAACCTTTTGACTCCCTCACTCTATCCACAAACTTCCTGCAGGAAACCGGTGGATAGGGTGAGGGAGTCAAAAGGGTGAGGGAGTCAAAGGGTTAAGTTTTTGCTCGGCTAGCATGGTTGATAACAGGATGCTGGCGGGCAGGGTGCGGGAGTCAAAACGTTAACAGATGTGCAAGCCTCTCCACAGTCTCTGGCACACTGACGGTCGTAGTTCCACAGGTATAATAACGACTGCCATGTGTTGAACAGCCTCAACAGGCACAGCTTTCTTGATTGGAGTATCCGTCTCTTATCTTATGGCTCAAGAAACATACGCAAGCATACATACCTGGAGAAAGACAAATGTACAAGCATACTATGGGCTTGTTGGGAAGACTGGGACCACACAGTCGAGTCTCATCTACTTCACGGATGCCTCATTGAGAGTGTTGCTCAGATCTTCCGATCAGTACTGCAGGTGTCGGTATCTCATGGGCCTGGCTGGCGCCAGGATATATTATGACAGGAAGCGTAGAGTACAGCCTTGTCACACGGTCTCAATCCTAGATGGAACTCAATAGCATCATGATTATCATCCTCATCGACATCAACATCATCGCATTGTAAAAACTGTACCTGCTTCTGTGGCGATTAAAGTGGCGTTGAACATGGGACGGAAAAAAAGGTGAGCATAAAGGTAACCTCCCTGAGTGCAATGATCAAAAAAAAATTAAAATATACAAACATACATACATATACAAACATACATACATGTATACATGCACACACATATCACACACATTCCTGGAGAAAGACATGTACACAAGTAATACATTCCTAGATACATGCACACGCAGATTACCGTAAAGTTCGGGCTATTGGGCACACAGGTATATAATAATAATAATAATAATATATTTTATTTATATAGCGCAAAATCTTGACAAAATCAAATCTAAGCGCTGAATATGAGGCGCATCCACTAAATTATAGAAAAATATAAACTATATCCACATATAAGCCGCACTGGTTTATAAGCCGCACTATTTCAATGGCCAGTCGTCGCCTTCAACTTGAAGGCTGCGTCGTAGGCATTACGTCGCGTTTTCGGCATGATGAGGGTGTACGCTTAGCAGAGTAGATCTGAATACCGATCCAAATGCTTCATTGTTCGCGGATTTGATTTAAACACGTGAACAGTTAACTCTTTAACATGGAGCTCACCGAAAAATTCATTAATGGCAAACACGATTTTGGTGAGTTAAAGAGAAGCTAAGAATATACGAGAACGTGACACTCTTCGGATCAGGGAAAATCCGCAAATAAGCCGCATCGTTTTTTTAAGCCGCAGGGGTTAAAGCTGGGGAAAAAGTCGCGGCTTATAACCCGAACTTTACGGTACACACATACCAGGAGAAGGACATATATACACAAGCATACAAACATGTATACATGCACACACACATATTACACACACACACACACTTATTAACACACACACAAAACACTATTACACACACACACACACACATATTACACACACACACACACATATTATCACACACACACACTTATTACACACACACAACACATATTACACACACACACACATATTACACACACACACACATATTACATACACACACACACACTTTGAGAACGATTTTACTCTCACAGTCGTGTCCATCATTATCTCTTATTTCG
>JAPXFY010000016.1:71578521-71606021 GCA_030674185.1 Monoplex corrugatus
CCTAACCAGGACAGCTATGTTCACATAATGGCTACCTGGCTGAACCTGTCTCTCAGTGCAAAAAAGGCTACTTACTGCGTAGCTTTCATCGGCGATCCGGCCGACTTCTTCAGCGCAACTGCTGGGTTGAGAACTGGCTTCAGTGCGCACCGCTGTGAGCGAACTCACGACAGTGCGACTGAATAAGTGAGGAGTACACCGATGGCAGGTTGTATCGGCCCCGGTCACGGTTGAGTGTGGGGTTCCTTGCGGCGATGTAAACTGCCTCCTTTACTCCCCTCTGCAACCATCTGGCTTCTTTGTCGAGAACTTGCATACTGTCATTTTCAAAGTGGTGTTGGGTGTGGGTCAGATGTTCCCCCACTGGAGAGACGTTTGTGTTCTTTTAATCTTTTATGCAAGTTGCGCTCAGTTTCGCCAATGTAACTATGGTCACAGTCCTGGCAGTCTATCTTGTATATCATCCCTGATGTGTCCAATTTGTCTGTTTTGTCTTTGGGGTGGACTAACTGGCTCCTGATGGTGTTGGTGGGCTTGGCGTGGACACTGACTCCCAACTTCCTGATCTTCCTGCTGAGAGCCTCAGTGACGCTGCTGACGTATGGCATGGAGATGTGCCCTCTCGAAGGGGTTGGCCGTTCAGTTGAGGGGTGGGGTATGGTTTTCTTGCCCCCCGGAATATCCCAGGCCCACTTCTGGTATCCCGACACACTAAGTACTTTCTTGATGTACTGCACCTCTTCTGCTCTAGCGTGTCGATAGAGCAGATGGTCTTCGCTCAGTGGGTGAGGGTGCGGAGTACTCCAAGCTTGTGTTCCAGTGGCTGGTGACTGTCGAATTGTAAGTACTGGTCCGTGTGGGTCGGCTTTCTATAGACGGAGAAGGCGAGGCCTGTCTCCATCCGGGTGATGCAGGTATCCAACATCACGATGCTGCCGTTTTCTTCTACCTCATAGGTGAGCTTGATGGCAGGGTGTTGTTGTTGAGATGGTTCGTGAAGTCTTCTACCACCGATCCTTTCAGTACAGTCATAGTGTCATCCATGTAGCGACCCCAGTAGCGTGGAGGAGTGTGGAACGACGCCAAAGCTATGTTCACCTTCATCACACAAAGACGTCGTCGCATGAAACACGAACCACTAAAGGTTGCTCAAACCAGGTAAACATTCGGCCTGGAAGGGAACGAACTGACGCAGTTTGCCATGGACCTGAAAAGAAAAAGAAAAAGTGAAAGAAAAGGAAAGACGGGAAGAAAAAGAGAAGGCAAATGGCAAAAAAGGAAGAGAAGGAGAAGATAAGAAGGGAAAATAAGTAAACAGAAAAGTCCCATGAAACGAAAAGACGACTTAAAATGTCAGAGATAGGCCTACAAGATGCTAAAGCCCAACGCTTTTCGTTTTCATTTTAAAAATGAAAGCGTTCTTACCAACAAACGCCTATCAATTAACATCAAAAAGAGAGTTCTTCAGTGTTATATAGAACCGATACTGTTGTACGGTTGTGAGGCATGGGCAGTCAACACGTAAAGTCAGAACAAGATTGAGGTAACTGAAACGTGGTTTCTAAGAATAATGTTAAGAGCTCCATGGACAGCAAAGAAAACAAACGAGACAATTTTGAAGGAGGCAGACACAAGAAGAACATTTAATGAAGAAGATTAGGAAGAAAAGAAAACAAGAACCGTTTACAGAACATTTTTTGAGGCAAGAACAGGAAAGCCGGAGAGAAAGAGAGCACCAGGTAGACCCAGGGAGAACATATTGGACGGACTTGCAGGATGGCTGAGGACGGAGAGGGTGGGAGATGTACTTATGGCGACAAGAGATAGATTCGAATTGGAGGGCCATGATCGCCAACGCCATGCGGCAGGGCACGTGATGATGATGATGGTGTATGTAGACCTGAGAAATCAGATAAAATCACCCTTGAACCACCAGGTGTTACGGAAGCGGATTGAAACCCAGACTTTCCAAATGGAAAACCAATGCCCTACCCGCTCAGCTATCGCATGCCTACCCAGTCTCCATACATATGTGTGTGTGTGTGTGTTGCATGCGTGTATGTGTGTGTGTGTGTGTGTGTGTGTGTGTGTGTGCACAGCTGTTAATAGACTCAAAGACTACGTACGTTACTACTTTCTCGATGTCTGTTATTGTTCACCCGTGCACGGTGATTTCTCTACGACCTGTACGACAAACGAAAATGAAAGTCTGCTCGGATAAGTGACAACGGATATGTTCACTTTTCGTGAAGCCTGAACAATGTAGAACAAAGACTTCATTGTTTGCTCATGCACCGAACGTTCGTGGCGTGTGCGAACTTCGCTGTAAGCTTTCACTAGTGACGGCTTTTTGTTCTGAGAGGGGGGGGGGGGGGTGACATCTAAAGACTGTGATGTGAGACTTGCTTCACAACAGCAGCTTTGTTTGTCGGCACAAGGTTGATTACAGGTGATTTGTTGAAGCAGTTTGACGTCGTCATTTGATCTTTTGCCCTCGCCCCCCCCCCCCCCTTTTCGTCATTTGATTTTTCATTCCTCTCTCTCTCTCTTTCTCTCTATCTCTCTCTCTCTCTCTCTTTCTCTCTCTCTCTATCTATCTATCTGTTTATCTATCTGCGTGCGCGCGCGCGTGTGTATGTGTCAGTGTCTGTGTGTCAGTGACTATTTTTGTGTGTCTGTGTGTATTGTATGTTTGTGTTTGAGAGACAGGTGGGTAGGTAGGCGGGCAGACAAGCAGACAGACAAATAGATCATGTTAACATTGCTTATAGCCCAGCCGACAACTAGAGCCATGTCAGGGCTAGGATAGATAATAATAATAATAATAATAATAATAATAATGTTTATTTGTATAGCGCATATTCCATATAAAAACATGCTCACCAGCGCTTTACATTTCGCAAGAAAGGCAAAAGGTGATAAAAAATGTTCACAATTACATACACAATAAGATAACAACAAACATTAAAGCTATACAAGTAAGAAGACACATAAGAAACCACAGAATATTAAAATTTAAACACTGACTTATGTAATGAAGAAAGATTAACAGATTTTTCATATGAATAAAGAGGCATACTGTGTTTATATATTGCTGCGTGTATGTGCTTGCGTACGTGTGTGTGTACATGTGTGTGTGCGTGCGTGTGCGTTGCTGTGCGCGTGTGTTTGTAAGAATGTGTGTGTGTGTGTGTGTGTAGATAGATAGATAGATAGATAGATAGAGATAGATAGATAGATAGATAGATAGATAAATAGATAGATAGATAGATAGGTAGATAGATAGATAAATAGATAGATAGATAGATAGATAGACAGATAGATAGATAGATAGATATCTGTCTGTCTGTCTGTCTATCTATCTATCTTTCTTTCTTTCTTTTTCACTTTCTTTCTCTTTATCTATCACATGTCTGTCTGCCTGTCTGTATGTCTTTTTGTCTGTCTGTCCATCATTCTATCTAACCTCTCTCTCTCTCTCTCTCTCTCTCTCTCTCTCTCTCTCTCTCTGTCTATCTATCTATCTACCTCTCTATCTATTATCTATCTGTCTGTCTGTCTAATCATTCCAACTCTCTCTCTCTCTCTCTATCTCTCTCTCTATCTCTGTCTATCTATCTATCTATCTCTCTATCTATTATCTATCTGTCTGTCTGTCTGTCTAATCATTCCAACTCTCTCTCTCTCTCTCTCTCTATCTATCTATCTATCTATCTATCTATCTATCTATTTATTTATCTCTATCTATCTATCTATCTGTCTGTCTCTTTATCTATCTATCTATCGATCTATCGATCTATCTGTCTGTCTATCTGTCTGTCTATCTATCTACCTATCTATCAGTCTGTCTGTCTGTCTGTCTATCTATCTATCTAACTATCTATCTATCTATCTATCTATCTATCTATCTACATATTTAATCTCTCTACCTATTTGTCCGTCTGTCTGACTGTATTTCTGTCGGTTTGTCTGCCTGTCTATGTATCTGTTTATATTCTGCTTATGTGTTCTCTCTCTCTCTCTCTCTCTCTCTCTCTCTCTCTCTTTCTTTCTCTCTCTCTCTCTCTCCTCTCTCTCTCTCTCTCTCTCTCTCTCTCTCTCTCTCTCTCTTACTTCCTTTCTTTCTTTCATTTCTATGTGTGTGCTTCTGTGTTTTTTGTATGTGTATGTGCGTGTGTGCGTGTGTGTGAAAGAGAGAAAAAGAATCAGAGAGACAAAGAGAGAGAAAAAAGAGAGAAAGAGAGAAGACAGAAAGAGCAAAGGAAAAATAAAGTCAAGCTGGGAGACAGCAGGCAGACTGACAAATAGGCAGAAAGACGGGAATAAAATGCAGCTAAATTAACAGAGTAAATTTTGCCTTACCTGATAATAGCAGCTGTTTTTGATGAGCACACAGAGGAGGAATGAGAGATGTAGGCGAGCAGAAACACACCGACGACATATATGAAGGATTCAAACGACAATGACAATGACAATAAGACAATGACAATAGGCAATGATGCTGTATTTTCCATCGGTAAAAGTTATTGAATAGAAGCTATTTTTCAAACTTGCCGTTGCTAATCTGTACAAATGACATTTGCTTACAGAGACAAGTGCCTCTTAAGAAAGATACATGAAGAAGAGTAGAGCTGCGAAACATTCGTAAATAGACAATTTCCTCATTCAGTCTATACGATGGTGCACCGTACTATGGTATATTCTTAATCTCTAGCATGACAGATCTCCTTCAAGTCTGCTCTCAAAACTCACCTTTTCTCCTCTGCATAAAATCCTGACCTCACTCAACCCCACTGCAGCCTGTCTCCACTAGGTGTGGAATCACATTGTAATAGTTTTTATAATATATTTGTATATGATATGTTTTCTATAATTTTCCATTGCTTTTTCTTCTTTTTCCCCATTTATAGCCATGTGTATGTGTGCGTGTGCGTGTGTGTACATGCGTGCGTATATGTTCAGCGCTTAGATTTGATTTTTATCAAGATTTTGCGCTATATGAATATTGTAATTATTTATCATTATTTATCATTGTTTATTATTATTTATTAGCTCAAATATTGTAACTCCCATCCGTATACTGCCTAAGACAACAAGACTACAAGAACTACACACTTCAGACATGTTTTGTGTGCTTTCTCTATCTTTCTGTCTCTTTCTGTTCTTCCCCTGTCTTCCAGAAAGACGCTAGCATCTTCTTTTGTAAATTCAGTTCAGCAAAGTCAGCTGGAGAAGAATGTTCCTGTTGAAAACCCTTGGTTCATTATTTCCTTTCATTACTCGACAAATGGTTCTACTGACAACCACGTCAATTTAGAGTTCTGTGTGACTTCGCCTTTAATGGTTGAGAATCTTCGATTCATTATTTCCTTTCATTATGGAATAAATTGTTCCCCACTCACAACCACATCCATCCAGAGCTCTGTGTGACTTCGCCTTTAATACTGGAGCAGAATATTCCTCTTGAGAAGATTTGATTCATCATTTCCTTTCATTGCACGACAAATGGTTCTACTCACAACCACATCCATCTGTTCTTCTGTGTGTCTTCGCCTTTAATGAATGAGGGGGGTCATTCGAATAAGGCAGTATTAACCCTTTGACTCCCGCACCCTGTCCACCAGCATCCTGCATTATCAATATTGACTTATGCTCTGGTGTTCTAGTCTTTTAACCCTTTGACTCCCGCACCCCGTCCACCAGCATCCTGCATTATCAATATTGACTTATGCTCTGGTGTCTTATCAACAGTGAGGAGAGGGGGGACCTGCTGCATAGACAACAGCTTGTCCTCCATATCACCCCGCTCTGGCTTGTGCCCTGGAAACGTCACTCTAGCTAACCCTCATGGTGTCGAAA
This sequence comes from Monoplex corrugatus, assembly GCA_030674185.1. Taxonomy (NCBI): domain Eukaryota; kingdom Metazoa; phylum Mollusca; class Gastropoda; order Littorinimorpha; family Ranellidae; genus Monoplex; species Monoplex corrugatus. The sequence continues at coordinate 71,584,381 of JAPXFY010000016.1, forward strand.
CAACACAGGAAGCAGCAGTCTACTGGTTATAATCTACAATTCAGTTGGCGTAGAGTGCAGCGCTAGGGGCTGCTTCCGACGGTGGGAGAGATTCTCGGATCTCACTGGACAGCTCCCGCTCCCCTGAGCTGGCAGCCCCCAGCCAAATACGTGCTGTCCCGCCACAGTCTGCCTTCTCCATTGGGTTACTGTTATTTTTTTGTTTAAAGCCCAGCCGACTGCGTAGAGCCATATCAGGGCTGTAACCCCTTCAAAACATACACATTACTTCAACAGGAAATGCGTGGAGATTAGGAAAACACCAACATGCAGACTGTAACACCTGCATCAGGCAAAAAGGAAAGAAAACCAAACATAAAACAAAGAGGCCAGCTCTGAAATGGGATGTTGGAACGTCCGTGCAGTGACAACAGGGCTGTCAGAGAACCTCCAAGACATCAGCAATGCAAGGAAAACAGCTGTCATCAACGACGAACTCCTGAGACTACAGGTGGACATAGCCACTAGCAAGAAACACGCCTAGCTGACTCATGCACACTCAAGGAGAAAGACTGCATCTTCTTCTGGCAAGGAAAGAGTGCTGAGGAGCACAGGGAACATGGAGTTGGATTTGCAGTCAGGAACTCTCTGCTGAAAATGGTTGACTGAGGTGACAAGTGATCTAAACGCCTGCTGACTCTCCATCTCCACACGTCTGACGGCTCAGTCTCTCCTATGCTCCTACCCTAATATCTCACCAGAGGCAAAGGACGAGTTCTATGCAAACCTCAGAGACACTATCAAAAATATAGACTAGTTAAAACATAGTAGGTAGGGCCTCAGGACCTGGCCAGCTCATGGGTTTATGTGCAGGCTTAAGGCATGTGCCACGGTCACCATACACGTGGCACCTGTGACGTTAGTGCATATGGAATTCGTTCCGAGCGCGGAGACGTCATCTTGAGAAACTGAAACTGTAACTGAAGAATATCCCCAGCAAAGAACACTTTGTCCTCCTTGGCCACTTCAACGTCAGGGTGGGTGCCGATCACTGCTCTGGACTTCCTGCTTTAGACGTTTCGGAGTTGACAAAATCAGTGAAAATGGGTGGGGCCTCTTGGAGCTTTGTTCCTATCATGGCCTCTGCGTGACTAACTCTTACTTCCAGACAGAGACTCAACACAAAATGACACGGAGACATCATCGATAAAAACATTGGCACCAACTGACGAACAAGCCTTGAGTTTGTGCTTCTCACTCGCACATACTATTGTGCAGACTGTGACACAGACCACTCACTAGTATGTTGTAAGATGAGGCTACAACCTAAGAAGCTTCACCATACCTAACAAGAGGGGAAGCCACAAACTGACACCTCCAAGATGCAGTACCCAGAGAAAGTTGAGGAATTTGCCAAGTCTCTCAGAGATGCTCTATCCACAAGACCAACCACACAACTCTGTCTCTGAAAAATGGGACCACCTTCGGGAGACCATTCAGAAAACAGCCCTAGCTACCATTAGGATGAAGGCCTCCAAGAACAACAACTGGTTTGAAGTCAAGTCCAGTGAGATGACCCCTGTTATTGAAGCAAAGTGTGCTGCCCTTGCTGAATACAAGCGACACCAAGAGAGAAATCCCTGCAAGCACTCGGAGCTGCCAGTTTCAAAGTGCAGCAGACAGCAAGAAGATGTACGAACGAATACTGGCGACAGACCAGTGATGACATTCAGACTGCAGCAGCTACAGGCAACATAAGAGGTATGTACGAGGACATCAAGAAAGCTCTTGGTCCAGCACAGAGCAGAACAGCCCCCCTCAGATCCACCAGTGAGAAAGTGATCATCGACAAAGGCAAGCAGATGTAGAGCTAGATGGAACACTACTCAGAGCTATACTCAGGGAGACCTTCGTTGCCACCTCAGCCCTAGATGTCATCAAACCTCTGCTCATCATGGAGGAGCTAAATGCTAAACTAACACTAGAAGAATTCCGCAAGGCAGTTTAGCACCTTGGCCTGTGGAAAGGCACCTGGTAATGATGGCATCCCCCAGATCTCATCAAGCGCGGCAAAAACAACCTCCTGCAGCCTCTACATGATGTCATCTGTCAGTTTTGGAGAGAAGGAGCAGTACCACAAGACATGACAGATGCCAAGATCGTCATCTCTATAAGAACAAGAGACAGATGCCAAGATCGTCATCTCTATAAGAACAAGAGACAGATGCCAAGATCGTCATCTCTATAAGAACAAGAGACAGATGCCAAGATCGTCATCTCTATAAGAACAAGAGAGACAGAAGTGACTGCAACAACTACAGGGGCATTTCCATACTGAACACCGTAGGCGAACTGTGTGCCCGAGTTACGTTGGTGCGTCTCCAAAAGCTGGCTAAGCATAATTATCCTCCCTGAGTCCCAGTGAGACTTCCGATCATAACGCTCCACAGTGAGCATGATTTTTTTTTCCTTTGTCAACTACAGGAGAAATGCAGAGAACAGCTAAATCCCCTCTACATCGTCTTCATCAACCTCACCAAGGCCTTTGACCTAGTTAGCAGGGATAGACTGTTCATCATTCTCCTGAAAATAGGATGCCCCCATAACTGCACAATCTAATTAGATCATTCCACGACAATGTCAAGACAACCATCTAGTGCTAGGGCAGCATGCCCAAACCCTTTCCCTTTGACATCAAAAGCGGTGTCAAGCAAGGCTGTGTCCTTGCTCCCATCCTGTTCGGTATCTTCCTCTCCATGCTCCTGAAGCGTCTTTCGTGACTGCACCAGATCTGACGGCGACTCTTCAACCTTACAAGACTGAAAGCAAAGACAAAGGTGCGCGAGGCCATATTATCAGAGAATTGCTCTTTGCCGATGACGCTGCTGTTACCTCATACAGTGAGCAACAATTCCAGTGTTTCATAGACAGATTTTCCAAAGCCTGCAAAAACTTAGGTCTGACCACCAGCCTGAAAAAGACGAACGTGTTGAACCAAAACGTGGACACTCCACCTATCATTACCATCGACAGCTACGAACTTGATGTCCACCAGTTCACACACCTCGGGTCCATCATCAGCAACAATCTGACCCTCGATGCCGAGATCAACAAGAACATTGGCATGGCTGCAGCAAGCTCAGGCCGATTTACTTCTTTGCGTCTGGGAGAACCCGAAGCTGACAACTCTGACCAAGATGGCAGTATACAATGCCTGCATAATTAGCACTCTACTGTATGACAGCGAAACATGGACAACATATGCCAAACATGAGCGGAAGCTGAACAGCTTTCACTTGCTCTACCTTCGTCGCATCCTCGCCATCAAATGGAGTAACAAAATGCCAAACGCCCAGTTCGTAGCATGCGCTGATCTCCCCACCATGCACACACTACTCAAACAATGCAGGCTGTGCTGGCTTGGTCATATGCAACGGATGGAAGATGGACGTATCCCAAAGGATATCCTTCAGGGTGAACTAGTCTCAGGCAAGAGATCTGTTGGCCGCCCCCAGCTACGATACAAAGACGACTGCAGGCGCGATATGAAAGCTCTGGGCATTAACACAGAGAATTGGTTGATCATCGGAGATTTTAATGTTCATTCTCCATTCTGGGACAAAGACTGCAAATATGTGTCTAACAGTCGTTTTGTTGAAAGTATCGCTGACTCTGGTTTGGTATTATTAAATGACAGTCGAATAACTAGAATTCCCGATAATCCTAGACATAAAGCTTCTGCCATTGACTTGACTTTATTGTCACCTGACCTCGTCATTAATTGTATATGGGATATTACCTCTGACTCCCTTGGAAGTGATCACCTGCCAGTTGTCACAGTTATTGAAGAATTATTTGATAAAGCACCGGAACAAGATGACTGTATTCCTAGATATATGTACAACTGTGCAAACGGGGTAAAATACCGCAAGATCTTAATGGGAAAAGATTGCATGTTTAACGAGAGCGACAGTGTTAATTATATGTATTCACACTTCACAAACGCATTACATGAGGCAGCAAAAAATTCAATTCCAAAAAGGAAACCTGTTAACAAAGGTAATTTTGCTGGAAATAGCTGGTGGAATCAATTATGTGAAGAAGCTAAGAACAAAAAAAAAGAAAATGTATAAAACCTACTTAAAAACTAAATCTCCAGAAGACCATTACAATATGAAAGTGGCAAAGATTCATTCGAACAAGGTCATAGCCCAAGCCAAAAAGAGATATTGGACAGATTTCTGTTCTCAACAAATTTCCGGTCCTAAAGATTTTCCTAAAATTTGGAATAAGGTCAAAGAAATGAAAATGGTTTTCATTTACCACAGTTTCCTATTAAGATTAGAGACAATGAATTTACTTCGTCATCTGAGAAAGCTGAAGAATTTGTACAGTTCTTTTCAAGAGCAAGTAATTCCAGTAGCTTGTCTCCATCAATACAGGAGAAAAGACGGATAATAGAGGAATCAGAAGAATACTCAGATCCTCCCCCTGGTAGTCACATGTACATAAATTCAAAAATTACATTACAAGAACTTAAAGATGCCTCTTTCTCTTTGAACAATAAAAATCGGCTGTAGGACTGGATGGCATTTCGTATACCCTTTTAAGTCATTTACCAGAGAAATGGATTAAATACTTACACCATATCATAATAAAATGCTGGGAAAGTGGTCGCATACCTGACATTTGGAAGACTTCAGTTGTGATACCTATACCAAAAGCTAATAAACCACACTCTGATCCAGGTAGTTGCAGGCCTATCTCGCTTACATCCCATGTTTCGAAACTAATGGAAAAAATTACTTTGAATCGACTGACTTATTTTTGTGAGAAAAATAATGTAATACCTATTAACCAATCTGGATTTCGAAAAGGTAGATCGACAACAGATCATTTAGTCAAATTAACAACTCAAATAAAAAGTCAGTTTGCCAGAAGAAAAAATGTCTTAGCTACCTTTTTTGATCTTAAAAAAGCGTATGATCAAGTCTGGCATGCAAGACTTTTGTTGAAATTAAAACATATTGGTCTCCAAGGTAATCTTTATTATTTTATCAAAGATTTTATAAGTGATCGAAGTATAGTCGCTAAAATAGGTAATCCATACTCTGAAAACGATCTGTAAACATGGGAATTCCACAGGGTTCCATAATATCTCCTCTATTATTTAACATTTTGATCAGTGACCTGCCAACATAAGTCCCAAACAATGTAAACTTTGCTCAGTACGCTGATGATATAGCTATATGGATGAATGTTTCGTTGAAAAGGAAGACTTCCATAAGAGAAATAAACTACACTAAAAAGATCTATCAACGTGAAATTGATCACATCTCCACTTACTTGAAAATGAACGGTCTGGAAATATCCAATGAAAAGACACATATGATGCTTTTTAATAATGGTTTCAATCCTAAAGAATTACCGCTGTTCAAAATTGATAAGGAGGAGCTGAAATATACCACTCAGGTGAAATTTCTGGGAGTTCACTTGACTTCTAGTTTACAATGGAAAGTACGTATTGATGCCTTGTTATACAAAGCCGTGAAAAGCTTTAATTTAATAAAAATAATTAGTAAACAGTCATGGGGGCAGGACACTAAAACGTTGTTACATCTTGTAACAGCTTTAGTCATATCAAAGTTGGCCTATGGCCACGAGGTCTATTTTTCAGCTCCAAAATGTTATTTGAAAAAACTTCAAAGCTTAGATAGTAAAGCTGTTAAATGTGCTCTTGTGGTACCGGTGTATACAAAAACACAAGAAGTATATAAAACAGCCGACATCCTTCCTTTGGATGACTGGAGGAAGTTATCAGCTGCTAAATATATAGTTAGAGCAAATGCAGTAACTAATTTTGTTGACAAGGATCTTAAAATTCGGTCTGACATCCATTTCCCCAAGAGAGCAAGAACAATCAGGGCACAAGAAACAATATCTACTTACACAAATGATCTCTTCGAAATTTGCAGCGTAGTACATAAAACGTTTCACATAAACTGATATGTTGTCCTCTAACCCCCCCCCCCCCCCCCCCCTCTGGGAATTTTCCACTGCTACTTTTGATTTCAACTACATTGAAACTGACTTGAGAAAAGATATTACTCCACACATGTTGGCAATTGACGTTCTGTCACATCTACATGAAAAATATTCACATCACTTGAAAATATTTACTGAGGGCTCCGTTCTAGATGATGGTGCAGCAGGCGCTGGTTTTATAATTCCAAACTTAAAAGTAGAAAAGGCTTACTCTTTAGGACAGGGACATTCAATCTTCATGTCTGAATTAGTTGCCATCCTAATGGCACTGAAATATATAATAGATTTACCCATAGATTTATTTAGTATCTTATTATGTGTAGATTCGAAATCTGCATCACAATCCCTGACGAGCTGCAAATGTAAAGTAAATAGTACTTTAATATTTGAGATAAACTTTTTAATTCATTGTTTAATAGCAAATAATACTCACGTTACTCTTTGTTGGATTCCATCACACTGTGGTATCATATATAATGATCGAGTTGACAGAATCGCTAAAAGTGCAGCAATGAATAGGGCTGGCAGTACTAAACTTGATTTACGACTCTCTGAACATGAAATGAATGCTATATTAGAAAACAAAGTAACACCGCAATGTCACTATCGCCCTTTCATCGTAAATAACTTTAGCTTACAGATTATATCTGAACTCACTTCGGACTAAATTCAGTAAAACCATCAAATGTATCTGTAGTGAGTCTATCACAGTTAAACACCTTCTGTGTTGTCAGCGAATGCGACCTTATTTCCCTGCATCATTATCAAAATTAAAACAGAAACACACTGATTTCACTTTGTATTTACACTTTGCTAGGCATTTACTGCACAGTCCTGTAGGTCGTTTCCTTTGATTAAGACCGATTGTTTTATACCTGTAACTCCCACCTACCTCTGTTTGTTTGCTTGTTAGTTTTATCATTACTCCTTGATTGTTACAATGTTTTTATTCGGTAAGATTATCCTCTTCTGCCCCTCTGCCCGATTGCGTACGCGTGCGTATACGCACATACAGACACACACACACACACTCACTCGCACGCACACGCGCGTACGCTTACATACAACACATACAGCCCTGAGCAATCTGTTAAAGTCTGATTTTTCTAATGTTCTGATTGCTTTTCTCTTGTCAGATAAATTTGTTAATGTTAATATGTAAACTGTCTTTATGATTTCGTAGATTCTTCCACCCCGTATACACCTCTTTATCTTATCTTGTCTATTTATTCATTTATGATATGTTGTTTTTTTTCGTCTAAAAGCACATATGTGAATAGACGTTAAAAGAAATAACGAACGAACAGAGAACTGGGAAGACACAGCAGCTGACCTCAACAGATAGTGCAGTGTGCTCAAGGTCGGGGGGAAGAAGATCCAGACCTTAGCTGAAGAACAGAGAGCCAGGAGGAAAGCGAGCTCCTGTAAAGACAACCCCATGGCCAGCATCCATTCATATGCATGCATCCAATGTGGCAGAGATAGCCTTTCCCGTATCGGCCTTATCAGCCACAATCGACGCTGCTCCAGAGGCGTCAACTCAACTCGACACGACACTAGGGCACATCATCCATAGTCGACTCTGACTGACGGAGGCCAACTACTCCAAGAATTTTTCGTACAATACGTGTATGTAATCATTTACAAAAATTAATTCTTACTTACTTATTATTTTGTGGTTAATGTGTGTAGGTTCTATGTGTAAATAAGCTATTGTACAAGGCAAACTGGGACTAAGTTAACACTTCGCGTATCAAAAGGCGAAATGGGAGAGGACGAAACGGAAAGGGCGAAATGGGAAAAGGTGAAACGGGACATCAGCTGTCCCTCCAGCCACGCTGGGCTGACAAATTGTACTTGTCTAAAAAGGTCATTTTATTTATAAGTTGGTCAAATTATCACTTGTGTTGCATCTTTTTAGAAAGGTGAGTGTTCATTTCCAGTCACGCTGGACAAAATGCGACTTTGCTTAAAGAAGGCAATTTATCAACTGGTCAAATGTCCAACTTGTAAATCATATGTGAGATGCCTTACTGTCAGCAAGGAAGAACCACTTGCTTCAAGACGTGGCCTCTCACATGTTGTGTTTGTGTGGTAATAGCAAGAAACTCTGGGGGCAGCCGGACAGTAGAAGGTCCTCAGAGGAGAAGCAAATGTTCGGTCCTTAACTCTTTATACTCTAAGAGGGCCATGCTGATCCAGGTCATGGCCCCTAGATGCCTTTGTGCTGTCGCCATTTTGAAGAGAAGATTGTCCACTACCTGGATCTGAACCCGCGCATCCAAGGTGGCCAAGCGTCTCCAGGCCAAGCCACCCTTGTGACGGATGTCTTAACCACTTAGCTATCAGACGCCGGCAACATTGAAGGGATTTTGAAGGCTTATGAAATTCTCTTTTAATTCTCCTTGACCAGTGTAGATGGAACTCTTTTCAGCTGCTTCTGCCATTGCCTCTACGGATCTGGTCCTCTCTCCCAGAAATCGAGAGGTGTTTCATGAGCCTATCAAGCCCCTTGCTCCAACCTCTATGTTGAGGACTTTGGCTTGAAAGCCAGATTTCCTCAAGTTGCTGGCTACACTGGCATACTTTTCAGTCTTGTAGATATGGGCTTCCTCAGTTCTACTTTTATGTGGTACATTGAGTTAGATCAGAATCATTTTGTTTCGATGAATGGGTGTGGAGAATTATGTCCGGTCCTATGCCACTCTTGCTAATGATTTCTTGATTTTTTTTATTTTCCATTGCGGAAGATTTACTGTGCACTTCCGGTCATCTGCTCTGTACTGCAGACGCTGCTTCCATGCTCCAGATGTCACAGCTTTTTCAGCCATAGTTTCCTGACTCCTGCCGTTAGATTGTCGGAGCTTCTGGTGTCATGTTTTTTTCTCGTGGCAGTACCGATTGCTGGTGCAATCTCTTCAAATTCTTTTTTTTTTTTAAGGATCATTACTTTCAGGGAGGTTACCCATTTTTCTACGCCACCTTAATGGACACAGAAGCTGACACAGTTTTTTGTTTGTTTGTTTTGTTTTGTTTTTACAATGCGATGACGATGGTGTCGATGAGGATGATAATCATGATACTATGGAGTTCCATTTAGGATTGAGACTGCGTGACAGGGCTGTACTCTACGCTTACTATCATCATATATCCTGGCGTCAACCAGGCCCGAGAGATACAGATACCTGCGGTGCTGGTCAGAAGATTTGAGCAACACCCTCAATGACGCATCCGTGAACTAGATGAGACTCGACTGTGTGGTCCAAGTCTTCCCAATGAGCCCATAGCACGCCCAACTCTGGGTAGGAGCCGGTTAGAGCCCAAAAAACCAAAATGATACATTTTTGAAGGGAGTGATGGGGATTTGAACCCACAATCTTCCAGTCGGTAGCCCGTTGCGTTAACCACTACACCACAGTGACTGGTTATCTCTTGAAATTCTTGATTGTGCCCTCATGTGGATCTCACTGGTTAAGCTGTATATAGCATGAGCTCATGACATGTTTCATTGTTTGTTTGCCCTGGCACAGAGGGCACGCAGGGTGATCTAATTTCCCCCATTTCACCAGACTGATGTTCGAGGGCTGGAGGTCATACACAGATCTGAGGATGAAAGTGAATTGAGAGGGGCACTCCAAAAAAGTCTAAGCTGGATTGATATGTAACATATGAATCCAGCTTAGACTTTTTTGGAGTGCATTTCCCACGTTGTCTATCGCCTCTGTTGGCCTTGCTGAACAGCCCTTTGGATTCTTTTGGAATCCTCTTCTGTTTTCATTCCTTGCATTATCATATTATTCTCTTTTTGCCTTTCCGTTGGCCTTTGATGACCGCTACATTTTTGTTGAGCCCAGTCCGTCAATTGGTGTGCATGTGCCCTACCATTTCACACGAGGCTTTCCTTTGATGCGTCCATTGTTCTGAGATGTTTTATTGTCTGCAAGTCCTCAGTTTGGGCTGGATTTATCTCACAGCCTTATCTCCAGGGTCTTCAAGCATTCCCACCTTGTACTGCATAACAATGAATTTTAGGGGTAGCTTCAGCTTTGCATGATGACAATCGAACACAATATCAGTGAGACCAAGTGTGACACCAAGCCATTTCCTTGTGTATTTGTTGATTCTGGGCTCCATTGATTCCACAGTCGAGGCCAGAGGAGCTTTGGAATCAGCGTGAACTTCAGGCAGCAGATTTTGCCAAAAAGTCCACACTGGTCTATTACTTGCAAATTTTCTTCCGCCATGTGCTCAGTTTCCTTAAACCTTTTTGTATGTATCTTTCAGGAAGTCATCATACCAATTTCCGAGGCTTTTAACTGGTTCTTGTGTCATTGTTGCTACTGGCTGGTTGGCGACAGTAAACGTTACTGTTTCAGCTACTTTAGTTTACCTGTCCTAGTTGAGAGGCTCTGTGAGTTTTTCGGTTTGAAACTCGTCGTAGATGAGGTTACCAACTCGTCTAACTGCTTCAGGATCCCATGCATTTCCTCTTCTTTTGTGGAAAGCACCGTTGTGTCGCCTTTGAGGGCTTTAAGAGAGACATTTGGTATCCGTTTCCGAGGTCAACTGGACCCGAATCCCTCACTGCTTCTTTCAAGATGATTTCCATTGCCAACACGAACAGTATTGGAGAAATCGCACACGCCCATTGTTATACCTACTTCCAAACTGACCCATCCGTTGTGTGTGTGATTGTGGAGAAACGCACGGAGAAGCCATGAAAGTACTTCTTCAGCGTTTTTCTGATGTTCTTTTGGACATGATACATCTAGAAACCAATTGAGTCATCTTGTGCGGGACTTATCCATATGCATTTGCCAGATCGAGCCACACCACGTTGACGTCCCTCTTCTCTGTTTTAGCTCTTTGATTGTTTCCCAAATCAGTGTGGCATGCTCCACACAGCCAGACAGTTATGATACGTCTCTTTTCCTGACTGATAAATCCAGGTACTCATTTTCCGTTGTGTTTTTTGGTCACTCCTTGCTGCCATGACGGAGAAGATTTTCCCTTCGACGTTCAGAAGTGACAGTGGTCTGAACAGGCTGATATTACTCGAGTGCTGTTCTTTTGGAACATATATTTCATTAGCATCCACTGACTGAGGTTCCTCCACGCTGATCGTAATACTTTGTGGAGCTACTCGAGGACTATGGGACATGTCTTATACCAAAGGCAACGCCTTCTATTAGGTCCAGGTGATGATTTGGCTCTGGCTTTCTCAAGCACTTTCGGTACTTTATCAAGTGCTGATGTTTTTTAAGAATTTTCTCTGGCATTGCAGGCTGCATTTGATTCTAGGTTTCAAGTGATGACTCTCTCTGAGGTTCGAAATGTATTTTTTGAGATGCTGTTCCAGACCTTTTTTTGTCTGAGTGTCCCGGATTTGGGGCTGCTCGAACAGCTTCCTGGTGAACGTCCAAGGTTCTCTGAAGAAGCAGTGCAGGGTCTTCTTCTATGCCCCTCTTCTCCTTGCTGATTCTGCTTGCTGAAGGCGCTATGTTTCATTTTCAGGTCTTTCCTTTGTTTCTCTAACCCTTGTTTCTAAACTTCCGAACAGCAGCTTTCATCTGTTTCTTCAGAATCCTTTTCTTTCGTGAAATATCCTCCATCTATAAATAACACACAAAATGGCAAGAGGGCTTGAGCTATAACAGTGTTTCTTTCAAACGTAATTTGCATTAAAGGGACAGCCAGTCAGTAGTCAAGTAAATCAAAACCACAAAGATATGTATAAATAGAGTACGAACGGAAATTTTGGAAATGAAACAAGCCAGGTGCCATTTTATGGCAAAATGATCACTGCACAAGAATTCCAGTCTTCTCTTTCTGGAAGCATGCGTTGTAGGCATAAGAAAAAAATTTTAAAAGCACCGAAGAAAAACGTTTATCCCAAATATGTCACTCTATCTTGCTTCGTTTATTTAAGATTCTTTTCACAGAATAGTGCGCATATGGGCACCCTTGGTTTACTCTACATAGTTGTGTTACCCATTTTGTGCGTACGTTTGTTGGCTAGCTTTTACGGTAATTTTTGTTTTGACTGTTGCTATATGAAGCTACGACCAGATGATGTATAAAAGCGTTATTTCTTTCCGTCATTCCTAGAATCATCATCATCATGTGCCCTGCCGCATGGCCATGGCGATCATGACCTTCCATACTAATCTATCCCTTGTTGCTGCAAGTACATCTCCCACCTTTTATGTCCTCAGCCACTCGGCACGTCCGTCCAATATTTTCTAAGAGGGTCTACCTGGTGTTCTCTTTCCCTCCAGCTTTCCTGTTGTGACCAGGTGCTCTAATTTCTCTTTCTTCATAAAATGTCCTATAAATGTTGCTTGTCTATTCCTAATCTTCTTTAGTAAAGATCTTCGTGTGTCTGCCTCCTTCGAGACTGTCTCGTTTATTTTCTTTGCTGTCCGTGGACTATTAAAACACTAATGATAAAGTTGGTTCTCATTGCCCAACTACCACCTCGTGTCCAACGTCTGATTAGAATAAGGACTTTATGACATCAACAAGTGTCAGGCTATGATAGCTTATGTATTTTTCATTGTGATCATAGGAACCATGGTAATTCTAGTCACCAGACAGGACTTCAATGACCAAAAGTGACTTGGAAAGAAAACCCACTGATCTTCAACTATGTCATACTGGAGGGGTCTCCTGTGCGGGTCAATGGTGTTGTTTACAGCGGGCGTCTTGATTCAGAAAACAGACGAACGTGGCACCGGATCCTCTCGTGATTTCTATAGCATGTCAAACACGGCTGTCCCTGATAAACTAGTCCACCTACCGAACAGTGAGGGAAATGATTTGTCGTCCATGTCAGCTTCAAACAAAAACAGTTCACCTTTCACTTCAGGTATAGATATCACTGAAGAATATGAGGTACAATTTTTGTCAACTTTTATGGAAAAAGATTTGCGTGGCACATCGAACTCTGTTCTTGTAGACGATAACGCTTTCTCTGAAGTTTCTTCAGTTCTACATGGTGTAAGATACCTCAGTAACGACACAGGGGTTAGTCCAAGTCCAGCAAGATCCCGCGATGACCTTACGCTGCAGTCCAGTTCGGTGTCTAGGACGGGGACTCCGACTGCCTTCTCTGATTTCCCTTCTTCGTCTTCCTCCCCTTCCTCTTCCACGTTTTCTCCCCATTCCTTTTCCAGTTCATCCACGCAAGAAGATACTATTCCCAGCCCGCAGCTCAGTAACAGCAACCCGTCTCCATGTAAGGAGAATCTGGGCTACGACTGGTACGAGTGGGATTCCGACAACACCTGGTGGGCCTGGACACATAACTACTTCACGTGGAAGCTGGCAACCTACAACTTAAACCTGTCCTACTCTCAAAACGGCTCCTACCCTACCAACGAGCAGTTTGGTCGGAGATCTTTCTGGCTCAGCCTTGTCATACCCCGGCCTATGGACAATAAGGTGTACGTCGTGGAATTTGGAAAGCATACGTGCACGCATGTTAATTACCTGACTCTGTACGACGGGTTTGCAATCATGAACATCCCTCTAAATGTGAATTGGACGGGTTGCGAGACAGTGAGAGATGTTTTTCACATGTACCAGACGGTCGAGTTCACCTTGACTATAAGCATCACTATCAATGACTTCTCGATTCCCTATTCCGTGCAGTTGCTGGTCAGGTCGGTGCCAAGATGGCAGTCCCCATGGAAAACTAAACTTGATGTCTTCTACCAGACACCAAAGCTAGGTCTCGATTTTCTGTGTGTTTGGTTTGGCTTGGTTTGGTTTGGTTTCGTTTCGTTTGGTTTCGTTTCGTTTCGTTTCGTTTGGTTTGGTTTCGTTTCGTTTCGTTTCGTTTCGTTTCATTTCGTTTCGTCTGGTCTGGTTTCGTTTCGTGTGTCGTCGTCATCGTTGTTGTGCTGTGCTGTGCTGTGCTGTGCTGTGCTGTACTGTTCTGTGCTGTGCTGTGCAGTGCCGTGCTGTGCTGTGCTGTGCTGTGCTGTGCCGTGCCGTGCCATGCCGTGCCGTGCCGTGCTGTGCTGTGCTGTGCTGCTCTCTGCTGCGTCCTGGTCTGGTCTTGCCTGGTGATATGATATATCATATAATATCATATTAAATCATGTCATATCATATCGTGTCATGTCATGTCATATCATATCGTGTCATGTCATATTATAGCATAGCATAGCATATATTATGTCATTATATCATGTTAAATCATATCACACCATATTACATCAAATCATATCATATCATATCACATCAGATCATATCATATATCATATCATATCATATCATATCATTTCATATCATATCATATAGCATATCATATCATATCATTTCATATCATATATATCATATCATATCATATCATAATTATATCATATGTTATGTCATATCAAAATGATCGTCGTCGTCATCGTAGTTGTGGCCTTTCATGTATATATCAGTCGACCCGTCTTCCTTTGAAGACCCTCATGGTGTAAGCACTGAAGTGGACAGTGAGACTGAAGGGTCATCTCTAGTCTAACGATGGAAATTGAGGCAGTCACACATGCACTACAGTGGTTGACCTCACTGGATGACGACATGAAAGAAAACCAAGCCTTCTTCCTGACTGATTCGATGAATCTACTTCAAAAAGTGCAAAATGGAGTAGGGACCCCAGAATGGCACAAAGCTGTGAACAGTATCAACCTAAAAATTCTCACGTGGATCCACTGCTCTGGACACGCTGGTGTTTTAAGGAAAATGAACGGGCTGATAAACTTGCAGGCAGTGCCACTACAACAAAAATTCTCCATCTGGTAACGTCTGAGGTCCTTAGACGCTTTAAATCATATCTTCGTGAACAAAATGTGAGTCATCATACCATCGAACGTCTTATCTAAAAAGGAATAGATAGAGGAAGTGGCCGGAAATCTACTATGAAAGGAAAAACAATAGCTATCATTAATCAGACCAACATTGGTATCATCTCAAAAGTAACACTGCAGACTCTTACAGTGTGGAATGGGCAGTGTTTGGGGCATTTCCTGAAACAGAGATAAAGGAAAAGTGAAGAAAAGAAAATGACAAATGAAGAACAAGCAAGTTTGCCAAACCGTCTGTGTGTGTTTGTGGGCTGTTTGTTGATTGTTATCCAGATATGTCTGTAAGTTTGTCATGATATGTATATGTGTTTCCTCTTTGCTGGTGTTGTTGTTGTTGATGTTGTTGTAACTGTTGCTGTCGGCCAACATGCTGCGTCGATGTGGGTGTGTATGTATGAATGTATGTGTGTATGTCTGTGTGCGGACATGTGGAAATATGAATATATTTACTGATATTTGTTATTTTCATCTCTTACCTGTTTATTCATCTACATACTCCTTCATTTTGTATCTATTTATTCACCTACTTATTATGTCTTATTCACTTACTTGCTTATTTACTTACTTACTAACTTAGTTACTTACTTTCTTACTTACTTACTTACTTACTTATTTACATACTTACTTATTCACATACCTGTCTCTGATTAAGAAAATACTGTCTTCACCTAGTTGATAGAAAGCTGAGCATTTGTGCATTGACTTGGAAGGGGGTCTGTCGTGTGAGACGAGATTATACAGAGTCGCTAGTTGTGATGTGATTCAGACCTTTAATTATTTATTTATTTACTTTGTATATGTGACCCGTTTTCACGAAATGAGTCCTAACTCGCAAGCAGCGAAAAGCATAGAGGCCCGGAAAAGGTATGATGGGTCCATTTTGTCAATTTTTACTTTTCGTCAAAAATGGAATATTTAATCTTTAGATTACATGTACATGCACTCAGCACTTTATAATTCAATCGGAAAATGTATTTAAAATGCGTTTTAACCAGATAACGGCTTGCTTTTTGTGTCAGAAAAGGGGATATATAAACTTGAATAACAAGACAATTACAGTAGCTTTTCACACCAATGTTTGTGTGCTATTGTGGCATGATGTGTTTTACCATGGTACAAAATTTGGTAAAGATTAGTGAAGCAGAAATACCTGTTGCTAAGGTGAAACTTCACTGAAGTGATGAAAATTTTAAAACTTGATTTTCTCAAAATGGTCGTTTGCTATGTTACACACTTCAAACACCCATAACTTCCTTATTTTTAGGAGTAGAATAATAAATTTCATATGAAAAGAAAGTTAATAATCTGGACATTTTGAAAATCATAATATCCTAAAATCTGGTTTTTTCCCTTAGGACTCATTTTGTTAAAACGGGTCACATATATGTGTTCCTTTTTAAGGTAAAATACACAGATACATATGCCATTTACATGTAACCAAGATTATTTCAGTGGTATGTTGATACAGTGCTAGTATAAAATACAGACTAGGTAAAGCATAGTCTAGGTAGGTCCTCAGGATCTGGCCAGCTCATGGGTTTATGTGCAGGCTTAAGGCATGTGCCACGGTCACCATACACGTGGCACCTGTGACGTTAGTGCATATGGAATTCGTTCCGAGCGCTTAGACATCATTTTGAGAAACTGAAACTGAAACTGCTTTGCTTTGCTTTGCTTTGCTTTGCTTTGCTTTGCTTTGCTTTGCTTTACTTTACTTTGCATGTAACACCGTCTTTGTCATTTTCTAATTTTTACTCGTCATATGTTTTGTAAAGGCGATGTCAGACACATAACACACACACACACACACACACACACACACACACACACACACACACACACACACACACACACACACACACACACACACACACACACACACACACACACACGCACACTTTTGTTCTGTTTTGTGATTTACATGTGACCTTACCTTTAACACACGGTAGCGTGCTGCAGGATTTATCCAAACGATCATGTGGGATCCTCTAAAAGGCATCTACGTGTCATACGAATCGGCGAAAAGGACTGCCCAGGTCTTCGTTCCGGCAGATCACCTGACCTTGTTCGGATACGTGGGTAAAAGCCAAACAGACCTTACTAGCGCCCTGCCCTGCCAACTCATGCTCAGCAGTGGAGGCTTCGTCAAAGATATGTGGCTGCACTCTTACAGACTCAGCCCCATACCTGACCTGTCCAACATCACGTATATCACGTGTCACTGGACACCCCCTGCTGTTTTCAATCTGGGCTTCAAGGCCATATTTTCCTTTCATGAGGTGACGAGAATGTTTTGTTTCTTTGCCTGGATAGCTTGCTGTGTGATTCGTTTTTTATGGCGAGTTCGTTCCTTCCTTCCTTTGTTCGTTCCTTCCTTCCTTCCTTTGTTCCTTTGTTCCTTTGTTCCTTCCTTCCTTCCTTCGTTTGTTCGTTCCTTCCTTTGTTCCTTCCTTCGTTTTTCGTTCCTTCCTTCCTTCCTTCCTTCCTTCCTTCCTTCCTTCCTTCCTTCCTTCCTTCCTTCCTTCCTTCCTTCCGGCTTTCCTTCCTTCCATCCGTCCTTTGTTCCTTCCTTCCTTCCTTCCGTCCTTTGTTCCTTCCTTCCGTCCTTTGTTCCTTCCTTCCTGCCTGCCTTTGTTTGCTTCTTCCTTCCTTCTTTGTTCGTTCCTTCTTACCTTCCTTTGTTCCTTCCTTCCTTTGTTCGTTCCTTCCTTCCTTCTTTCCTTCCTTCCTTCCTTCCTTCTTTCCTTCCTTCCTTCCTTCCTTCTGTCCTTCTTTCCTTCCTTCGTTTGTTTGTTCCTTCTTTCCTTCGTTTGTTTGTTCCTTCCTTCCTTCCTTCCTTCCTTCCTTCTTTCCTTCCTTCCTTCCTTCCTTCTTTATTTCCTTCCTTCCTTCCTTCGTTTATTTGTTCGTTCCTTCCTTCCTTCCTTCTTTCCTTCCTTCCTTCTTTCCTTCCTTCCTTCCTTCGTTTGTTTGTTCCTTCCTTCCTTCCTTCCTTCGTTTGTTTGTTCGTTCCTTCCTTCCTTGTTACCTTCCTTCCTTCCTTGCTTCCTACCTTCCTTCCTTCCTTCCTTCTTTTTTTCATCCTTCGTTTGTTCGTTCCTTCCTTCCTTCCTTCGTTTGTTCGTTCGTTCCTTCCTTCCTTCTTTCGTGTGTTCGTTCGTTCCTTCATTCCTTCTTTTCTTCCTTCCTTCCTTGGTTTGTTTCCTTCCCTTCCTTCTTTTCTTCCTGCCTTCGTTCGTTCGTTCCTTCTTCCTTCCTTCCTTCTTTCTTTTCTTCCTTCCTTCGTTCGTTCCTTCCTTCCTTCCTTCCTTTGTTTGTTCGTTCGTTCCTCCTTCCCTCCCTTCCTTCCTTCCTTCCTTCCTTCTTTTGTTTGTTCGTTCCTTTCTTCCTCTCATCCTTCCATCGTTTGTTCGTTCGTTCCTCCTCTCCTTCCTTCCTTCCTTCCTTCGTTTGTTCGTTCCTTCCTTCCTTCCTTGCTTCCTACCTTCCTTCCTTCCTTCCTTCCTTCCTTCTTCCTCTTTCCTTCCTTCGTTTTTTGTTCCTTGCTTCCTTCCTTCTTTTCTTCCTTCCTTCGTCCTTCCTTCGTTTGTTCCTTCCTTCCTTCCTTCCTTCCTTCCTTCCCTATAGACCACTGGGTCTTTGTATTCTCAAGAAGCCTATGGCACTTCGAGGTCTGGTAGGAGCCGGTTGGTAAGTAGAAGTTATTGGCTAAAAAAATCATTTTTCAATTTTGCCTTTGCTCTGATTTATTTCTCTAACTGGAACACAAAAAGACAATAAAAAAAAATACATCAAGAAATCGATACATGTAATACAAAACAGTAAATCGAGAAATCAATACATGTAATACAAAACAGAACGATACCTCCTGCGTTTTTTGCCAAGCTTTTACAGCAGTCCGTTTTTCTTTTCAGGCAGCCTCTGTGTCATGGTTCTACCAAAGGAGGTGTTTTCTAGATGTTTGATAGTTTTTTGTGGGTGTTTTGTTTGTTTGTTTGTTTGTTTGTTTGTTTTGTTTGTTTTTTGTTTGTTTTTTGTTTGTTTTTTGTTTTTTGTTTTTGTTTGTTTGTTTGTTTGTTTGTTTGTTTGTTTAAAAGAGAATTCTCAATTTAGAAACGATATAAGTTCTAAAATGGACCAAAAACAAGTTTGAAAAAAAGGTTTGAAACGGATTTCGTGGTTGAATTGCTGAGTTTCTTGATGGTATAGGTTTTATTATGCTGATTACCACTGTCACGTGGTCACTGCTGTGTGTGTTCAGTGTTTCTGCACTCATTACTGGTGTTAATTTAGGAGAAATGAGTGCTATACCAATAGCACTGTCTCTGTCTCCTTGTCTTGCACCAATATGGGTTGGTGGCGTTGCTGTGAGTGGGTTGAGCTGCAGGTCACACAATATCGTTTCCATAGCATGTCCCTAGGCGTAGGTATCATTCTGATTTGTGGACATTGCACTGAGATCGCCACGTACCACAGTAATATCTCCTACATCATCTTCAAGAAAATTCCACCGTTGTTTTTGAGATACAGAATCCTGGGTGAACATGTAGGCATTGGTGAGTACAACGTTCTTCTGTTTTTCGTTTGGAGTTTGAAGGCGTATGCCCAGTAGTTCACAAGAACTAGTTCCATAGACAGCAAAGAAATCAAACGAGACAGTCTTGATGGAGGCAGACACAAGTAGATCATTCATAAGGAATATTAGGAAAAGACAGGCAACATTTGTAGGCCATTTTGTGAGGAAGGGGGATTTGGAGCACCTGGTCACAGCGGGAAGGCTGGAGGGAAAGAGAGCGCCGGGTAGACCCAGGGAGAAAATGCTGGACGGACTTGCAGAGTGGCTGGGGACGAGGAGGGTAGGGGAGATGCTAGGAGCAACGAGAGATAGAGACAGATGGAAGTCCATGATCGCCAACGCCATGCGGCAGGGCACCTGATGATGATGATGATGAGTACACTATCGTTCTAGGTCTGCTATGGACACTGTATCTTTTAAGTCTAATATGGACGCTTTATCTTTCAGATTCTTTTTGATGACTATAGCTAGTCATCTACCATCACGTTTATGAATTACTGTGAAGTCACTCTCTCTCTCTCTCTCTCTTTCTCTCTTCTTTCTTTCTTTTCTTTCTTTCTTTCTCTCTCTTTCTTTCCCTCTTTCTCTCTCTCTCACTCTCGCTCACTCTCTCTCTGTCTCTCTCTCTCTGTCTCTCTGTCTCCTCTCTCTCTCTCTCTCTCTCTCTCTCTCTCTCTTCTTCCTGTCTATCTGCCTGTCTTTCTGTCTGTTTTCTCTCTCTCTCTCTCTCTCTCTCTCCTCTTCTTCTCTCTCTCTCTCTCTCTCTGTTTGTGTGTATGTGAGTTTGTCTGTCTGTCTGTGTCTGCGTGTGAACGACAGACGGACACGATATGCGAATATGTGTGTGTATGTGTGTGTGTGTGTGTGTGTGTGTGTGTGTGTGTGTGTGTGTGTGTGTGTGTATGTGTGTGTGTGTGTGTGTGTGTGTGTGTGTGTGTGTGTGTGTGTGTGTGTGTGTGGTGTGTGTGGTGTGTGTGTGTATGTGCGATGTTCTCTGTCTCTGTCTCTGTCTCACTCACTCTCGCTCTCTCTCTCTCTCTCTCTCTCTCTCTCTTCATTTTCTTCCCTTCCCTCAGTCACACTTCCTCAGTCCTTATAGGTTTGGGATTTTTCTTTCCTTACACCAGGTTTCCACAGCTCCTGAGAAGACAGATAGTGGTCGGTGGAATTGTTCCGTGTCATTCTGGGAGGATTTCAAGTACCACTTTCTGTGTAACAAGCTGACCGAATGTGAGGCACTAGAAGACGAGGCACAGTGTGACTACGTCCAGTGCCGACCTGGTGTCTTGGCCATAAAGGGAAGGTATAGTGTAATCTTTGATGATGATAATGATACTACTGACATTACTGCTGCTTTGATGATGATAATGATACTACTGATATTACTGCTATTTTGATAATGATAATGATACTACTATTATTGCTATTTTGATGATGATAATGATACTACTATTATTGCTATTTTGATAATGATAATGATACTACTATTATTGCTATTTTGATGATGATAATGATACTACTATTATTGCTATTTTGATAATGATAATGATACTACTATTATTGCTATTTTGATATTGATAATGATACTACTATTATTGCTATTTTGATGATGATAATGATACTACTATTATTGCTATTTTGATAATGATAATGATACTACTATTATTGCTATTTTGATGATGATAATGATACTACTGATATTACTGCTATTTTGATGATGATATTGATACTACTGATATTACTGCTATTTTGATGATGATAATGATACTACTGCTATTACTGCTATTTTGATAATGATAATGATACTACTATTATTGCTATTTTGATGATGATAATGATACTACTGATATTACTGCTATTTTGATGATGATAATGATACTACTGATATTACTGCTATTTTGATGATGATAATGATACTACTGATATTAATGCTGCTTTGATGATGATAATGATAGTACTATTACTGCTATTTTGATGATGATAATGATACTACTGATATTACTGCTATTTTGATGATGATAATGATACTACTATTACTGCTGCTTTGATGATGATAATGATACTACCGATATTACTGCTATTTTGATGATGATAATGATACTACTGATATTAATGCTGCTTTGATGATGATAATGATACTACTATTACTGCTATTTTGATAATGATAATGATACTACTATTAC
>JAPXFY010000016.1:71611021-71613521 GCA_030674185.1 Monoplex corrugatus
TACTATTACTGCTATTTTGATGATGATAATGATACTACTGATATTACTGCTGCTTTGATGATGATAATGATACTACTGATATTACTGCTATTTTGATGATGATAATGATACTACTGATATTACTGCTGCTTTGATGATGATAAATGATACTACCGATATTACTGAAATTGGACAATCTGATGTCAATTTCATTTCCTCAGTGAAAAATCTAGGTGTCACTCTTGATTGCAATCTTTCCATGAAGCAGCATGTAAATAATATTTGCAAAGCCGCATATCTCCAACTCCGGAAAATCAGTTCCATTCGGCATCTTCTCACTACTCAGCAGCACAAACCCTGGTTTGTTCTTTGGTACTGTCAAGACTTGATTACTGTAATTCCCTCCTTGTTGGCTGTCCACAAATACTTGATCCAAAAACTACAGAAAGTCCAAAATGCGGCAGCTAGACTGGTCTGTAGGGCTAAAAGGAGAGATCATATTACACCACTTCTGCAGTCTCTTCACTGGTTACCAGTATCTGCACGGATACAATACAAAATAGCTACTCTGACTTTCTCGTCTCTTACAGGCACAGCTCCCCCTTATGTTTCAGAAATGATTTCAACATACCTGCCATCACGACAGCTCCGATCAAGTTCTGACACCCGTTTGCTAATTGTACCTCGTGTAAAAACTCAGTCGTTTGGTGAACGCTCTTTCTCTTTCTCAGCTCCTCTCTTTTGGAACAGTCTCCCATATGACCTTCGCCATGCTCCTTCTCTCACATCTTTCAAAACCGGTCTCAAGACCTACCTGTTCAAAAATGCTTTTGAGACAACACTCCATATTCACTCTTGATTCTATCATTCCTCCTTATCCCATTGTTGAAGAGGGTGTATGCTGTGTGTGTGTGTGTGTGTGTGTGTGTGGGGGGGGGGGGGGTGTTTTGTTGTTATGCATAGTTCTGTTTTCCTTTCCATATTTGTGTGTAGTGATGTGGTATGAGATGTGTTATTATGTGGTATTATGTGGTATGATGTGTTTTGTAGTATGAAGTGTGACATATCTGTCCATATGTCTTATGTTATATGTGTACACTATTTGTGGCTGTTCTGTGCATCTATTATGTGAAGCGCCTTGTGCTCCCTCCTTGTGAGGGAGGAAGGCGCTCAACAAATGTCCAATATTATTATTATTATTATTATTTTGATGATGATAATGATACTACTGATATTACTGCTGCTTTGATGATGATAATGATACTACTATTACTGCTATTTTGATGATGATAATGATACTACTGATATTACTGCTATTTTGATGATGATAATGATACTACTGATATTACTGCTATTTTGATGATGATAATGATACTACTGATATTACTGCTATTTTGATGATGATAATGATACTACTGATATTACTGCTATTTTGATGATGATAATGATACTACTGATATTACTGCTATTTTGATGATGATAATGATACTACTGATATTACTGCTGCTTTGATGATGATAATGATACTACCGATATTACTGCTATTTTGATGATGATAATGATACTACTGATATTACTGCTATTTTGATGATGATAATGATACTACTGATATTACTGCTATTTTGATGATGATAATGATACTACTGATATTACTGCTATTTTGATGATGATAATGATACTACTACTATTACTGCTGCTTTGATGATGATAATGATACTACTGATATTACTGCTATTTTGATGATGATAATGATACTACTATTACTGCTGCTTTGATGATGATAATACTACTACTGATATTACTGCTATTTTGATGATGATAATGATACTACTGATATTACTGCTATTTTGATGATGATAATGATACTACTGATATTACTGCTATTTTGATGATGATAATGATACTACTGATATTACTGCTGCTTTGATGATGATAATGATACTACTGATATTACTGCTATTTTGATGATGATAATGATACTACTATTACTGCTGCTTTGATGATGATAATACTACTACTGATATTACTGCTGCTTTGATGATGATAATGATACTACTGATATTACTGCTGCTTTAATGATGATAATGATACTACTATTACTGCTATTTTGATGATGATAATGATACTACTGATATTACTGCTATTTTGATGATGATAATACTACTACTGATATTACTGCTGCTTTAATGATGATAATGATACTACTATTACTGCTATTTTGATGATGATAATGAACTACTGATATTACTGCTATTTTGATGATGATAATGATACTACTGATATTACTGCTATTTTGATGATGATAATGATACTACTGATATTACTGCTGCTTTGATGATGATAATGATACTACTGATATTACTGCTGCTTTGATGATGATAATGATACTACTATTACTGCTGCTTTGATGATGATAATACTACTACTGATATTACTGCTGCTTTGATGATGATAATGATACTACTGATATTACTGCTATTTTGATGATGATAATGATACTACTGATATTACTGCTGCTTTG
>JAPXFY010000016.1:71623521-71631021 GCA_030674185.1 Monoplex corrugatus
TGACACTTTCACTGAGTGTTGGCAGTCGACAGAGAAGCGAGTCGTGTCACAGCCTGAGAGAGTTCACAACCTTCCCGCCGTACCTTGCGCGAAGCAGGCGCCCTCACTTCCGCCGTATTTCACTTGTCGGGGTGTCATGCAGTACGTACCCTACACACTGGTGTGTGACTGGCGCCATGATTGCCAAGACGGTAGTGACGAGGATTTTTGTGTCTTTCCTCCCTGTGATGGCGATACGCCTTTACAGTGTGGGCAAAGTCTGCAGGTTTGGTTCTGTCCCTTGGGCACCCTGGAGGGGTTAGGGGGTGGCGTGGGGGGCTGTTTCGCTTTTTATGGTCGTGATAACTTAGTCCAAAACAAAGCGCGACGACTGCCCGCGTTCAAGCAAACAGGAACCAAGACAACACAAAAACAGAATCAGATCGCGTGATTAATATCACCAGACAACACAGGCGCAACTTTTCGGCCGACTGTTGGCCTTGGTCAAGCGCGAATGTAAGATCACAAACGTTGTCAAGCGTGAATGTAAGATCACAAGCAAACACCAAATACAAAATTTAGGAGAAAAAGACTGAAACTTTCCTGCTGCTTCGTACAGTGAGAGAAGCGGACTAAAATAGAATCATAATGTGTTTGTGAGTAATCATAAGAAATGGGAAGAGAGGAGGCAAATAATTATGATGTCAGAGGGGAAGTGAGATGAATTCTGCAATTTGAAAAGTGGTCATGCCATATTAGTATTGTTTTATCCTGAAGAGGGTCCAGGGCTAAAACTATGAAAACTGTGATGCACTAGCTTAGAGTGGTTTTTGGAATGCAAAACATTTAACTATTAAATAATGCATATATATACATGCAAATGTATACATACATACACACACATATATACATACATACATACATACATACATACATACATACATACATACATACATACATACATCACACACACATGTACATGTACATGTATATATATGTGTATATCTGCATGCATGCATACATGTATCCACACACATGGATACACATACATCCCCACATAAACATAAAAATAAGGGAAGTAGGAGGGAAGATTTTCTCCTAATATTTGTATTTGGTGTTGTTTGTTTATGATCTTACATTCACGCTCGACAAAGGCCAGCTGGCCAAATATTTGCACCTGTCTTGTCTGGTTACATTAAATACGCTTTCTGATTCTATTTTTCGTGTTTTTCCTTGATAACCTAGAAAATTTAGTTGTAGCTCATGATAAACTCTCTAGACGACCATACGGATGAGTAGGCATAATGGTCTCTGTTGCCTGGTGTGGGTCTCCATGTGAGAAACAAGACCGATCCTGGAAGCACATGTTTTTCCATCAGCACTGCATGTTAAGGATTCCGGCGTACTTGGGTTTTGCTTCTCATCATCATCATCATGTGCCCTGCTGCGTGCGTTGGCGATCATGGCCCTCCATATGCATCTATCCCTTGTCGCCGCAAGCACATCTTCCACCCTCTCCGTCCTCAGCCACCCTGCAAGTCCGTCCAATATTTTCTCTCTGCTTCTGCCAGTCCCTCTTCTACTGAACAGCAAGCTGTTGTGCACCGGTCAATCGTGATTGAGCCCCGTGTGCATTACTGTCACAAGCTTACTCTTTAGCGAGCAGTGTCTTCCCGGTTGGTGGTGTTGATGCCACAACTGATAAGGCTGGCCTTCAGATCAATCGCCGTCGTGTGGTGGTTAGCGCAACGGACTACTGACTGGAAGGTTGTGGGTTCGAATCCCTATCAGCCCCTTCAAAAATCATTGTGGGATGTATTCGGATCTAACCGGCTCCTACCCAGAGTTGGGCATGCTGTGAGCTCATTGGGAAGACTTGAACCACACAGTCGATCGAGTCCATCCACTTCACGGGTGTCTCATTGAGGGTGTTGCTCAAATCTTCTGACCATGCTCCACGTGTACCTCTCGGGCCTGGTTCACGCCATACATCATGATAGTAAGCGTAGAGTACAGCCCTGTCACGCAGTCTCAGTCCTAGATGGAACTCCATAGCATCATGATTATCATCCTCATCGACATCATTATCATCGCACAGTAAAAACTGTGCCAGCTTCAGTGGCCATTAAGGTCAAAATGGGACGGAAAAAAAAAGGTGAGCACAAAAGTAACCTCCCTGAGTGCGATGTTCCTAAAAAGAAAAAGAAAAAAGAAAAAGTCGTAAGAAAAATAGAGCATGACAAGAGAGAAGAATCCTGTATCTAAACGCAAACTAGATGGCTCTTGTGACTAGAAAACAACAAAGTGGGGGGGGGGGGGTCTTAATTTCTGCGTCTACAGTACCCTAGTGTCCACAAGAGAGTTCTTGAGTGTTGCATAGAATCGACACTGTTGTATGGGTTGTGAAGCGTGGACAATCAACACGCAAAGTCGAACAAAATTGAGGCAACTGAAGTGTGGTTTCTAAGAAAAATGTTGAGAGTTCCAGCGAAGAAAACAAACGAAACAGTCTCGAAGGAGGCAGATACAAGAAGATCATTAATAAAGAAGATTAGAAAAAAGACAAGCAACATTTCTAGGACGTTTTATGAGGAAAGAGAAATTAGAGCACCTGGTCACAAAAGGAAAACTGGAGTGAAAGAGAACACCAGGTAGACCCAGAAAGAAAATATTGGACGGACTGGCAGGGTGGCTGGGGACAGAGAAGGTGGAAGATGTAGCAACAGGGGATGGATTTCATGGAGGGCCATGATCGCCAACGTCATGCGGCAGAGCACATGATGATAATGATGATGATGATGATGATGATGATGATGATGATGATGATGATGGGTGGTGATGGTGGTGGTGGTGGTGGTGGTGGTGGTGGTGGTGGTGGTGGTGGTGGTGTGGTAGTGATAATGATGATGGTGGTGATGATGATGATGACGATGGTGTGATGTGATGATGATGATGATGATGATGATGACAGTAGTCTACTGCAGGGGTTGAGGTGTGTATCCTTTCATTCCTTTATGACCTCAGGGTGATGAGTCAAACGGTCTTCCAAGTAACAGATCTAGTAGTAGTAGTAGTCGTGTGCAAAGTATTGTATTGCGTGACTTGCCACAATGGATTTAACGTGTAAAAATAATCAGGCTGCTGACGTCAGGAAATGCGTCGCCACAGTACTGCGCCACCTGCAGTGTTCTAAGTAGCAGATCTAGTAGTACTGTAGTATTTTGTACAGTGCTGTATTGTGTGATGGTGATCGGGCTCCACCTCAATGCGAACAAAACAGAGTTCATCTGTCTGAACCAAAACGCATCAGAAGGTATGAGAAGTCTCAATGGAGATATAATCAAACAAGTTCAAGACTTTGAATACCTTGGCAGCTACACTGACTCCACAGAACAAGACGTCAACACCAGACTCGGAAATGCCTGGGGCGCACTAAATCAACTGGATGAAATCTGGAAATCCAATCTACCAGACAACCTGAAAAGGAACTTCTTCCGAGCAGCAGTAGAGTCCGTTCTTACATATGGCTCAATCTCTTGGACCCTAACAACGACATTGGAGAAGAAGATTGATGGAGCATACACAGGAATGCTGCGTGCAGCCCTGAACAAATCCTGGAGAGAACATCCAACTAACAAAGAGTTATACGGTAAGATCCCACCAATCAGTAAATCAATACGTCAACAAAGACTGCGCTTCGCGGGACACTGCTGGCGCAGCAAAGAAGAACTGGTAAAGAATGTTCTACTATGGAGACCCAGCCACGGCAAACAAAGACCAGGACGTCCAAAGAAGACCTTCATCAACCAACTGATGGATGATACGGGCTGTCAGTATGATGAACTACCTACTGCAATGTCTGACAGAGAAGGATGGAAGAAACGTGTCATGGATAGCCAAGCAAGCTCGACATGATGATGATGATGTATTGTGTGACTTGCCACAATGCATTTAACGTGTAAGAATCAGGCTGCTGACGTCAGGAAATGCGTCGCCGCAGTACTGCGCCACCTGCGGTCTTCTAAGTAGCAGATCTAGTAGTACTGTAGGATTTTGCACAGTGCTGTATCGTGTGACTTGCCACAATGCATTTAACGTGTAAAAATCAGGCTGCTGACGTCAGGAAATGCGTCGCCAATGTGCTGCACCATCTGTATATATATTTTTTTTTCTCTGCCTGTATTTTCGTTCCTGAATATAATGATTTTTATGACTTAATGTAGCCAGAATTAGTAGTGCTAACAGCAACAGCAGTAATAATTATACAAGCAGCACTGGTAGTAGTAGTAGTAGTAGTAGAAGTAATGGTAGTAGTAAGTAGTGGTAATAAATAGTAGTAGTAGTAATTGTTGTTATTGTTGTTGTTGTAACTGTTGTTGTTGCTGTTGTTGTCATTCTCGTTGTTGTTGTTGTTGTTGTTGTTGTTGTTGTTGTTGTTGTTGTTTTAATGAGTTTATTTTTAACGCACGATACTCCATATTATTTGACTAACATAATACGTCAAACAAGTTATGAGAGATCTTTTTATGTGCAAGCAACATGCAGGCATCTACGTGTATGCTTTCGTTCATGCCCATGTTCATGTACGCTAAATGCATCATCTCTCATCGTCATCATCATGTGACCTGCCGTGTGGCGTTGGCGATCATAGCCCTCCATACGAATCTATCCCTTGTCACTGCAAGCACATCTTCCATCCTCTGTGTCCTCAGCCACCCTGCAAGTCTGTCCAATATTTTCTCCCTGGGTCTACCTGGTGCTCTCTTTCCCTCCAGCTTTCCTGTTGTAACCAGGTGCTCTAATTTCTCTTTTCTCATAAAATGTCCTGTAAATTTGTTTGTCTTTTCTTAAACTTGTTTATTAATGATCTTGTGTCTGCCCCCTTCAAGACTTTTTTTTTAATTTGCTGTCCATGGGAATCTTAGCATTCTTCTTAGAAACCATATTTCAGCTGCCTCAGTTTTGTTCTGACTTTGCGTGTTGACTGTCCACGCCTCACAACCGTACGAAAGTATCGTACAACAGCATCATCTGTACATTGCGTAAATCACAAACTGCTACGCATGATGGTCTGTTCACGATTGGATAGTACGTGTGAAACTTGTGGCTCACAATCGTCTGAATGAATCCTTCCTCCCTGATCAGGTAAGTTGAGCTGTTGATTGTGTACATGTACAGTGCTACTCGCTGGATCAATGGTGCAACGAGGAAATGGACTGTGTCAACAACGCCGATGAGATCACGTGTGACGTGGAGGAACAGTATGACCCTGAGACGCTGCCCCCTCCGGCTGTGGTCAATTTCATAGGCCGTGGTCGTTACACAGTGACCCCTCTCAACCCTCAGTTACTAGTGGTTGGTACAGGCGGTTCGGGAATTCCCGATTCAGCTAAAAGTAAAACAAACGGGGATTCCCCATGTCCGGAGACTCATTTTCAGTGTGCGGATGACGGCTACTGTCTGCCTGTCTACGTCAGGTGTAACCGTGTGGCGGACTGTCCAGGTCGTGAGGATGAGGAAGGTTGTGAGAGTTTCACCTGTGCAGGTTTCTATCGCTGCCGGCGCTCTGAAGTGTGTCTGCATCCCAGTCAGGTGTGTGACGGCTGGTCCCAGTGTCCACAACGTGATGATGAACTGCTGTGTAACTTCACCTGCCCTCCTCAGTGCACATGCCATGGACTGGCTTTGACCTGTCCTGACCTCTTCCCCTCACACCTGTACCCACAGCTGCGCTACCTGGACGCCAGTGACAGTGGTCTGACCCCTTCCAACCTGACGCACAACCTCATGCTGATCCACCTGAGTTTACGCGGCTGTCACCTGAGGCACCTGGCCAACCTCAGCTTCCCTAGCCTGCGTAGTGTGGACCTTAGAGACAACCTCGTCCCTCACGTCGTCTATCAACACCTGAGTGACGTCAGGAATTTGCAGGTCTTGTTGCTGGCCAGCAACCCACTGACGTCAGTGTTTGTGGATAAAGGCAGTACTAATCATTCCTCGATGTTCACCTCTCTTCACTACCTCGATCTGTCCCACGTCACCTTGCCTTCTCTAGACCTCAGCATCTTTTCAGGCTTCACCCACCTGCGTCACCTCAACCTGTCTGAGTGCCGCGTGCAGCACTTGCAAGGGACGGGGTTTCGGCCACTGAAATGGCTGCGCGTGCTGGATTTGCGTGGCTCTGGTTTCCAGGCTTTCCCACACGATGTGTTTGAAGGGCTGCAGGAGCTGCAGGTTGTCTACGCCGACAACCACAAGCTGTGTTGTCCTGCCGTACTCCCGGAAGGATTCGACCCCGAGCGTTGTCACTCCCCTCCTTCTGTGCTTTCCTCCTGCGGGTCTTTGTTACGCGCCAGTGTCTACCAACGGTTGTTCGTGTTTCTCACCTGTCTCTGTTGCCTAGGTAACGTGGCCAGCTTGCTTCTTCGATTTGTCGTGTACAGAAGCGTGAGAGATGTCATGGACTACTGCCCCACAAGAACAACGAGAGGCGAAAGCGGAGGAGGTGGTTCAGGTGTGTACGGGGTGTACATCTCTCATCTGACCGTGTCCGATTTTCTGATGGGCTTGTACCAGGTGATCATCCTCGTGGCGGATCACATGTACCATGGTGTGTACGCCTTCCACGACAACGATTGGAGGAGCAGCGCTATGTGTAAGATGACGGGCGTCTTGGCTCAGCTGTCCAAACTCGCATCCGTGTGGTTCGTCTTCCTCATCACCGTTGACGGCGTCCTCAAAGATCGGTTCCTTCAGAGAGGTTTGGCATCCACGACAAGAAGAGTACACATGCTGTGCGCGGGTTCCTGGGTCGGTGGCATTTTCCTCGTGATCGCTTTACCTGGGATGGCGTCGCACTGGCAGGTGTACCGCCACACCAGCGTGTGTTCGCCGCTTGTACCGAGCAGCTTCGAGTCGACAGGACGTGATGATTCTGATGATTCTGGCGAGTTTTCCGGTTCTGCCAGTTCGGACCATCCTCTAGGTGTGAGCGTTGTGCTGAATTCCGTGCTCCTGTCTTTAACGGCTGTGGGCCAGATCAGCTTGCTCTGCTCCAGATGTTCCAATACGCTGTACTTTGTGGACGGGTCTGCCCGATCCCAGAACCTGGTTGTCACGCGCCGCTCGTGCCTGTTGTGCGTGGTTCAGTGTCTGTCCTTCCTGCCCGTCACAGTCATGTCCACCTCCCGGGGTCTGGCTCGCTCTTTGTCCGGTCACGGCACTCCGCTCCTCGCGCTGGTCGTCTGGCCCTTGACTTCGGCCTTGAACCCTTACCTCTACGGCCTGGAGGTCATGAGGGAACGTCAGAGGCAAGGGCGGAAAGAATTGCTGCTGCAGAGACTGAGGGTCAAGGTCAAACAGAAGGCCAGGCTTTCATACAGGCCGGCAGTGTAGGAGATTGGTGGAGAGATTAGCGCGGTGGTCTAGTGGTTAGAGGACTCACGTTAGACGTGAGGAATCCTGGGTTCGAATCTTGAAGGAACGGCGCTTCTTCTTCTTTCCTCTCCGCTCCATCAGATC
>JAPXFY010000016.1:71633521-71643521 GCA_030674185.1 Monoplex corrugatus
ACAGAAATGCCATGGCGCAATTTAGGATGGAAGTGTGGTAGACGTTCATAGATACCGCTTTTCACCAACGACTGAAAACACTTCCTGTCTAATCTGTCTAAATACACGAAAAAACCCGAAATACATTTTCTGTTTAAGTGCCCATTGTACAATCAGATCAGACAGCTCTATATTCCTGTTACTTCTGAAGATCATGATTTGGAAAATAAATGCTCATTGGTACACTGACTAACAACTCCACAGGAAATATAGTTAACATAGTAAATTTCTCGTCTCTGCTTTTATGGTATAAGAAAATGGTATTGCAAATGTAACGTTAAGTATTTCGTGTCTGTATCAATAAGAGTTGAGATATAACGAGCACATGTTAAATTTCGTATAGTTATTTAAGGTCATCAGTGTTGGATTTTATTGGTTTTGTTGTCTACCATTGTATTTACGACAAATATGCATGTGTTGTCTCCATCCTGATCCTATATTCATAAAATTCCGAGTTCCCAGTTCCGACTTCTTCTTCTTCTTCTTCTTCTTCTTCTTCTTCTCTTCTTCTTCTTCTTCTTCTTCTTCTTCTTCTTCTTCTTCTTCGCATTCTTCGCATTCTTCGCATTCTTCTTCGCATTCTTCTTCGCATTCTTCGCATTCTTCTTCGCATTCTTCTTCGCATTCTTCTTCGCATTCTTCTTCGCATTCTTCTTCTTCTTCGCATTCTTCGCATTCTTCGCATTCTTCTTCTTCGCATTCTCTTCTTCTTCTTCTTCGCATTCTTCTTCTTCTTCTTCGCATTCTTCTTCGCATTCTTCTCGCATTCTTCGCATTCTTCGTATTCTTCGCATTCTTCTTCGCATTCTTCTTCGCATTCTTCGCATTCTTCGCATTCTTCTTCGCATTCTTCGTATTCTTCTTCTTCTTCTCTTCGCATTCTTCTTCTTCGCATTCTTCTTCTTCTTCGCATTCTTCTTCTTCTTGCATTCTTCTTCTTCGCATTCTTCGCATTCTTCTTCTTCTTCTTCTCTTCGCATTCTTCTTCTTCGCATTTTCTTCGCATTCTCTTCGCATTCTTCTTCTTCGCATTCTTCTTCTTCTTCGCATTCTTCTTCTTCTTCGCATTCTTCTTCTTCTTCGCATTCTTCTTCGCATTCTTCTTCTTCGCATTCTTCTTCTTCTTCGCATTCTTCGCATTCTTCTTCTTCGCATTCTTCTTCTTCTTCTTCGCATTCTTCTTGCATTCTTCGCATTCTTCTTCTTCTTGTTGCATTCTTCGCATTCTTCTTCTCTTCTTCTTCGCATTCTTCTTCTTCGCATTCTTCTTCTTCTTCATCGACTTCATTCTTCTTCTTCTTCTTCTCGCATTCTTCTTTCGCATTCTTCTTCTTCGCATTCTTCTTCTTCATTCTTCTTCGCATTCTTCGCATTCTTCGCATTCTTCTTCGCATTCTTCGCATTCTTCTTCGCATTCTTCTTCGCATTCTTCTTCGCATTCTTCTTCGCATTCTTCGCATTCTTATTCTTCTTCTTCGCATTCTTCTTCTTCGCATTCTTCTTCTTCTTCTTCTTCTTCGCATTCTTCTTCTTCTTCTTCTTCTTCTTCTTCTTCTTCGCATTCTTCTTCGCATTCTTCGCATTCTTCTTCGCATTCTTCTTCGCATTCTTCTTCTTCTTCGCATTCTTCTTCGCATTCTTCGCATTCTTCGCATTCTTCTTCGCATTCTTCTTCTTCTTCGCATTCTTCTTCTTCGCATTCTTCTTCTTCTTCTTCGCATTCTCTTCTTCTTGCATTCTTCTTCTTGCTTTCTTCGCATTCTTTCTTCTTCTTGCATTCTTCTTCGCATTCTTCGCATTCTTCATTCTTCTTCGCATTCTCTTCTTCGCATTCTCTTCTTCGTTCGCATTCTTCGCATTCCTTCTTCGCATTTCTTCGCTTCTTCTTCTCGCATTCTTCTTCTTCTTCGCATCTCTTCTTCTTCTTCGCATTCTTCTTCTCTTTTCCGCATCTTCTCTCTCTTCTTCGCATTCTTTTCGCATTCTTCTTCTTTCGCATTCTTCTTCTTCTTCGCATTCTTCTTCTTCTTCGCATTCTTCTTCTTCGCATTCTTCTTCTTCTTCGCATTCTTCTTCGCATTCTTCTTCGCATTCTTCGCATTCTTCTTCTTCTTCGCATTCTTCTTCTACTACTACTACTACTACTACTTCTTCTTCTTCTTCTTCTTCTTCTTCTTCTTCTTCTTCTTCTTCTTCTTCTTCTTCTTCTTCTTCTTCTTCTTCTTCTTCTTCTTTTTCTTCTTCTTCTTCTTCTTCTTCTTCTTCTCTTCTTCTTCTTCTTCTTCTTCTTCTTCTTCTTCTTCTTCTTCTTCTTCTTCGCATTCTTCTTCTTCTTCGCATTCTTCTTCTTCTTCGCATTCTTCTTCTTCTTCGCATTCTTCTTCGCATTCTTC
This sequence comes from Monoplex corrugatus, assembly GCA_030674185.1. Lineage (NCBI taxonomy): Eukaryota > Metazoa > Mollusca > Gastropoda > Littorinimorpha > Ranellidae > Monoplex > Monoplex corrugatus. The sequence continues at coordinate 71,635,954 of JAPXFY010000016.1, forward strand.
TTCTCTCTATCTCTCTCTCTCTCTCTCTCTCTCTCTCTTACAGGGGTGTGTCGTTATTAAGCATTGTTTCAAAATGTTACACATCAATACTGAATACTAGATTGTATGCTTGGTTAGAAAACAATAATTTAATATCAGAAAGTCAGGCAGGTTTTAGGAAAAAATATTCTACAGTGGATCAAATTTTCAGTCTGTACGCTATGGTTCAGAAAACTATGTGCAAGAAAGGTAGAAAACTATATGTTGCTTTTGTAGACTTTAAGAAAGCCTTTGATTCGGTTCAGCATGACAAACTCTTAAAGTGTATTCAAAATCAAGGAGTAAAAGGGAAGTTTTTGGCTTCGCTAAAAGCAATGTATGAATCATTATGCTCATGTATTCGGGCAAACCGGGAATTATCTGAAATATTCGATAACCCCATAGGCGTGAGACAAGGATGTGTCTTAAGCCCTACTTTATTTTCGGTATTAATAAATCAATTAGCCAATTATATGGATGAAAAGGGGCGACATGGCATCCAGTTGATGCCAGGTTCAATGGAAATATTCATTCTTCTTTTTGCAGATGATGTAGCCCTTCTGTCAACAACACCAAATGGTTTGCAAAACCAGTTAAGAGTCTTGCAGACATACTGTGCCAGCATGAAACTGGAAGTTAATCTTGAAAAAACTAAGGTTATGGTTTTCAGAAGAGGGGGCTTCTTAGGACGACATGAACAATGGTTTTACAAAGGGACAAAATTGGAAGTAGTTAGTAAATATTGTTATCTGGGGTTCAGTTTCACGACAATGATTAGCACCAAGGCCGGCACAGAACATTTGGTGACAAAAGGTAAAAAAGCAACTTTGCTATTAAACAGGACTTTTCAAAAATATAAAGACATGACTATAGAAACTTTCTTCAAGTTGTTTGATGCAAAAATTCAACCTATTTTGTTGTATTCTTCTGAGATATGAGGACTTAACAGACTCGAGCATATAGAGAAAGTACATTTGGTATCGTGCAAAAGACTGTTGGGTGTTCCAGTCAGGACACCTAACAAGATGGTATATGGGGATTTGGGAAGATATCCTCTTTATGTCAACTCCTCAACTACCTGTCTTAGATATTGGTTTAAATTACTGGAAATGAATCCAAATAGGTTACCTTATAAGGCTTACCAAATGTTAGTGGAACTTGACAGGGCTGGGAAAGAATGCTGGGCTTCAAAAATAAGGGACATTTTGTGTGAAACGGGATTTAATATCGTGTGGCTGCAACAAGGTGTTGGTGATGTAAAAACCTTTTTGCGTGTGTTTAAACGGAGACTTGTAGACTTATATATTCAAGAATGGTCTGGGTCACTCAGAGACAGAGATAGGTATGAAAGCTACAGATCATTTAAGACTATCTTTGAAAAAGAGAAGTACATTGACTCTATTGATATATACTGTTTCAGAGTTGCCCTTTCACAAACAAGGTTGAACGTTTTACCACTAAACAATAATATAAATAGATACAGTGAATCTGATCAAGAAAAGGTGTGTCCATTTTGCAGGACAGAATCTGAAAACGAAGAACACTTATTATTTAGATGTTCCACTTACGCTGATCTCAGGGCGAAATTTTTAAAGGATTTAGTCAGCATGCCTATGTGCATACTGCTCCAATCAACAAATAGCCACCGAAGCCACAGCGTATCCAGATACGTTTTCCACGCCATGAATAGGAGAAAAAAATTGTTAAAAGGAGAAGAAAAGTAAATAGTTATGTAGATACTAGCACTAGAATTTCAGACAATAATTAATTTTAATTGTAAAGAAAAAAAAATGTTTATTTGAATATGAAAGGGGTGCTCATATAGAGACACATGTGCATAGGTGCCTGTGTATTCACATTGACGTTGGTGTACTTATGTGCATATATAGGTGATAGTATCTACATTATGTATATGTGTGGGTACATATGTATATATATCTATGTATGTATATATGTATGAGTGATTATGTATGTGTGCGTGTATATAGATGTGTATGTGTGTATGTGCGTTTATACATAACCTTCAATTCAGTCTATGGCCTGAACCATTGCTGACCGCCGAAGATTGAGTTATCTCTGAACTAAAAGATGCACGAAGTGCTAAATATGCGTTGAATGATCATTTGGTATTGTCTCAATGTCAATTGTTTTGGTAAATGAGTGACTGATCTGCGATTAGTCTGATTAATGGATTGGCATTATGAATGTCTGTTTTTGCCAATTAACCGACTGTTTTGGGGTCGAATTGCTCTTATGTCATATATTTCTTGTTTCACTTCATTGTACATTAATTCCATTGATTGGTTTAGATTCACTGGTGAATAAATTGATAAACTGAACGCATGATTAGCTGACAACGGAATGATTATATGATTTGTTAATTGATGGCGATGGGTGGCTCACCGACTGATCGATTTATAGATTGATGGTTTTAGCTATTGATCGATCAGTGATTGAATTATGGAATGTATGGATGATTGATTCGCATTATTTGAAGTAACGATTGCAAATTGATATATTGAACTCAGTTAAATTCTAGGTTTTCTGGTCGATTAAGTCACTGGATGACTGATTAACTGGTTAAATGATTGATCGATTGATTGATTGAGAGAGGGAGTGATTACGTTAAGTGATTGTTACTGAAGTGATATCGATTGTACAGTTGGATGATGCATCTGACCCAGTCAATTGAAAGCTGATTTGTCAGTTGAATCACGGGCTGAATGGCGGATTATTTGATTGATCAACTGGTAAATCAGTTGATTGATTGGTTAATTGATTGGTTGACTGTTTGATTGATTGGTTGTTTGGTTGATCGATTGATGGATTGAGTGTTTATGTCAAGTACCTGTGGTTGAATATATTGATCAACTGTATGATCTCCGAAGGGTACAAGAAATGTCAGATCTGTGCACTAATTGAATGGTTTGTTTGTCTGATAGCCAGTTATTGTAAAATTGACAATTGGACGAATGATATAGATGCGGTTAATGACAAATATTCTTAGCTGGCCAGTTAAGGAATATGGACTAGAATACAAATGAAAGGACCACTGTAAATGCAAAGATGAATGTATCCCAGCTTATGTGACGGTAAACGATAGACGGGGACAATGTGACAGAGTTCACTGCAGTTTGAGAGTATAACTTGTATGAATGTATAAGAAAACCTGATCTCCTCCCCTCCCCTTTCCCATGCATGTATTGTGGCCTAAGGCCGATGTACAATAAACATTTTCTGAGTTCTGAGTTCAGAGTTCTCTTTCTCTCTCTCTCTCTCTCTCTCTCTCTCTCTCTCTCTCTCTCTCTCTCTCTCTCTCTCTCCCTCCCTCCCTCCCCCTGTCTTTCTGTCGCCTCTGCTGAGCGTGATCTTGTGATGAGATTCTTGATAAACTTGATGTGATTAGTATATATATTTTTTTCGAACACATATCATTCCATATCAAGTTTTATTCGAATGAATACCAACAGCATAATTTGATGTTTCACCTGTTCGATGGGATAAACGGTATATTATCCAGAAATGCACTAATGTCAACAACAAAATAGATAATGACCAACAGTCACTTGAATTATTACTATCACGGCAGGTAGTCGAAGAGACAGAATGACCGAAATAAATAGACAGACAGATGGATACATAACGCTGTGTGGATGTGTATTTGATAAGAAGAAGAATCTACATACGTAACAGAGGTCAAACGTTAGCTTTCAACAAGATCACAGAAATGTATTAACCCTTTGACTCCAGCACCCTATCCACCAACTACAAATACTTAACCCTTTGATTCCCTAACCCTATCCACCAGCATCCTGCAGGAAGGTGACGGATAGGGTGAGGGAGTCAAAAGGTTAAGTTTTTGCTTTGCTGGCATGGTTGACAATACAGGATGCTGATGGACAGGGTGCGGGAGTCAAGGGGTTAAACCGATGAAACTGATTATATGAAATAATCTTTCTTTTGTTGTAAAACAAAGTAACTGTAATTTGGTCATATGTCGAAGAAAATATTAATGCAACTTTTGGCGCTGGGGTGAAATTAAGTGTACAGGATCCACCCCTTGGTTATTACAGTAAAACGAACATAGCAGGTTCTGCAGACTTATACATTAACCATTTATTTATTAACAGCGAAAAGTATTGGAATATTTAGATGCAGAAAACCTCCTTGAATTCCGTTTGCCTCTGAGAAATCTTGCGTGATCCTTTAAACGTGAGAAAATGTATAATCAAAAGATATTTGAATGTTTAACCCTTTGACTCCTGTACCCTATCCAGCAACTACAAAAACTTAACCCTTTGATTCCCTCATCCTATCCACCAGCTTCATGCTGGAAGCTGGTGGATAGATTGAGGGAATTAAAGGGTAAAGTTTTTGTTCTGCTACCATGATTGACAATGCAGGATGCTGGTGGACAGGGTGCGGAAGTCAAAGGGTTAAGTGTAAAAAACTGAAACGAAACAAAAATAGAAATTATGACTGCCCCGTGTCAAGTATAATATGAAATATGTCTACCAAGAAAGTGTATAGACGAGACTGAAATGTCTTAAAAATAATAAGATCACCAAAATTTATCGAACCAACAGTCTTTTTTTTTTTTTCATCGACATTGAAAATAATTGTGCATCAACGTATAACCTGTAAGCTATCAAAATAACATAATTATAATAATTATATGCTGCGTATCAACACAATACCACTCTAATGTTGTTATATAAAGCCCACGAAAACACAAAGTGACGTCATATGCAAATAGGTAGGTCTCACAATCACATAACCTATACAGGCATTTTGATAATGAGTTGGGTTTTTTTGGCTACTCATCATCATCATCATCATGTGCCCTGCCGCATGGCGTTGGCGATCATGGGCCTCCATCCGAATCTATCCCTTGTCGCTGCAAGTACCGGTACATCTCACACCTTTGCTGTCCTCAGCCACCCTGCAAGTCCGTCCAATATTTTCTCCAAGGGTCAACCTGGTGTTCTTCCCTCCAGCTTTCCTGTTGTGACCAGGTGCTCTAATTTCTTTTTCCTCATAAAAATTTCAGCTACTAGGCACATCGGATCATTCGGAAAACAAAGTGCTGATTTTGTAAGAAAACTATATGACCAAATGCTAGCTGAATGGGTAGCGCAAACTGTATTGGGTTTGAGAAATTCTGCATGGGAGATAACTCCGTGATTCTCAAGAGTTATGTTACTTAGTTGATATATGACCAAAGCCCAGTGATGAGGTCATGGAAGAAACCATTTGCCAAACAACAGTGAGTGAGTCGCGACATTGCCAGTCTTGCAGTGTACTACGTTTTCACTACCCAAATGCCTGGCAGAAATAATCGCTACTCAGCCACGTGTATTGGTAGTGCTGGCACCGTGTTAGAAAGCTCCATAGCAATAAATCCAAGAGCAACAACATGCAAGACGTGTCGTGTAGGTTACCATCAGTAGTTTAAAAGACAGTGTTGTAACTGGGATGTGTAATCCAAAACAAGTGTGACTGCCCGCGTTCAAGCAAACAGGAACCAGAAAAAACACGAAAGAAAAATACGAACGTGCATTTAATACAACAAGACAGTTTATTCCTTTTCTCACATAAGACAGCAGCAGGGAAGTTTCGGTCTTTTTCTCAAAATTTTTGTATCTGTGTTTGTTTGTTTGTTTGTTTGTTTGTAATCTTACGCTTGACAAAGGCCAGTTGGCCGAAAATTTGCGCCTGTCTTGTCTTGTTGTATTAAATACGCGTTCGTATTGATCTTTCGTGGGGGTTTTTCTGGTTCCTGTAATGTGTAACTTTAAGTTTCGTGATTAGTGTCAGCGTTCTTGTAAGATAAAGTAGACATACTGACAACTTGAGACACAGAGAGAGGGCGGGGGGGGGGGGGGGGGGAGCGGAGATAGAAAGAGATAGAGCGAGAGAGAGAATGAGAGATGAGAAACAGAAAGCGTTATGGTAACCGTCACCACTAACATTACAGCTTTTTTGTTTTGTTTTTGTTTTGTTTTGTTTTGTTTTGTTTTGTTTTGGTGGAGAAAAAATGAGACAGACAGACAGGGAGACAGACTAAGAGACAGACACAGTGAGGCAGAGACAGAGAGAAAGACAGAGAGAAAGACAGACATACGGACAGACAGACAGAGACGTGTCAAGTAAACAATGTTTTTTTCGCTGCATTTCAACATTTTCACACTAAACATGATGGCCTCGAAAATAAATCATTCTCATCTATTCATATTGTGGCCAGTCGCTTTAATAAAACTGACTGAATAAACTCATTGTATTTGTGTAAAATCATTCAGTTTGATAGTTTTGTTCGATGGTATCATCCAACCAACCATAATTTCTGCGGGCCTTTCCACGCCAAAAGTTGTCTTTTCCCTTTTGTGTAGTAAAGATTGGTGTATACATATATATACATATATATATATATATATATGTGTGTGTGTGTGTGTGTGTGTGTGTGTTGTGTGTGTGTGTGTGTTGTGTGTGTGTGTGTGTGTGCGTACGTGTGTTCGTGCGTGTGTACGCGTGTGTATGTGTGGATAGATAGACAGACAGACAGACAGATAGATAGATAAATAGATAGATAGATAGATAGATAGATAGACAGATAGATACAGAGATAGAGAGATAGATAGATAGAGAGATATAGAGAGATAGACAGACAGACAGACAGACAGACAGACAGATAGATAGATAGATAGATAGATAGAGAGAGAGATAGATAGAGAGATATAGAGATAGATAGATAGAGAGATAGATAGAGAGATAGAGAGAGAGAGAGAGAGATAGAGAGATAGATAGAGAGATATAGAGATAGATAGATAGACAGATAGAGAGATAGAGAGATAGAGAGATAGATAGAGAGATAGATAGAGAGATATAGAGATAGATAAGAGATATAGAGATAGATAGAGAGATAGAGGAGAATATAGAGATAGATAGATAGATAGAGAGATAAAAGAGATAGAGAGATAGAGAGATAGATAGAGAGATATAGAGAGAGATAGAGAGATATAGAGATAGATAGATAGAGAGATAGAGAGATAGATAGAGAGATATAGAGATAGATAGAGAGATATAGAGATAGATAGAGAGATATAGAGATAGATAGATAGAGAGATAGATAGAGAGATAGAGAGATAGATAGAGATATAGAGATAGATAGAGAGATAGATAGATAGAGAGATAGAAGATAGATAGAGAGACAGACAGAGAGACTGATAGATGGATAGACAGATGTAAGGTACCTTTGGAGAGAACACACATAAGTCACTTGAAGTCACACTTCCTAGCGATCTGAAAAAAGTTAAAAATAAAATGAACAATAACACACGAATGCACATAATGCGTCTAACTGAACTCTTTATACTATTCATTAATTCACTGGGGGGGGGGGGGGGTATTTGTTTGTTTTGTTTTGTTTTCTCTCTCGCTCTTCTGAAAGAATCATCAACTGCAAAATGTACAGTTTTACCTTCAGCTTGTCTAAACACAAGACACATCATTCCCCCCACCCTACCCTCACCCCCACCCTCCCTCCAGCCAGC
>JAPXFY010000016.1:71646021-71648521 GCA_030674185.1 Monoplex corrugatus
CAAACAAAACAGAAACCAGAAAAAAAAAAAACGAAAATAAAATAGGAACGCGTATTTAATACAACCAGACAAGACAGGCGCAAATTTTTGGCCAACTGGCCTTTACCAAAGAAATAAGAGGGAAGCAGGGAGAATTTTTATAATATCAACCAAAGGACATAACTCTTGAGAGTCACGTAGGAATTATCTCCCATGTTGACGTAAGATCACAAAGGAACAAACACTAAATACAAAAATTAGGAGAAAAAGACTAAAACTACCCTGCTGCTTCGACCAGTGGGAGAAAACGACTAAAATTAAAAACAAAACAGACATTTTTACTCGCCGCAGTAAACTGACCAGTCCGAAAACACAAAACGAAACCGACATTAAAGAAGACAACACTGTAATCAATGAAAAAAATCGTTAAAACTGTTCTGAGAGGGTGGAGGGAACCGATGACCCTTGCAATGTTTCACTTTCAGTTTCAGTTTCTCAAGATGACGTCTCCGCGCTCTGAATGAATTCCATATGCACTAATGTCACAAGTGCCATGTGATGGAGAAGCTCCAGAATGATCACGGAACAAGCCTTAAGCCAGCACATAAACCCCTGAGCTGGCCAGATAGATCCATAACCCTGGAGTCGTAGGGGAGTGAGGTGGCAGAGACATCAACTTTTCCCGGGTCCAGCATCAAAATGGCGACGCCCATCCCCTCTCCCTCGCTTCAAATGCGTATTCATAATCACTTTTCTTCTTTACAAAGGCTACAGAAAGGCAAGAAGGTTAACTGGTCTTCAAGGGATGGGACCTGAAAAATCAAATTGTCTCTCCAATGTTTTATACCAAGGCAGCCAGGCAATGCCCTGCTCTTCACGATTTTCAACTGCCGTGGGATCTTTAGCGTGCGCAGCCAGAAAGCACACGGGTCTGACTCGTTTTTCGTATCCTAGACGTTCAGTTCGATTTTTCCGGTCAAACTGAGGAGAAAAGTCGAGGCCTCTATGGGGAGCGAACCCTGGAATCTCGAGTTGAGTTATTGGCAGACGAACGAATGATCCATTCTGCCACTTTTCTCCCATCTCCCTCGCATAGCGCTGGGTCAGTATTTAGGTCCTTGGAAAGATCGTTCCTTACGTTCCCAAAGCAGGTGGTGATCATTTCGTTCTGTGTAGAAATCGTCGGACCTGCAACCTGGGACAGTAAGAGGACAGGGACCTTCACACATACGTAGAGCGAGCCACGTAGCTCTAAAGTAGCAACACTCCACAAAGCGTTGAATTAAGACATCATTTACACAACTGACAAGAACACCCGTGAAAGTAACATCACCTACACAACTAACACAACACCCAATGAAGGTTAAAAAGAAAACTAATTTGGAAGAAATATACAAACTTTAACCCTTTGACTTCCACGCCCTGTCTGCCAAACGGCAAAAACTTAACCCTTTGACTTCCTTCACCCTATCCGCCAGCTTCCTGCAGCAGAAAGCTGGTGGATAGGGTGAGGGAGTCAAAGAGTTAAGGTTTTTGGTTTGTTTTTTCTTTTTTTTCTTTTTTTTTTCTTTTTTTTTGCTTTGGTAGCATCACTGACAAACTTTAAACGTTTGACTCCCACATCCTGTCTACCAAACTGCAATACAATTAACCCTTTGACTCCCTAACCCTACCCACCAACTTCCTCCTGCAGGAAGCTGGTGGATAGGATGAGGGAGTCAAAGGGTTAAGTTTTTTTGCTTTGCTGGCATCACTGACAATGCAGGAAGCTGATGGATAGGGTGAGGGAGTCAAAGGGTTAAGTTTACTTTGCTTTGCTAGCATCACTGACAATGCAGGAAGCTGGTCGACAGGGTGATGGAGTCAAAGGGTCAAACAAAATTTGGGAAGCAGTCTGACGTGGTTCTATACTCATCAAAAAATTTAAATGATCCGCCGGCTGATGTTGTTCTATACTCATCAAAATTTTGAAAGGATCCGCAGTCTGATGTTGTTCTATACTCATCAAAAATTTGAAAGGATCCGCAGTCTGACGTTGTTCTATACTCATCAAAAATTTTAAAGGATCCGCAGTCTGACGTTGTTCTATACTCATCAAAAATTTTAAAGGATCCGTCTGAGCAGCAGCTGACTTACGGGCAGGGGTGGTTATCGTGGTTCAGACGGGACCCCATCGGCCCCGCGATGTTCTGCTCGCCGCAGGCAATCACGTCTCTTTCAAAAGGGGGATCCCAGCACTCGCCATTCTCTTCCAGCACTGAAAGAAAAAACAAAACAAAGAAAAGCACAAACACTTTTATATATGGGAATGTATACATCATTCAACGCAGAAAGCCGAGAGAGAGAGAGAGAAAAAAAAGTTCTACGTTGAAGGTTTGATTTCAGACCAACATTAACCCTTTGACTCCTGCACCCTGTCCACCAGCGTTCTACATTGTCAAACATAGTAGCAAAGCAAAAACTTAACCCCTTGATTTCTTTACCCTTTCCACCAGCTTCCTGCAGGAACCTGGTGGAAAGG
>JAPXFY010000016.1:71653521-71656021 GCA_030674185.1 Monoplex corrugatus
CATACATAAATCTAAGCTGAGCGTATACATGCATACATACATACATACATAAATCTAAGCGTATACATACATACATACATACGTACGCACATGCATACATAATAATTACAATATTTATATAGCGCAAATCTCGACAAAATCAAATCCAAGCGCCGAAAAGACACACACGCACACACGCACACACGCACGCACGCACGCACGCACGCACACACACACACACACACACACACACACACACACACACACACACACACACACACACATGCATGGCCACAAATGGGGAGAAAAGAATAAAAGCAATAAAAGCAAGAATAAAACCAATGGAAAACCACAGAGAGCACATCATATACAATTATATATTAAAACAAAGTGATTCCCCTCCGAGCGGAGACAGGCTGCAGAGGGGGGTTGAGTGAGGTTAGGATTTTATGCAGAGGAGAAAAGGTGAGTTTTGAGAGCGGACTTGAAGGAGGCAAAAGTAGGTTGCTGACGGACTGAGAGAGGAAGTTTGTTCCAGGAGAGTGGACCAGAAACAGAGAAGGCTCGTGGACCATAGGTATTGAGCTTAGTGCGTGGAAAGCGAAAAGTCAGAGGATCGGAGGCAGAGCGGAGGGTACGTGAGGGAAGATAGATCTCAAGTAGGCTTGACAGGTAATAGGGGGCTGCGTTATTGAGGCTTTTGTAGCACATGGTGTCTAGTTTGTACTGTATGCGCTTTGATACAGGGAGCCAGTGAAGTTGTGCCAGGAGAGGAGATATGTGGTCAGCTTTTTTCTTTTTGAGTACAAGGCGTACAGCATTGTTTTGAATGCGCTGTAGGATGTGAATGGTGGAGGCAGGAAGACCAGACAGGAGTGAATTGCAATAGTCAATGCGAGACATTATGAAGGAGAGAACGAGTTTTGCAGTTGTTTCGACAGAGAGATACTTCCTGATCAGGCTTATACGATGGAGATGATAGTAGCAAGATCTGGCAGTTTGAGAAACAAAGTTATTCATGGAGAGGGTAGAGTCAATGCAGACACCAAGGTTTTTAGCTGAATCAGAAATTGGGACTGATGTGTTACATAATGGGAGAGAAAGAGGAGGCAGCTGGGAAAGTTTCTGACGGGTGCCAATGAGGATAGCTTCTGTCTTGTCGTCATTAAGCTGAAGTCTATTGTGTGTCATCCAGTTCTTAATGTCCGAGTAACACTCAGTGGTGCGAGTCAACAGGCGCTGTATATTATCAGGTGAGTCACTATCTTGAAGTTGGGTGTCATCAGCATAGAAGTGGTGTTTTATAGAGTGGGAGTTGATGATGGTGGACAGGGGGGAGGTATAAAGAGTGAAAAGAACAGGGCCAAGGACAGATCCTTGTGGAACACCACAGGTCAGGTATGCAGGTTGAGAGTAAGTGCCATTGATGAGAACAGTTTGTTTTCTGTTTGATAAATACGAAGTGAAAAAGGAGAGAGCAATGTCAGAGATGCCAAAAGTATGATGAAGTCTAGAAAGGAGAATACCATGGTCAATGGTATCGAAAGCTGCAGACAGATCAAGGAGTGTGAGGAGAGAGACTTTGCCAGTATCAGTTGCAAGGAGGAGATTGTTGAGAATGTGTAGTAGGGCAGTTTCAGTGCTATGGCACTGGCGGTAGGCTGACTGGAAAGGATTGAGGAGATTGTTGGCAGACAGGTGAGAGTTCAGCTGGTTGAGGACGACTTTTTCAAGGAGTTTTGACAAGAAAGAGAGATTAGAGATAGGCCTGTAATTTTTCAGTTCATTTGGGTCTAAATTGTGTTTCTTGAGGAGAGGGTGAACAATAGCAGACTTGAAAGAATCTGGGACAGTTCCAGTTTGAAAAGAAGTGTTGATGATGTCAGTGATGAATGGGAGGAGAGTAGGGAGACAATCGGAGTAGAGAGAACCTGGAAGAGGATCCAGTTCGCAGGTTTTGAACGACATGGATCTGATTGTGTTGAAAATTTCTTCTTGTGAGACTGGGGTAAAAGTAGTGAGAGGTGTGCCAGAGAAGGAAGGGTCAGGTGGGCATGGTTGACAGGGTGTCCTGTCAAGCCTGTCACGAAGAGTTTGTATTTTGGTGGTGAAATACTTAGAGAATACAGATGGGAGTTCTTCATTTGTATGTTTTGTTGGGAGAGGTAAGTCTTTTCGTGTGCCAAGGAGATGATTCATGGTTGTAAAGAGTTCTTTTGAAGAAGAGGCATTCAGGATTTTGGTTTGGAAATAGCTTGTTTTTGCAGATGCAATGAGGGTGGATACTTTTGTTTTAGAGGCTTGGAAAAGTTGCCTGTGTACAGTGAGTTTGGATTTGCGCCAGCGGCGCTCTGCTCTGCGGCGGGCACGTTTTGCACAGGCAATCTCATGAGTGAGCCAGGGGGTAGGGGGGCGGTCAGGTAAAAGACGGGTTGTGGCTGGAGCATGAGTGTCCAGAAGATGGTGGAGAGTAGTATAGAATTCATCGGCAAGGTTATGTGACTTTTCAGAAAGGAGACGG
>JAPXFY010000016.1:71661021-71676021 GCA_030674185.1 Monoplex corrugatus
CTTTCAAAGTAGTTCTCTTTGTTGACTCAAAATCTGTATTATATGCCTTACGGTCTTTTAATGCCGACACAAGACCTGATTTAATTACTGAGGCAAATCATCTTATACATCGTTTAAGGGTCAAAGGTACAGATATCAGTTTATGCTGGGTGCCTTCTCATGTTGGTCTTCACGGCAACGAAGTAGTTGACAGAGCAGCTAAGCAAGGCGCCCAGAATGCTGATAATGCTATAGAATTACATGTTCATACCTCCGTAAAAGAAGCTTGCAACTTGCTCGAATCAGCCTCATGGACTCGATTTCTTGAACATTCAGATGAACAGTTTGTGTCACAACAAATGATAAAACTTACCGTTCAAAATGTATGTAAAAAATTGCAGTATTCTTCTATGTATCATTTGAGATCGATTGTTGCTGTTTGTTTTCGTATTCAGCTAAACGCATTGAGAACAAAATATTGTAAAAATGTCAAGTGTATTTGCGGCGAACAGTTCACACTGTTTCACTGTTTATTCTACTGCAAAATGCTACGTTCTTTTTTACCGAAAATGTTTACTCAAGAAAAGTATTCTGAAAATCATTTCCAGAAAATTACATCAGATCAAACGTTGTTAGTTAGAATTTCAGAATCATTAGTTCACAGTCCTGTTAATGCATTACTTTAACTTTATTCGGTTTGTATTTTAGTGTTACAATTTCCCTTCACGTTATTGAAGTTAATTGTTAGTGTTAAGTTCTCGTTCCATTTTACTGTTCCCCCACCTGCTAATGTCTTTTTCCTCTGTCTTCCCTCTGCCCAAATCCAACCCGTCCAACTATCGTTCTACATTTTATTTTGTTCACTTTTTTTAATTTTTTTTTTTAATAATTTCCCCTCCCCCCCTCCCCCGTCTAATATCACTTATAGTGAAAAGACGTTAAATTAAAGAACGAACGAACACACACACACATTTCTATCAAAAATGGACATTATCAGAAACAAATGCAGACACTAGAGCAAGACTTTGCGACTTACACACACACACACACACACACACACACACACACACACACACACACACACACACACACACACACACACACACACACACACACACACATGCACGCACACACATATGTATATACACACACACACAAACTCACACACACTCTCTCTCACACACGCACGAGTAGGACATTCTCGCTATTTATTGGATGGCCTCCGTCTCACCTGTCTCACCTACTGACGTCACCGGGTTTGGTGTCGGCCGCTGCACACCTGAACACCACCATCCCCTTTCAGGCCGCTCTGTCTTGACTTTTGTGGAAAATTTCTTGAATATATTTAGGCCATTGATGTTGGTTATGTTCTCAATGTATGAGATTGGAGGTCTGCCTTTCTTCCTTTTTACCACTGTTTTTCATTGAAAGATGGTTGCCATGAGATCCGTGTTCTTTTTGCGTGTCTTCATGTGCACTTTTTGGCAAAAATACTTGAGGTGGGTTGCCATTACCTTCCTCAAGCGTAGTGCACGTACTGTGCAGGTGTCCTGGCCATTGTTTCCTTGGAAATCCTCTGCCCACGTCCGTGAAGTAGAAGCTGATTGTTGTGCAGTACTCTGCCTTCGCTTCCTAATTCATTCATCCCCTGCTTCCAGGACTTCTGTGGTTGGAGTTATGGCGCCCCTGCTGGCCTGACAGTATTCTTTGTAGGGTTGTAAGACCGCTTTATAGAAGTATAGGTACTACCTTATACCCCAGCCTCCCCTAGAATACTGACGCCGTTTGGTCTGCAGGCTTATTGGGTACTCGCATCTGGCCCCCATATCTGGGGGTCATTCCCCTATCCGCCACCTGGAGACGCGTCGGGTTGGGGACGGTCTCCCCATGATTTACCCAAATGACCTTCGTAATAACTTGAATTCTTCATGTTCCACTGTTCCATAGTGTTCGACAAAGAGGGAGGTGGAGAGAGATGAGGGGAGGGAGAGGGTGAGGAGGGTGAAGAGAGAATGAGAGAGTAAGAAGCATGTGTGTACATTTGTTTATGCGTTCTTGTTCAAAACGCCAAAACAATTTCCCATTGTGATGTTCTGGGCTAAATAAAATTCTTGTATCTTGTATCTTGAGAAGAGTGGCAGAATGGTTCAGACGTTCACTTGCCAGCAACTACATTTGAGCTTTCAAGGTTCATTTCCCGTTGAGGTCTTGACTTTTCTCCTCAGTTTGACCGAAAAATCAAACCGAACGTCTAGTCCTTCGGAAGACGGCGAAAAACGAGTCGGATCCGTATGCCTTCTGGTCTGAGCACGTTAAAGATCCAACGGCAGTTGAAAATTGCGAAGAGCAGGGCATTCGCCTGGCTGATCCGATATAAGACATCGGAGTGATAGTTCATTTCCCAGTCCCTTCCTTTGAAAGCAATTAGCCTTCTTGCCGCTCTGAAACCTTGGTAAAAAAAATCTAGTGGGGCTGCACTGTGGCGACGCGCTCTCAAAGGGGAAAAGGGGAGAGCAGCCCGAGTTTTACATGGTGAATCCATTGTGACAATAATAAATGAATATGAATATGAAAAAAGTCGTATTGTGTGTAATACTCAGTGGGTGAAATGACGCTGAAGAACAGAGCTACAGATTATTATAGATTAACCAGTCGCCGTGGTATAGTGGTTAACTCCAACGGACTACAGACTGGAAGGTTGTGGGTTCGAATCCCCATCAGTACCTTCAAAAATCATTGTGGGATTTTTCGGCTCTAACCGGCTCCTACCCAGAGTTGGGCGTGCTATGGGCTCATTGGGAAGACTGGAACCACACAGTCGAGTCTCATCCACTTCGTGGATGTGTCATTGAGGGTGTTGCTCAAATCTTCTGACCAACACCGCAGGTGTCTGAATCTCTCGGGCCTGGTTGACGCCAGGATATATTATGATACTAAGCGTAGAGTATAACCCTGTCACGCAGTCTCAATCCTAGATGGCACTCCATAGCATTATGATTATCATCCACATCGACATCATCATCATCGCATAATAAAAACTGTTTCAGCTTCCGTGGCCATTAAAGTGGCGTAGAAAATGAGACGAAAAGAAAGAAAGGTGAGCACTAAGGTAACCTCCCTAAGTGCAATGATCCTAAAAAAAAAATTATAAAAAAAGATAAAAGATTATTAAAGATTTGTAATCGTAGAAATTAACAACGTGATAGAAAAGTCCACTTTAAGAGGACCAAATACAAAATAATGAGTAATTAGGTTATACTGTCTGGAGCAAGTGGGCTTTGCAGCCTGTCTATTTTTCCTTCTTTCTCTCTTTCCTCCTATCTTTCTTTCTTTTTTTTTTTCATTCATTTTTTCCATCGTCGTTGCATGACCAATTGACATGTGGAAAAAGATATTGTATTATAATTCATTTTTATTTGCTTCTTTAACATTGTGTTAACATTGTGTGTCTTTGTGTGTTTTTATCATAGCAGGAGGGGTTGACATGTATTTGTTTTACGCGTTTTTGCCTCTGTCACTCATGCTTCTGTGAACTGCTTGGTGCTCTTGTGAGACGAGAAGCTGTACAAGTAATCATTAGTAGAAGTAGTAGTAGTAACAGTAGTAGTAGTAGTAGTAGTACCATCATCATTATCATTATTATTATTATTATCATCATCATCATCATCACCATTATCATGCATCATCATCTTCATAATTATCTTCTTCTTCTTCTTCTTCTTCTTCTTCTTCATCATCATCATCATCATCGTCGTCGTCGTCGTCGTCCTCATCATCATCATTCGTCATCATCTTCTTCTTCTTCTTCTTCATCATCATCATCATCATCATCATCATCATCATCATCATCATCATCATCATCATCATTTATTTTATTAGCAGTATTATCATTAATGTTATTATTGTTATTGTTATTATCATTATCATCATTGTTGTTGGTGGTGCTGTTGTCACTGTTGTTGTTGTTGTTGTTGTTGTTGTTATCATCATCATTCTTTATGTCAGCGAGAAGTACAGCTCGTGCTTCAAATTTCAAGCAAAAGCCAAATGCTTGACAAATCCCCATGTTGACGAACTGTTGGATATATCACAGATGACATGGATAAAACACACAAAAAGCCAACTAAAATGATAACGAAAAGCACACGGTAGACGGAGTTAATGAACAAGTTCATGGACTGATGTCAGAGGAGATAGCGTTAAATAATAAATGCATGGACTGACGTCAGGAAAGATGGGGGTTAATTAATGAATGCGTGGACTGATGTCAGGGGAGATGGGGTATTCATGAGCTGTTGTCAGGGAAGAAAGTGTTAACTAAAAAAAATTCACTGATTCATGTCAGTAGAGACGGGGTTAACTAATAAATTTGTGAGTTTATGTCAGGGCAGGTAGGGTTAACTGATAAATTTATGGGTTGATGTCAGGGGAGTTAGGGTTACCTAATAAATTCATGAGTTGATGTCAGAGGATATAGGGTTAACCTACAAATTCATGGGCTGTTGTCAGAGGAGATAGGGTTAAGTGATAAATTCATGAGTTTATGTCAGGGCAGAGAGGGTTAACTGATAAATTTATGGGTTGATGTCAGAGGAGATAGGGTTATCTAATAAATTCATGAGTTGATGTCAGAGGAGATAGGGTTAAACAACAAATTCATGAGTTGTTGTCCAGGGAGATAGGGTTAACTGATAAATTCATGAGCTGATGTCCGGGGAGATAGGGTTAACTGATAAATTTATGGGTTGATGTCAGGGGAGTTAGGGTTAACTGATAAATTCATGAGTTGATGTCAGAGGAGATAGGGTTAACTAACAAATTCACGAGATGTTGTCCGGGGAGATAGGGTTAACTGATAAATTCATGAGTTGATGTCTGGGGGAGATAGGGTTAACTAATAAATTTATGAGCTGATGTAAGGGAAGGTAGGATTAACGAACAAATTCATGGATTCATGTCAAAATATTTAAGGTTAACTGATCAATTCAAGGATTCATGTCATGTCAGAAGAGGTAAGGTTAACTGATAAATCCATGGATTCGTGTCAGAAGGGTTATGGTTAACTGATCAATTCTTGGATTCATGTTAGAAGAGGTCAGGTTAACTGATCAATTCATGGATTCATGTCAGAAGAGGTCAGGTTAACTGATCAATTCATGGATTCATGTCAGAAGAGATAAGGTTAACTGATCAAATCATGGATTCATGTCAGAAGAGGTCAGGTTAACTGATCAATTCATGAATTCATGTCAGAAGAGATAAGGTTAACTGATCAAATCATGGATTCATGTTAGAAGAGGTCAGGTTAACTGATAAATCCATGGATTCATGTCAGAAGAGGTCAGGTTAACTGATCAATTCATGAATTCATGTCAGAAGAGATAAGGTTAACTGATCAAATCATGGATTCATGTTAGAAGAGGTCAGGTTAACTGATAAATCCATGAATTCATGTCAGAAGGGTTAAGGTTAACTGATCAGTTCATGGATTTGTATCAGAGGAGATAAGGGTTAACTGATCAATTCATGGATTCATGCTGGAAGCGGTCAGGTAACTGATAAATCCATGAATTCATGTCAGAAGAGATAAGGTTAAGTGATCAGTTCATGGATTCACGTGAGAAGAGGTCAGGTTAACTGATCAAGTCATGGATTCATGTCAGAAGATATAAGGTTAACTTATCAATCCATGGATTCATGTCAGAGGAGGTAAGTTAACTGATCAATTCATGGATTTACGTGAGAAGAGGTCAGGTTAACTTATCAATCCATGGATTCATGTCAGAGGAGGTAAGGTTAACTGATCAGTTCATGGCATCATGTCAGAAGATTTAAGGTTAACTGATCAATTCATGGATTCACGTCATATGATTTAAGATTAACTGATCAATTCATGTCAGAAGAGGTAAGGTTAACTGATCGATTCACGGATTCATGTCAGACGCACATACATCATTATAACACTAATTTGAAAATTAATACTGATCAACCATACATTGAAACAACAATAATTTAACAATTCAGACACAAAAGATCAACGTCCGCGTGCAGAGAGACAGACAGACAGACAGACAGACACAGATAGAGACAGACAGAGACAGACAACAGTGAGAGGCACAGAAAGAGAGACAGACAGACAGAGACAGACACACACACACACACACACACACACACACACACACACACACACACACACACACACACACACACACACACACACACACACACACACACAAATCAGACGCGTTTCCATTTAAAACAAATAAATAAACAAACAAACAAACAAATAAATAAAATAGATAAATAACGAGAAGAATTCGCAAGACAAGGAAAAAGATCTACTCACGAAGAAGAAATATGACGGAAAATTGAAGAAGCAGTTTTCTTAAGTCCATCTTCCCAACATTTACTACAATCATTTTATCTCATCGCCACAAAACCGCACCACACAGTATTCAAGTCCAACCACCAGATTCTGCGTCTCTTTTTTCTCTGATGCACTTTTCTAAGCACACATAATATTTTTCGCCGAGCATCCAATTTTCTTCTCTCCCGCCTCCATGCTACGTCATACTGTTATTTACGCATGTTATTACCACTAGGAAGACAGGTGGAGATAACCAGTGTTGACAGTTGCAATGATTCCAGTGAGAGTGGCATGTGGATGCTTGACGGCAGGGGAGGTGGGTGTGTTTTGCGCACGTACGTCATTTTGACAGCGGGGGTTAAGTAGGTCAGGTCCACTTTTTCAAGCGCCGAGCAGCACGTGCGAAAGAAAATGAAGGTGGGAGGAGATAGCAGCCACCACGTGTTTTTCAGTCTCGGTTTTCTGTGCAGATGGGGGAAATGATTTAAAATGGGGCAGTGCTTTGTCTGTCTGTTTGTTCGTCTGTGTGTCTGTACACTGACAAGCACAGCGCCAGAACGAGATGCCAGATCGTGAAGGATGGGGTTGGTCTATGTTAAGTTGGTGCTCTCCTACCTGTCCTCAGTCGATCACACTCTTGGCCATACTCCTAATCCAACCCCCCCCCCCCCCCCGTTGGGTTGCCGGGGCTCTTTCAGTATAAATAGTAACCCCAACCTTCTGTACTAGAAATTTCCTCGTTTCTGTCACTTTCTTTGTTTCTGCCTTGTTGCCTTGCTTTCTGTCATTTCTACTTATTTTCTGCCTTAATGGTCCATTCAATAAAGTCTTACGTACTTTTTTCTTCGGATTGATAATTGGGTACATGTATTAAGTGCATTTTTGGCTCTAAGGAGGTGAGATATGCGTAAGCAATTTTAGGTAATTTATGCCTGCTTTTATATAAGTTTTGGTTTCCTTGTGTATGCTATCATTTGTATTCAGGTGTGTTTTTTAAATCTCCCCTGTGCGATAAATCGGACGGAATGGTCCTACGCCGGGTGCATGTCTTTAGATTTTGTGTGCGAATGCATTGATATGTGTACTTAATTTTCTTTTCTTCTTTTTTTTTCCTGTTGAAGTTTTGTGTTTTGAAGCGGTTATAGCCCTGATATGGCTCTGCGCAGTCGGCTGGGCTTTAAACAACAGTAAAAGTAAAAGAAATCCAACTTTTAAATCGTACCAGCAATGAATTCCCGGCTGCTTTGTGTGGAGTTTGGCGTTTGTTCAAGAGGGATTCACCGCGCTCGGACAATCCATATGCACTCCACCCAAATCTGCCAGCAGTTATCTGACAGACTTCCTGAGCCTGCACAAAACCCTGTGTGCTGGCAAGGTCTTGTGTGGATTTGAACCAGGTGGTAGACATCAAACGAGACTAAAGACAATGGTATAAATGATTTTATTTGTTTTTGTTGTTGTTTTGTGGTTTTCATTATTTTTAATGAGCATGACCCAATACCCCCCCATGGGGACGCCGGGGGCTCTTTCAGTATGAATAGTCTCCCCACCTTCTGGAAATTTTGTGCTAGAAATGTCCTCTTTTCTGTCACTCTGTTTCTCTCTTCCTCCTTTGCTTTCTGTCGTTTCTTCTTATCATTTTCTGTCTTGCTGGTCCATTTACCTGTATATGTTAGATAAAGTCTTACATACTTTCTCTTAGAATTGATAATTGGGTACACTGTATTAAGTGCATTTTTTTGGCTCTAGCGAAATGAGATAAGCGAAAGCAACTTTAGGTAATTTAGGCCCGTTTTTGTGTTCTAGTATCCTTTGTTATGCTTCAATTCCTATTCAGGTGTGTTTTTTTAAAAATCCACTGTGTGATAAATTGGACGGACTGGTCAACGCCTGGGGCATTTCCTTAGATTATGCGCACAAATGCGTTGATGAGTGTACCTACATTTCTTTTCCTTTTTTTTTTTCCTGTTGAAGTATTGTGTATGTTTTGAAGCGGTTATAGCCCTGATATGGCTCTACGCAGTCGGCTGGGCCTTAAACAAAAATAACAATAACAATGACCCCATGATCTATCTTTTGGATCCCAATAGTCAAACATGTGTAACAGATTTCTCAGCTGTTTGTGGAAAGATTTATTTTCAAATCTGATTCATGTGTTTGGTCTTTTAAGAATAAACAAATTTCAAAAAAATGAGATGACCCACTTTCAGCAACGTGTCAGAACAAAATTGTAAAACAATGTCAGAAACGGGAGATTTTTTTTAATTGCTTGACCATCCTGTTGTCTTCTTTCCTGTTTCAACCATCTGTTTTTGAGAGGAAAAAAATGAAACAAAAACCCAAAACCACAACGCTCTCGCACGCGTATGGTAGTGGTGGTGGTGGTGGTTGTGGCGTGTGTGTGTGTGTGTGTGTGTGTGTGTGTGTGTGTGTGTGTGTGTGTGTGTGTGTGTGTGTGTGTGCGTGTGCGTGTGTGTGTTTTCCAATACAAAAAGTGTTAGATCAACAGCCGTACCGCTGAAAACACATAATAAGAGATACCTGTTTTCATGTACATCAGTAAGAAATCCTGACTATTCAAATTTTGTACGGTTTTAAAATGCAATAAAAGCAGGCTGTTAAATAACGCCTAAACATTCCCTGAAACAAATAATAAATGAATAAATAAATAAATGAATAAATAGATAAATAAATGAATAAATAGGCGAAACAAGAATCAAATCAGGTGGATTCAATTTCATGGAGTTGTTGTTGCTGCTATTTACTGCTGCTGTTGCTATTGCTGTCGTTATTGATGTTGTTGTTGTTGTTGTTGTTGTTGTTGTTGTTGTTGTTGTTGTTGTTGTTGTTGTTGTCGTGGCTGTTGTTGTTGTCATCGTCGTCATCGTTGTCGTTGTTGTTGTTGTTGTTGTGTTATTGTTGCTGCTGTTGTACTGTTGTTGATCATGTTTTTGGGTTGTTGTTGGTTTTTTAGGTATTGCTGTCATTGTTGTTGTTGTTATTGTTGTTGCTGTTGTTTTTGCTTTTATTGTTGTTGTTGTTGTTGTTGTTGTTGTTGTTGTTGTTGTTTTTCTTCTTCTTCTTCTTGGCGTTGGTGGTGGTGATGGTGGTGATGGTAATATCAGAATGAAATTTGATCATCAGAATTTTTTAAGCGATCCCAGTTTTCTCGAAGACGTGTATAGGTGTTGTTTCGCTCACACTGTGCAGGCAATATGTAATTGCACAATCTGTATGCTCCGTATATGGTGGGTGTGGTAGGGTTTTCGTCTTTCCATAAGCTACCAGGCAATGACACGACTTACAGGATCTTCAGTGTGCTTATTTGATGTGTCAGAATTAATCTTCAAGTCAGTCCGTATTGCTGGTCTCTTTGGAGTCCAACAAATGATCAGGGAACTAGGTTGGACACCGTTACAGAGCCATAGGAAGATCGCACGGTTCGCCATGCTATAGAAGATCCGGCATGGGTTGGCGAATGTGGATTTAGAAAGGATCTTGTGTCTGATGGAAAACCAAAACTAAGGGCTGCAACATCACGAGACAGATCTCACTCCCAACAGCTCAACCGCTTACAGTGTGTTCGGGACTACCGACAGAACTGATTCCTGCCACGTACCATCCAGGAGTGGAACGAAAACTTGACAGAGGCTGCTGTGTCATCAGAAACTCTTGATCTATTCAGGGCAAGTTTTTGCAGCCTCCTACAATTTGTGTGTGTGTGTGTGTCTGCCCCCCCCCCCCCCCCCCACAAGTGTCAGAATAATCAACTGGATGATTGTGGACATTCAACGGATGATGAGTTTGGAGTTTGAAATTTGTTCAAGAGGAAGTCATTGTACTCAGATAATTCCATATATGCTCCACCCAAATCTGCCAACACTTGTGTGGCAAACTCCCTGAGCTTACAGAAAACATGCGCTGACAAGGTGCTGAGCTGGGGATGAAGGGAGAGAACTTATGAAACAGTAAACTGACACCACCAGAATGATGGAAGCACTGAGATGGACAGCAAACCGGCTGGTCTGTTGATGTCCAGTGGTTTTGTCAGCAGCAAAGGAACAAAAATGTAACCCTTTGACTCCCTCACCCTGGCCACCAGCATCCTGCATTGTCAACCGTATTAGCAAAGCAAAAACTTAACCCATTGATTCTCTCACCCTATCCACTAGCTTCCTGGAGGAAGCTGCTTGGTAGGGTGAGGGAATCAAAGGGTTAAGTTTTTTGCGTTGGTGGATAGGGTGCGGGAGTCAATTTATTGTGGTCTTCAGCAGCTTCTCCTTCCAACAGATACTGAAAAATCAAGGCTTACTAACATACACTGAAGACAAAAAAATATGTTCTTGTACAAGCCCTACCTTTATATATCAGTATATTATGGACATGCCAAGATGAGTTGATATGTGTATAATTAGTGTATCAAATTACTGTTACTTTAGGAAATAAGAGGGAAGCAGGGAGAAGTTTAAATATCAACTAAGTAACATAACTCTTGAGAGTCACGGAGTTATCTCCCATGTAGAATTTCTCAAACCCAACAAGGAATGTTCTGAGCTTACCACTTTATGCTTTGTGGCTGCGTCTATGCTAGCTGAATGGGTAGCGCAAACTGTTGGGTTTGAGAAATTCTACATGAGAGATAACTCCGTGACTCTCAAGAGTTATGTTACTTAGTTGATATACTGTTACTTTAATTTTTGTTTAAAGCCTAACCGACTGCGTAGAGCCATATCAGGGCTATAACCCGCTTCAAAACATACAATACTTCAACAGATTAAAAAAAAAGGAAAAGAAAATTAAATACACATATCTGTGCATTCGCGCACATAATCTAATGAGATGCCCTTGGCGTTGACCACTCCATCCAACTTATCGCACAGGGGATTTAAAAAAACAAAGCTGAATACAAACTTAAATATAACTAAGAACATTAAAACATATATAAAAACATATATAAAACGGGCCTAAATTACCTGAAATTGCTTCTACATATCTCATTTCCCTAGAGCCAAAAATGCACTTGGTATATGTTTGTCAATCCTAAGAGAAAGTACGTAAGACTTTATCGAACACATACAGGTGAATGGACCAGCAAGGCAAAAAATGGTAGGAAGAAATGGAAGAAAGCAAAGGAACAAGGCAGAAACAAAGACAGTGACAGAAAAGAGGAAATTTCTAGCACAGAATTTCTAGAAGGTGGGGATACTTTTTATACTGAACGAGCCCCTGGTATCCCCGTGGGGGAAAGTGAATTAAATCACAGAGGATTGACTGACACATGCTGAAGGTAAAAAATGTCCTTTTCTTCATTAAATAATGTTTCTTGCCAATCCAGTATGAAGAAGTTTTCTTCTCAGTTGTTTTCTTCTAACAAAATGATATTCGAGACTCCAACCTTTACGAACGAACTCTGCAATGGTTTTAACAACTCATAACATGAACGGTATCACCACTGTCAAAGTAACTGATCCAAGTCATAAGTTATCATGAAGATGTTTTCCTCCTGGAAGTATTAAAATGATAAGGACTAGGACGATTATAACTGGGGTGAACAACCGAAAGGTTCTTCACCTTTATTTTACAAACACACACGCGTGTGCACATTCAGACAAACACACATACATGCGCGAGCGCGCACACACACACACACACACACACACACACAACGTACACACACACACACACACACACATACACGCGCGCGCGCACAACACACACACACACACACACACACACACACACACACACACACACACAAAGAGACATAGAGTTTATTCACAAAGGCAGGAGCGAGACCTCTCTCTCTCTCTCTCTCTCTCTCTCTCTCTCTCGCTCACACAACACACACACACACACACACACACACACACACACACACCATCAAATATCACTCTGAGTGATAAGACGTTAAATTCAAGAACGGACACACACACACACACACACACACACACACACACACACACACACACACACACACACACACACAGATATAGAAAGACACACAGCCAAACAGACAGGTAAAGTGGGAGAGAAGAATGGTACCGTCAAAATGTAGCCTTAATTCGTGTTGATCGAAAGTTGAGACAAAATAAAATGGTGGAGAATACAAAGATAAACAAAACAAAGTTAGTGTGTACACAAAGACAAAATGATGATTTGATTGTCGACACAGTGATAAAAAGATGAATTTAGTGTTTCAGCTTTCATTGTGCATGACATGTTGTTCTTCTTCTTCTTCGTGTACACGGCCAGATCCCAGCTGGCGATGAATATGACCCGCCTTTCGGTTTGGTTTGGTTTGGTTTGGTTTGGTTTGTTTTGGTTTGTTTTGATTTGTTTTGTTTTGTTTTACCAAAGGAAATAAGAGGGAAGCAGGGAGACTTTTAAATATCAACTAAGTAACATGACTCTTGAGAGTCACGGAGTTATTTCCCATGTAGAATTTCTCAAACCCAACACAGTTTGCGCTACCCATTCAGCTAACATAGACGCTTCCACAAAGCATGAAGTAGTAAGCTCAGAACATTCCTTGAATATTTACGCGTATTTAATACAACAAGACAACACAGGGGCAAATTTTCGCCCAACTGGCCTTTGTCAAGGAATGTTCTGAGCTTACCACTTTATGCTTTGTGGCTACGTCTGTGCTAGCTGAATGGGTAGCGCAAACTGTGTTGGGTTTGAGAAATTCTACATGGGAGATAACTCCGTGACTCTCAAGAGTTATGTTACTTAGTTGTTTTGTTTTGTTTGTTTGTTTGTTTGGTTGGTTGGTTGTTTGTTTGTTTGTTTGTTTGTTTGTTGGCTGGCTGGCTGGTTGGTTGGTTGGTTAGTTGTTTGTTTGTTTGTTTGTTTCTTTCTTTCTTTCTTTGTTGGCTGGTTGGCTGGCTGGCTAACTGGCTGGTTGGTTGGTTGGTTGGTTGGTTGGTTGGATTCCGGTTCCTGCCGGCTAACATGAAACTTGGTGGTCAAAGGATTGTAGTTGGCCATGTCTCTTGTCGTTCCACTCTATAGAGATGACATCACTGGAGCTGAGAATGGATCTTGATGAGACACGGGACCCTGTGGTGCTCCATCCTGAAGGCAACTTAACCCTTTGACTCCCGCACTCTGTCCACCAGCATCCTGCATTAGCAGGCATGTTAGCAAAGCCAAAACTCCAACCTTTCCACCTGCTTCCTGCAGGAAGCTGATGGATAGGGTGAGGGAGTCGAAGGGTTAAGTTTTTGAACTTGGTGGATGGGGTTGAGGGAGTCAAAGGTTTGTGGGCAAGCTCCTTTTTTCGACTATGTAGACGTTTGCGTGATAATGCTTGGTACTATGGAATTATCAGGAGCTTACGGTCTTTGTGCTTTGTATCTGCTTCTATGCTAGCTGAATGGGTAGCACAAACTATGTTAGATTTGAGAAGTTCCACGACATGGGAGATAATTCCTACGTGACTCTCAAGAGTTATGTCCTTTGCTTGGTACTATGATTTGTGAGAAAGCGCCTGCAAGCCCGGTAACTCTGCCTTCAGCCCTGCAGATTTTCTGTAGGGGGTTACCCCACTTTGTAGTTCATGGCCAAAACCTCTACTCTGTGAGCGCAGGGGGCTACGGATTTAAACGGCGTTTATCCCCCTGATGGCCCCGTCATAGGATGTGTGTTAACACTTTATCGGTTTACTTTTTTTTTTTAGGATCATCGCACCCAGGGGGGTTACCTTTGTGCTCATCCTGTTTATTTGTTTGTTTGTTTGTTTGTTTGTTTGTTTGTTTGTTTGTTTGTTTGTTTGTTTGTTTTGCATTTTCTACACCACCTTAATCGCCAAAGAAGCTGGCTCAATTTTTACAATGCGATTATGATCATGGCGATGAGGATGATAATCATAATGCTACGGAGTTCTATCGAGGATTGATACTGCGTGACAGGGTTGTACTCTACGCTTACTATCATAATATATCCTGGCGTCAACCAGGCCCGAGAGATACAGACACCTGCGGTGCTGGTCAGAAGATTTGAGCAACACTCTCAATGACGCATCCATGAAGTGGATGAGACTCGATTGTGTGGTCCCAGTCTTCCCAATGAGCCCATAGCACGCCCAACTCTGGGTAGGAGCCGGTTGGAGCCGAAAAATCCCACAATGATTTTTGAAGGGACTGATGGGGATTCGAACCCACAACCTTCCGGTCGGTATCCGTTGCGTTAACTACTACACCACGGTGACTGGTTCTTATCGGTTTACTTTGCCGTATCGGTATATTTTGTGTTGAAAACAGTATACACAACAATATCTACGAAATCTAAGGCTTAACGTTTCAATATATTGCTTCGGACGAATATAGACGTTTACATAACGAAAAATAAGAGATAAGAGATAAATGCACTTATTAAAAATTCCTCGGTATCTCTTGGCCTCTCAATCTCGACCTACTTTTGGTTTCGTCTGCTTTTACAGTCAACTGTGAACCATTTTTCTGCACCTCCAGCAAATTATTTGCAGCCATTTCATCATTTCGGCAGACAGTCCTATTTCAATGTAATGCTCACTAAAGGAAATATATTTTAATTCATTCTCTATGAACAAGTTTGTGATCCAA
Organism: Monoplex corrugatus; assembly: GCA_030674185.1. Lineage (NCBI taxonomy): Eukaryota > Metazoa > Mollusca > Gastropoda > Littorinimorpha > Ranellidae > Monoplex > Monoplex corrugatus. The sequence continues at coordinate 71,675,953 of JAPXFY010000016.1, forward strand.
AACAAGTGTGACTGTCCGCGTTCAAGCAAACAGGAACAAAAACAAAAACAAAAAACACGTAAAAAAAGA
>JAPXFY010000016.1:71681021-71768349 GCA_030674185.1 Monoplex corrugatus
AAACGTCGAGACACTATTTCGACAAACTGAGACTAAGACTGTTGCAGAGTCCTTTGCAATGGGGTAAAAACGATAAGAACTATTTTTATCATAAAATGGTATGGCCATGTAACAAGATCCATTCGCCTTGCTGGGTGAAGGAGGGGGACAGAGGGGAATACAGAAAAATGATGGACACAGTACATTTTAGGAACGGACAGAGAAACCATTTTGCAGGGACCCAGGCTTTGGCAAATGGCCGACATAGCTGGGGGAAGCCGGTGAACAATTATTTAATTTGGCACCCCCAATGACTTCACGTAGTTAAAGGAGGAAGAAGAAGAAAAAGACTGTTATATGGGGATGATGACTGAAGTAGACATTTGACACAAGTTAACAAGAAACGCCACGAGGGTGGGGATGGGACCCAGAGCACCAATGCTTCACCACTCTCCAGACAATCACCTCTCAGGCTCCCAATGCCAATCGAAAGTCATTTCATCAAGCAACGGGGGAGGGGGGGGGGGCTGCCCATGCGTTGCACGACCCATTCGGATCCAGTCATCAGTTACCTTGTTTACAAAGACACAACTACAAACTCTCCCTGATGATTGAAGCTGACATTTGATACAATTATATGCTCTCCACAACAGCATCAACTGTTGAATGTCACTCACCAATGTCAGTTATTATTTACTTGTATCCGTTGAAATAAATGGAACGATTGGGATCGACAGGGTCTGTTCGTGTTTCCGACTGCTGGTTAGGTCGCAATATGTATTTGACAATATATTCATGGCTCTTTATTGGTAAATCTGTATATGTGTTTATGTGAAATGGATTACTGCAAGTCCGGTCTCTTAACGGAAATTATTGATGCGGTTTGAGATGTGTGTGTCTGTGAGTCTCTCTGTGTGTGTGTGTGTGTGTGTGTGTGTGTGTGTGTGTGTGGTGTGTGTGTGTGTGTGTGTGTGTGTATGTATGTGTGTGTGTGTGTGTCTGTCTGTCCATCTGTCTGCCTGTCTGTTGTCTGTCTGTCTGTCTGTCTTGTCTTTCTTTCTGTCTGTCTGTGTCGTGTGTGTGTGTGTGTGTGTGTGTGTGTGTGTGTGTGTGTGTGTGTGTGTGTGTGTGTTTGTTTGTTATGGACATGACCCAATAATTCGTGTCAACGATAAGAATTTCTGAAGAAAAAATATCAGTCCCACTTAGATCAGCTGTTTGCCTCAAGAAAATATTGCCATCATACAACTTTTGATAGGTTGTACAAATTTTCAACTCTCTCTCTCTCTCTCTCTCTCTATGTATAAATATATACATGTATATATATATACATACGCGTGCACACACTGCACACACACATACAAGTCCCACAACAACACTATACACATACATGCGCGCACACACACACACACACAAACACAAACACACAAACACGTCCCACAACAACACTATACATATACGCACACACACACACACATCGTCTAATATCACTCATAGTGAAAAGACGTTAAATCAAAGAACGAACACACACACACACACACACACACACACACACACGTCCCACAACACTATACATATACATATGCACACACACCACACACACACACACAACACACACACACACACACACACACACACACACACACACACACACACACACACACACACACACACACCACACACACTTCCCTCTTCTCGATGTGAAACAATTTACCCCCTTTTTATGTAAAAGACAGGGAAAAAAATGAGACAATGGACTTGGATACTAATGAAACGTCTAAAGTTTGCAGAGAGGAGAATTGTTGTTATGGCCTGACCATACTAAGTAAATCACACAGAGAAGACCTGATTTTTCTGATTCCAGATTGTCGATCTAGAGGTTGGCCTACATGAAACTCGGTTCCAAATAATGAAATTCACGACAGTTCTTGTGGTTAGTGCTTTCTGTGCCACGTCTTTTGCTTCTTCTCAGGTAAATTTTTCCCCAATTTCCTCTTCTTCTTTCCCCCCCCCCCCTCTCTCTCTCTCTCTGTCTATCTGTCTGTCTCTCTCTCTTCCTGTTTCATATCGATCGAAACGAGTCTGGGAAAATGTTCTTGTCATTTTGTAGCAAATTCAGATCAGAGTTGTGGATTTGTGGAATCTAATTTTTGTCTTTTCTGGTTCTCATTTCTGTATGCCTTTTTTTTTTTTTTTTTTTCTTTTTTTTTATGGTATTATTACTTTACGTAGTTTTTGTTTTCGTCGTTTATTTTGTTAATGTTGTTGTTGTTGTCGTTGTTTTACGAGATACACAGAGACAGTATGAGTAGGTGGGTGTTGCCGTGCGTTTCTTTATCTTTTTCCGTGGTACTGTTATGGTAACATGAAATGTGACGTTTTCCTTTATGTTCGTACAAAGTATTATCACAAAACACTAGTGATAAAGCCTCTTGTTCTCCCCCGAACAGACGACAACATGGGCCCCAACCAGTTGGATCCACTGTCGCACGAATGACGACTGTGGAAACACACAAAAGGTCTGCTGCTCCATCACCCCAGCACTGGGAAAAAGGCAACTTACTGACGCCAATGGAGAGTTCTACCCCTTCGTACACTATTGTCTCCCTTACAAAACGGAAGACAACCCTTGGTGCGACCTCCATATGCAGTACTCTCCCATGTCCCCCAACTACAAAGGGTTGTGTCCGTGCGGTCCTGGTCTGAAATGCACCCCTACTGAAGAACTGAACCCGGAGTATTATCCCCGTGACCGGTACGGAAAATGTACCCCTGTTATGCTGATTTAATGGAGGACCGATACCGAGACGTGTTTGTTCACGTTCATCTGTTTTGGGCTTGAACACACATAACGTATAGCACAATACGTTCAAATCGACTGACCGAGTGAAGTGGTACAAGTAAAAAGAATAGGGCCTTGATTTTACAGAATAAAAAAGAATAAAGCAATGAACTGACTCGATTAAAGAACATATTTGCTGGAAAAATCGAGTATTTCGTTTCACTTTTTCCACAACCGATTTTCTGTGTGAAAAGCAGGCTGCTCTCCTCAGGGAGAGTGCAGCACTCTCCTAGATTCATTCACGTGTGCAGGAAGCTGGTGGCTAAGGTGAGGGAGTCAAAGGGTTAAGTTTTTGCTTTGCTGGCAAGGTTGACAATGCAGGATGCTGGTGGACAGGGTGCGAGAGTCAAGGGGTTAAACAAGCAACACCCAATCTGGAGGTGACCATTTCATGGCTGTGTGTGGATGGCACAGGTACACTGATTGTCAACTCTGCCAACTTCCACCCTAGTATAGCCTCAGCACTGATTCTTACTTATCAGAAAAAACACAAAAATAGAATACTTATTGTTATTGTTATAATTGTTTAAAGCCCATCTCACTGCGTAGAGCCATATCAGAGCTATAACCACTTCAAAACATACAAAACTTCAACAGGACAACAACAACAACAAAAAGAAAAGAAAATTAAGTACACATGTCAATGCAGTCGCTTACATAATCTAAGGACATGCCCCTGGCGTTGACCACTCTGTCCAATTTATCGCACAGGGGATTTTAAAAAACTCACCTGAATACAAATATAAGCATACCTATGGACACCAATACATATAATTATAAAAACAGGCATAAATTACCTAAAATTGCTTCTGCAGATCTTACCTCCCTAGAGCCAAAAATGTGCCTAATACATGTACCCAATTATCACTCCTAAGAAAAAGTACATAATACTTTATCGAACACATACAGGTGAACAGACCAGCAAGGCAGAAAATGATAGGTAGAAATGACAGAAAGCAAAGGAACAAGGCAGAAACAAAGGGAGTGACAGAAAAGAGGAAATTTCTAGCACAGAATTTCCAGAAGGTGGGGATACTATTTACACTGAAAGAGCCCCCGCGTCTCCGCGGGGAGGCAAAAATGGAATTAGAATGCGTATTTAACTTGACAAAACAAGACAAGACTTGATTCTGACTTCTTTTGCTGGGTCAGTACCTTTATGCCTCAAAGTAATGTTGAGACAACTTAAGTATTGCTGCTTGGAAAATGATACTGTATGTGTGTGGCAATAGTCTTGCCCATTTTTTCAGTTGAGAATGGTTCACCAAGACTTCTGAGCTATTTATGACTGAATCCATACCACGCTTGGTGCAGTACAACTAAATAAAGAGACGTTACTGTAAATTTCTGAATGGGCACTTCATAATGCTGGGGTCGTGCAGGCAGAAAAATATTAAAGGGAGATTTTCTATATGGCATGACCATCTTTTTCCCCTAATGGATTCCAGAGATAAGACAATGTCACAGAAGTATAGCACGCTCCCTTTTATGAAAAAAAATTGTAGGTGCAGCCCTTCGTACATCTGTCTGTGAATGTGTACTTGACCTTGGAGCTGAAAAACCACACATCACAACAATGTCATAAAAAAGCATTAAAACAACAGAAGTCTCAAGAAAATCTTAGTCTGTTTACACATGCTTTTATTGGTCAGCAAAGAAGTTCAATTTAAGGAAGGCCAGTAATGAAAAATAAACTTTTTTTTTCAAAAAATAAAACCAGTAAAATGAGCACAAAATAAAATATTAGCAACTGTTTGTTAACCAACAATGAATGCATTTTTTAACAGTAACACAGATATTGACACATCAATAACATTGTAAATCAATTCAGAAAAACAGACGGGTAGACATATAACAAAGTTTCCAGCATTCCTTAACCCTTTGACTCCCACACCCTGTCCACCAGCACCCTGCACTGTCAATCATGCTAGCAAAGCAAAATCTTAACCCTTTGATTCACTCACCCTATCCACCAGCATCATGCAGGCAGCTGGTGGATAGGGTGAGGGAATCAAAGGGTTAAGTTTTTGAAGTTGTGGACAAAGTGCGGGAGTCAAAGGGTTAATAAACTAACAGCTGTGGTTCACTTTGATCCTCTCTAGAAAAAAGTCTACCAATGAACAAAAAAATGTCAATATACTGGTAATACTTCAGCTCATACAAAAATGTGATCGATAGATCATAAACCTCACATGCTATCTGACATGATGGTTTCAAAACAAGAGATACTAGTACAACTGAAGTAGGCCTAGCTGACTAGTCATGACTGCGCAACAAAGCAGGTTACCAACCACCCCAAAACACTGGAACCTTCCGTGTGCAAGACTAGACAATATCATCGATTCTCTCTCACAGCAAGGTTAGGTGGGGATGATCTTCATTTCAGTTTCAGTTCTCAAGACGTCGTCTCCGCGTTCGAACAAATTCCATATGCACCAACGTCACAGGTGCCAAGAGTATGGTGATCACGACACAAGCCTTTAGCCTGCACATAAATCCATGAGCTGGCCAGGTCCTGAGGCCCCACCGAAACTATCTTTTATCTAGTCTATATTTCATACTGGTATTTTATCAGCCTACCGTTGGGATAATCTTGGTTACATGTAAATGACGTGTGTATGTGTGTATCTTACCTTGAGCTCAGACTAAATGAAATAATCGTGAATACAAGGCATCTTGACATACTGACCTGTACATCAGATGTAGGATTTTGTTACATAACTGCAGCTGTTGCTGTGACTGTTATGCTGACACATATACATCAATTCAGACAGATGGCTACATAACTGAAGCTTCACTAAAGTCAACAGACTGCTTCTCGTTGTAGAACTAACCAAACTGACAGATCAAATGAACCAACTGGATTTATATGACTGCGTGATGCAAATGCATATTTTTGGAATAAAAGATTAAACATGAGAATTTTATGATGGCTGATCTATGACAAAGATATTCAAAAATTAACAGATCAGGTATAATTCAATTAACAGTATCACAAGTGAAGCACGAATCTATGACAAAGATATTCAAAAATTAACAGATCAGGTATAATTCAATGAACAGTATCACAAGTGAAGCATGAAGCCTGTTGAGCCGTTTTGTGTACAATGGTTAATGATAAGATGTTATGTATGTTGTAGGCCTACGTATGTATGTGTGTCTATGTATGTATGTATGTATGTATGTATGTATGTATGTATGTATGTATGTATGTATGTATGTATGTATGTATGTAGTTTGTATGTATGTATGTATGTATGTTTGTATGTATGTATGTATTTATATCTATATCTATATCTATGTATCTATATATCTATATCTATATCTACATGTATATCTATCTCTATATCAATATCTATCTGTCTGTTTATTCTGTGGACTCCCGCAGCTTACTAACCAGCACCCTGCACTGTGAACCATGGTAGCACAGCAAAAACTTAAATCATTTGACTCCCTCATCCTATCCACCAACTCCCTCTGGAAAGCTGGTGGATAGGGTGAGGGGGTCAAAGGGTTAAGTTTTTGCACTTGGTGGATAAGGTGCGGGAGTCAAAGGGTTATCTGTCTGTCTGTCTGTCTATCTATCTATCTATCTGTCTGCCTGTCTATCTATCTATTCTCTCATCTATCTGTCTGTGTCTGTCTGTCTGTCTGTCTGTCTGTCTGTCTGTCTGTCTATCTATCTATTTGATATATCTATCTATCTATTAAGCCCAGATCTTCCGTCTGGAACTCTGATGTCTTACCCACAACCTGACTATCATGCAAGTTGTCCATGTCTGAATAACTTATGAGCAGATATTGTTCTATCAGCCATTTGATTTTTATGCAGCTCAATTTGATTTTTATGCAGCTCAATCAAAAAACACACAAAAATTGCATAAGAAAATACAAACATTAATCTCAAATGCATAATTAATAAATCCATAAACGAACATGCACAACCAACCAATGTTCCTGACCAGGAATGATCTTAATCAAATGTTGATTTCAAAATCAACAGTTGATTACAATCATTCCAGCCCAGGCAATGACCTGATTATCAATGGCAGAGTAAAAAATTAATCAGAACATGCATCGTCATCTGTCTATAATGAAAATTTGTGTAGAAATCGACCCTGTGTAGAGATTAAACAATTCGTGGTTATATCACTTTAAACACATTTCTTTTTATTGAAATGATTGCACTATCATTGTATAATAATACTTCAACATTTAAAATAAATGAAACAACACTTAAAACAAAAGAAACTTCAACAACGTTTAGAATTAACAAAATAAACAGCCCGATCCTTCCCACATTAAAATAAAACAAAGATATAAAACGCATTATACAATACTGTGTACTACAAAATATTGCCATGTGTTGCTATAATCTTTTACATCTCAATATCTTGATCGTAATTTATCAGGATCTTCATTATTATAAACCCAGTATACACATGTATAATTTTCCATTCTCATCTATTCTTTTTGATTTTGTTTTCGTTTTAAATGAATAGCTCAGAATTGCACAGGAATAAGCAAGAAAGAAACAAACAACATACACCAAATCACAAAACAGTGAAACAGAAACACAACTGTACACAATACAGTAATAAAGTCATCAAAAAAATGATGTGAAAAGAAATTCCGAATAACAACAACAAAATCTGATAAATCACAAAACGGCAAAGAAACTGAAACCCAAATGTAACAAACACAATAGCGGAGTTGGTAAAATACTGGAACAAGACTTCAATATATTCAGAAAACAATACATCGCATGAATTTTCCAACCAGCATACATAAAATTAAAAAGAAGTTGTATTCATTAAATTTGAAACCAAATCAGACAGTAAACCCGAATTCCACAAAAACAAGGTGTTTTTGTTTTTCTTTTTTAAGGGTGGGGGGAGTTGTTTGTTTGTTTATTTGCTTGTTTCTATTTTCTTGGGTGGTTTTCAGGGTATAAGTGTACATGCTCTTGTCATAGTGTAGCAGGGCAGTGTGTGAGTCTGTGTGTGTCTTTGTGCAAGCGTATACATGTGTGTGTGTTGTGAGTTCATTCATGATTTCTTTTAACGTCTATTCACATTATGTGCTTTTAGACTAAATGTGAGTTCATGTGCATAACGTGTGTGTCTGCTATCTGTATACACGCATGCTTGCTGAGCGCGACTGACTGTAAGAATGACAATTCATGTCATCGTTATGTCATGTTGTCTGAATACATGTGCATGATCATTACCCACATCACTGTTAAATTGTGCGCGCATGTGTGAGGAGGCAAATACAAATATACATGCGAGTGACAGCATATGAGCACATGCCTGCATGCAAGTGAGACTTTGTAAAAAGAAATGTATAATACATACTTACACACTGACAATATCATACACATCCATCTGGAAATGCAAAAATAAAATGCCTTCTGGAGACGGCTCAACAAACATTTAACTTGCGTCTTGTCAAATGCAATCAAATACAAACTGTTATAATTCTGATATTGAAAAAATTTTTAACTTGGTCTTGTCAATGCAATCAATACAAACTGTTATATGATATTGAAAAATTCTTAGTATATGAATGAATCTGATTTTTGTTGTTTGTCAGTAAAATAATTTTTTTTAGTAAGACTGATGAATTTAAACATGAACACATTCCACTGTCAGACCAAACTGACAAAAAACAATGTTAACACAAAATGTACAGAGTTAATCTCACTGATAGCATCACTGACAACTAGCACTCAATATGCAAGTAAACAATACATCATCTTGAAATGTCCATGTGTGTGCATAATTTTTCTTTTGCTGATGTAATGTGTGTATGTGCAAAAGTGACAGTGACTATGTATGGTACCTGTGTGTGTGTGTGTGTGTGTGTGTGTGTGTGTGTGTGTGTGTTGTGTGTGTGTGTGTGTGCGTGTGTGTGTGTGTGTGTGTGTGTGTGTGTGTGTGTGTGTGTGTGTATGCATGTATAAAATGCAATGAAAGAATTAATATGTGGTGTGTGTGTGTGTATGTTATAAAATGCAATGAAAGAATTAATATGTGTGTGTGTGTGTGTGTGTGTGTGTGTGTGTGTGTGTGTGTGTGTGTGTGTGTGTGTGTGTGTGTGTGTATGCATGTATAAAATGCAATGAAAGAATTAATGTGTGTGTGCTGTGTGTGTGTGTGTGTGTGTGTGTGTGTGTGTGTGTGTGTTGTGTGTGTGTGTGTGTGTGTGTGTGTGTGCGGTGCGTGTGCGTGTGCGTGTGTGTGTGCTTGCGTGTGTGTGTGTATGCGTGTGAAAGGTGTGTGTGTATGAGTGTAAAGGCAATTTTGTGAGTGCACATGCGATCATGTGTGTGTTTGTAAGATGGGATGAGGGTATAAGCATGTGCGAGTGCAGTTGAATATATACTTGTGTCTTTGTTAGTCCATTATTTTCGTCTGCGTTGATTTATCTTGAGTTGTATAGGAATGTTGCAGTACAATGAAATGGACTGGAAGGTTTCTCTGTGCCTGCATGCACGTGCACAAAGGTACCATGTATTGTAATTATCTATATATATTTTATGACCACTGTATTCAAACAAGTTTGACAATACAAAATACATACAATTGAGCACAAACTGCCCAACCACAATCCCAATCAAATTTAAAAGGTACAAAAGAAGGAAATAAAAAACAAGACCAAAACCCTTATACCAAAGTAGAAAGTATGCACCAAAGCAGAAAATGTAAAGTATTTTGAGAACATACATTATTCAACGTATACATAAACACTTTGACTCCCACACTCTATCCACCAACTGCAAAAACTTAACCCTTTGATTCCCTCACCCTATCCACCAGCTTCCTGCAGGAAGCTGTGAATAGGGTGAGAGAATCAAAGGCTTAAGTTTTTGCTTTGCTAGCATGGTTGCCAATGCAGGATGTTGGTGGACAGTGTGCTGGAGTCAAAGGGTTAAAACAAAATGGCATAACCTGTTTGTAACATTATTGCTTATTTGTAATGGCAAAAGTAGCTACTAAAAACAGAAAAACAAATCTTGTACTATCAACAGAAGCTAATCAACTTTGATTCACTTTTATTCTACGTTCATAAAACCTTAAAGCACCTGAGACCAGGATAAAGAACAAATTTTTCATTTCTGAGTTTTTAACACATTATATAATTTCACAGTTTATAAATCAACGTGCGATTTTAAAAAAGTCATTTTTCTTTTACAGTTTTCTTTCTAGATGTCTATCAACTTTTTAAGTCCATGTTTGACAAGGGGAGTTATCTGTTCATAAAATTTTGAAATTTAAACATTTTTTTGTTTACTTCCCTGTGATTTTAGCCATAAAACTGCGGGAAACTGCATCACTAATTAACACAGTAGCAAATAATATAACTTTTTGCATTCCTATCAACTCAACCCTCTGCAACAAAAATTCACATTAGTCTTATGTCTCACAGGAATCCTGATACAAACTAACTTCCAACAATTCAACTATCTGACAGCAAAGCAGCACCAAAAGAGCGGTATTTTATTTTCAACATTCCTCTTATTTGAAACTTATTTTGATATCTTCCTGATCTTGACCTATATGTCACAGAATCCACAACCAATATAAATGCAACGGAAAAAGGCGCTGTGCCGATATATTAGCAGGTCAGGTCACCGATGCAAGTGCAGAAGCAGTCAATTTAAGGCAGCTTCTTTTTCCAGATAATCTAATGATGACAAATAAAAAATATTCACCTCAGTTTCTCTAGTATTGTATAATATGAGCCTCAAGAAAAAATGCAAAAACAGACACAGCCCTTCTCTGATCTTTTTGTCCGCTTTCTGAACAATAGCTATTATTGCAACTGTGTTCACTGGCCGCCGGCTGAATAGTTATTTCAGTTATTTGCTTGAATAATTAATCATTGCTTTTATTCCTCATAACAATTTATGTTAGTAGGCCCTGTCATTATTATTATAACCATAATTTTAACACAGTGCCGAGAATTAGAAATTTACCACAGTTGACAATATTTTGGTCGTCATTTCTTGAAGACTGGTCCTTTGTCTAGCTTTCTAGCTTTTTGTACCATCGCTTGCACATCACGTCCTTGACTTTGATTGTCTGCAAACAGAAAGAATTCAATTAATGCAAACAGAAAGAACAGAAAGAATTCCATTAACCAGTCAACAAAGTGGAAGTGATTAGCACAACAGACAATTGACCAGAGTTGTGGATTTGAACCTACATCTGTCCCAAAATATCATTATGGGATTTACTGACCGTCTGGTTCCTTTTGGCCGGCCATGATAAGAAGAATGTAGAGAATTCCATGGACAGCAAAGAAAACAAACGGAGGTAGACACAAGAAGATCATTAATAAAGATTAGGAAAACACAAGCAACATTTATTGGACATTTTATGAGGAAAGGGGAATTAGAGCACCTGGTCACGACAGGACAACACCTGGTCACAAAGGAAAGCTGGAGGAAAAGAGAGCACTAGGTAGACCCAAGGAGAAAATATTTCACGGACTTGCAGGGTGGCTGAAACAGAGAGGATGGGAGATGTACTTGGAGCGACAAGGGATAGATTCATGAGGAGGGACATGATCGCCAACGCCATACAGCAGGGCATATGATGGTGATGTCCAGTTCCTACCTGGAGGTGAGCACGCTATGGATTAATTGGAAGGACTGGGACCATACATTTGAGTTCCATCCACTTTACGGATGTGTCATTAAGGGTGTTGCAATATCTGAACCAACACTGCAGGGTACTGTATCTCTCAGGCCTGGTTGATGCCAGGATATAGTATGAAAGCAGGCACAGAAAAACACCATCACCCAATCTCAGTCTGAAAATGCAACTCCACAGCACCAGCACAATCATCTCCATTCTCATCATCACAGCACTGTAAAAACTGTCCCAGATTCTGTGGCCCTTCACATTCTGCCCTCATGATGCCCTCAGTTTTGGTGGGTTTTGAGGCAAAGGGGAGAGCTGAAATGAACACCATGGAGTAGTGACACAGATGCAATGTAGAAGATGGGGCTCCATCAAAAATAGAATTCAACTAATCACTCAACTGAAGTTCAAAGTTTAAACGGACAGCATGTGGTTTGTTTTTTCCTCAGCTGGAGATTTGGTTTTGTAGTAGTTTGTAGTTTGTTCAAGAGGGATTCACTGCACTTGGAAAACTCCATATGTGCTCTACCCAAACCTGCCAGCAATTATCTGACAGACTTCCGATGCCTGCACAAAACCCTATGCGCTGGCAAGGTCTTGAAATGGGGAAAGAGGGAAGAGGGACCTTTAAACATTAAGCTGACATTACCAGAATGATGTAAACATTCAGATGGGCAGGGAACAGGCCAGTTTTAATGTTGCCGGCTGGGACTGAACTCAAGATATTAGATCTTGAGTCCATGGCTCTGCAAACTAGCTCAGTGGTTTTGTGAAAAGTCCCCGGTTCATATCCTGTCACGACAGGTGCAGCAGTCAAATAGGTAAACACTGGACTCGGAAAGCCCTGGGTTCAATCCCACAGACACCTACACCTGACGGGTACAGGGTGAAATTTTTTCCAAATCTCCCAGGTCAACATGCGTGCAGAACTGCTAGTGCCTAAACCCCCTTAACCCCTTGACTCCCTCATCTATACACCAGTCTCCCGCAGGAAGCTGGTGGATAGGGTGAGGGAGTCAAAGGGTTAAGTTTTTGCTTTGCTAGCATGACTGACAATGCAGGATTGCATCACAGCTACTGCATCATAGTTTTGAGTTTTAAAATGCCAGAATCCATCTCACTTCCCCTCTGACATTATATTTGCCTCCCCTCTCCCCATTTCTTACCATTACTCACAAACACATTATGATTTCATTTAGTCCCCTTCTCCCACTGGACGAAGTATCAGGGTAGTTTCAGTCTTTTTCTCCTGATTTTTGCATTTGGTGTTTGTTTGTTCGTGATCTTACATTCAGTTTGACAAAGGACAGTTGGCCGAAAATTTGCGTGTCTTGTCTGGTTGTATTAAACACGCGTTCTGATTCTTTTTTCGTGTTTTTCTGGTTCCTGTTTGCTTGAAAGCGGGCAGTCGCACTTGTTTTGGATTTCTTTAATAAGCTCATTTTAAAATTTCACACTACACTACCTCAATTATTCATTTTAAAATTTCACACTACACTACTTCAATTATTCTGTCTGAGCCTTAACCCTTTGACTCCTGCACCCCGTCCTCCAGCATCCTGCATTGTCAACCATGCTAGCAAAGCAAATACTTAACCCTCTGACTCCTTCACCCAGTCCACCAGCCTCCTGAGGGAAGCTCGTGCATTGGGTGAGGCAGTCAAAGAGTGAAGTTTTTCCAGTTGGTGGATTGGGTCCGGGAGTCAGAGGGTTAAGTATTTGCTTTGCTAGCCAGAGGGTTATTATTTTCAATTGCTTATAATTCAGAAGGCATTGAAGATAGATACATAAAAGTATATATCAAATGAAAGGAAACTGAATGAAGATTGTGTTTATGACAATTTCAAAATGAAAAAATGTACCAGACTGTCAGATGTACTCTTTGAAATGCAATAAAAAAAATGTTACAAGTCAATGATGATGTAATCAAGTGATGCAGGAGCTCACAGCAGTTTATAGCACACTTTGATTTGAAGATAAGACTGTACAAAGGTCAGAAAGCAGTGTCCAGCCACAATATAAGCACAGCCTAGCCACACATAAAATGAAAGGGTTTTATCTCCCAGTGTCTATCCCCAGTAAAAACGCTGCTGAGTGTGGTAGTTCTGGAAGCAGTCTTCCAAACACAGTCCTCTCCTTCCCCCTCTTGCTCCCCTTCCCCTTCTAGCAGGCCCAGCAACAGCAGGTCCAGCAACAGCAGGTCCAGCAACAGCAGGTCCAGGCCGAACATCATCACATGCTGCATTACTATACCTGTAGCACAGTGAAAGCAAGGATTCAAATTTCCACATAATATTTTATGAAATAGAAAAAAGTCCACACCACACACACACAACACACACACACACACACACACATACACACACACACACACACACACACACACACACACACACACACACACACACCACTGACATAGGTAGCATGCTACGCCCCCATGCCACGCCTCCTTTCATTTTCCTCAAGCAAACACTGCAAAGAAACCCAGTGAGTACTGCTTCTACCAAAGTGACTTCATTACAACATTGTTTCTGTCAGTATTATCACTGAATGCTTTCAATTTCCTATAAAAAGTCACACCAACAGTCTCTCTCTCTCTGTCTCTCTTTCTCTCTCTCTCTCACACACACACACACACACACACACACCCCTCTGCTCCCACCCTACTCCTCACATAAACACACACAGGCCATGGAGATAGTACTCCTCACACAAACACACATGGCCAGGGAGACAGCGCAGGGCAGATGTCGACCAGAAAAACAAATCATCAACAAGACACACACAGCGTGGCTGACAACAAGCGAGCGACGAGTGACACGCCCACAGGTCGAACACACTGCCCACTCAGTCACTGGCTCGTTCGTTGACCAGGCCCAAACAAAGGGTTCAGCCATACAATACAACACTTAGCTGTACTATTTATAAATATACTGAGAAGAAAGCAATACAATCATGTTATAAAATGAATAAAGCTCTCAAATACACCTACCTGCATCTGGAACAATCCGATCTCCATAGGCCTACTCTGATTCAGACGATCAGTCACCAAAAGCTTCTTCCACATCAAAATCTGGGTCGTTGGCATCAACTTCATGAAGTTCGAAGCCAGCTGGCTTGAAGACTTCATCTCCACTGTCTTGATCTCGAAAAATCTCTTCAATAACTTCTGCAACTGTGTAGGTTCGTTGTGGGGCAGCCATAGCTTCGAAAACTGAAAGCTCAACTTCATAGCACCTTGCCAATCGATCGTGATAAATTGTGCATATGATCTAAATAACTTGAACAAACGGCACTCAAAGAGTGAAGAATTGTCAAAGGGACCTAATCAAATCATAACTAGAAGGGTTTTCAGCAATGCTGGACCGAAAGAGAAAGAGTGTTAAAATCGTGACGGACAGCGATCGTCAACAGAGCATTGCAGATGACAGTTTCTAGGACGAAACCGGTCGTCAACAGCGCAGTAAAGAGTTAAATTGTATCAGTCTGGATCCCACATGACTCATAAATGAATAATACTACTAATAGCAAGATAAAGCTTTTCTATCATTACGAGTTCATCAATAGTGAATAAATAGATAAATACATACTGCCAAGAGAATCACAAAGCACTTGCAGGATTAGGTACATATGGCATTTCAGAACACCATCTTCAGAAAACTGAAACAACATTAGAACTATTGATACAGTCTGGAGTTAGGAGTCTGTTTGGAGTTTGTTCAAGAGGGATTCATCGCACTCAGACAATTCCATATGTGCTACACCCAAATCTGTCAGCAATTAATTGTCTGGCAGACTCTTTATGCCTGCACAAAACCCTATGTGCTGGCAAAGTCTTGAAATTGGGGACAGAAGGGGGTGGAGAGACTTTTGAAACACTAAGGTGACACCACCACAATGATGGAAACATTAAGATGGGCAGAGAACAGACCAGAGGGACTTTCGAAACACTGACACCACCACAATGATGGAAACATTAAGATGGGCAGAGAACAGACCAGAGGGACTTTCGAAACACTAAGCTGACACCACCACAATGATGGAAACATTAAGACGGGCAGAGAACAGACCGGAGGAACTTTCGAAACACTAAGCTGACACCACCACAATGATGGAAACATTAAGACGGGCAGAGAACAGACCGGAGGGACTTTCGAAAAACTAAGCTGACACCACCAGAATAATGGAAACATTAAGACGGGCAGAGAACAGGCCGGAGGGACTTTCGAAAACACTAAGTGACTAAGCTGACACACACCAGAATGATGAAAACATTAAGACAGGCAGAGAACAGACCGGAGGGACTTTCGAAACACTAAGCTGACACCACCAGAATGATGGAAACATTAAGACGGGCAGAGAACAGACCGGAGTGACTTTCGAAACACTAAGCTGACACCACCAGAATGATGGAAACATTAAGATGGGCAGAGAAGTGAGAACAGACCGGAGTGACTTTAGAAACACTAAGCTGACACCATCAGAATGATGGAAACATTAAGATGGGCAGAGAACAGACCAGTATTCAATGTAGCGGACTGGGGTTGAACTTCAGATATCAGATCTTGAGTCCATGGCTCTATCACAAGAAAACAAAAAGCCCGCAGTCTGGTTTTAAATCTAGACATCATCTTCTTCATATCATTTCTTCATATCACACTTACTGCTGCTACTGTTGTTCAAATATACATATAATTATGCATGTGTCACTCTTACCAAGAGCAGTTCCCCATCAGGTGTGATTTCTCGTTCAGCATATTCTGGGTAAGGTGTATCCACCGGTTCTGCTGGTGTGGGAATTACACGAAGCTTGCTATTTTCATAAGTGGGCTTATTCTGCAAAATACAGATACATGACAGAAAGTGAGAACAGTGTTAGTTCCATCAAAAATGAAAATCTCTTTCTTATCATGTCTTAACATTGTGCTGATTTGTGTGCAGATTTCCTTACGCTGCATTTATCAAAAAAAACAAAAAAAGCGAAACTCTCCTCTCTCTTTCCCTGTATTTCTTTCTCTCTCCCTCTCTCTCTCTCTCTCTCTCTCTCTTTATCTCTCTCTCCACCTCCCTCTCTCTCTCTCCCTCCCTCTAATTCTCCCCTCTTTCTCTCTCCCTCCCTCTTTTCTCCCATTCTCATGCCTACTAACTTTCTATATTTTAACATAACACAGAATAGCACACAGTTGCATTATTACAAGGTTTCAACTGGTCACATCATTAAAGGAACGGCAAACACATTTTCTGTGAATTTTCCAATTATGATTACACTTCAAACTATGTCCACTAATCAATACAATACAATATTTTACAATACAATACAATACAATATTTTATTTATATAGCGCAAAATCTTGATAAAATCAAATCTAAGCGCTAGAAACAGACACGCACGCAACGCACACGCACGTACGCACGCACGCACACACACACACACACACACGCACGGCTATAAATGGGGAGAAAGAATAAAAGCAATGGAAAATTATAGAGAGCATATTATATACAATTATATATTACAATGTGACCAATCTAATGCAACTGCAGCACATACACATGTTTGCATAATAGCACACATGTGCGCACGCACACACACATACACACACGCACGCACGCACGCGCGTGCAAAGAGCTTAACGATTTCACAAAACGCTGCTATCTGTGGCTCATCATAG
This sequence comes from Monoplex corrugatus, assembly GCA_030674185.1. Taxonomy (NCBI): domain Eukaryota; kingdom Metazoa; phylum Mollusca; class Gastropoda; order Littorinimorpha; family Ranellidae; genus Monoplex; species Monoplex corrugatus. The sequence continues at coordinate 71,698,166 of JAPXFY010000016.1, forward strand.
TCAGTAGCATGCTGATCAATGATATGACCAATGTTGAGAGGCAAAAAATCTTTACAAACAAAAAACTAAAAAAATATTAGCAGCATGCATAGTATTGATCAGGTAGAGCAAAGATAAAAAATATGTGTGTTCATCTGTTTATTGCGTTTTGGTCTGTTTTGGTGTGATTTACTTTTCTTTCCCAGCTAAAAACTGCACGAAGATTTTGAAACGATATACAGTGGAAACCTGATATAACAGGGATGATGGGACCAAATCAAAATCCCTGTTATATCAGATCCCTGTTATATCAGATATCAAGGGAAATAAGGACTGATCAACTAACTCTTGACTTTTGTAAATCATGGAAAGATAAACAGTAGATCTAGGCCTAGATTGGTCTGGTGTAAGTGTGCAGTAAGCTTACAAACTGAATGATGGCGCAGTCAGTCACTGACTCAGTGGCCTCAGGCCTACACGCTTGCGCACGCATCACGCTCGCATTGCGAAGCGTTCTTTCAGTGTACAGTACACAGTATACCAAGGCTAGCCTAGATCTAGATCTAGGCCTACTGCATGGCGTGCTGAGTCTAGGCCTAGGCCTTTCTGCTGCAGAACCCGTCTCGGCATCCCTGCTATAACCGATCGAGCCCTCTTGTCTCCCTGTTATTGCCGATAAATTTTAATAGAGACAAAGAGGAAGAAAAAATGGGGATTGAAAAAAGCCCTGTTATATACGGATTCCTGTTATAACCGGTCCTGTTATAAATGGTTTCCACTGTAGTATTTACCTACCCGGAACTTCTTCTTTGCATAATCATTAACCTCCTCAAACTCCTCATCCAGTTTGAATCTCTGTTCATTCTTCATGAAAGTGCTGTTGTTTCTGATCACAACTGTGCAATCGGGGTCAACCAGGATCTCAGTCTCCGGTCTGGAAAGTCCAGCCATCTTTCGTATGAAAAAATTCAACCCTGTACAGACAAAAAGTTCAAACAATAATGATAATCCATATCCACAAATAGTCACTGATATAAATTATTTGTTAACCCTTTGACTTCCACACCATGTCCATGAGCATCCTGTATTGCCAGCTATGCTAGCAAACCAAGAACTTGAACCCTTTGATTCCCTCACTCTATCCACCAGCTTCCTGCAGGAAGCTGGTGGATAGGGTGAGGGAATCAAAGGGTTAAGTTTTTGCAGCTGGTGGATTGGGTGCGGGACTAAAAGGGTTAAATATGTGGAAACTGTCATCTGATCTTGCTGTGAACATAACAAAAAAGACTTTTCTAATCATAACAACAACAACAAAGAGGCTCTACTGACTTGCTGACCACGTGTATTTCCTGGCACCTTTCAGTTTCCTTGCCTAGTAGTAGTAGTACATATGTACCAAATTATATTGTTATCCTGCAGGATCTTTTTCTAGGTCAATATTAAAACCTTTCAGTTCTATCACATAGCAACTTTTAGGTTAAACCTAGTCTATCAGAGTCCTCAGTCACAAAACGGTAACTACTGAAAACAACATTATGCGGTAACTATCTTATTATTTTCTTCCTTGTTTCTTGACTTACAGTGATCCTATCAACAACACTGCACAGTTTTAACTGAAAACAAAACCAAAACACTTTTACAGGACTTCAGCTGTGAAATTCTTTAAAAATGAAGTGTATGGAATGGTGGTTTTTCTTTTTTTTTTCCTTGGATGTTTTTCTTTTCCTTGTTTTTGTAAATGCTGTGCCTGATTTTGTTTTCCTTTGTCTTTTCCCCCTCTGCACTATTTTTTTACAGTATTTTCTGTCCATCAATTGCAAAACATATTCTTAAAATATGATCAGTGGTGCAAAATATACATTGTAATGTGTGGAATGGACAATTCTGACATTTCCTCTCTTGTCCAACAATATGCTTGCAGGGTGAATGTTATGCAATATTTTCCACAGCATTTTTTAAAATTTTAACTTCTTTGATTGTTCTAGACAGGAGCTGCCAGACATTCAACTGATGACTGGGTCTGAACAGGTCATGCAACACATGGACAGCCCATGTTTGCTTGATGAAATGACTATCAAGTGGTGTAGGGAGCTGGGGAGGTGATTGTCCATCGAGTGGCAAGGCATTGATGCTCCAGGTCCCATCCATACCCTCATGGTGTTTCCTGTTAACTTAACAAACTGTCAAGAAAACTTTGAAACTATTATTTATAAATGAACAGTCTGTTAATTTTCCTTCAGGAAAACATTGGTGTGACATACCATAGTTTGCATACTAAAACTTTTTGACATTGGTATCGTATTCTTTTATACCATAGTTTGCATACTGAAATTTTTTGCTAGTTATTACCCTACCTCAGTACCTGGCCTAAACTCATCTGAAAAATAGACCTATATATGACTCAAATGCAAGCAAAACAATAATAGTTGGTACTGAAAGGCTCTAATAAGTTAATTCCAACTATGTGTATCATATAAGTGCGCATATTGATGTGCATGTGTGCATATATATCATAGTCGGGAGAACATGCATGCTTTACTTGTGCAAGCACAGAAAATGTGCATGCGTATGTGATCTTCTTGATCTTCTACATCACTACTACTGGTGAAAGATCTTTCTCTTTTCAAGCTCCATTGATGTGGAACAGATTGCCAGACTCTCTCAGACATTCAGATTATTTCTCTTCTTTCAAGTCTAAACTTAAAACCCATCTATTTTCTCACAACTAGTCAATGCTGCGTAGGGGTACCACCTATGTCATAGCCGTCTAAGCCTTGTTTTGACATACTGTTTCAGGGTGTGTTTTCTATTGCATGTGTTTGTTGTATAATTGAACGTTGTGTGATTTGGTTTTGTAGCAATGTTTGAGATGAGTGAGTGTTGTGCTCGTAGGATTTGTTGGTTTCTGTAGTGGTGGTATTCGTAGTTGTTTGTGAGGTGTGTGGTTGTGTGTGTAGGAGAGGTGAATGCAGTATGTTTTTGTAAAGCGCTTAGAGAAATTATTTTGATTAAGCGCTATAAGAAGCCATTATTATTATTATTATTAATCCACCCTTAGTATAAATCATTAAATGCATCAGAAAACAGGGAAAAGGTACTGCACTCAGTATGTTATCAGGTCAGGTACTGCAAAGTTACAGTCTCAGAGTCTGTGACAGTGAGACTGGCCTGTCCTAATCATAATGATAACACGCCCACCATGTCAGGCATGTGGTAGTCAAACGATGTCTGAAGTAAATATTCAACTGACCTGTGACAAGATCTGTCAAAAACTGAATGTCTAATTCACACATTCCACACTGTTGCCCATTTTTTAACAAACAGAGTGAAAGTGTCATCTCATGTGCGTGTCAATCTCTCTCTCTCTCTCTCCTCTCTCTCTCTCTCTCTCTCTCTCTCTCTCTCTCTCTCTCTCTCTCTCTTCTCTCTCTCTCTCATTACCTTCCCTTGATTATGGTTGCCAACATGACGCACACTCAGTGACTGGTCAACGAAACTGTCATTTTCAGTAAGAAAAGTACCTCCCCATGCCAGCGCAAGGAATGCCATTTACATTGGAAAGCATGTTAAGCTCACTACTTCAGGAAATATCTGTCTTCATTTAAAATTGAGGGAAAGGGCAACTAAACAGTAGTTGCCCTGTATTTGAGTTTTGGCCAACCGTCTGTCACACAGTGTCACACTCAACATGCTGTGTGACAGAGACCAGAGAAGGGCTAGGGCACACACACAGACCTGTGATCGACCCAAGGCATTTGAAGATTTGTCGTCCCCGTCCGGCGTATATCTACCTACTCCACCCAGCCTGTTTTACTGTACTGAAGCTGACAATGTTTGTCAAGCTGACATATTCAAGCATGACAACCCCACTACCCCAAGCAGTCTGCCTTCTTCACAGCCTGTTGTATGTCAGTCTGCCTTTCCTGAGAGTGACAGTGACAATTAGACCTGATGACAGCAGTTACCAAAGTACTGAATCAGGTGAAAACTTCTTCTAGAAATCTCCGCTCCATTGCTGATACCAGATTGCTCCGTGTTCCACGCGTGCACACAAAAACATTTGGACATCGCTCTTTCTCCTTCGCAGCCCCCACTATCTGGAACTCTCTTCCCTTTGAAATCCGACACCTAAAATCGACTTCTTCTTTCAAAACAGCTCTAAAAACTCACCTCTTTCAAAAATATTATCAGTAAGTTCAACCTCATTTCCCCCCCAGCCTAATAGTAGAAAAGGTGTGTTAGTGTGTGTGTATGTTATAGTAGGTAGGTGGGGGGTGGGGGTGGGTGATTATAGAGCCCAATGTGCCTCACAGTACTTTGGGGTATAGCCGTGGGGGTTGTGGGGTGCATTTGGACTTGCGTGAGAATCCGTGTATGATTGTAGCGTATGTAGTATTTTTATGGATTTATTCTATTACTTTGTATTGTGTATTTAGTGTATGTACGTGAGGTCCGAGAGATTGAAATATTGTGAGTGAATGATTGTAAAGCGTCATAAGCTCCGCCGTAGGCAGAGATGTGCGCTTATAAATGGTCTCTTATTATTATTATTATTATTAAAACATAAGCGTTGATAGTGATAAAGAAGAGGAATTGCTGATGACAAGGGTACAACAAAAACTGACACAGACTGGAAAAAACAGCTTGACATGTGCTGCAGATGTGACTGACACTGAACACAGTGACAGTAGCGGAAATCTTTGCATGACAACACAACAGCCTGCTGAGAAGCCAGATATTTGACATTTTGACATAATGGTAAAAATTCAAGAATCATCACAGAAAATGGACAAAACTCTTGAAAATTCCAGCCAAGGTGTTCAAGTCAATGGCACTGACTGAGAGTGACAATTATCTAGACCCACCATGAATGTCATGACTAATGTGTGGAAAGACTCCCACACCAAATCGGACTCTATCTGCATCATCATCATCATCAGGTGCCTTGCCGCATGGCGTTGGCGATTATGGACTTCCATCTGTCTACAGGCATTTGTTGGTAAAAATGCTTTTCATCTCCTTGAATGCTGTTTTGGCTTGGCTGATTCAGCTGGCTATTTCTGATGTGCATCTGCTGTCTGGTGAAATGATCGTTCCCACGTATTTAAACTTATCAATCTGTCTCAAGGTTGTGCCGTTTGCTGTTATTTTGCATAAGGGGATTTCATGTTTTTTACTGATCACCATGACTTCAGTCTTCCTGCTGTTTAGTTCCAACCCCTTACCTTTGTTTTCTATTTCAAGTATATTCACAAGGTTTTGTAGACCTGTCCCTTTCACTTTCTGCAATTAGCATGGTGTCATCTGCGTATCGAAAGTTGTTTATCATTTTTCCTCCAACTTTAAATCCATGGTCTTCCTCTAGGTTTCTCATGATGTTTTCACTGCTTTTGGTTTGTTTCCTTTTCCGTAATTTCAGCCTAAATCTTCCCACTGCAGGATTGTGGTACTGTTGAAGTCTGAGCCTGGTAGTGTTCTTGCTGCATATCTCTCGTAAATGATATCTCTCTGGTGTATACCTCTTTATGTCTGTTTGAACATGTACTCATGTAGTGATGTTCAACAACTTTATTTGCATTTTTGTATTAGGCCTACCGTGATATCATGGTTCCCACGTTGCAAAGCTACCCCATCCCTCATGTCCCAATGTTAATGGGCCTTATTATAGCCTAAAACGTTAAACAGTTCGTACTCTCTCTCTCTCTCTCTCTCTCTCTCCTCTCTCTCTGCTAACATCATCATCATCATCAGGTGCCCTGCCACATGGCGTTGGCGACCATGGACTTCCAACCATCTCTATCTCTCGTTGCCCCTAGCATCTCCCCCACCCTCCTCATTCCCATCCACTCTGCAAGTCCGTCCAGCACTCTCTCCCTGGGTCTACCTGGTGCTCTCTTTCCCTCCAGCTTCCCCGTTGTGACCAGGTGCTCCAAAACCCCCTTCCTCATAAAATGGCCTATAAGTGTTGCCTGTCTTTTCCTAATCTTCCTTATGAGTGATCTACTTGTGTCTGCCTCCATCAAGACTGTCTCGTTTGTTTTCTTTGCGGTCCATGGAACTCTCAACATTCTTCTGAGAAACCACATCTCAGCTGCCTCGATCCTGCTCTGGCTTTGCTTGCTGACTATCCACGCCTCGCATCCGTACAACAGTATTGGTTCTATATAACATTCAAGGACTCTCTTTCTGATGTTAACTGATAGGCATTTGTTGGTAAGAATGCTTGTCATCTTCTTGAATGCTGTTTTGGCTTGGCCGATTCTGCCAGCTATTTCCGATGTGCATCTGCCGTCTGATTAAATGACCGTTCCAGGTATTTGAACTTATTAACCTGTGTCAAGGTTGTGCCATTTGCTATTATTTTGCAGGAGGGGATTTCATGTTTTTTACTGATCACCATGACTTCAGTCTTCCTGCTGATTAGTTCCAACCCCTTACCTTTGCTTTCTATTTCTAGTATATTCACAAGGTTTTGTAGGTCCCTTTCATTTTCTGCAATTAGCATGGTGTCATCTGTGTACCGAATGTTGTTTATCATTTTCCCTCCAACCTTTAATCCAGGGTTTTCTTCTAGGTTTCTCATAATGTTTTCGCTATACAGTGAAAACAGATCTGGTAAAAAAACACAACCCCTGTCTGACTCCTCTTTTGATGTTGAAAGAGCTAATTGTTTCTATCTCCTCTTTGATGTTTTGAAAAGAGCTTATAATTGTTTTCTATTCTCATTGCAGCTGTTTGTTCCCAGTACATATTCCTGATTATTCATAGATCTTTTCCATCAACATTGAGTCTCTCCAGTTGGTTGATCAATTCTTCATGTCGTACCCGATCGAAGGCCTTGGTATAGTCAACAAAGATAAATACAAATCCTTATTCATCTCAATTGACCTCACTATGATAGTTCTTAGGATGTATATGGTATTAATAGTTCCTTTCCTTTCCACAAATCCACAGTTCTTCTGCTATTTCTCTTTTGGTTCTATTCCTTGTCCTCATCATGATTATTCTTTACAGGATTTTTGTTACATGACTCATCAAACTGACTGTGCGATGGAGTTCCCATTCTATAGCCCCTGTCTTCTTTGGAAGTGCAATGAAAATTGATTTTGACATATCTTTGGGGATTTTTCCAGTGTCATAAATCTCATTTAGGAGGACTGTTATTTTTTCTATGCCAAATTCCTCCAGGGCTTCAATCATCTCTGTAGTAATGTTGTCTGGTCCTGGGGCTTTTCCTGGTTTCATCTTTTTCTGTGCTGCTCTAACTTCATCTTTCATTATGGGTGGTCCTTCAAAGTTCTTTTTTATAATGTGTTCTTCGTTTCTGTCATCCTCAAAAAGGTCTTTAATGTACTCTCCCCATCTGTCCAGTAATTTGTCTTTTTCCATGATAAGCGTGCCATCTTTCGATTTTAAGCAACCAGTTGATGTGCATGTATTTTTCCTGTGGACAATTTCTTCAATACGTCTGTACATACCCTGAGGATCCATTCTGTGTCGTACTTCTATCTCTTTGCATTTTGTGTTCAGCCAAGCTTCCTTAGCTTCATTGCACCTATGCCTGATTTCTTTGTTTATCTTCCTGTATGTCACCTCGTTTCTCTTTGCCTTCCTCCTTTCCTCCATCAAGCCCAAAATTTCATTAGTCATCCAGCTAACATGTACGCAAAAGGCAAAGCAGAAGCAGAAAGCTCAACCCCTGCTGAAACGAAAGACACGCCTTCTCAACGTAGTTATCTCACCCATTGCAGACAAAAACTCGTCAAAGTTTTCACTCCTGTCCAGTTTCCATCTTCCGGTAAACTTTTCCCTAATTTCGTCCGCCATGTTTTCTACTCCCACAAGACAACAATGCACGCTGCGTCGTCTGCCCTGATATAAGAAAACAGAACTTCCGTATAGGTCTAGATCATTTGTTTACTGTTCTAAGTCAGCTTTAGAAAAGACATGACGAATTACCGAAAACATACAGTAAGTACAGAAAAGACGCCTTAGAGGGAGAAATATATATACTGATCATCATTTAATTCCCTCTTTCGTTATGTTACAGTTCTGTTGTTCGCTATTAAAGAATTTGTTGATGGTATTTCAGAAAATGTTTCTCGATTGATTACATTGGCTTTCAAAGTTGTGGCTTCTTACACAAGTTGAAAGCAGTGTGTGCTGTTGTCATGTGACCCATCACCCGTAGTTGCAGTTGTCATTTATGATGTCATTTAGTTGAACTTTATAACTTTTTCACACTAAATAATCAGAAGAAACAATAAAATTCAAAATGTCTTTTGTGTTCTGTTTTGACAACGCATGAAACAGTAGTTTAAAATTACAGCCTTACAATCTCAGTTTCAGCCTTTTCTTTGCAACTGATGAAAATTTCTAATTTTCATGCAATATTTATATAAATATCTCTGTACAATATAATGAAATCACTGAAGTTTATGCTAGTTTCCATGTCGTTTTGGAAAATACTGTGTATTCTTTGCAATTAATGCGAGAGGTTTATTCCGCGATTTTTCGGTAATTCGTGGTTTCTGTTCGGGATTTATTCGTGGTTCCGGTTTGGGAGAGGGGAGGGTGGGATCGATGACGTGAAGAACTTTCTCAGTATCAGAGCGGTTGACGATGCAATCCATGTGTTTAAAGTGTGAGTGAACTTGTTCAGTTTGTAATTACGAAATTTTCTTTTAAAGTCATAATGTCGACATGCTGATTGTGGCAGTGTAGATTGGATCTATTGTAACATTGTCATGCATTATTCGGGTATGTCACGTCGTCTGCTTAGTTCGAGCAGAGTGAAACCGAGGGTGAGGTGAGGGATTCTAGCCAGCTGTGTGCGACCCACGTATGCACGTTATCGTCATTCCAAGGACAGAAGAAAAGTACAGTTGAGAAATCGTTGCTTTAAAGATGCGCAGGCTGAAGCGGACCCATCTTCTGGTCATAGGAGTCAGTCTGTTTTTGTTCTGGAATATCCTTACCTATCATTCCCTAGTCAACCGATCTGCTGATAAGGAATTGGAAGCAGAGAAAGCAGTTGAAGAACGAATCAATCAGCTTCAGTTGCAAATTTCAAAACAAATGGTAGACAATGGACATTTGTTAAAGAAACTTCAGGCAATTAAACACAATGGAGGCACAGATGACCGGAACAAAAGTGAGGGTGGAAAAGACGGAATACATAATTCAGCAAGGGAGGCGTCTCTAAAGCCCAAAGAGATTATACTTCCTGTTTTAATGATAGCTTGTGATCGCACCACTGTTAGTAGAAGTTTGGATATTTTACTGAAATATCGACCATCCCCCAAGCAGTTCCCAATCATCATCAGTCAGGACTGTGGTCATGAACCGACCGCCACTGTAATCCAGTCATATGTGAACAACAAAAGTGTCTCTCATGTCTCTCACATCAAGCAACCAGATCTGAGTGACATCAAGTTGCCATGGCCACAGAGGAAGTTTTCAGGATACTATAAAATTGCTCGTCACTACAAATGGGCCCTTGACCAGGTTTTTAACAAATTCAATTACTCTGCTGTTATCATTGTTGAAGATGATCTTGACATTGCTCCAGACTTCTTTGAATATTTTCTGGCAACGTATCCCTTGCTTCATTCAGACCCTATACTGTGGTGTGTGTCAGCCTGGAATGACAATGGAAAAGGTTCCCTGATTGCTGATATTCCTGAAAAATTGTATCGGACAGATTTCTTCCCTGGCTTGGGATGGATGATGGAGAAAAAATTGTGGGAAGAACTGGGACCCAAATGGCCCAATAGTTTCTGGGATGATTGGATGCGCCATCCAGAACAGCGAAAAGGCCGACAATGTATACGACCTGAGATCTGCCGTACAAGCACATTTGGGAAAAAAGGAGTTAGCAAAGGTCTGTTCTTTGACAAGCATCTCAAGTTTATTCAGCTCAACAGCAAGTTTGTACCATTCACCAAAATGGATCTCTCATACCTTAACAAGGAGCGATATGACCAAGAGTTTGTACAAGAGGTCTACAGTGCAGCTATTCTCAGTGCCACTGAAGTTATCAATGGTTTGAAACCAGAGGAAACAAAGGTTCGAGTTCAGTATGCCACAAAAGACGAATTCAAACGCTTTTCCAAATTGCTGGGTATCATGGATGATCTCAAAGCAGGTGTGCCAAGAGCTGCTTATCGAGGCGTTGTGAGCTTTGTGTTCAAAGGTCGACGCGTTTTCCTTGCTCCTCCACCTGACTGGAAAGGCTATGATGAAAAGTGGACATAACATATTTCTCCATACTTCCCCTTGCCCTTTGCATGCACTCACAATGTATTAAAAAAAAAACATACAGATTGATTTACACACATGCATTGACTGACATGCAGTATACACACGACAGATTGACATGCAGTATACACACGTGACAAATGTGTGCACCCACACCAGATATCTACTCGGTGTATACTGTCATATACATGCAAAACACACACACACACACACACACACACCAAAAGATATATTGTATACGTGTCTAGTCTTTGTGTACTGTACACATGCACATACAAACACACACACATTCCTTTTTGAAACTGGTACACATTCCACATAATACATAGGGATAAATTTTTATACAGCATACAGACACGTGTGCAAATATACACACACACACACACACACACACACACACACACACACACACACACACACACACACACACACACACACACACACACAAATGCTTAATAAAAATGCAAACGTAAAGTAGCATACATGTATGCGTGCATTCTAATCTTATATTAGACCATATGAATGCGCATACCAGAGAATCTGATAGAAATCTTAACACGGGATTGCATAAAATGTAGGCCTACACATATCAACACATGTGGTGCACTCACAAAGATCCATGAAAGCACTCCCGCAGACACAAACTTTCTGACTGTTTATGCCGAGATGGAAGTTGGTCATCCTCTTCAACTTGACTCTGTGATTGGAGACTGCCATCCAGTCTCTGTTGTTTGATTCTTTTTAAAGGTCTTCTTTCAAAAAATTACAAAAAAGGATAATTGAATATGAAAAAAAAAAAAGAAAAGATGTAAGGAGGGAAATTATTTCATATCAGCATAGAGGGATCTCTGTTCAAATGTGATCAAAATGTGTTGGAAACCAGAAACAAGAGAATGAAAATATGTACTGTCTTGGTTCGTTAATTAAACAGCATAGACTCGTCCTGTTTAAGCAGTTATCTGTTTATAGTGATATTAATAAATAATGATAACAACAAGAATGATAATAGTAATGATAATAATAACTTAATGACTACTTCAGTACTTGTACAGTGCCCATCTCATAAAAAAAAGGGAAAAAATTCACTTGTTTAACCCTTTGATTCTCACACCCTATCCACCAGTTTCCTACATTGCCAATTATGTTAGCGAAACAAAAACTTAACCCTTTGATTCCCTTACCCTATCCACCAGTTTCTTGCAGGAAGCTGGTGGGTAGGATGAGGGAGTCAACGGGTTAAGTTTTTGCAATTGGTGGATAAGGTGTGGGAGTCAGAGGGTTAAACACGTACAAATCCACATACACAATCACAAGCACACAGATACAGTTACATGCACACACCGATACACCATATAATTACACGCAGACACTGTGAGACACATGTACATTATGCTTATGCATACTCACACATACACAAGTGCGCGCGCCACAACACACACACACACACACACACACACACACCACACTCACATTCACTCAAATAGATACAGTTTACAAAGGTAAACCTTTACAACAGATTGAAATGAAGTGATTGACGCTGAATGTCTAACATGGACAGGACGTTCGTTTCAAATATATAGGGCCTAGTGTGTGACCATGGTAAACGAATCTACATTGACCAAAGGGTTTTATTTTGAAAGATGAAACTCAGAATATTGTGGAATTGAAGTTTTCTGTGTGTTGTATCTAACTTCTAAATGTTACAATGTCAAGAGAGTACTGTAGGCCAGTTCTAGAGACAGATCAGTGCAAAGTTAAACTAGTGTGTGTGTGCATGAGTATTGTGTGTATATATATATATATATATATATATATATATATATATATATATATATATATATTTGTTCTTGTGTGGGTGCATATGAGGGTGTGTATGTTTCATTTAGTGATTTTTGTTTGTTTTGTTTTTGTTTTGTGGTGGTGGTTTTGTGTGTATATTATTTATTTCTGTTTTTTGTTTTGTTTTCTTTTATTTCTCACTGATCGACATATGAAGTAGGTATTTTATTATAATTCATTTTTAGTGCTTCTTGATTATCACATCATTACAGTTACTGGTAATCTGTTTTTATTATAGCAGTAGGGGTTGAGATAATCTTGTTTAAACCTTTGATTCCCACACCCTATCCACCAACTGCAAAAACTTAACCCTTTGACTCCCTCACTCTATCCACCAGCTTCCTGCAGGAAGCTACTGGATTAGGTGAGGGAATCAAAGGGTTAACCCTTTTACTCCTGCACTCAGTCGATCAGCGTCCTGCATTGTCAACAGTGCTGGTGAAGCAGAAACGTAACCCTATGATTCCCTCTCCTTATCCACCACCTTCCTGCAGGAAGCTGGTGGAAAGGGTGTTGGAATCAAAGGTTAAGTTTTTACATCGGTGGATAGGTGCGGGAGCCGAAGGGTTAAGCCATTGTTTTAGCGTGCTTGACAATGCAGGACACTGGTGGTCAGATTATGGCAGTCAAAGGGTTAACATACATGTGTCTGCCTTTGTCATGTTTTTGTTTTACACATAGGGTTGTGAAAATGAGGCACTGTACAAGTAGTCATTATTGTTGTTATTACTTTTTTTATTGTAATTGTTATTAGTAGGCCTATTATCATTAATGTTTTTGTTCTCTTTGTTTCTGGTGTCAGTAAAAATTTGCTCAAATACTCACAGTCACAGTCATTTTGATTCAAACTGCAAAATGTGTTTGCAAAGTTTTCTTGGCTGTTTATGGATGGATTTTTTACAACTTGGATTTGATTTTTAGTTTACTAAATTAGTTATACTTTTCAAAAAGTAATTATGGATGCATAATGTTTGGAACAGGATGGCCCAGAATGCGGTATGCTGTTGTCTAAAATGTGTTTTCTGCTTTTAATGTACAGTATTCATAATATACAGCAATATACGTGTTTTAGTGTGTAGATCACAGAAATGACATATAATAGTTTTAAGTAAACTTGAGTTGAATGTATGGTTTTGGATTTCAATCAGGTTGACTATTATGTTTACCTTAAATACTGTTGAAAAAGCACATTTAAAAAGTATGATATATCATTTGATATGCAGAGTGAATATTGAACGAAGAAGGCAGAAACTTTTCACAGATTTGATTCGCAGCTAATGAACTATTGTGCGAATTAGTTAAAGAAGTATATATGCAGAAAAAGTGATTGTTACTATGTAAGTATGTTAGTATGGTTTGACCATCTTGTTTCATTTGTCTTCCTCTGATTGGTCATTTGTCTGCATAATGGCTGATCAAACAATACTAAATTGTATTTGTATATTTATGTATGATCAAATGAAATTGGGGGGGGGGGGGGTGATATATCATGCTTTCTTATTTTTTGATTTGTTTGGATTGTATGGGGTTTTATTGTTGCTGTGGAATTTTATTTTGTTTGTTTGCATTTATGTGTTTGTGTTGTTGTTTTTTCCCCTTTGGGTTTGGTTTGGTTTTTGTTGTTATTTTTGTTTGTTTTTACATAATCTTTATCTTAATAATTGGTACTTACCAGCCAATGTAAACATCATTCTCAGTGTGTGTGATTGGTTGAAATCTTTGGTCACCTCTCTTTGCAGAAATACTTCATATTCTGCATGTGTGAAAGCCTATGTCTGTGAAAGAAAAAACACATTTTGTCAGCTGTTTGTGGGTGGGTTTTCTTCAAAGTTGGTTTGTTTGTGAGATTGTTGTTAAAAGTCACAGATGTAGGTATGGACTGGGTATTCCAAACTGGGAAAACATTCATTTGATAATATATCTTTGCTGTTTTTTGAAGACAGGTTTTAAAACAGATTTGAAATGAATGTGTAGTATGGAAACATTCATTCCATACAAGTTTTATTAAGACCTGTCAAGGTAATACTTTTTGTAATACACAAAACATATCTACCAGTGTCAGCAATGATTTCTTGATAATTTATCAACAGTACATGACAAGCCCGGTTTGGTACAAAAACATAACGAAACGCTTTAGTGAGATGCTTTTTCAGGTAAATATTGCATAGAATGCATTAGAAGAGAACAAGAGATTTATATTAATGGAATGACTTTCAAGGTCATCTTGGGTTTGGTTGGTTGGTGGTGGTGGGGGTTATGTTTGTTTGTTTGTTTGCTTTTTCTTTCTTTTTTTTTTCTTTGTTCTGTTTGTGTTTGTTTTTTAGGGTTTGTCTTGTTTTTCTATCTGATGTTTGGATTCGTTGGTTTGTGGCTGTCTCATTAAATAGTGCTTTTATTTACCTTTTTGGACTGTTTGAATGGGTGATGCCATCATGTTTATGCTGTGTGTTTGGTCCGTATTATTCATCTTGTGATTTCTGATTGGTGATTTTGTTTGACTCTTTGCATACTGATCGAACAGATACATTGGGTACTTACAGACAACGTGATCGAATAATGTTGTCATGTGTCATTGTGTATACAGAGATAAAGAGAGTGAGAGGGGCAGTAATAATGATTAATTATAGGTATGTGTGCATGTATGTGACAGTTTTCTCTAACTGTGAGAGAGACCTAGAGAGAAAGCAATGTGCTTTAATTGTTTAAAATGTTATGATGCATATATGCATGTATATATGTATGTGTTTTTCTGCATTTTTGAAATGTTTGGTTATGGTGTTTCTCTTTTAAGCGTTTGGATAATGGTGTTTCTCTAGTGAATATGTAATTTTAGGATGAGGGTCTTTCTCTGTGTGTACTTAAAATGATTGGACAGACTGTCATCAGTGTGTGTGTGTGTGTGTGTGTGTGGTGTGTGTGTGTGTGTGTGTGTGTGTGTGTGTGTGCATGCATGTGTATGCGTGCAAGTTCTCAAGATTTTTTTTCAAATGATTAATGTGGTTTTTTTTACTAAGTTTAAATGATAAATTTGTTCTTAGCCAAATGTGATGCAAATTCTCTCTTTCTCTTCCCCTCCTCTGTCTGTCTGCCTGTCTGTCTGTCTGTCTGTCTGTCTCTCTCTCTCTCTCTCTCTCTCTCTCTCTCTCTCTCTCTCTCTCTCTCTCTCTCTCTCTCTCTCTCTCTCTCTCTCTCTCTCTCTCTCTCTTCTAAAAGAATGTGTTCATTTCTTTAGAATGTTTTCCTTTAGGATAAGATCAGATCCATGATAAATTAGTGTTATTGTTCCAGTTGTGATGATGTAATCTTTCCTTATGGAATGAATATAAAGATAATAATTTTTATGAAAACGATGTGCTGTGATCATATCTTTTCTATGTTCTTCGTTTTGTTTTTGTTTTTTGTGTGTTTCTTCCCGTTTGTTTGTCCTGTTTCCTTGTCTTCAGTTTTCTTCTTTTTTTTTTTTCCTTCTCATTTTATTTCCTTCTAGTCCACATTCTACTGCTTTTTTTTTTTTTCGGAAAGTAGTCTACACCAGTGCAGTTGTTGTTCATTCTGTAGCCTACTTGTTTGCTCAAGCGCCTTGGTCACTTTAGTGAGATCATTTATGTCAACAGTGGTTGGAGGTAAATCGTGTTACCAATGGGATTGGTAGTAGGCCTACTTACTGACTCATTCTAACTTACAGTGTAATATGTCAGTCAGACATTTTGTATGTGTGTGTTTGTATATTTGTGTGTGGGGGTGTGTGTGTGGAGAGAGAGGGAGAGAGAGAGAGGGAGAGATTTTATTTATTATAATTTTTCTTTCGTTCTTAGTTGTAAAATCATTTGTATGCATGCAGGTTTCAGGGAGTACATTTGCTATGATCTTTGATAAAAATTGGTTTGCTTCCCCACCCCCTCCCTTTCACAAGGATATTTGTTTTAATTTAAAAATGGGGCCACTGGTGAGGATGAGTGCAGATGCATGTATGGTTCTAATGTACAAGTATAGATTACGGTTTGTAAATTTATACCTTATCACATCAGTTGTTCTACTTCTACTCATCATGAAATCTGTGCTGCTCTCCAAAGAATTTCTTTACTGTATAAGCTTGGTTAGCTTCTGATACAGTGTACTTTTCCTTCTTCTGACAGAAGTTTTCCTCTGTAATTTTGTTGCATCATTAAAAAGAAAACTTTTTTAAACAACAACAGACTTTGAATGCGTGCTGTTTAAGATTTATCAGCTCATTTAAGATCTTGCACCCGGACCATTACTTAACCTTTGACTCCCATACCTAGTCCACCAGCATCCTCCCTGCACTAGCAAAGCAAAAACTTAACCCTTTGATTCCTTCACCCTATCCACAAGCTTCCTGCTGGTGGACAGGTGAGGAAATCAAACGGTTAAGTTTTTGTAGTTGATGGATAGGGTGCGAGAATCAAAGAGGTAAGTTCTGGTGAAGGGTGGTGGGTGAGAAAAATCCCTGTCATTAGTGTCAGATTGAGGAATCCATCCCACCTGGGATAACTTGGGTCCTAGGCAGATACTCTAACTCACATTTACGATAATTCTATGACTCATGAACCTCAGGACTTTAATATTAACCCTTTGACTCCCACACTCTGTCCACCTGCATCCTGCGTTGCCAAGCATGCTAGCAAAACAAAAAAAAAAAAAACAACCCTTTGACACCCTCATCATATCCACCAGCTTCCTGACGGAAGTTGGTGGATAAGGTGAGGGAATCAAAGGGTTAAGTTTTGCAGTTGGGTGCAGGAGTCAAAGGGTTAAGCGAAATGAAAGTCTTTGGTGAATCTGTGTTTTTTTGTTTGTTTGTTTTTTTTCCAGTGAATGAACACAACCAATATACTAGATTTGAGCAGTTTGTCAAAGAAAGTGCATTGTAGCACATACTTTATTGGTCATTATCTCCTGAAATATTGAATGATGTCACAAGTTTGTATATTGAGTGGTTTGCTGAATGGCTTCGTCGTGCAGAGGAACTGGAATGATTTGCTGCATGTTTTTATCTTTTGAGGGGAAAAGGAAATGGGTGATGGGGTTAAAAGATTTTTTGTTGTTTGGCTTGTTTTTGCTTTTTAGAGAAAATGTAGTGTTGTGAATCTGTCAGGTTGTCAGGAACTCTCATTTCTAACACCATGTGAGGTTTGTGTGGTGTGTTGTTTGAATGTCTTATTCACATAAACTGGAACAAACACCACTGCATACTTTTATATTTTCTTTCTGTAGATTTAACTGTTGTGGAAAATGGGGAAAAATAGGAAAGTGACATTTATCATGAATATTACAGGGTATAAAGGCATCTGATTGTATTCTATGAAGCTAATAATTACAGAGCTGGTTGTAGAAGGGTTCTTGGCAATTTATTTACAAGATCTCTATTCCATGACATGACTTTTGAGTCAAGAGGGGTGTTTGCCTCATGGGCACATGTTGGCGTATGTGAAAAGACATATATATAGTATAGGCCTACAAAAATCTCTCAGCAAAATTAATTTCTCTCGGAAAACAAGCTGTTGCTAACATAAAAAAACCCATAGTAATTGATCATGTCGGTCTGTTAAAAGTAATAATAATAATAATTAACAGAAGAATGATAAACAGATGTGGCTGATGTCCAGGAATTGGGTATTAGTGTACATTTGCAAAGAAGTCATTTGTATGATGAAAAGAGTGTCAGTCATATTTATTCAGATATTCCTGGCCTGCAAAAACTTTCAGGTGTGTGTGTGTGTGTGTGTGTGTGTGTGTGTGTGTGTGTGTGTGTGTGTGAGGCCATTGCTGTATATATATTACATATTACTTATGGTTGTGATTCTGGGGATGTGTGATTCTTTATTTACTGGAGAAGTTGTAGCTGAAGGTTTTAAAGCATTAGATTCTGTTTAAGTGGTATTGGTTTCTGTTGTGATGAAACAGGGTTATATCTAGTTTGCATGCTTGATTATAGACTGATTCAGTTTTGATACAATCTTTTCCAAATGACAGCACTGAGGAATACTCATATTGGCAAAATCGAAGGTTCATATTGGTCAAAATGGATAAATGACCATAAAGAAAGTATTTGACTATAAGTTTTGTCTGGAAATAAATTTTCTTTAGAAAAAAATATAACTGTATTGTAACAAATGCAAGATTGTCTTATTTTGATTCAGAAGGGTTGAATAATGGGCTCGATTTAATTTCAGAATGTGATGGGCTCCATTTCATTTTAGAATGTGCCCTGAATCCATTAATAACTGATGGTAATTTTTTTTCCCCTGATCAGTTTGTAATTCAAAACCTGAAAGATAAAAAGATCAAATGAGATTACCCCCCCCCCCCCCCCCCCACCCCCCAAAATTATCTTCTGATCAAATGTCCAGAGAAAAGAGTATCACAAATCTTTCGTACTTTATGTTGCACTGTTTGTTTTGATTCCATTCACTGTTTATTTGTGCTGTTATCTGTCAGGCCATTGTTGGGGTTGAAAGAGTTAATAAACACATAAACTTTGAACTTTGACAATTTGTGTATGTGCTTGTGTGGTTGGTTGGTTCTGTTCTCTGTATATATATCCCTCCTTTTATGATGCCTTTTGAAAATTAAAGTTACTGTGTTTATATGTGTTGTTATCTCTCTCTCTCTCTCTCTCTCTCTCTCTCTCTCTCTCTCTCTCTGTGTCTCTTTCTCTCCCTCTCTCTCTCTCTTCTCTCTCTCTTCTCTCTCTCTCTCTAACATACATGTGCGCACACACACACACACAAACACACACACACACACACACACACACACACACACACACACACACACACACACACACAAACACACACACACTCACACACACACACACACACACACACACACACACACACGCACGCACACACACACATACCCACCCCACACATGCAAGTAACTGAAGTAGGCCTATCAATCATTTGAGCTCACACTGGTAAGTAAAAGTGATGACACAACAATCAATCAACCATTTGTACATTGCTTTAGTCTCCCTTTTGTGAAAATAAAAGAAGATTATTTGATTTTGACATATAGCGCATCTGTACGTATACATTATTCAGTAAAGAAGATGTGTCATGAAATTTCCTGTCAGACTATCCAGACTTTTTAACAATTTCTGTCTGGCAGTTTGGCTGTACTTAAAAACTAGCCTTGTCAGTTTTCCATCAAACACTTGTCTCTTTCCAGAGATCTCTTTGGATCATCTGGCTTTGTTCAAAGTTTCCCCTCAGACATTTTAGTCTAGCTAAAAATCTCGCTTGGAAAATCAGGTCTTAACATAAAGAGCCCCCAGCATCACCATGAGGGACCACTGGGATGCAGGGGGGCTCTTTCAGTATAAATGATATCCCCACCTTCTGGAAATTCTGCACTAGAAATTTCCTCTTTTCTGTCACTCTCTCAGTTTCTTTCTTCCTCCTTTGCTTTCTGTCATTTCTTCCTATCACTTTCTGCCTTGCTGGTCCATTCACCTGTGAATATTATTGCAACTGACGAAACCATGCACTATAGGCCTATACTGTATGGTCTCAATTTAGGCAAAATCTGTGCGTGAACAACCAAGAAGTTCATGATGATACTTGTAGAAATGAAAAGAAAGAAAGTCCCATGTGCAAGTGTAAAGTTGACTACAAACATTTTCTGCCTCCTCGTCAGACGTTTGACAGGGGAAGTGAATGATCATCTTTTGCATCTAGGAATGGTGTCTTCTGCTTCCACGGCACCAGTTGCATACTGGTGGTTCATATCCACTGTTTTTGTTAAAAATGCAGTTCCTCCACTATCATGGTGGAATATAAGACCGGTAAACGGTGAGAATCAAAAGTTCAAACACTGGACAGTTTAGTTAGACCTTGTGAACTTGAGATTGTAAGCCAAACTTGGTAAAAACAACCAAATCCTTTAATCCTTTAATTGCGGTATAGTTGTGACATTTTCACCGGTCTTGATGAAACTTTCAGAATCAAAATTCTCTTTAACACTATAGCAGTAGACATTTGTACCAAATTAATTTTTTTTACAAATCTGTTCTTTAATAAACAGACAAGGTATTGTCAAAATTTCACATTTTAGACCACATAGACACCCTGGTCTAAATGCACACATGACAGACCCACAGACACATTCAACAACAAAAAACAACTATATGTATGTACACAAGTGGCTAGGTACACATAGATATGATACATAGACAGACAGAAGTTTGACTCCTGCAACCTCTCTACCAATGGCAAAAAGTTAACCCTTTGATTCCCTCACCCTGTCCACCAACTTCCTGCAGGAAGCTGGGGAACAGGGTTAGGGAATCAAAGGGTTAACTTTTTGCTTTGCTAGCATAGTTGACACATGCAAGATGCTGGTGGACAGGGTATGGGAGTTGAAGGGTTAAAAATTAAGACTTTGTTCAAGCTGGATACACCACACTTGGGCAGTTTCATATGTGTTCCAGCCGGTCTGCCATTTGCATTATCTGACAAACTCCTTGAGCCTGCACAAAAAACTATGCGCTAGCAGGTCTTGATATTAAATGATGGAGTTGAGTGAGGTGGGGGGGGGGGGGGGTATGGTAGGGCACTTCATAAAACGTTAAGCTGACACCACCAGAATGACTGGAGCATTAAGATGGGCAGCAAACAGGCCAGTTTTCATGTTACGGGCTGGGAGTGAGCCCCTGATATCTAGAGACCACAGCTCTGTTATAAGAACAATTTGCCAGCCCGCGGTAAAGAAGCTAGCCCGCACGAAGACTGAACCTACAATCCGTGTGTTATGATCATAGCACTCAGTCTAACAGCTGAGCTAACGGGCCATTTATTCTTGATGATACTTGTAGTCTACTTGTAGACATGACATAGAATTTCACGTGCAGATGCTTAGCTGACTGGTGCCACCACTGCATGGATTTCAGACAAAAACAGCAGGGATGTCTTCCCTTTCTTCATTGAGCTGGAGACAATAAATAGTATATGCATATATGTATATGAACATAAATACATATAGTACATATAAATATTATATATATCCCCACCCCCAGCCTTTTATCCCATCCCCCAACCCCACCCCTGCTTTGGGAATGAAGTAATGTTTTTCTTTGAATGCATGTTTAGATGTTCTGTTGCGCTGCGCTACAGTCTGCATACTCCATCTTCAGTGGGTATGTATGCTGGGGTCAGTACATGTTTCCATAAACCTTCAACTTGGTTTAATCATGAACTGGGGATCTTTTAAGTTAATGTGCTTTATTTGACGTTCTACAGATGTTTATCACACAAAGGGGATTCAGGTAGGCCTACTTGTGGGGTCGCACTTACCTGGGAGATTGGGAAAAGATCAACCCCTTTACCAATCAGCCAATACTCTTATCACATCCAGACCTTCTGGAGATCCACCCCCCTGAACTAATCTTTTGGCCTCAGGGCCTTTTTAAACCGACACTGATGAAAGAAAGAATGGAGATCTGCGTATGAAGGGGGTGACAAGAAAACGCGTAAAAGAAAGAAAAAAGTCCCTTAATCCTTTGACTCCCGCACCCTGTTCATCAGCACCCGGCATTGTCAACCACACTAGCAAAGCAAAAACTTAACCCTTTGACTCCCTCACCCTATTCACCAGCTTCCTGAATATCCACCAGCCTCCTGCAGGAAGCTCATGGATAGGCTGAGGGAGTCAAAGGGTTAAGTTTTTGCAGTTGGTGAATAGGTTGCAGGAGTCAAAGGGTCAATGTAAGTAAACCCCCCCCCACACACACACACACACACACACACACATACAAACACACACAACACTCCTCTATCTCTGTTTCCTTCGCTGCACATTTCTTTCATGTGGCTTGTGGGGGAAGCGTGCTAGAGGTGGAGTCCAGGAATTTTGACTGGACCATCAGAGTGTCAATATGAGGACTCTTCATGCAGATACGAATTAAATTAGGATGAGAACACCTGACGCATTTGAGTTTTCATCATCGTCATCATCGAGTGCCTTGCCACATGGTGTTGGCGATCATGGCCTTCCATCTGTTTCTATCCCTTGTTGCTACAAGCACCTCTTTGTCTTCAGCCATTCTGCAAGTCCGTCCAATATCTTCTCCCTGGGTCTACCTGGTGCACTCTTTCCCTCCAACTTTCCTGTTGTGACCAGGTGCTCCAATTCCCCTTTCCTTATAAAATGGCCTATACATGTTGCCTGTCTTTTCCTTATCTTCCTTATGAATGATCTTCTTGTGTCTGCCTCCATCATGATGTCTCGTTTGTTTTCTTTGCTGTCCATGGAACTCTCAACATTCTTCTTAGAAACCACGTCTCGGCTGCCTCAATCTTGTTCTGGCTTTGCTTGTTGACTGTCAACGCCTCACAACTGTACAACAGTATTAGTTCTATATAACTCTCTTCCTGTTGTTAATTGATAGGCATTTGTTAGTAAGACTGCTTGTCATCTTCTTGAATGCTGTCTTGGCTTGGCCGATTCTTCTGGCTATTTCTGATGTGCATCTGCCGTCTGATGAAACGATCGTTCCCAGGTATTTAAACTTATCAACCTGTCTCAAGGTCGTGCCGTTTGCTGTTATTTTGCATGAGGGGATTTCATGTTTTTTTACTGATCACCATGACTTCAGTCTTCTTGCTGTTTAGTTCCAACCCCTTACCTTTGCTTTCTATTTCTAGTATATTCACAAGGTTTTGTAGATCCTTTTCATTTTCTGCAATTAGCATGGTGTCATCTGCGTATCGAATTTGTTTATCATTTCCTCCAACCTTTAATCCAGGGTTTTCTTCTAGGTTCCTCACGATATTTTCGCTGTAAAGTGAAAACAGATCTGGTGAAAAAACACAACCCTGTCTGATTCCTCTTTTGATGTTTTGGAAAGAGCTTATATCGTTTTCTATTCTCATTGCAGCTGTTTGTTCCCAGTACATATTTCTGATTATTCGTAGATCTTTTCCATCAACATTGAGTCTCTCCAGTCGGTTGATCAATTCTTCATGTCTTACCCGATTGAAAGCCTTGGTATAATCAAAAAAGCATAAATACAAATTTTTATTCATCTCGATTGACCTCTCTATGATAGTTCTTAGGATGTAGTCTATATGGCATTAATAGTTCCTTTCCCTTCCACAAATCCACACTGTTCTACTGCTATTTTTCTTTTGATTCTATTCCTTGTCCTCGTCATGATTATTCTTAACAGGATTTTTGTTACACGACTCATCAAACTGATTGTGCGATGAAGTTCGCATTCTATAGCCCCTGTCTTCTTTGGAAGTGCAATGAAAATTGATTTTGACATATCTTTGGGGATTTTTCCAGTGTCATAAATTTCGTTTTGGAGGACTGTTATTTTTTCTATACCAAATTCCTCCAGGGCCTCAATCATCTCTGTAGTAATGTTGTCTGGTCCTGGGGCTTTTCCTGGTTTCATCTTTTTCAGTGCTGCTCTAACTTCATCTTTCGTTATGGGTGGTCCTTCAACGTTCTTTTTTATAATGTGCTCTTCGTTTCTGTCATCTTCAAAAAGGTCTTTAATGTACTCTCCCCATCTGTCTAATATTTTGTCTTTTTCCATGATAAGCGTGCCATCTTTCGATTTTAAGCAACCAGTTCATGTGCATGTATTCTTCCTGTGGACAATTTCTTCAGTTCATCTGTACATACCCTGAGGATCCGTTTTGTGTCGGTCTTCTGTTTCCTTGCATTTTGTTTTCAGCCAAGCTTCCTTAGCTTCATTGCACCTATTCCTGATTTCCTTGTTTATCTTCCTGCATATCTCCTCGTTTCTCTTTGCCTTCCTCCTTTCCTCCACCAAGCCCAAAATTTCTTTTGTCATCCAGTTCTTTTTTGCTTTTCTACCTGCCTCAGGGATTTCTTCACAAGCTTCAATTATCGAATTTCTCAACTTTGTCCATTGTTCCTCACTGCCCCCAACGTCTTCCAGAGCACAGAATTTGTTTTGAACATGTACATTACATTTTTTTACGTATCACGTATCAGGACTATAACTGTTTTAAAAAAAACATACACAACACTTCAACAGGGAAAAAAAAAGAGGAAAAGAAAATTAAAGTACACATATCAATACATTTGCGCACATGATCTAAGAAGATGCCCGTGGCATTGACCACTCTGTCCAATTTATCACACAGGAATTTAAAAAAACATACCTGAATACAAATTTAAACATAACTAAGAACTCTAAAACATGCATAAAAACGGGCTTAAATTACCTAAAATTGTTTCTGCATATCTCATTTCCCTAGGGCCAAAATGCGCTTGATGCATATACCCAATTATCAATCCAAAGACAAAGTAGGTAAGACTTTATCGAACACAATCATACAGGTAAATGGACTAACAAGGCAGAAAACGATAGGAAGAAACAACAGAAAGCAAAGGAGGAAGGCAGAAAGAAAGAGAGTGACAGAAAAGAGGACATTTCTAGCACAGAATCTCCAGAAGGTGGGGATACTGTTTATACTGAAAGAGCCCCCTAGCATCCCTACAGTGGTGTGACAGAAGTCAGGGATTTGATCCTCAGTTGTAGCACAGGTAGTAAATAGGTCTGTTAGATGCTTACAGAGATGACACAAATGTCAAGGATTTGATCCTCAGGTGTGTCACAGGTGATAGGTCCGTCAGTTACTAAACGAGCCATGCTGATGATAATGAGGTCAGGGGTTTGATCTTCATGTGTGTCACAGGTGATAGATCTGTCAGTTACTTAGCCATGCTGATGATAATGAAGTCAGGGATTTGATCTTCATGTGTATCACAGGTGATGGATCTGTCAGTTACTTAGAGATCCATGCTGATGATAATGAAGTCAGGGATTTGATCTTCATGTGTGTCACAGGTGATAGACCTGTCAGTTACTTAGCCATGCTGATGATAATGAGGTCAGGGGTTTGATCTTCATGTGTGTCACAGGTGATAGATCTGTCAGTTACTTAGAGATCCATGCTGATGATAATGAAGTCAGGAATTTGATCTTCATGTGTGTCACAGGTGATAGACCTGTCAGTTACTTACAGAGCCATGCTGATGATACAGGGGTCAGGGATTTGATCCTCATGTGTGTCACAGGTGTGTTGGTGTGTCAGTTACTTATAAAGCCAGGCTGATGATACACAGGTCGGGGATTTGATCCTTAGGTGTGTCACAAATGGTAGGTCTGTCAGTTACTTACAAAGCCATGAGGATGATACAGGGTCTGGGATTTGATCCTCAGGTGTGTCACAGGTGTGCCACAGGTGGTATGTCTGTCTGTTACTTACAGAGCCATGCTGATGATACAGAGATCATGGATTTGATCCTCAGATGTGTCACAGGTGTGTAGACCTGTCAGCTCCGTTGGTTAACAGCGCTGTGCTCATAATGCAGGGAGTCGTGGGTTCAACCCTTGGTAGATCAGAGTTGTATGCAGGTTGGTGATTGGTTCAGCTGATGGCGTGTTTTATAGCTTCTATTACTTCCCCAAACCCATCCCGAGTCCGCCTTCTCCATTTCAAGATCTTGCCAGCGCATAGGATATCGCACAGGCTTAAAGATCCCGCCAGATATTTACTGACAGATTTGGATGGAGTGCATGTGGAATAAAAAGATTGCCAACAGCACCCGGTGTTCCCAGGCGGTCACCTATCCAAGTACTAACCGGGCCCAACGTTGCTTAACTTCGGTGATCGGACGAGAACCGGTGTTGTCAACGTGGTATGGCCGTTGGCATTATAGACTTGAAAATTAATCTTTATAAAGGTGGTATATGTCAGAAGTGGTGCGTGTGTTCGACAGTGTGTGTGTGTGTGGATATACTATGTCGTACCTAGTAATTCCAGACAAAATGTCATGACTGCAAGGATTTCTCCTTCATTGATCTCGGCATCCATATACAGTCAGTGGATGGATGATGGGTCTATTAGCACGTTGTTTTGCCCACACTATGTAGACGATATGTTGCTGCACAGTCTATATAACCCATCTTTGGTGGGCGTGCATGCTGGGTGTTTTCATGTTTCATAATTTAGATAATGGACACAAACATTATGTCTTAGGGATTTTTACTGTGCGTATTTTATGACTAAAGTCAAATAAACAGTGTGGAAATAGAAGTTGGTTTTACTATTGACATATCTTTGAGATGATTTATTTGATTTCACTGATACTCAGCGCCATATTCCAATTATTTCACCAGCTTTTCATTTATCTATTCATTTATTTAATTGGTTATTTATTTGTTTGTTTACTTACTTATCTATTTTTGAAATTGTCTTATTAGCTGCTTTTATTTGGGCTTGTTTTATACGTGCGTCTGTGTCATTGTCCGAGTGTATGCCAAAGAGTCTGTCTCAGTGTGTGCGTGCATGTGTATCTGTGCGTGTATCCAAGTGTGTGTGCACGTATGTGTGTGTGAGTGTTTGTATGTGTGTGTACATGCATATGTATAATTATGAATGAAAAGTCAAATGTGAACTCTGCACTTTGTGCTATGTAAAAAGCGATATGAAGTCAACTGTTTATCATTTTGTGACACAATTACATTTTTTGTATATTTTATTAATTTGGTGTATTACTTATCATAAGATACACCATATGTAAAAAAATTCAGAGAAATGATAATCAAATAGTACTAATATTAAAAACATAAAAAGATTGCCAACAGCACCCGGTGTTCCCAGGCGGTCACCCATCCAAGTACTAACCGGGCCCGACGTTGCTTAACTTCGGTGATCGGACGAGAACCGGTGTTGTCAACGTGGTATGGCCGTTGGCATTATAGACTTGAAAATTAATCTTTATAAAGGTGGTATATGTCAGAAGTGGTGCGTGTGTTCGACAGTGTGTGTGTGTGTGGATATACTATGTCGTACCTATGTAATTCCAGACAAAATGTCATGACTGCAAGGATTTTTCCTTCATTGATCTCGGCATCCATATACAGTCAGTGGATGGATGATAGGCCTACTAGCACGTTGTTTTGCCCACACTGATGTAGGCGATATGTTGCTGCACAGTCTATATAACCATCTTGTTGGGCGTGCATGCTGGGTGTTTTCATGTTTCCATAATTTAGATAATGGACACAAACATTATGTCTTACTGGATTTTTACTGTGCGTATTTGATGACTAAAGTCAAATAAACAGTGTGGAAATAGAAGTTGGTTTTACTATTGACATATCTTTGAGATGATTTATTTGATTTCACTGATACTCAGCGCCACATTCCAATTCATTTCACCAGCTTTTCATTTATCTATTCATTTATTTAATTGGTTATTTATTTGTTTGTTTACTTACTTATCTATTTTTGAAATTGTCTTATTAGCTGCTTTTATTTGGGTTGTTTTATACGTGCGTCTGTGTCACTGTCCGAGTGTATGCCAAAGAGTCTGTCTCAGTGTGTGCGTGCATGTGTATCTGTGCGTATATCCAAGTGTGTATGCACGTATGTGTGTGTGAGTGTTTGTATATGTGTGTACATGCATATGTATAATTATGAATGAAAAGTCAAATGTGACTCTGCACTTTGTGCTATGTAAAAAGCGATATGAAGTCAACTGTTTATCATTTTGTGACACAATTACGTTTTTTGTATATTTTATTAATTTGGTGTATTACTTATCATAAGATACACCATATGTAAAAAATTCATAGAAATGATAATCAAATAGTACTAATATTAAAACATAAAAAGATTGCCAACAGCACCCGGTGTTCCCAGGCGGTCACCCATCCAAGTACTAACCGGGCCCGACGTTGCTTAACTTCGGTGATCGGACGAGAACCGGTGTTTTTCAACGTGGTATGGCCATTGGCATTATAGACTTGAAAATTAATCTTTATAAAGGTGGTATATGTCAGAAGTGGTGCGTGTGTTCGACAGTTGTGTGTGTGTGTGGATATACATGTCGTACCTAGTAATTCCAGACAAAATGTCATGACTGCAAGGATTTCTCCTTCATTGATCTCGGCATCCATATACAGTCAGTGGATGGATGAAGGCCTACTAGCACGTTGTTTTGCCCACACTTGTAGGGATATGTTGCTGCACAGTCTATATAACCCATCTTTGGTGGGCGTGCATGCTGGGTGTTTTCATGTTTCCATAATTTAGATAATGGACACAAACATTATGTCTTACTGGATTTTTACTGTGCGTATTTGATGACTAAAGTCAAATAAACAGTGTGGAAATAGAAGTTGGTTTTACTATTGACATATCTTTGAGATGATTTATTTGATTTCACTGATACTCAACGCCACATTCCAATTCATTTCACCAGCTTTTCATTTATCTATTCATTTATTTAATTGGTTATTTATTTGTTTGTTTACTTACTTATCTATTTTTGAAATTGTCTTATTAGCTGCTTTTATTTGGGTTGTTTTATACGTGCGTCTGTGTCACTGTCCGAGTGTATGCCAAAGAGTCTGTCTCAGTGTGTGCGTGCATGTGTATCTGTGCGTGTATCCAAGTGTGTGTGCACGTATGTGTGTGTGAGTGTTTGTATGTGTGTGTACATGCATATGTATAATTATGAATGAAAAGTCAAATGTAACTCTGCACTTTGTGCTATGTAAAAAGCGATATGAAGTCAACTGTTTATCATTTTGTGACACAATTACGTTCTTTTGTATATTTTATTAATTTGGTGTATTACTTATCAATAAGATACACCATATGTAAAAAAATTCAGAGAAATGATAATCAAATAGTACTAATATTAAAAACATAAAAAGATTGCCAACAGCACCCGGTGTTCCCAGGCGGTCACCCATCCAAGTACTAACCGGGCCCGACGTTGCTTAACTTCGGTGATCGGACGAGAACCGGTGTTGTCAACGTGGTATGGCCGTTGGCATTATAGACTTGAAAATTAATCTTTATAAAGGTGGTATATGTCAGAAGTGGTGCGTGTGTTCGACAGTGTGTGTGTGTGTGTGGATATACTATGTCGTACCTAGTAATTCCAGACAAAATGTCATGACTGCAAGGATTTCTCCTTCATTGATCTCGGCATCCATATACAGTCAGTGGATGGATGATAGGCCTACTAGCACGTTGTTTTGCCCACACTGTGTAGGCGATATGTTGCTGCACAGTCTATATAACCCATCTTTGTGGGCGTGCATGCTGGGTGTTTTCATGTTTCCATAATTTAGATAATGGACACAAACATTATGTCTTACTGGATTTTTACTGTGCGTATTTGATGACTAAAGTCAAATAAACAGTGTGGAAATAGAAGTTGGTTTTACTATTGACATATCTTTGAGATGATTTATTTGATTTCACTGATACTCAGCGCCACATTCCAATTCATTTCACCAGCTTTTCATTTATCTATTCATTTATTTAATTGGTTATTTATTTGTTTGTTTACTTACTTATCTATTTTTGAAATTGTCTTATTAGCTGCTTTTATTTGGGTTTGTTTTATACGTGCGTCTGTGTCACTGTCCGAGTGTATGCCAAAGAGTCTGTCTCAGTGTGTGCGTGCATGTGTATCTGTGCGTGTATCCAAGTGTGTAGTGCACGTATGTGTGTGTGAGTGTTTGTATGTGTGTGTACATGCATATGTATAATTATGAATGAAAAGTCAAATGTAACTCTGCACTTTGTGCTATGTAAAAAGCGATATGAAGTCAACTGTTTATCATTTTGTGACACAATTACGTTCTTTTGTATATTTTATTAATTTGGTGTATTACTTATCAATAAGATACACCATATGTAAAAAATTCAGAGAAATGATAATCAAATAGTACTAATATTAAAAACATAAAAAGATTGCCAACAGCACCCGGTGTTCCCAGGCGGTCACCCATCCAAGTACTAACCGGGCCCGACGTTGCTTAACTTCGGTGATCGGACGAGAACCGGTGTTGTCAACGTGGTATGGCCGTTGGCATTATAGACTTGAAAATTAATCTTTATAAAGGTGGTATATGTCAGAAGTGGTGCGTGTGTTCGACAGTGTGTGTGTGTGTGGATATACTATGTCGTACCTAGTAATTCCAGACAAAATGTCATGACTGCAAGGATTTCTCCTTCATTGATCTCGGCATCCATATACAGTCAGTGGATGGATGATAGGCCTACTAGCACGTTGTTTTGCCCACACTGTGTAGGCGATATGTTGCTGCACAGTCTATATAACCCATCTTTGTGGGCGTGCATGCTGGGTGTTTTCATGTTTCCATAATTTAGATAATGGACACAAACATTATGTCTAAGGGGATTTTTACTGTGCGTATTTGATGACTAAAGTCAAATAAACAGTGTGGAAATAGAAGTTGGTTTTACTATTGACATATCTTTGAGATGATTTATTTGATTTCACTGATACTCAGCGCCATATTCCAATTCATTTCACCAGCTTTTCATTTATCTATTCATTTATTTAATTGGTTATTTATTTGTTTGTTTACTTACTTATCTATTTTTGAAATTGTCTTATTAGCTGCTTTTATTTGGGTTTGTTTTATACGTGCGTCTGTGTCACTGTCCGAGTGTATGCCAAAGAGTCTGTCTCAGTGTGTGCGTGCATGTGTATCTGTGCGTGTATCCAAGTTGTGTGCACGTATGTGTGTGTGAGTGTTTGTATATGTGTGTACATGCATATGTATAATTATGAATGAAAAGTCAAATGTAGCTCTGCACTTTGTGCTATGTAAAAAGCGATATGAAGTCAACTGTTTATCATTTTGTGACACAATTACGTTCTTTTGTATATTTTATTAATTTGGTGTATTACTTATCAATAAGATACACCATATGTAAAAAAATTCAGAGAAATGATAATCAAATAGTACTAATATTAAAAACATAAAAAGATTGCCAACAGCACCCGGTGTTCCCAGGCGGTCACCCATCCAAGTACTAACCGGCCCGACGTTGCTTAACTTCGGTGATCGGACGAGAACCGGTGTTGTCAACGTGGTATGGCCGTTGGCATTATAGACTTGAAAATTAATCTTTATAAAGGTGGTATATGTCAGAAGTGGTGCGTGTGTTCGACAGTGTGTGTGTGTGTGGATATACTATGTTCCGTACCTAGTAATTCCAGACAAAATGTCATACTGCAAGGATTTCTCCTTCATTGATCTCGGCATCCATATACAGTCAGTGGATGGATATAGGCCTACTAGCACGTTGTTTTGCCCAACACTTGTAGGCGATATGTTGCTGCACAGTCTATATAACCCATCTTTGGTGGGCGTGCATGCTGGGTGTTTTCATGTTTCCATAATTTAGATAATGGACACAAACATTATGTCTTACTGGATTTTTACTGTGCGTATTGATGACTAAAGTCAAATAAACAGTGTGGAAATAGAAGTTGGTTTTACTATTGACATATCTTTGAGATGATTTATTTGATTTCACTGATACTCAGCGCCATATTCCAATTCATTTCACCAGCTTTTCATTTATCTATTCATTTATTTAATTGGTTATTTATTTGTTTGTTTACTTACTTATCTATTTTTGAAATTGTCTTATTAGCTGCTTTTATTTGGGTTTGTTTTATACGTGCGTCTGTGTCACTGTCCGATGTATGCCAAAGAGTCTGTCTCAGTGTGTGCGTGCATGTGTATCTGTGCGTGTATCCAAGTGTGTGTGCACGTATGTGTGTGTGAGTGTTTGTATATGTGTGTACATGCATATGTAATAATTATGAATGAAAAGTCAAATGTGGCTCTGCACTTTGTGCTATGTAAAAAGCGATATGAAGTCAACTGTTTATCATTTTGTGACACAATTACGTTCTTTTGTATATTTATTAATTTGGTGTATTACTTATCAATAAGATACACCATATGTAAAAAATTCAGAGAAATGATAATCAAATAGTACTAAATAAAACATAAAAAGATTGCCAACAGCACCCGGTGTTCACCAGGCGGTCACCCATCCAAGTACTAACCGGGCCGACGTTGCTTAACTTCGGTGATCGGACGAGAACCGGTGTTGTCAACGTGGTATGGCCGTTGGCATTATAGACTTGAAAATTAATCTTTATAAAGGTGGTATATGTCAGAAGTGGTGCGTGTGTTCGACAGTGTGTGTGTGTGTGGATATACTATGTCGTACCTAGTAATTCCAGACAAAATGTCATGACTGCAAGGATTTCTCCTTCATTGATCTCGGGATCCATATACAGTCAGTGGATGGATGAAGGCCTACTAGCACGTTGTTTGCCCACACTATGTAGGTGATATGTTGCTGCACGTCATATAACCATCTTTGGTTGGGCGTGCATGCTGGGTGTTTTCATGTTTCCATAATTTAGATAATGGACACAAACATTATGTCTAAGGGATTTTACTGTGCGTATTTGATGACTAAAGTCAAATAAACAGTGTGGAAATAGAAGTTGGTTTTACTATTGACATATCTTTGAGATGATTTATTTGATTTCACTGATACTCAGCGCCACATTCCAATTCATTTCACCAGCTTTTCATTTATCTATTCATTTATTTAATTGGTTATTTATTTGTTTGTTTACTTACTTATCTATTTTTTGAAATTGTCTTATTAGCTGCTTTTATTTGGGCTTGTTTTATACGTGCGTCTGTGTCACTGTCCGAGTGTATGCCAAAGAGTCTGTCTCAGTGTGTGCGTGCATGTGTATCTGTGCGTGTATCCAAGTGTGTGTGCACGTATGTGTGTGTGAGTGTTTGTATATGTGTGTACATGCATATGTATAATTATGAATGAAAAGTCAAATGTAACTCTGCACTTTGTGCTATGTAAAAAGCGATATGAAGTCAACTGTTTATCATTTGTGACACAATTACGTTCTTTGTATATTTTATAATATTGGTGTATATACTTATCAATAAGATACACCATATGTAAAAAAATCAGAGAAATGATAATACAAATAGTACTAATATAAAAACATAAAAAGATTGCCAAACAGCACCCGTGTTCCCAGGCGGTCACCCATCCAAGTACTAACCGGGCCCGACGTTGCTTAACTTCGGTGATCGGACGAGAACCGGTGTTGTCAACGTGGTATGGCCGTTGGCATTATAGACTTGAAAATTAATCTTTATAAAGGTGGTATATGTCAGAAGTGGTGCGTGTGTTCGACAGTGTGTGTGTGTGTGGATATACTATGTCGTACCTAGTAATTCCAGACAAAATGTCATGACTGCAAGGATTTCTCCTTCATTGATCTCGGCATCCATATAACAGTCAGTGGATGGATGATAGGCCTACTAGCACGTTGTTTTGCCCACACTGTGTAGGCGATATGTTGCTGCACAGTCTATATAACCCATCTTTGTTGGGCGTGCATGCTGGGTGTTTTCATGTTTCCATAATTTAGATAATGGACACAAACATATGTCTAAGGGATTTTTACTGTGCGTATTTGATGACTAAGTCAAATAAACAGTGTGGAAATAGAAGTTGGTTTTACT
This sequence comes from Monoplex corrugatus, assembly GCA_030674185.1. Taxonomy (NCBI): domain Eukaryota; kingdom Metazoa; phylum Mollusca; class Gastropoda; order Littorinimorpha; family Ranellidae; genus Monoplex; species Monoplex corrugatus. Next base: position 71,731,671 of record JAPXFY010000016.1, read on the forward strand.
ATTGACATATCTTTGAGATGATTTATTTGATTTCACTGAAACTCAGCGCCATATTCCAATTCATTTCACCAGCTTTTCATTTATCTATTCATTTATTTAATTGGTTATTTATTTGTTTGTTTACTTACTATCTATTTTTGAAATTGTCTTATTAGCTGCTTTTATTTGGGCTTGTTTTATACGTGCGTCTGTGTCACTGTCCGAGTGTATGCCAAAGAGTCTGTCTCAGTGTGTGGTGCATGGTATCTGTGCGTGTATCCAAGTGTGTGTGCACGTATGTGTGTGTGAGTGTTTGTATTGTGTTACATGCATATGTATAATTATGAATGAAAGTCAAATGTGCTCTGCACTTTGCTATGAAAAAGCGATATGAAGTCAACTGTTTATCATTTTGTGACACAATTACGTCTTTTGTATATTTTATTAATTTGGGTATTACTTACATAAGATACACCAATTAAAAAATTCAGAGAAATGTAATCAAATAGTACTAATATTAAAAATAAAAGATTGCCAACAGCACCGTGTTCCAGGGTCACCCATCCAAGTACTAACCGGCCCGACGTGCTTAACTTCGGTGATCGGACGAGAACCGTGTTGTCAACGTGGTATGGCCGTTGGCATTATAGACTTGAAAATTAATCTTTATAAAGGTGGTATATGTCAGAAGTGTGCGTGTGTTCGACAGTGTGTGTGTGTGTGGATATACTATGTCGTACCTAGTAATTCCAGACAAAATGTCATGACTGCAAGGATTCTCCTTCATTGATCTCGGCATCCATATACAGTCAGTGGATGGATGATGGCCTACTAGCACGTTGTTTTGCCACACTGTGTAGGCGATATGTTGCTGCACAGTCTATATAACCCATCTTGGTGGGCGTGCATGCTGGGTGTTTTCATGTTTCCATAATTTAGATAATGGACACAAACATTATGTCTAAGGGATTTTTACTGTGCGTATTTGATGACTAAAGTCAATAAACATGTGGAAATAGAAGTTGGTTTTACTATTGACATATCTTTGAGATGATTTATTTGATTTCACTGATACCAGCGCCATTCCAATTCATTTCACCAGCTTTTCATTTATCTATTCATTTATTTAATTGGTTATTTATTTGTTTGTTTACTTACTTATCTATTTTGAAATTGTCTTATTAGCTGCTTTTATTTGGGCTTGTTTTATACGTGCGTCTGTGTCACTGTCCGAGTGTATGCCAAAGAGTCTGTCTCAGTGTGTGCGTGCATGTGTATCTGTGCGTGTATCCAAGTGTGTGTGCACGTATGTGTGTGTGAGTGTTTGTATGTGTGTGTACATGCATATGTATAATTATGAATGAAAAGTCAAATGTAACTCTGCACTTTGTGCTATGTAAAAAGCGATATGAAGTCAACTGTTTATCATTTTGTGACACAATTACGTTCTTTTGTATATTTTATTAATTTGGTGTATTACTTATCAATAAGATACACCATATGTAAAAAATTCAGAGAAATGATAATCAAATAGTACTAATATTAAAAACATAAAAAGATTGCCAACAGCACCCGGTGTTCCCAGGCGGTCACCCATCCAAGTACTAACCGGGCCCGACGTTGCTTAACTTCGGTGATCGGACGAGAACCGGTGTTGTCAACGTGGTATGGCCGTTGGCATTATAGACTTGAAAATTAATCTTTATAAAGGTGGTATATGTCAGAAGTGGTGCGTGTGTTCGACAGTGTGTGTGTGTGTGGATATACTATGTCGTACCTAGTAATTCCAGACAAAATGTCATGACTGCAAGGATTTCTCCTTCATTGATCTCGGCATCCATATACAGTCAGTGGATGGATGATAGGCCTACTAGCACGTTGTTTTGCCCACACTGTGTAGGCGATATGTTGCTGCACAGTCTATATAACCCATCTTTGGTGGGCGTGCATGCTGGGTGTTTTCATGTTTCCATAATTTAGATAATGGACACAAACATTATGTCTTAACTGGATTTTTACTGTGCGTATTTGATGACTAAAGTCAAATAAACAGTGTGGAAATAGAAGTTGGTTTTACTATTGACATATCTTTGAGATGATTTATTTGATTTCACTGATACTCAGCGCCATATTCCAATTCATTTCACCAGCTTTTCATTTATCTATTCATTTATTTAATTGGTTATTTATTTGTTTGTTTACTTACTTATCTATTTTTGAAATTGTCTTATTAGCTGCTTTTATTTGGGCTTGTTTTATACGTGCGTCTGTGTCACTGTCCGAGTGTATGCCAAAGAGTCTGTCTCAGTGTGTGCGTGCATGTGTATCTGTGCGTGTATCCAAGTGTGTGTGCACGTATGTGTGTGTGAGTGTTTGTATATGTGTGTACATGCATATGTATAATTATGAATGAAAAGTCAAATGTGGCTCTGCACTTTGTGCTATGTAAAAAGCGATATGAAGTCAACTGTTTATCATTTTGTGACACAATTACGTTCTTTTGTATATTTTATTAATTTGGTGTATTACTTATCAATAAGATACACCATATGTAAAAAATTCAGAGAAATGATAATCAAATAGTACTAATATTAAAAACATAAAAAGATTGCCAACAGCACCCGGTGTTCCCAGGCGGTCACCCATCCAAGTACTAACCGGGCCCGACGTTGCTTAACTTCGGTGATCGGACGAGAACCGGTGTTGTCAACGTGGTATGGCCGTTGGCATTATAGACTTGAAAATTAATCTTTATAAAGGTGGTATATGTCAGAAGTGGTGCGTGTGTTCGACAGTGTGTGTGTGTGTGGATATACTATGTCGTACCTAGTAATTCCAGACAAAATGTCATGACTGCAAGGATTTCTCCTTCATTGATCTCGGCATCCATATACAGTCAGTGGATGGATGATAGGCCTACTAGCACGTTGTTTTGCCCACACTAGGTGATATGTTGCTGCACAGTCTATATAACCCATCTTTGTGGGCGTGCATGCTGGGTGTTTTCATGTTTCCATAATTTAGATAATGGACACAAACATTATGTCTTACTGGATTTTTACTGTGCGTATTGATGACTAAAGTCAAATAAACAGTGTGGAAATAGAAGTTGGTTTTACTATTGACATATCTTTGAGATGATTTATTTGATTTCACTGATACTCAGCGCCATATTCCAATTCATTTCACCAGCTTTTCATTTATCTATTCATTTATTTAATTGGTTATTTATTTGTTTGTTTACTTACTTATCTATTTTTGAAATTGTCTTATTAGCTGCTTTTATTTGGGTTGTTTTATACGTGCGTCTGTGTCACTGTCCGAGTGTATGCCAAAGAGTCTGTCTCAGTGTGTGCGTGCATGTGTATCTGTGCGTGTATCCAAGTGTGTGTGCACGTATGTGTGTGTGAGTGTTTGTATATGTGTGTACATGCATATGTATAATTATGAATGAAAAGTCAAATGTGAACTCTGCACTTTGTGCTATGTAAAAAGCGATATGAAGTCAACTGTTTATCATTTTGTGACACAATTACGTTCTTTTGTATATTTTATTAATTTGGTGTATTACTTATCAATAAGATACACCATATGTAAAAAATTCAGAGAAATGATAATCAAATAGTACTAATATTAAAAACATAAAAAGATTGCCAACAGCACCCGGTGTTCCCAGGCGGTCACCCATCCAAGTACTAACCGGGCCCGACGTTGCTTAACTTCGGTGATCGGACGAGAACCGGTGTTGTCAACGTGGTATGGCCGTTGGCATTATAGACTTGAAAATTAATCTTTATAAAGGTGGTATATGTCAGAAGTGGTGCGTGTGTTCGACAGTGTGTGTGTGTGTGGGATATACTATGTCGTACCTAGTAATTCCAGACAAAATGTCATGACTGCAAGGATTTCTCCTTCATTGATCTCGGCATCCATATACAGTCAGTGGATGGATGATAGGCCTACTAGCACGTTGTTTTGCCCACACTATGTAGGTGATATGTTGCTGCACGGTCTATATAACCCATCTTTGTTGGGCGTGCATGCTGGGTGTTTTCATGTTTCCATAATTTAGATAATGGACACAAACATTATGTCTTACTGGATTTTTACTGTGCGTATTTGATGACTAAAGTCAAATAAACAGTGTGGAAATAGAAGTTGGTTTTACTATTGACATATCTTTGAGATGATTTATTTGATTTCACTGATACTCAGCGCCCCATTCCAATTCATTTCACCAGCTTTTCATTTATCTATTCATTTATTTAATTGGTTATTTATTTGTTTCTTTACTTACTTATCTATTTTTGAAATTGTCTTATTAGCTGCTTTTATTTGGGCTTGTTTTATACGTGCGTCTGTGTCACTGTCCGAGTGTATGCCAAAGAGTCTGTCTCAGTGTGTGCGTGCATGTGTATCTGTGCGTGTATCCAAGTGTGTGTGCACGTATGTGTGTGTGAGTGTTTGTATATGTGTGTACATGCATATGTATAATTATGAATGAAAAGTCAAATGTGGCTCTGCACTTTGTGCTATGTAAAAAGCGATATGAAATCAACTGTTTATCATTTTGTGACACAATTACGTTCTTTTGTATATTTTATAAATTTGGTGTATTACTTATCAATAAGATACACCATATGTAAAAAATCCAGAGAAATGATAATCAAATAGTACTAATATTAAAAACATAAAAAGATTGCCAACAGCACCCGGTGTTCCCAGGCGGTCACCCATCCAAGTACTAACCCGGCTCGACGTTGCTTAACTTCGGTGATCGGACGAGAACCGGTGTTGTCAACGTGGTATGGCCGTTGGCATTATAGACTTGAAAATTAATCTTTATAAAGGTGGTATATGTCAGAAGTGGTGCGTGTGTTCGACAGTGTGTGTGTGTGTGGATATACTATGTCGTAGCCTACCTAGTAATTCCAGACAAAATGTCATGACTGCAAGGATTTCTCCTTCATTGATCTCGGCATCCATATACAGTCAGTGGATGGATGATAGGCCTACTAGCACGTTGAGGTCAAGGTCAAGGTTCAGCCGCCTCACAGGCACGGCTACCTCGCTGCGATTATTTGTGTGTGTGCACGGAGTTATATCGATTGTTGATGGCTAAAAGCAAGTGATTGTGTTTGTGAATGCTCCTGTTTCAGTATGTGGTGGTTTATGAATGCTTCGCTGCAAGCCAAGGTACTGTTTTCTTTGTGTATTTTATCTCTCCTACTCCACTTGAATTTTCAACTCAGCCCGCCATGTTTCTCGCCAGTGCACGTGCACCCTCCCCGCTCTGTCTCTCTCGCACTGCGTGCGTCTGCCTCATCACGCCCCGCTTCACAACCAGCTGTTGTGTCTACATATTCTTCCACTCGTGTGCAGTACAATCGGGACTGCTTGCTGTCATGTTGCCCCCCTGACTCGATCCTTGACCCTGACCTGGTTGAACACTTGAGATCGCTGAAAATCGGCCGAAATCTCCCCCGTCGTCGATCATGTCGTGGTGGAATGCGCAAGAGACGTACGATTCCAGTGGTCACTGATGTACATCAGCGTCATGGCAGCAGTGGTCTGCCTTCTGTTCCTGTCTATGATACCCATCCGTCCCCCAGACCGCTGTGCTCCAACCCTGATAACCTCATTCCTCTCACAGCCGGCAAAAAGAAACTACGCACTGACTCATTGACTCTTGCACTGTTCAATGCTCAGGCCCTCGGTACCAGACACGAGAAGAGATCCGCGATCAACTACTTCATCCATGACCACGTCGTCGATATTTTCGCCGTCAATGAAACCTGGTTTCAGCCTGTCGGGGATGAACCCAAGGAGAGGGATCTTGCTCCTCCCGGTCACCGTACACTCTCGTTCGCTCGCAAAACTGGTCTCGGCGGCGGCATCGCTTTTGTTGTTGCCGAGTCCCTCCTGCCCCGAATTACTACCAAGACTGACTTTAAATTCAAACACTCTACTTTTGAAATTGTCCAGCTCTCCCTCACTCTACCCCACCAGACTTTCCATCTGCTGTTCCTCTACCGTCCACCACCCAGCCCAAAGAACCAGCTTAAAAACCATGTGTTTGTAGAAGAGTTTCCAGACCTCCTTGCCTACTGTAACACCTTGAAAGGCTGTTTCATCATTGCAGGAGACTTTAATTTTCATTATAATGAACCTAACCAGACCCACACTGCTAAACTGATAAGCTCTTTGAACTCCTTTGGCTTGACCCAATCTATCGACACTCCAACCCACGAAAAAGGCAACATCCTCGATTGGGTTGTTCATAGAACTGACCAGTCCTTCATCAAATCCATTGAAATTGATTATACTCTTCCTTCGGATCATGTCTGTATCCTCGGCCAACTTTCAATGACCAAGCCTCCACCCCAAACTACCTATGTCATGGTCAGAAAAACTAGTTGATATCAACACCGTCGTCTTCAACGAAGATCTCCTGGCCGCTCTTCAGTCCTGTCCTCCAGCCTCTGCTGACGACCTCAATCGGACTATTGGTGATCTGCTGGACATGCACGCCCCCGCCACCAGACGTAGGGTATCCCAGAGACCACCATCGCCCTGGTTTTCTGCCGTTGGCCCTGATCTTCTTAAGGCCAAGCGTGAACGCCGTCGTGCTGAAAGACGGTGGCTGAAGAACAGCATTACTATCAATAAACAGATTTTTCAGGCTGCCAACAAAACTGTCAATGCTATAGTTGACTCTGCTAAGTCTGCCTTTTACAATGCGAAAATTATTGCATGCTCTACATCAAAACAGCTATATTCCGTTACTAATACCCTCCTTGGCAAATCAGATAAATCTCCTCTCCCATCATGCTTTCCCCCTGCCCGTCTAGCACAACATTTTTCAGATTTTTTCATTGATAAAATTAGGTCCATCCGTTCCAGTCTTGACTCCCAGCCCATCTCTCAACCTCCTATTCCCGACCCTCTGTTTCAAGGCACACCACTTATTTCTTTTCAGCCTGCTTCTGAAACTACTATCCGCAATGTAATCCGCCATTCTGACATCAAGACCTGTGAGCTTGATCCTCTTCCAGCATCTATCTTAACACACTGCCTAGATACTTTGCTCCCTCACTTCACAACTGTCATCAACAATTCCCTGTCATCTGGTATCTTTCCCTTTTCCTTCAAATCTGCCCTGGTCAGACCTCTTTTAAAGAAACCTAGTCTTGACCCCAATAACCTCAAAAACTATCGACCTGTTTCCAACCTACCTTTCTTATCCAAAGTCCTTGAAAAAATTGTTCTCGCACAGATCTCTGATCATATCACCGCCAACAACCTCTCTTACCCTTATCAGTCGGCTTATCGCACTGGACACAGCCCTGAAACTGCTCTTGTAAAAATTGCAAATGATATTCTGACTGCTCTTGATCAAAATCAAATCTCTCTTCTATCTCTCCTTGATCTCTCGGCTGCATTCGACACCATCGACCATTCTATCATGCTCACACGTCTCCATAAAGTGTTCGGTATCTCTGACATCGCTCTGTCTTGGTTCCAGTCCTACCTTTCCAATCGCACTCAAACAGTCTCTGTCTGTTGTTCATCCTCTGCACCCGCTACCCTCCAGTTTGGTGTGCCCCAAGGCTCTGTTTTAGGTCCCATCCTATTTGTGCTGTACACACAACCCTCTCTGAAATTATGCGACTTCACTCTATGTCCCATCATAGCTTTTCTGATGACAACCAACTCTATACTTCTGGTTCCCTCCCACAACTGCCCTCTATAATCAGACAAACCCAAGGCTGCATTTCTGATGTTCACTCCTGGATGACTGTAAACAAACTTCAACTCAACCCCATTAAAACTGAACTTAGCCTTATCTCTCCCACCACATTGGCTAAGTGTTCTTCCCTTCCTCTGTCTGTCTCTCTGCTTGGATCTGACATTCCACTATCTTCCACTGTCCGCAATCTTGGAGTCACTCTTGATAACACCCTGTCCTTTGAAAAACACGTCCAGAATGTTTGCAGATTATGCTATCTTGAGATACGCAGAATTTCTTCTATTCGCAATATCCTCTCTGTCGAAGCCACCAAAACTCTCCTCTGTGCCTTTGTTCTCTCTCGTCTCGACTACTGCAACTCCCTCCTCTCGGGCTGTCCTTTCTCTCTCATTCAAAAGCTTCAAAAAGTTCAAAACAATGCTGCTAGGCTCATCTTCAGAAAATCTCGTTCCTCTCATGTCACTCCTCTTCTAAAATCTCTTCACTGGTTACCTGTTGAAAAGAGAATTCTCTACAAGATTGCTTTGTTATGTTTTAAGTCTCTCAACGGTCTTGCACCCACTTACATCTCTGACCTCCTCCATCTGTACACCCCCCTCGTCAACTTCGTTCCTCGGCTGATACTCGTACCTTCCGCATACCATTCTGTCGCACTAAAACTTATGGTCAACGCTCCTTTTCCTATCAGGCCCCTGTAATCTGGAATCAGCTCCCTGTCTCTGTTCGCCACTCTGCAACTCTCACTTCTTTCAAGTCCTCTCTGAAAACCCATCTCTTCCAGTCCCTCTCATGATACTTATAAAGACTCTACCACCTAACTTCCCCAAATCCCCCCTTGTTGTCTTTTGAGCCTTGAATGTCGGCTGGTGTGTGTGTGCGTGTGTTGTGTGTGTGTGTGTGTGTGTGTGTGTGTGTGTGTGTGTGTGTGTGTGTTTGGTTGTGTCTGCGTGATACCTGTAAGCGCTTAGGGCTCTTGTTTCATCAGATTAGGCGCTATATAAATGCTCTTTATTATTATTATTGTTTTGCCCACACTATGTAGGTGATATGTTGCTGCACAGTCTATATAACCCATCTTTGGTGGGCGTGCATGCTGGGTGTTTTCATGTTTCCATAATTTAGATAATGGACACAAACATTATGTCTTACTGGATTTTTACTGTGCGTATTTGATGACTAAAGTCAAATAAACAGTGTGGAAATAGAAGTTGGTTTTACTATTGACATATCTTTGAGATGATTTATTTGATTTCACTGATACTCAGCGCCACATTCCAATTCATTTCACCAGCTTTTCATTTATCTATTCATTTATTTAATTGGTTATTTATTTGTTTGTTTACTTACTTATCTATTTTTGAAATTGTCTTATTAGCTGCTTTTATTTGGGCTTGTTTTATACGTGCGTCTGTGTCACTGTCCGAGTGTATGCCAAAGAGTCTGTCTCAGTGTGTGCGTGCATGTGTATCTGTGCGTGTATCCAAGTGTGTGTGCACGTATGTGTGTGTGAGTGTTTGTATGTGTGTGTACATGCATATGTATAATTATGAATGAAAAGTCAAATGTAACTCTGCACTTTGTGCTATGTAAAAAGCGATATGAAGTCAACTGTTTATCATTTTGTGACACAATTACGTTCTTTTGTATATTTTATTAATTTGGTGTATTACTTATCAATAAGATACACCATATGTAAAAAATTCAGAGAAATGATAATCAAATAGTACTAATATTAAAAATATAAAAAGATTGCCAACAGCACCCGGTGTTCCCAGGCGGTCACCCATCCAAGTACTAACCGGGCCCGACGTTGCTTAACTTCGGTGATCGGACGAGAACCGGTGTTGTCAACGTGGTATGGCCGTTGGCATTATAGACTTGAAAATTAATCTTTATAAAGGTGGTATATGTCAGAAGTGGTGCGTGTGTTCGACAGTGTGTGTGTGTGTGGATATACTATGTCGTACCTAGTAATTCCAGACAAAATGTCATGACTGCAAGGATTTCTCCTTCATTGATCTCGGCATCCATATACAGTCAGTGGATGGATGATAGGCCTACTAGCACGTTGTTTTGCCCACACTGTGTAGGCGATATGTTGCTGCACAGTCTATATAACCCATCTTTGGTGGGCGTGCATGCTGGGTGTTTTCATGTTTCCATAATTTAGATAATGGACACAAACATTATGTCTAAGGGGATTTTTACTGTGCGTATTTGATGACTAAAGTCAAATAAACAGTGTGGAAATAGAAGTTGGTTTTACTATTGACATATCTTTGAGATGATTTATTTGATTTCACTGATACTCAGCGCCACATTCCAATTCATTTCACCAGCTTTTCATTTATCTATTCATTTATTTAATTGGTTATTTATTTGTTTGTTTACTTACTTATCTATTTTTGAAATTGTCTTATTAGCTGCTTTTATTTGGGCTTGTTTTATACGTGCGTCTGTGTCACTGTCCGAGTGTATGCCAAAGAGTCTGTCTCAGTGTGTGCGTGCATGTGTATCTGTGCGTGTATCCAAGTGTGTGTGCACGTATGTGTGTGTGAGTGTTTGTATGTGTGTGTACATGCATATGTATAATTATGAATGAAAAGTCAAATGTAACTCTGCACTTTGTGCTATGTAAAAAGCGATATGAAGTCAACTGTTTATCATTTTGTGACACAATTACGTTCTTTTGTATATTTTATTAATTTGGTGTATTACTTATCAATAAGATACACCATATGTAAAAAATTCAGAGAAATGATAATCAAATAGTACTAATATTAAAAACATAAAAAGATTGCCAACAGCACCCGGTGTTCCCAGGCGGTCACCCATCCAAGTACTAACCGGGCCCGACGTTGCTTAACTTCGGTGATCGGACGAGAACCGGTGTTGTCAACGTGGTATGGCCGTTGGCATTATAGACTTGAAAATTAATCTTTATAAAGGTGGTATATGTCAGAAGTGGTGCGTGTGTTCGACAGTGTGTGTGTGTGTGGATATACTATGTCGTACCTAGTAATTCCAGACAAAATGTCATGACTGCAAGGATTTCTCCTTCATTGATCTCGGCATCCATATACAGTCAGTGGATGGATGATAGGCCTACTAGCACGTTGTTTTGCCCACACTGTGTAGGCGATATGTTGCTGCACAGTCTATATAACCCATCTTTGGTGGGCGTGCATGCTGGGTGTTTTCATGTTTCCATAATTTAGATAATGGACACAAACATTATGTCTTACTGGATTTTTACTGTGCGTATTTGATGACTAAAGTCAAATAAACAGTGTGGAAATAGAAGTTGGTTTTACTATTGACATATCTTTGAGATGATTTATTTGATTTCACTGATACTCAGCGCCACATTCCAATTCATTTCACCAGCTTTTCATTTATCTATTCATTTATTTAATTGGTTATTTATTTGTTTGTTTACTTACTTATCTATTTTTGAAATTGTCTTATTAGCTGCTTTTATTTGGGCTTGTTTTATACGTGCGTCTGTGTCACTGTCCGAGTGTATGCCAAAGAGTCTGTCTCAGTGTGTGCGTGCATGTGTATCTGTGCGTGTATCCAAGTGTGTGTGCACGTATGTGTGTGTGAGTGTTTGTATATGTGTGTACATGCATATGTATAATTATGAATGAAAAGTCAAATGTGGCTCTGCACTTTGTGCTATGTAAAAAGCGATATGAAATCAACTGTTTATCATTTTGTGACACAATTACGTTCTTTTGTATATTTTATAAATTGGTGTATTACTTATCAATAAGATACACCATATGTAAAAAATTCAGAAAATGATAATCAAATAGTACTAATATTAAAAACATAAAAAGATTGCCAACAGCACCGGTGTTCCCAGGCGGTCACCCATCCAAGTACTAACCGGGCCCGACGTTGCTTAACTTCGGTGATCGGACGAGAACCGGTGTTGTCAACGTGGTATGGCCGTTGGCATTATAGACTTGAAAATTATCTTTATAAAGGTGGTATATGTCAGAAGTGGTGCGTGTGTTCGACAGTGTGTGTGTGTGTGGATATACTATGTCGTACCTAGTAATTCCAGACAAAATGTCAAAGACTGCAAGATTTCTCCTTCATTGATCTCGGCATCCATATACAGTCAGTGGATGGATGATAGGCCTACTAGCACGTTGTTTTGCCCACACTGTGTAGGCGATATGTTGCTGCACAGTCTATATAACCCATCTTTGGTGGGCGTGCATGCTGGGTGTTTTCATGTTTCCATAATTTAGATAATGGACACAAACTTATGTCTATGGATTTTTACTGTGCGTATTTGATGACTAAGTCAAATAAACAGTGTGGAAATAGAATGTTGATTTTACTATTGACATATCTTTGAGATGATTTATTTGATTTCACTGATACTCAGCGCCATATTCAAGTTCATTTCACCAGCTTTTCATTTATCTATTCATTTATTTAATTGGTTATTTATTTGTTTTTTACTTACTTATCTATTTTGAAATTGTCTTATTAGCTGCTTTTATTTGGGTTTGTTTTATACGTGCGTCTGTGTCACTGTCCGAGTGTATGCCAAAGAGTCTGTCTCAGTGTGTGCATGCATGTGTATCTGTGCGTGTATCCAAGTGTGTGTGCACGTATGTGTGTGTGAGTGTTTGTATTGTGTGTACATGCATATGTATAATTATGAATGAAAAGTCAAATGTGCTCTGCACTTTGTGCTATGTAAAAAGCGATATGAAGTCAACTGTTTATCATTTTGTGACACAATTACGTTCTTTTGTATATTTTATTAATTTGGTGTATTACTTATCAATAAGATACACCATATGTAAAAAATTCAGAGAAATGATAAATCAAATAGTACTAATATTAAAAACATAAAAAGATTGCCAACAGCACCCGGTGTTCCCAGGCGGTCACCATCCAAGTACTAACCGGGCCCGACGTTGCTTAACTTCGGTGATCGGACGAGAACCGGTGTTGTCAACGTGGTATGGCCGTTGGCATTATAGACTTGAAAATTAATCTTTATAAAGGTGGTATATGTCAGAAGTGGTGCGTGTGTTCGACAGTGTGTGTGTGTGTGGATATACTATTCGTACCTAGTAATTCCAGACAAAATGTCATGACTGCAAGGATTTCTCCTTCATTGATCTCGGCATCCATATACAGTCAGTGGATGGATGATAGGCCTACTAGCACGTTGTTTTGCCCACACTTGTAGGATATGTTGCTGCACAGTCTATATAACCCATCTTTGTGGCGTGCATGCTGGGTGTTTTCATGTTTCCATAATTTAGATAATGGACACAAACATTATGTCTAGGATTTTACTGTGCGTATTTGATGACTAAAGTCAAATAAACAGTGTGGAAATAGAAGTTGGTTTTACTATTGACATATCTTTGAGATGATTTATTTGATTTATGAATCACGCCTTTCCAATATTTCACAGCTTTTCATTTATCTATTCATTTATTTAATTGGTTATTTATTTGTTTCTTTACTACTTATCTATTTTTGAAATTGTCTTATTAGCTGCTTTTATTGGGTTTGTTTATACGTGCGTCTGTGTCACTGTCCGAGTGTATGCCAAAGAGTCTGTCTCAGTGTGTGCGTGCATGTGTATCTGTGCGTGTATCCAAGTGTGTGTGCACGTATGTGTGTGTGAGTGTTTGTATTGTGTGTACATGCATATGTATAATTATGAATGAAAAGTCAAATGTGCTCTGCACTTTGTGCTATGTAAAAAGCGATATGAAGTCAACTGTTTATCATTTTGTGACACAATTACGTTCTTTTGTATATTTTATTAATTTGGTGTATTACTTATCAATAAGATACACCATATGTAAAAATTCAGAGAAATGATAATCAAATAGTACTAATATTAAAAACATAAAAGATTGCCAACAGCACCCGGTGTTCCCAGGCGGTCACCCATCCAAGTACTAACCGGGCCCGACGTTGCTTAACTTCGGTGATCGGACGAGAACCGGTGTTGTCAACGTGGTATGGCCGTTGGCATTATAGACTTGAAAATTAATCTTTATAAAGGTGGTATATGTCAGAAGTGGTGCGTGTGTTCGACAGTGTGTGTGTGTGTGGATATTTCTATGTCGTACCTAGTAATTCCAGACAAAATGTCATGACTGCAAGGATTTCTCCTTCATTGATCTCGGCATCCATATACAGTCAGTGGATGGATGATAGGCCTACTAGCACGTTGTTTTGCCCACACATGTGGTGGATATGTTGCTGCACGTCTATATAACCCATCTTTGTTGGGCGTGCATGCTGGGTGTTTTCATGTTTCCATAATTTAGATAATGGACACAAACATTATGTCTACTGGATTTTTACTGTGCGTATTTGATGACTAAAGTCAAATAAACAGTGTGGAAATAGAAGGTTTTACTATTGACATATCTTTGAGATGATTTATTTGATTTCACTGATACTCAGCGCCACATTCCAATTCATTTCACCAGCTTTTCATTTATCTATTCATTTATTTAATTGGTTATTTATTTGTTTGTTTACTTACTTATCTATTTTTGAAATTGTCTTATTAGCTGCTTTTATTTGGGCTTGTTTATATACGTGCGTCTGTGTCACTGTCCGAGTGTATGCCAAAGAGTCTGTCTCAGTGTGTGCGTGCATGTGTATCTGTGCGTGTATCCAAGTGTGTGTGCACGTATGTGTGTGTGAGTGTTTGTATGTGTGTGTACATGCATATGTATAATTATGAATGAAAAGTCAAATGTAGCTCTGCACTTTGTGCTATGCAAAAAGCGATATGAAGTCAACTGTTTATCATTTTGTGACACAATTACGTTCTTGTGTATATTTTATTAATTTGGTGTATTACTTATCAGTAAGATACACCATATCTAAAAAAAAATCATAGAAATGATAATCAAATAGTACTAATATCAAAAACATAAAAAGATTGCCAACAGCACCCGGTGTTCCCAGGCGGTCACCCATCCAAGTACTAACCGGGCCTGACGTTGCTTAACTTCGGTGATCGGACGAGAACCGGTGTTTTTCAACGTGGTATGGCGTTGGCATTATAGACTTGAAAATTAATCTTTATAAAGGTGGTATATGTCAGAAGTGGTGCGTGTGTTCGACAGTGTGTGTGTGTGTGGATTTACTATGTCGTATCCTACCTTGTAATTCCAGACAAAATGTCATGACTGCAAGGATTTCTCCTTCATTGATCTCGGCATCCATATACAGTCAGTGGATGGATGATAGGCCTACTAGCACGTTGTTTTGCCCACACTGTGTAGGCGATATGTTGCTGCACAGTCTATATAACCCATCTTTGGTGGGCGTGCATGCTGGGTGTTTTCATGTTTCCATAATTTAGATAATGGACACAAAAATTATGTCTTACTGGATTTTTACTGTGCGTATTTGATGACTAAAGTCAAATAAACAGTGTGGAAATAGAAGTTGGTTTTACTATTGACATATCTTTGAGATGATTTATTTGATTTCACTGATACTCAGCGCCATATTCCAATTCATTTCACCAGCTTTTCATTTATCTATTCATTTATTTAATTGGTTATTTATTTGTTTGTTTACTTACTTATCTATTTTTGAAATTGTCTTATTAGCTGCTTTTATTTGGGCTTGTTTTATACGTGCGTCTGTGTCACTGTCCGAGTGTATGCCAAAGAGTCTGTCTCAGTGTGTGCGTGCATGTGTATCTGTGCGTGTATCCAAGTGTGTGTGCACGTATGTGTGTGTGAGTGTTTGTATGTGTGTGTACATGGATGTGTATAATTATGAATGAAAAGTCAAATGTAGCTCTGCACTTTGTGCTATGTAAAAAGCGATATGAAGTCAACTGTTTATAATAATAATAATATATTTTATTTATATAGCGCAAAATCTTGATAAAATCAAATCTAAGCGCTGAGCGTATACATGCTTACATACCTACATACATATGAGCGTATACATGCATACATACATGCTTACATACTTACATACATAAATCTAAGCTGAGCGTATACATGCACACATACATACATACATAAATCTAAGCATATACATACATACATACATACATACATACATACGTACGCACATGCATACATAATAATTACAATATTTATATAGCGCAAATCTCGACAAAATCAAATCCAAGCGCCGAAAAGACACACACTCACACACGCACGCACGCACACACACGCACACACACACACACACACACACACACACACACACACACACACACACACACACACACACACACACACACACACACACACACACGCATGGCCACAAATGGGGAGAAAAGAATAAAAGCAATAAAAGCAAGAATAAAACCAATGGAAAACCACAGAGAGCACATCATATACAATTATATATTAAAACAAAGTGATTCCCCTCCGAGCGGAGACAGGCTACAGAGGGGGGTTGAGTGAAGTTAGGATTTTATGCAGAGGAGAAAAGGTGAGTTTTGAGAGCGGACTTGAAGGAGGCAAAAGTAGGTTGCTGACGGACTGAGAGAGGAAGTTTGTTCCAGGAGAGTGGACCAGAAACAGAGAAGGCTCGTGGACCACAGGTATTGAGCTTAGTGCGTGGAAAGCGAAAAGTCAGAGGATCGGAGGCAGAGCGGAGGGTACGTGAGGGAACATAGATCTCAAGTAGGCTTGACAGGTAATCGGGGCTGCGTTATTGAGGCTTTTGTAGCACATGGTGTCTAGTTTGTACTGTATGCGCTTTGATACAGGGAGCCAGTGAAGTTGTGCCAGGAGAGGAGATATATGGTCAGCTTTTTTCTTTTTGAGTACAAGGCATACAGCATTGTTTTGAATGCGCTGTAGGATGTGAATGGTGGAGGCAGGAAGACCAGACAGGAGTGAATTGCAATAGTCAATGCGAGACATTATGAAGGAGAGAACGAGTTTTGCAGTTGTTTCGACAGAGAGATACTTCCTGATCAGGCTTATACGATGGAGATGATAGTAGCAAGATCTGGCAGTTTGAGAAACAAAGTTGTTCATGGACAGGGTAGAGTCAATGCAGACACCAAGGTTTTTAGCTGAATCAGAAATTGGGACTGATGTGTTACATAATGGGAGAAAAAGAGGAGGCAGCTGGGAAAGTTTCTGACGGGTGCCAATGAGGATAGCTTCTGTCTTGTCGTCATTAAGCTGAAGTCTATTGTGTGTCATCCAGTTCTTAATGTCCGAGTAACACTCAGTGGTGCGAGTCAACAGGCGCTGTATATTATCAGGTGAGTCACTATCTTGAAGTTGGGTGTCATCAGCATAGAAGTGGTGTTTTATAGAGTGGGAGTTGATGATGGTGGACAGGGGGGAGGTATAAAGAGTGAAAAGAACAGGGCCAAGGACAGATCCTTGTGGAACACCACAGGTCAGGTATGCAGGTTGAGAGTAAGTGCCATTGATGAGAACAGTTTGTTTTCTGTTTGATAAATACGAAGTGAAAAAGGAGAGAGCAATGTCAGAGATGCCAAAAGTATGATGAAGTCTAGAAAGGAGAATACCATGGTCAATGGTATCGAAGGCTGCAGACAGATCAAGGAGTGTGAGGAGAGAGACTTTGCCAGTATCAGTTGCAAGGAGGAGATTGTTGAGAATGTGTAGTAGGGCAGTTTCAGTGCTATGGCACTGGCGGTAGGCTGACTGGAAAGGATTGAGGAGATTGTTGGCAGACAGGTGAGAGTTCAGCTGGTTGAGGACGACCTTTTCAAGGAGTTTTGACAAGAAAGAGAGATTAGAGATAGGCCTGTAATTTTTCAGTTCATTTGGGTCTAAATTGTGTTTCTTGAGGAGAGGGTGAACAATAGCAGACTTGAAAGAATCTGGGACAGTTCCAGTTTGAAAAGAAGTGTTGATGATGTCAGTGATGAATGGGAGGAGAGTAGGGAGACAATCGGAGTAGAGAGAACCTGGAAGAGGATCCAGTTCGCAGGTTTTGAACGACATGGATCTGATTGTGTTGAAAATTTCTTCTTGTGAGACTGGGGTAAAAGTAGTGAGAGGTGTGCCAGAGAAGGAAGGGTCAGGTGGGCATGGTTGACAGGGTGTCCTGTCAAGCCTGTCACGAAGAGTTTGTATTTTGGTGGTGAAATACTTAGAGAATACAGATGGGAGTTCTTCATTTGTATGTTTTGTTGGGAGAGGTAAGTCTTTTCGTGTGCCAAGGAGATGATTCATGGTTGTAAAGAGTTCTTTTGAAGAAGAGGCATTCAGGATTTTGGTTTGGAAATAGCTTGTTTTTGCAGATGCAATGAGGGTGGATACTTTTGTTTTAGAGGCTTGGAAAAGTTGCCTGTGTACAGTGAGTTTGGATTTGCGCCAGCGGCGCTCTGCTCTGCGGCGGGCACGTTTTGCACAGGCTATCTCATGAGTGAGCCAGGGGGTAGGGGGGCGGTCAGGTAAAAGACGGGTTGTGGCTGGAGCATGAGTGTCCAGAAGATGGTGGAGAGTAGTATAGAATTCATCGGCAAGGTTATGTGACTTTTCAGAAAGGAGACGGGAGGCATCAGATGAAAATGTGGAGAGGTCGATAGATTTGAGATTGCGTCGAGTCACTGTGCGCGTGGTATGGGAAGGAGGAGAAATGTCAAGAGAACAGAGAATTGCAGAGTGGTCAGATGGAAGGGCTGAAGTTAGACGGGTAGAAAGAACTAAGCAGTTGTTAGTAGCTGAATTGTGGTGATCACGAGAAATGATCCAGTCAAGAATGTGACCTTTTTGATGGGTTGGTTCAGAAATGTGTTGAGTCATATTGTGATTGGACAGAGAGTTGATGATATGTCTTGTGTCATAACGGTGAGTGTTGTCATAGTGGACATTGATGTCACCTAGAATGATGAGATTTCCAGGTAAGAGGCAGTAGTGGTCAAGCAGTTGGTCAAAGTCAGAGAGAAACGTGGATGTGGTGAGTTTGTTGGCAGAGCTAGGTGGAGGTCGATAGACACAGGAGAAGGTGATGGGGTGAGGGGTGGATTGGAAGGATACTTCAACGTGCTGGAAAGAAGGATGGGAGAAAGGCAGAGACTGCGAGAAAGATAGGCGGGAATGGAGTGAGTCGTTGTAGAGGATGGCGATACCGCCACCTCGAGATGAGCGATGGAAAGAAGCAAGCCTGTAACCACTCGGAGTGAGGCTAGCATGTATAGGTTCATGACCAAGGGGGTTAAGCCATGTCTCTGTGATAAAAGCAATGTCAACGTGCTCTTCAGCGATAAAATCGGCAATGACCTCGGCTTTGCCATCTTTGCATATTGATTGAGTGTTAAAAAGGCATAGATTAAGTTTATCACATTCATATGGCGGCGGCCGAGGTGGCGAAGAAGGCGGCACCGACGGGACAAAAGACGAAGGCGACACCAGCGGGGCAGAAGACGAAGGCAGCAACGATGGAACAGAAGAAGAAGACAAAGGTAGCACCGGCGGGACAGAAGACGAGGGCAGCGCCGGCGGGACAGAAGACGAAGGCAGCACCGGCGGGACAGAAGGCGAAGGCGGCACCACCAGGACAGAAGGCGAAGGCGAAGATGGCAGAGGAGAAGACAAAGCCCGCAGCAGCGAGGTCGAAGGCAGGGGCAGTGGAGGAGACGAAGAAGCAGAAAAAGAAAAGTGGCGTCGGGCTGGCACAGCAGGAGGCAGGTTGTGCCAAAGTCGGTGGAGACGTCCACCACGACAGGATCGCGCAGTGCGGGGCTTGCTACACAGCCCCAATGTACGTATGCGCTGGTAGACGCCTCCACCGAGGTAGCATTTGCTGTGTTTAAAAAGTGTCAGTCCAATTTGTTTAAGGACGGACGGATCCATAATTGAGAGCCAGTCAGGAGAGGATGATGTTTGCAGAGAACAACGAAGGTTTGGGAGCTGTAGCGTTGGGCGAACACAATAGGCTAAAATGTTAACACAGTTCACAGGTTAAATGTCCGACCTGAACGGCAGAATTAAAATGACGAAAAGTAGGCATACGAAACTCTAAAATCAGATTATCCGGTAAAATATTCAAAATTTAAAAACAATATTTACATCACCATTTGTCGGGACCCAAGAGGAATAAACTGATATAAAATTCAATGTACAAAAACAAATAGAACCACGATAAAATCACTGTAAAATACCACACACTTTTGCTGCCTGCTGGCGCGACATCTACTCACTTACTGTGACACAATTACGTTGTTGTGTATATTTTATTAATTTGGTGTATTACTTATCAGTAAGATACACCATATGTAAAAAAATCATAGAAATGATAATCAAATAGTACTAATATCAAAAACATAAAAAGATTGCCAACAGCACCCGGTGTTCCCAGGCGGTCACCCATCCAAGTACTAACCGGGCCTGACGTTGCTTAACTTCGGTGATCGGACGAGAACCGGTGTTTTCAACGTGGTATGGCCGTTGGCATTATAGACTTGAAAATTAATCTTTATAAAGGTGGTATATGTCAGAAGTGGTGCGTGTGTTCGACAGTGTGTGTGTGTGTGTGGATATACTATGTCGTACCTAGCAATTCTAGACAAAATGTCATGACTGCAAGGATTTCTCCTTCATTGATCTCGGCATCCATATACAGTCAGTGGATGGATGAGAGGCCTACTAGCACGTTGTTTTGCCCACACTGTGTAGGCGATATGTTGCTGCACAGTCTATATAACCCATCTTTGGTGGGCGTTCATGCTGGGTGTTTTCATGTTTCCATAATTTAGATAATGGACACAAACATTATGTCTAAGGGGATTTTTACTGTGCGTATTTGATGACTAAAGTCAAATAAACAGTGTGGAAATAGAAGTTGGTTTTACTATTGACATATCTTTGAGATGATTTATTTGATTTCACTGATACTCAGCGCCACATTCCAATTGATTTCACCAGCTTTTCATTTATCTATTCATTTATTTAATTGGTTATTTGTTTGTTTACTTACTTATCTTTTTTTGAAATTGTCTTATTAGCTGCTTTTATTTGGGCTTGTTTTATACGTGCGTCTGTGTCACTGTCCGAGTGTATGCCAAAGAGTCTGTCTCAGTGTGTGCGTGCATGTGTATCTGTGCGTGTATCCAAGTGTGTGTGCACGTATGTGTGTGTGAGTGTTTGTATGTGTGTGTACATGCATATGTATAATTATGAATGAAAAGTCAAATGTAGCTCCTCACTTTGTGCTATGTAAAAAGCGATATGAAGTCAACTGTTTATCATTTTGTGACACAATTACGTTCTTTTGTATATTTTATTAATTTGGTGTATTACTTATCAGTAAAATACACCATATGTAAAAAATTCAGTGAAATGATAATCAAATAGTACTAATATCAAAAACATAAAAAGATTGCCAACAGCACCCGGTGTTCCCAGGCGGTCACCCATCCAAGTACTAACCGGGCCCGACGTTGCTTAACTTCGGTGATCAGACGAGAACCGGTGTTTTCAAAGTGGTATGGCCGTTGGCAGTATAAACTTGAAAATTAATCTTTATAAAGGTGGTATATGTCAGAAGTGGTGTGTTTGTTCGACAGTGTGTGTGTGTGTGTGTGGATATACTATGTCGTACCTAGTATTTCCAGACAAAATGTCATGACTGCAAGGATTTCTCCTTCATTGATCTCGGCGTCCATATACAGTCAGTGGATGGATGATAGGTCTACTAGCACGTTGTTTTGCCCACACTATGTAGGCGATATATTGCTGCACAGTCTATATAACCCATCTTTGGTGGGCATGGTTTGCTGGGTGTTTTCATGTTTCCATAATTTAGATAATGGACACAAACATTATGTCTTAGGGGATTTTTACTGTGCATATTTGATGACTAAAGTCAAATAAAGAGTGTGGAAATAGAATTTGGTTTTACTATTGACATATCTTTGAGATAATTTATTTGATTTCACTGATACTCAGCGCCACATTCCAATTGATTTCACCAGCTTTTCATTTATCTATTCATTTATTTAATTGGTTATTTATTTGTTTGTTTACTTACTTATCTATTTTTGAAATTGTCTTATTAGCTGCTTTTATTTGGGTTTGTTTTATACGTGCGTCTGTGTCACTGTTCGAGTGTATGCCAAAGAGTCTGTCTCAGTGTGTGCGTGCATGTGTATCTGTGCGTATATCCATGTGTGTGTGTGCACGTATGTGTGTATGAGTGTTTGTATGTGTGTGTACATGCATATGTATAATTATGAATGAAAAGTCAAATGTAGCTCTGCACTTTGTGCTATGCAAAAAGCGATATGAAATCAACTGTTTATCATTTTGTGACACAATTACGTTGTTGTGTATATTTTATTAATTTGGTGTATTACTTATCAGTAAGATACACCATATCTAAAATAATCATAGAAATGATAATCAAATAGTACTAATATCAAAAACATAAAAAGATTTCCAACAGCACCCGGTGTTCCCAGGCGGTCAGTAGTAGGCCTCCTTCGGTCATGACTGACCATGGACAAAGTACATCCGTTCTAATGTCTAGATGGGCTGTCTGCTTGGTCCAAGCAGCGTCGCCTGTGATTGTACAGACCAATCCGAGAGAGGCAGTCTCTGTCACAGCAGTCGCATGTGTATGCTGATGCTGGTCTGTTGGCTGTCATCCCTTTTCTGCGAACTCGCTTTTCTGCTGCAGCAGCTGACAGTTTGTCCTCACCAATCCGCAGCTGTTTCTTGAGAGTAGTTCTCCAGCTGTTGCGGTCATCTGCGAGGTCCTCCCAGGACTCAGTGTTGATCTCAAGCGCCTTCATGTCACGCTTGCAAACATCTTTGTATCTCAGCTGTGGGCGGCCAATGTTTCTCTGCCCTGTGGCAAGCTCACCATAAAGGATGTCTTTTGGGATGCGACCATCTTCCATGCGGCGAACGTGGCCCAACCAGCGCAGCCGACGCTGTCTCAGCATGGTATGCATGGTTGGGAGGCCAGCGCAGGTTAGGACTTTGGTGTTGGTCACCTTGTCTTGCCAGGAAATGCCAAGTATGCGCCGTAGGCTTCTCAGGTAAAAGGTATTGAGCCTTTTCTCCTGATGAGCATGCGTGGTCCACGCCTCGCTGCCATACAGCAAGGTGCTGAGGACACAGGCGTTGTATACAGCCATCTTTGTCTTTGTGGTCAGCTTGGGATTTATCCACACCCTTTGTGTGAGGCGGGCTAGTGTTGTGGCTGCCTTCCCGATCCTCTTGTCGACCTCTGTGTCAAGGAAGAGGTTATCGGTGATGGTGGACCCAAGATATGTGAATTGATGGATGGCTTCAAGCTCGTAGTCATCAATGGTGATGGCTGGTGGAGATGGCGTGTCTTGGCCCAGGACGTTTGTCTTCTTAAGACTGATGGTCAGACCAAAATCTTTGCAGGCCTGGGAGAAGCGGTCCATTAGTGACTGCAAGTCCCGCTGAGTATGGGTCACAACTGCGGCATCGTCGGCAAATAGCATGTCTCTGATGAGGGCTTCATGGACCTTTGTCCTTGCTCTGAGGTGGGCGAGGTTGAAGAGCCTGCCATCTGATCTGGTCCGCAGGTGGATCCCTTCATGCGCTGTGCTGAACGCATGCCTCAGGAGGAGAGTGAAGAAGATTCCAAAGAGGGTTGGGGCCAGGACGCAGCCTTGTTTCAACCGCTGCGTACGTCGAAGGGCTTGGAGAGGTTTCCTTTGAACTGCACAATCCCTTTCATGTTTGAGTGGAAGGACTCAATTAAGCTGTGCAGTTTGGGGGGGCAGCCGATTTTTCGGAGAGCCCTGAAAAGGCCATCTCTGCTGACTAGGTCAAAGGCCTTGGTGAGGTCAATGAATGCCACATACAGGGGCATCCGCTGCTCTCTGCACTTCTCCTCGATTGGGCGAAGGGAGAAGACCATGTCTACCGTGGATCTCTCTGCTCTGATGGGATCCGTGGTCACCCATCCAAGTACTAACCGGGTCCGACGTTGCTTAACTTCGGTGATCGAACGAGAACCGGTGTTTTCAACGTGGTATGGCCGTTGGAATTAAAGACTTGAAAATTAATCTTTATAAAGGTGGTATATGTCAGAAGTGGTGTGTGTGTTCGACAGTGTGTGTGTGTGTGTGTGTGTGTGTGTGTGTGTGTGTGTGTGTGTGGATATACTATGTCGTACCTAGTATTTCCAGAAAAAATGTCATGACTGCAAGGATTTCTCCTTCATTGATCTCAGCATCCATATACAGTCAGTGGATGGATGATAGGTGTACTAGCACCTTGTTTTGCCCACACTATGTAGGCGATATGTTGCTGCACAGTCTATATAACCCATCTTTGTTGGGCGTGCATGCTGGGTGTTTTCATGTTTCCATAATTTAGATAATGGACACAAACATTGTCTTAGGGGATTTTTACTGTGCGTATTTGATGACTAAAGTCAAATAAACAGTGTGGAAATAGAATTTCGTTTTACTATTGACATATCTTTGAGATGATTTATTTGATTTCACTGATACTCAGCGCCACATTCCAATTGATTTCACCAGCTTTTCATTTATCTATTCATTTTTTTAATTGGTTATTTATTTGTTTGTTTACTTACTTATCTATTTTTGAAATTGTCTTATTAGCTGCTTTTATTTGGGTTTGTTTTATACGTGCGTCTGTGTCACTGTCCGAGTGTATGCCAAAGAGTCTGTCTCAGTGTGTGCGTGCGTGTGTATCTGTGCGTGTATCCATGTGTGTGTGTGCACGTATGTGTGTGTGAGTGTTTGTATGTGTGTGTACATGCATATGTATAATTATGAATGAAAAGTCAAATGTAGCTCTGCACTTTGTGCTATGTTAAAAGCGATATGAAGTCAACTGTTTATCATTTTGTGACACAATTACGTTGTTGTGTATATTTTATTAATTTGGTGTATTACTTATCAGTAAGATACACCATATCTACAAAAAATCATAGAAAATGATAATCAAATAGTACTAATATCAAAAACATAAAAAGATTGCCAACAGCACCCGGTGTTCCCAGGCGGTCACCCAACGTTGCTTAACTTCGGTGATCCGACGAGAAACGGTGTTTTCTACGTGGTATGGCCGTTAGCATTATCGACTTGAAAATTAATCTTTATAAAGGTGGTATATGTCAGAAGTGGTGCGTGTGTTCGACAGTGTGTGTGTGTGTGTGTGTATATACTATGTCATAGCCTACCTAGTATTTCCAGACAAAATGTCATGACTGCAAGGATTTCTCCTTCGTTGATCTCGGCATCCATATACAGTCAGTGGATGGATGATAGGTCTACTAGCACGTTATTTTGCCCACACTATGTAGGCGATATGTTGCTGCACAGTCTATATAACCCATCTTTGGTGGGCGTGCATGCTGGGTGTTTTCATGTTTCCATAATTTAGATAATGGACACAAACATTATGTCTTAGGGGATTTTTACTGTGCGTATTTGATGACTAAAGTCAAATAAACAGTGTGGAAATAGAAGTTGGTTTTACTATTGACATATCTTTGAGATGATTTATTTGATTTCACTGATACTCAGTGCCACATTCCAATTGATTTCACCAGCTTTTCATTTATCTATTCATTTATTTAATTGGTTATTTATTTGTTTGTTTACTTACTTATCTATTTTTGAAATTGTCTTATTTGCTGCTTTTATTTGGGTTTGTTTTATACGTGCGTCTGTGTCACTGTCCGAGTGTATGCCAAAGAGTCTGTCTCAGTGTGTGCGTGCATGTGTATCTGTGCGAATATCCATGTGTGTGTGCACATATGTGTGTGTGAGTGTGTGTATATGTGTGTACATGCATATGTATAATTATGAATGAAAAGTCAAATGTAGCTCTGCACTTTGTGCTATGCAAAAAGCGATATGAAGTCAACTGTTTATCATTTTGTGACACAATTACGTTCTTGTGTATATTTTATTAATTTGGTGTATTACTTATCAGTAAGATACACCATATCTAAAAAAAAGATCATAGAAATGATAATCAAATAGTACTAATATCAAAAACATAAAAAGATTGCTAACAGCACCCGGTGTTCCCAGGCGGTCACCCATCCAAGTACTAACCGGGCCCGACGTTGCTTAACTTCGGTGATCGGACGAGAACCGGTGTTTTCAACGTGGTATGGCCGTTGGCATTATAGACTTGAAAATTAATCTTTATAAAGGTGGTATATGTCAGAAGTGGTGCGTGTGTTCGACAGTGTGTGTGTGTGTGTGGATATACTATGTCATAGCCTACCTAGTAATTCCAGACAAAATGTCATGACTGCAAGGATTTCTCCTTCATTAATCTCGGCATCCATATACAGTCAGTGGATGGATGATAGGCCTACTAGCACGTTGTGTTGCCCTCACTGTGTAGGTGATATGTTGCTGCACAGTCTATATAACCCATCTTTGGTGGGCGTGCATGCTGGGTGTTTTCATGTTTCCATAATTTAGATAATGGACACAAACATTATGTCTTACTGGATTTTTACTGTGCGTATTTGATGACTAAAGTCAAATAAACAGTGTGGAAATAGAATTTCGTTTTACTATTGACATATCTTTGAGATGATTTATTTGATTTCACTGATACTCAGCGCCACATTCCAATTCATTTCACCAGCTTTTCATTTATCTATTCATTTATTTAATTGGTTATTTATTTGTTTGTTTACTTACTTATCTATTTTTGAAATTGTCTTATTAGCTGCTTTTATTTGGGTTTGTTTTATACGTGCGTCTGTGTCACTGTCCGAGTGTATGCCAAAGAGTCTGTCTCAGTGTGTGCGTGCATGTGTATCTGTGCGTGTATCCACGCGTGTGTACACGTATGTGTGCGTGAGAGTGTTTGTTTGTATGTGTGTACATGCATATGCATAATTATGAATGAAAAGTCAAATGTAGCTCTGCACTTTGTGCTATGTAAAAAATGATATGTAGAAGTCAACTGCTTATCATTTTGTGACACAGTCATGTTCTTGTGCCAATTGTATTAATTTGGTGTATTACTTAACCTGCTACTGATAAGATATATGATATCTAAAAAAAATCCATATAAATGATAATCAAAAAAATAGTAAATATCAAAAACATAAAAAGATTGCCAACAGCACCCAGTGTTCCCAGGCGGTCACCCATCCAAGTACTAACTGGGCCATTAATCTGAGCGTCCAAAAACAGTGGATGGATGATGTCTACCAGCACATTGTTGTTTTGCCCACATTGTGCAGACAACACATTACTGCACAGTTTACATACCCAGTCGTTGATGGGCTTGCATGCTTTGTGTTTGCATGTTTCCATATTTATGTTGATCAACACTGACAGTATTTGTTACAGGATCTTTAATGTGCGTATTTGATGTTCTTTGTGCGTGTACGCGCGTAGAAGGCCGTGGAACTAAAAGGCCTGCTTACATGTTGACCTGGGAGATCAGACAAATCTCCACCCTTTAGCCAGATACCCAGGCAGAATCTATGGCAAATCCAGACCCTCCGTTTGGAAACTCCAGTGTTTTAAGCACACAGTACCAAATTAAAAATAGGCCTGGACCACGATTCGATCGACTGGACCTCTCCCGTTATCTGAGTCGTGTGTAGCCCAGAACTGAAGGAAATTCCCGTTATTTGGGTCGTTTAAGGAAAGAGTGGCAGGCTGATTCAGACTTTCGCGTGCCAATATCTAAACTCGAGGTTGTTGGGTTCGCTCCCCGTAGAGGCCTCCACTTTTCTCGTCAGTTTGACTGGAAAACCGAACTGAACGTCTAGTCCTTCGGAAGGGGACGAAAAACCAGGCGGACCCATGTGCATTCTGACTGCAACGCTCAAGATCCCACGGCAGTTGAAAATCGTGAAGAGCAGGGCAGTGCCCAGCTGCCTTGAAGACTAATTAGCCTTCTTGCCTTTCTGAAGTCCTGAAGCGAGATAAATACATAATTGTATTGAAAAATATGAATTTGAAGCGAGGAAGAGGGAATGGGTGCCGCCCTCGTGGTGCTGGCCCCGGGAAAAGTTGAGGTCTCTGCCACCTCACCCCCCTACGACCCCACATACATATGGAACTATCTAGGTAGGACCTTGATAGGACCTCAGGACCTAGCCAGAGCGCGTGGGTTATGTGCAGGCTTAACCTCTTCTCTGCTTGGTACGAGTAACGCTCGTAGTAAAATCGAAATTCACCACGCCCGTATACGAGTGCCACTCGTAGTAAACTCGTCACGGAAAGCGAGCAAATCTACACAAGAAATGACTGCGCAAAATGTTTCCAACTCTGTTGCTGATATCAGCGAAGAGCCCCATATCCTTCACGTCACCAGTAACTGACCACAGGATATGCAAATCGCGAGTTGAGAGGTTACAGTGATTAGCGAATTCAAGATGGCAGCGAGACCTAGTACGTCGTCGGCTCGACCTGTTTTCAAGCGGTACACTGCGCTTGATGTGTTGGACGAGATATTCAACGATCAAGACAGTGGAGAAGAAGACATGGGAGGATCGGATCCTGACATCAGTGATGAGGAGGAGACGGATGGGAACCAGCACCATCCACTTTTATCGGAGATAGGTGCTGGTGATGACGTGGATCCTTCGTTCGCTCCCAGTGAAAGCAGTGGGGAAACCAGTGCTAGCGAGGGTGAAGAAGAGGAAATGGGGGATCCTCTACCATCAACAAGCACTGCACCCCCTCCTGTCAGGAGGGGACGGGGTCGTGGACGTGGTAGGGGGTCTGGACGACGGCGAGGGCCCCGTGGAAGCGGCAGGGGGCGTGGCGTGAGGCGTGGTCAGCAACAGCTAGTGAGAGAATGGCGAGAAGCTGATGCACAGCACCCCAACCCTGGTGTAGTTTTCACTGGAAATCCGGGGTTGAAGGTCAGCTGTGCTAATTTTAGGCCGGTTGACTATTTGGAATTATTTTTTTCTGACCTAGTCAACCATCTCGTCATTCAGACAAACCTGTATGCTGACCAGTTTCTCGAGGCAACACCCAATCTTCCACAGTTTTCCAGGGCCAACAAGTGGGAGAAAGTCGACTGTGCAGAAATGAGGAAGTTTCTGGGCCTGGTTCTGCTGATGGGCATTGTGCGGCTACCTTCAATTGAACTGTACTGGTCTAAGAAGGTGCTGTACAGAATTCCAGTCTTCAGCTCCATCATGACAAGAAACCGGTTCCAGGCAAGTAGCTCTATTTTTTTTTCTTTTCTTTTTTTCACTACTTGATTCTTCATCCCTCCACTATTCATTTTGTGTGTGTGTGTGTGTGTGTGTGTGTGTGTGTGTGTGTGTGTGTGTGTGTGTGTGTGTGTGTGTGTGTGTGTGTGGTTTTATATATTCAAGTGTGTGTGATACTGTCAGTGTGTGCTTGTGTAAATGTGTGTGTGTGTGTGTGTGTGTGTGTGTGTGTATGTGTAGGCTGTGTGTGTGTGTGCGTGTGTGTGTGTGTGTGTGTGTGTGTGTGTGTGTGTGCATGTGCGTGTGTGTGTGTGTGAGTGCACATGTGTACATACGCATTATTTATTTCTGTTTGCAAGTTTTCCATACAAGTTTGCTGATTTTGTAAAACACAAAAGCACTTTTTTGGTACACCAGTGTGGTGTTTTTATATTCATGTGTGTGTGATACTGTCAGTGTGTGCTTGTGTGAATGTGTGTGTGTGTGTGTGTGTGTGTGTATGTGTGTGTGTGTGTGTGTGTGTGTGTGTGTGTGTGTGTGTGTGTGTGTGTGTGTGTGTGTGTGTGTGTGCGCGCGCGCGTGTGTGCATAAGCATTATTTATTTTCTGTGTGTAAGTTTTCCATGCAAGTTTATTCATTTTGTAAAAGACAAAAGCACTTTTTATACCAGTGTGGTGTTTTTATATATTCAAGTGTGTGTGATACTGTCAGTGTGTGCTTGTGTAGTGGGTGTGTGTGTAGGCTGTGTGTGTGTAGGCTGTGTGTGTGTGTGTGTGTATGTGTGTGTGTGTGTGTGTGTGTAGGCTGTGTGTGTGTGTGTGTGTGTGTGTGTGTGTGTGTGTGTGTGTGTGTGTGTGTGTGTGTGTGTGTGTGTGTGTGTGTGTGTGTGTGCCCAGTTGTGGGTCTGCTTACTTATCTTGAAAGTTTACTCTGTATTTCAGATTCTTCTTCAGTTTCTGCACTTCAACAACAATGCAGCCATGCCAGTGCCAGGTGATCCAGCGTACGACCGGCTCTACAAGATCCGTCCTATTCTGGATCATCTGCATGAGAGGTTCCAGGAGGTGTATGAGCCCCGGCAAGCGGTATGTGTTGATGAAAGTCTACTTCTTTGGAAGGGTAGACTGATATTTCGTCAATACATACCGTTGAAACGTGCCCGGTTTGGCATCAAAATATACCTGTGCTGTGAGTCTGACGGCGGTGTCAAGGGAAGTGGTGGCTACTGCTACCGCTTCAAGGTGTATGCTGGAAAGGAGGACCCCGTCAATGAGGTGCAGCCTGTCCTAGAGTCCGTAAATGCAGACAACCCAACTCTCTCGGCCAGCGAGAAGATGGTGCTGTACTTGGTAGCCCCTCTCCTGGAAAAGGGCTACCATGTCTACACGGACAACTGGTACAGTAGTCTGCGGCTGTACCTCTACCTCCTGGAAAGGAACACCTTGGCCTGCGGCACCGTCCGGGAGAACCGGGGTATTCCAGAGGAGCTACGTGGAGTGAAGCTGGACCCCGGATCATCAGCTGCTCTTTGTGGTGACAACAAGATCGTCGCCACAAAGTACCACAGCACAAAAGTGGTGCACCTGCTGTCCTCTGTGCATGGCCACACTGAGGCACCCATTCCACACCGGGGACGACGGGGTGTCAACATGCGTCCGTCTGTTTCATCGAATTACAACAGGAATATGGGTGGAGTTGACAAACAAGATCAGCTGCTTCACCCATATGACTGCTCACGTAAGTCGATGAAATGGACAAAAAAACTGTTTTTCCATTTTCTGCAGGTTGCAGCCTGCAATGCATTCATCTTGCAAAAGTCAAGAGGTGATGACTCCTGTAACACTTTCCTAAGTTTTTTGGAGAGTGTCATCACCTCTTGGATTTGGCCAGATCAGGTGCCAGCTGTGGAAGAGGGAAAAACAGATGACGAGGTGAGGGTGGGTGCACACCACTTTTTATTTCCACTGCCACCGACACCAAACAAGTCTAACCCCACCAAGCCGTGTCGGGTCTGCACGAAGAAAATAAAAGTGCGGAAGGAATCCCGCTACTACTGCCCCTCCTGCCCATCCAAGCCTGGATTGTGCTTAGGCCAATGTTTCAAGGACTACCACACCAAGTTTGTGTATTGGCAGTAGGGTGTTCTGTGTTAGTTTTTTTTTTCCCCTCAGTTATATATATTTCATTTTCTTCTGCTTTTTTGTGCTTTTGTTTTTGTGTTCTTAGTTTTCCATTCTACAGTGCATTTTTTTTTTCCTCACCTGTGTGTGTGTTCACCGTTTTGTGAACGCTGTGACAAGACTGAGTGCCATCAGTGAAAGAAGACCAAGTGGAGTATAGAATGAATCCCCTTGTGTGTTTCTTTGAACCACAATTTGGACAGACAAAAAAATGAACACCATCCCCCAAAGTTATGAAGTAACGAATGTAGACAACCTGAGGATTATGTCCAAGCGCAAGTGCTGGATTCCTATAGAACAGTATGGCAGTAATGTGAGTACAATATGTTCAGAAACACTAACACAGTTCCCACAGTGTTTTATGTGATAACAAATGGATACCAAGTGTGTGTGTATGTGGGGGGAGGGTCTTTCTTTTTGAACAGACAATTGTTTATTTTTTTCTTCAGACTTTTTTTTCCCATAGTTGTCATTTTGAACATTTACCAATATGTATAATATTATACTATAACAATTTGGACCATACTGTGTACTTACAGTGATGTTGAGTAAACACTAACAGAAGTTTTTGTCAGTGTTTTACAGGTTTTATGTGTTGTAACATGTGTATGTTTTTAGAAACTTTTATTTTCTGTAAAACCACCATCCGTTATATCCCTGGCCATCTTCCCAATGGCTAACAAAATTACACTATTGTTATATAGCATTATAACTTGGGGTAAAATGAAAGAGAAGCCATAAAATCTAAGTCATATGTCAACAAATGAATAAGCAGTGATTGCGGTACTGAACCTACCCCAAATAGTAAAATTATGCCCCTTTCCAGTAGAATTGGGGTACCCCCAGTAACATACAGATTGTTACACAGAGGGACATTTATTGACATCAGTTTGAATCCCAGGTGTTTGTAATATTGCTGAGCAAACACCAAAAGGTATTTTGCTTTGTTCAGTGGGCTTTTATGTGCTGAATTGTTCTAAAACTCTCAAATTGAAAACAAAACAAAAACTGATTTATCACATGTTATTAGTGTGAACCATCATCATTACCAACAAAATCAAATTAGAATGATGTGAAATTGTAAACAAGGGTATAAGGAAGAAGTCCACAAAAAATCTAACAAATAACTCAATAAGTGGATGAGTAATGTACATGTTAGTGAACATACTGCAAAAAGCATGATTATGCCCCTTTTTTCCTAAAAAATAGTACTCCCAATTATGAGCAGATTATGATCAAGAGCAACATTCCTTGGGATTTATATGACTGTCATGTGTTAGTGCTGATGTTGAATAAATAGTAAAACCACTTTTCCAATGTTCTGACTCATTTTGTGTGGCACAGTGTATTTGTGTATACTCGAAAGCTGTTATTTTTTGGTAATTTTTTGTAGTTATGTCAGTTTCTGCTATACTAATTATCAACATAATCAAGTTATTTTGACAGGACATTGTAGACCAATGCATAACAACAAAACATGCAAAAAATCTGAGAGATCTGTCAAGAAATAAATAAGCAGTAACCATTTTATTGAACCTACCCTAAAAAGCTAAATTTTACCCTGGCAAGCAGTTATTCGAAAGTGCTATTATACTGAGCAGTTAAGGGGTTAAGGCTTGTGCCGTGATTATTCTGGATCTCCTCCATCACATGACACATGTGACGTTAGTGCATATGGAATTCAAGACGTCATCTTGAGAAATTGTAATTGAAACTGGGTCGTTTGCAGCCCAGAATCAGGAAATTTCCCGTTATTTGGGTCGTTTGCAGCCCAGACTGAAAGGAATTTCCCGTTATTTGGGTTATATACACCCTAGAATTTAAGGAATTTCCAATTATTTGAGTCGTATGCAACCAGTAAATTTAAGGAATTTCCCGTTCCATGGGTCGTATACAGTCGCATTAATATAATATAATAATTTTGCCAAAGTTCAAGGGACTGATCAGTGTGTGTCATGATTTATCATTCATCAGCTTCTTCTTCTTTATTTTCTTTTCCTTCTTTTGTTCACCATCTACATGGTCAGACCATGTCTGGCAATAGATGTGGGTGAGCGACATACTCGTCGGATGTAAATGACCCCGACGGTAGACGTATCTGTATCTGTAGAATTCGTCGCTGTCGCCAAGATTTATGGCATTATGGCGACGGGTGGGGGTGTGCGCAGCTAAGCAGGGTTCACAGTTGGGATGTTATTAGTCTTTTGAAGCTTTCAAGAGTTAGTGCTCTCACGATGTTTTCTTCTAGATGGTTCCAGTCTCTTATTGTACTAACAAAGAATGACTGCTTGAACTGCTCTGTCTGGCATCTGCTGACTTGGAATGTTCTCGTGTTTTTTCTTACATAATTTGAGGTCGCACAGGTGGTATCGCACTGGTCACCAGATGTTCGTGGCTTTATGAGTCGTCCTGGTTTATGTGGAGTTAAATACTCAGTGGATGGTATGGCCGGTACCAACCCCTCAATCACCCTGTAGAGGAAGATGAGGCGTAGATCACGTCTGCGTTGTTGGAGTGTTGGCAGTTGCAGAGTTTGAAGCATCTTGATGATGGAGCCGGGTGTTGTGGATTTATAATCGCCGGTTATTGCAGAGTGTGAAGCATCTTGGTGATGGAGCCGGGTGTTGTGGATTTATAATCGCCGGTTATTGCAGAGTGTGAAGCACCTTGGTGATTGAGCCAGGTGTTCAGGATTTATATCGCCGGTTATTGCAGAGTGTGAAGCATCTTGGTGATGGAGCCTGGTGTTGTGGATTTATAATCGCCAATCATAAACCAGGCAGACAGGAGCTGCACTTTTTCTGGTTTGTCAATGTCCTCTGTGAGGTAGGGACTCCATATGATAGAGCCATGACAATGTGCTGTTTGAGGTAGGGACACCATATGATAGAGCCATACTCAATGTCCTGTTTGAGGTAGGGACACCATATGATAGAGCCATACTCGATGTCCTGTTTGAGGTAGGGACACCATATGATAGAGCCATACTCGATGTCCTGTTTGAGGCAGGGACACCATATGATAGAGCCATACTCGATGTCCTGTTTGAGGTAGGGACACCATATGATAGAGCCATACTCAATGTCCTGTTTGAGGCAGGGACACCATATGATAGAGCCATACTTGATGTCCTGTTTGAGGTAGGGACACCATATGATAGAGCCATACTCGATGTCCTGTCTGAGGCAGGGACTCCATATGATAGAGCCATACTCGATGTCCTGTTTGAGGTAGGGACTCCATATGATAGAGCCATACTCGATGTCCTGTTTGAGGTAGGGACACCATATGATAGAGCCATAGTCGATGTCCTGTTTGAGGTAGGGACACCATATGATAGAGCCATGTCAGTGTGTTGTGCGAGGTAGGGACTCCATATGATACAGCCATATCAATGTGCTGTGTGAGGTAGGGACTCCATATGATACAGCCATATCAATGTGCTGTTTGAGGTAGGGACACCATATGATAGAGCCATACTCGATGTCCTGTGTGAGGTAAAGACTCCATATGATAGAGCCATACTCGATGTCCTGTGTGAGGTAAAGACTCCATATGATAGAGCCATAGTCGATGTCCTGTGTGAGGTAGGGACTCCATATGATAGAGCCATACTCGATGTCCTGTGTGAGGTAAAGACTCCATATGATAGAGCCATACTCGATGTCCTGTGTGAGGTAAAGACTCCATATGATAGAGCCATACTCGATGTCCTGTTTGAGGTAGGGACTCCATATGATAGAGCCATAGTCGATGTCCTGTGTGAGGTAAGGACTCCATATGATAGAGCCATACTCGATGTCCTGTTTGAGGTAGGGACACCATATGATAGAGCCATACTCAATGTCCTGTTTGAGGTAGGGACACCATATGATAGAGCCATAGTCGATGTCCTGTGTGAGGTAAGGACTCCATATGATAGAGCCATACTCGATGTCCTGTGTGAGGTAAGGACTCCATATGATAGAGCCATAGTCGATGTGCTGTACGAGGTAGGGACTCCATGATAGAGCCATAGTCGATGTGCTGTACGAGGTAGGGACTCCATATGATAGAGCCATAGTCGATGTGCTGTACGAGGTAGGGACTCCATGATAGAGCCATAGTCGATGTGCTGTACGAGGTAGGGACTCCATATGATAGAGCCATAGTCGATGTGCTGTACGAGGTAGGGACACCATATGATAGAGCCATAGTCGATGTGCTGTACGAGGTAGGGACACCATATGATAGAGCCATAGTCGATGTGCTGTACGAGGTAGGGACTCCATGATAGAGCCATAGTCGATGTGCTGTACGAGGTAGGGACTCCATGATAGAGCCATAGTCGATGTGCTGTACGAGGTAGGGACTCCATGATAGAGCCATAGTCGATGTGCTGTACGAGGTAGGGACTCCATGATAGAGCCATAGTCGATGTGCTGTACGAGGTAGGGACTCCATGATAGAGCCATAGTCGATGTGCTGTACGAGGTAGGGACTCCATGATAGAGCCATAATCGATGTGCTGTACGAGGTAGGGACTCCATGATAGAGCCATAATCGATGTGCTGTACGAGGTAGGGACTCCATGATAGAGCCATAATCGATGTGCTGTACGAGGTAGGGACTCCATGATAGAGCCATAATCGATGTGCTGTACGAGGTAGGGACTCCATGATAGAGCCATAATCGATGTGCTGTACGAGGTAGGGACTCCATGATAGAGCCATACTCGAGGGCTGGTCTGATGAGAGATAGGCATTGCCAATGTGCTGTTTGAGGTAGGGACTCCATATGGTACAGCCATACTCGATGCCCTGTTTGAGGTAGGGACTCCATATGATAGAGCCATACTCGATGTGCTGTTTGAGGTAGGGACTCCATATGATAGAGCCATAGTCGATGTCCTGTTTGAGGTAGGGACTCCATATGATAGAGCCATAGTCGATGTGCTGTTTGAGGTAGGGACTCCATATGATAGAGCCATACTCGATGTGCTGTTTGAGGTAGGGACTCCATATGATAGAGCCATACTCGAGGGCTGGTCTGATGAGAGATAGACAGGCATTGTCAATGTGCTGTTTGAGGTAGGGACTCCATATGATAGAGCCATACTCGAGGGCTGGTCTGATGAGAGAGAGACAGGCATTTTTCTTGCATTGGAGGGGGCAGAAACGCAGGTTTCTCCTGAGGAAGCCAAGAGTGCTGTGTGCTTTCTTGCAGGTGTGGGCAATGTGGGTGCTCAATTTCAGGTCGTCGGAGAGTTGAATACCTAGATAGGGGTTTGTGTGGACGTGCTGAATGGGGGGGTGTTGCATAGTGAGTAGATATAGTTGGTAGACTGCTGTATACTAAGGATGTAGCACTTGTTGGGTTTAAACTTCATACCCCAGTTTGTGGCCCAGGTTTCGAGTTGGTTGAGGTCCTCTTGAAGCTGAATGTGGTCTTGTAGGGAGTTGATCTGGCGATAAAGGAGACAGTCGTCAGCAAACAGGCGTACCTGGGACTTGACCCTGTCAGGGAAGTCGTTAATGTGGCACAGGAATAGGTGCGGGCCCAACACTGTTCCTTGAGGTACTCTGGAATCCACTGGGGTCTCTTCGAATGTGATGCCCTCTATCACGACGGCCATCTTCCTGCGCTG
>JAPXFY010000016.1:71768449-71804209 GCA_030674185.1 Monoplex corrugatus
GAAGGACCTCGGGAGGTCTTGTGCCTTCATTAGAAAATGTTTACCAACAATTTGTATAAAAATTAAGTGTAGTCACAAGCACATCAACTGTTGTATTAAAAATCCGAAAGATGGACGCTCATCATAGAAAAAGACAAAATATTACATAGATGGGGAGAGTACATTAAGAGAACCTGTTTGAAGATGACAGAAATGAAGAACACAATAAGAAAAAGGTTGTAGTGACCACCCATAATGAAAGATGAAGTTAGAGCATCACTGAAAAAAGATGAAACAAGAAAAGCACCCAGGACCAGATAAAAATAAAAAAATATAGGGGGGGGGGGGGGGGGGGGGGGGGGGGAACAACAGTACTGGCAGAGATGAATGAAGCCCTGAGGAATTGGATATGATAAAAAAAAAATAACATGCCTCCTAAATGGGATTTATACACTGGGAAAATCCCCGAAAAGATATGTCAAAATCAATTTTCATTGCACTTCCCAAATGAAGACA
Source organism: Monoplex corrugatus (assembly GCA_030674185.1). Lineage (NCBI taxonomy): Eukaryota > Metazoa > Mollusca > Gastropoda > Littorinimorpha > Ranellidae > Monoplex > Monoplex corrugatus. The sequence goes on from JAPXFY010000016.1 coordinate 71,768,945, forward strand.
GGGACTATAGAATGCGAATTCCATCTCACAATCAGTTTGATGAGTCATGTAACAAAAATCCTGTTAAGAATAATTAAGCATGATGATAACAAGGAATAGAATCAAAGGAGAAATAGCAGAATATCAGTGCGGATTTGTCGAACTATTAATGCCATATGCATCCTAAGAACTATCATAGAAAGGTCAATCGACATGAATAAGGATTTATATTTATGCTTTGTTGATTACACCAAGGCTTTCGACCAGGTAAGACATGATGAATTGATCAACCAACTAAAAAGACTCAATATTTATGAAAAAGATCTACGAATAATCAGAAATATGTATTGGGAACAGACAGCTGCAATGAGAATAGAAAATGATATAAGCTCTTTCCAAAATATCAAAAGAGGAGTCAGACAAGGTTGTGTTTTGTCACCAGATCTGTTTTCACTTTACTGCGAAAACATCATGAGAAACTTAGAAAAAGACCCTGGATTAAAGGTTGGAGGAAAAATGATAACAACATTCGATACGCAGATGACACCGTGCTAATTGCAGAAAATGAAAGGGACCTACAAAACCTTGTGAACATACTAGAAATAGAAAGCAAAGGTAAGGGGTTAGAACCAAATAGCAAGAAGACTGAAGTCATGGTGATCAGTAAAAACATGAAATCCCCTCATGAAAAATAATGGCAAACGGCACAACCTTGAGACAGGTTGATAAGTTTAAATATCTGGGAATGATCATTTCACCAGACGGCAGATGCACATCAGAAATAGCCAGCAGAATCGGCCAAGCCAAAACAGCATTCAAGAAGACGAAAAACATTCTTACCAACAAATGCCTATCAATTAACATCAGGTAGAACCGATACTGTTATACGGTTGTGAGGCGTATACCGTCAACAAGCAAAGCCAGAACAAGATTGAGGCAGCCGAGATGTGGTTTCTAAGAAGAATGTTGACAGTTCCATGGACAGCAAAGAAAACAAACGAGACAGTATTAATAGATGCAGACACAAGAAGATCATTCATAAGGAAGATTAGGAAAAGACAGGCAACAATTATGGGCCATTTTATGAGGAAAGGGAATTTGAGCACCTGGTCACAACAGGAAAGCTGGAGGTAAGGAGAGCACCAGGTAGGCCCAGGGAGAAAATATTGGACGAACTTGTAGAGTGGCTTAAGTCAGAGAGGGTGGAAGATGTGCTTGCGGCAACAAGGGACAGAAACAGATGGAAGGCCATGATTGCCAACGCCATGTGGCAAGGCACTTGATGATGATGATGAATGCTGTGGCAATAAAGCTAAATAAGAATGTTCTTAGTACTGACAAAGATGTTGTTTTAATTGGTTGTTATGTTGCACCTGAAGGTAGTCCTCTGTACAATAACACAGAATTGAAAGATGGAGTCGTGATTTTGGAGGAAAGTGTATTGCATGCTGTACGACAGGATGATGTGTATCTGATGATTTGTGGAGAATTAAATGCAAGAACAGGATTGTGTCAATCAAAAGGCGAAGAAATGATAAACTTTGAGTCAAAGTTTAGTCTATATTGTGATGATTTTGATGATAATGTTTCCAGGCATTCTAAAGTTGAAATTGAAAATAACTTTGGAAATTCCTTGTTAGACTTATCTTTTATGTTTGATCTTAATATACATTTTTGTATCACCGAATGAGTGCAGTGTTACTGACTGTTTTCTTGCTCCTGATAAATTTTCACATAACTATAACATGATTAATGCTACCAATTTTGAAGAACAAGGTCTCCCAACAGTGTAAAAATCGCTACTCACAGTTCCGTAGCTTTCGATGGCGTTCTCGCCATCTTCGTCAGCGCTCTAATGCTGTCTGCGTGAATCTCTACTCAGATCTCGCGAACATGGGATGAACCCAGTTCACGAGATCGAATCAGAGAATGGTACACCGGGGGCAGGGTGTAACGGCCCCGGTCCCTGTTGAGCGGGGGGTTGGTGGCTGCGATGTAGATGGCCTCCTTGACTCCTCGCTGGAACCACTTATTTTCTCTGTCCAGGATGTTGACATTGTCCGCACTGAATTGATGTTTTTCGGCGTGTAGGTGAGCTCCTACTGGAGAAGAGTCCCTCTTGTGTTCTGTTAGTCTCTTCTGAAGGGGGCGTTCAGTTTCACCGACATAATGTTGGTTACAGTCCTGGCAGTCTATTCTGTATATAATGCCAGCTTTGTCGAGTTTGCTGGTTTTGTCCTTGGGGGTGAAGAGCTGGCTGCGTATGGTGTTGGAAGGTTTGGAATGTACAGCCACCCCCAGTTTTCTGATCTTTCTGGACAGAGCGTCACTCACACCTCCTACGTATGGGATGGTGATGTGTCCCTTGCGCTGGTGTTGTTTCACTGGCTGTTGGGATGCGGTGTTGGATTTCCTGCCTCCGGGCTGTTCCAGGCCCACTTTTTGTAGCCCGAGATGGTGAGCACTTTTTTCAGGTGGTTTGTCTCCTTGTCTTTTGCCTCTTGGGTACTGCATATGGTGTTAGCTCTGTGGGTAAGGGTTCGAATCACTCCCAGTTTGTGTTCAAGGGGCTGGTGGCTGTCGAACTGTAAATATTGGTCCGTATGAGTTGGTTTACGGTAGACATGATTGTAAGTGATTGTCTTGATTCTTGGCATTTGCCGCTAGAAATGACATGGAAAAATGGAATGCAAAAATGTTCAGAAACTCAGGAATCATGCATGCAGTAAAAATTCATTTGGTCAGAAGAAAACGCTTATATATTTGAGGCTGAACAAAATTCAGTTTATTTTAACGATTGCATTCATTAGGCTTATCAGTTAATGAATGTTGATGTAAATAGCTGTTTAGATATTTTTGTTCAAGCAATGTATAGTGCAGCCGCATGGTCAGAATGGTGGGCAAAAGAAAGAAATGTTTGGATGACTGGTTTGACTATGAATGTGAGCAAAAAAAGAAACATGTTAAGAGGCTTCTGAAAAGCTTTCAGAGGAACAGATTAGGAAATAGAAAAAACAACAAACTGGAATATCTTTATGTGAAAGAACAATCTGAATGTATGCAATTGAAATAGCAAAAGAAAATGAATTTGAAGAAGCTAAAATAAATAAACTCAAAGACTCTATTAAAGACACAAAATTATTCTGGTCGGCAATCAGAACACTTAATAGAAAAGTCATAATCTATAACGAAATAAGCCTTAATCAGTGGCAAGAACACTTTCACACAATATTTCAAAGTTCTGGATCGGGGACAGAAATTGAAGATGATGGCAATCTGGAAACAAATGAGTACGAAGAACTGTTATTTAATGATGCAATATCAAGAAGGGAAATAATCGACAGTATTGAAAGACTAAAAAATGATATAAAAGTGCTGGACCAGACAAAATTCTGGGAGAAATGTAAAAGCATTCCAGCGATTCAGTGTTAAACTTTATAGTCATTCTATTTAATCGGTTATTTGAAAATGGTGTTTTCCCCACAGAATGGGCCAAATCTATTATTGTCCCCACACATAAGAAAGGAGATGTAAACAACCCAGACAACTACCGAGGGTTGCACTCACAAGTGTTTTAGGCAAAGTTTATACAAATCCATTAAATAAACGACTAACGAAATGGGCAGAGAGGGAAACTAAAAAAAAATAATAGAAGAACAAACAGGATTTCGATCTGGAAACAGTACAATAGATCACATTTTCACACTGTACGCTTTAGTCCAAAAAGACCTTAATAATAATACTAAACTATACGTAGCATTTGTAAATTTTCGCAAAAGCATTTGACTCAGTTAATAGAAATTTACCTTGGAGTATACTGCGCCAGTATGGAGTAAATGGTAAATTATATATGTCTCTTAAAAGTAGGCCTATATATGGTTCTGTGTTAACATGAAAACGTCGCAGTAAAATAAATATACATTTTGTTGTTGTTGTGCTCCTTGCCACAAGGACACAAAGGTCAACGGCAATAAACCATTTTCAGTGTCAGTCTCTCTCTCTCTCTCTCTCTCTCTCTCTCTCTCTCTCTCTCTCTCTCTCTGTGTCTCTCTCTCTGTCTCTCTGTGTGTCTCTCTCTGTCTCTGTCTCTGTCTCTCTCTGTCTCTCTCTCTCTCTCTCTCTCTCTCTCTCTCTGTCTGTATGTGTGTGTGCTTTTTTTTGTTTTGTTTTAGTATTTGTTTTTGTTTGTTGTTGTGTGTTTGTTTGTTTTAATGGGCATGTGTCTCTGTGTGGCCCAGTGGTTATCTTGGTTGATTAGAAAGCCATGCTGGTAACACAGAGGTCGTGTGTTCATATCTCGAGTGAGACACAGGTTTATGTTTAACGTGGGCTGGCTGGTACCTTTGATAGAACCATGGACTTGATTATACAGCTGATAGGTGTCTCGAGTTCAATCCACGCAAGCAACATGAAGATGTGGTCTGTTCACTGCTCGTCTTTAGGTTTTCATCATTGTGGTGGTGTAAGCTGACTGTTCAGGTCCATTCTCCATCTCCTTGTTATATCACACAGGGTTTTGTGCAGGCTCAGGAAGTCTGTCAGATCATTGTTGACACATTTCGGATGGAGCGCGTATGGAGTTAGCTGAGTGTTGTGAATCTTTCTTGAGTAAACTTCAAACTGTTGATTGATTGATTTGGTTGTGTGTGTGTGTGCGTGCGTGCGTGTGTGTGTGTGTGTGTGTGTGTATGTGTGTGTGTGTGTGTGTGTGTGTGTGTGTTGGTGTGTGGTGTGGTGTGGCATGGTGTGGTGTGTGTGTGTGTGCATGTGTGTGTATGTGTGTGTGCATGTGTGTGTTTGTGTGTGGTGTGTGTGTGAATGTGTGTGTGGTGTGTGTATGTGTGTGGTGTGTGTATGTGTGTGTGTTTGTGTGTGTATGGTGTGCGTGTGTGTATGTATGTGTATGTATGAGTGTGTTCATGTGTGTGTGTGCGTGTGTGTGTGTGTGTGTGTGTGGTGTGTGTGTGTGTGTGTGTGTGTGTGTATGGTGTGCGTGTGTGTATGTGTGTGTATGTATGAGTGTGTTCATGTGTGTGCGTGCGTGCGTGCGTGCGTGTGTGTGTGTGTGTGTGTCTGTCTGTCTGTCTGTGTGTCTGTGTGTCTGTGTGTTTTTGCGTGTCTATGTATGTCTGCGTGTGTGGGGTTTTTTGTTTGTTTGGTTTCGTTTTTTTGTTTTAGTTTGTTTTTATTGGGGGGTTTTCCTCGTTTCAAGTGGTATTTGCGTATATATATAAGCTACGCACAAAAAGTTAAGGATCACTATGAGAAAACAGGTGCGTAATAAACTCATTTCACTATTGTTATTTATTTCTCAGACCAGCCAAATTGTTATGAATTCTTGTTCAGCTGTAAGTGGGCGATGTTGTGTTAGTGCGAAAATTGCACGGGATTCTCTACTACTGAGCTTGGCCGCAAACGGAAAAGCGGAAACTTGCGAAAAAGGACCTTGTTTTGGACCGTTGTGCCTGAACACATTGCACAAGCCAGATGGAAAAACCATTATGCACGTGCAAGCATTGCTGTTTATGTGTGAGATGCTGTGTCTTGCTTGGCTTTATAAGAAGACATTCCACCAGTAGTAGGCCTGATCTGACAATGCCTCCACGACGAAAATTGAGCGAGTTTGAGAGGGGACGAGCTGTTGCATGGTTCCAAGATGGTGTTCCCAAGCGAGAAGTGGCCAGGCGACTTCAGGTGTCCATCTCGTTCATTGTCAGACTGATTCAACGCTTCACAGCCACTGGGAGGGTCCATGAAAGACGCAGATCTGGTCGACCGAAGAAGACAAACCCACGTGAAGATCGTCTCATTGAACGACAAGCCCTGCAGACAAGAACAGCCTCTTCCAGCATCATTCGAAGGCAGCTGAGGGTGGCTACTAACATCAACATCAGCTAGCAGACCATACGGAACTGCCTTCATGGGTTTAACCTCCGTTCTCGTCGCCCAGCTGTACGGCCACGCTTAACTCCAGCCCATAGGGCAGCATGCCGCGCCTTCTGCAGACGTCACGTGAGGTGGACACGTCAGCAATGGTCCCAGGTCCTGTTCAGTGATGAATCACGCTTCACCATGAACCACAACGACAGCCGACTGAGGGTCTGGAGGCGCCCAGGGCAACGCTTTATTGACACCACTGTCCAAGAAAACGTGGCCTTTGGTGGAGGTTCTGTAATGGTCTGGGGGGCCTTCAGCCTTCACCACAGAACACCCTTGTATCATGTACAGGGTAACCTGACTGGCCTCCGATACCGGGATGAGATCCTTCGACCGCTGGCTGTGCCTACACTGCAGCAGATGGGACCGACGGCTGTCTACCAGGATGACAACGCTCGCCCCCACAGGGCAAGGGTGGTCAACGACTTCCTGCAGCAGTCTGGAGTCAACAGAATGGAGTGGCCAGCATGCAGTCCCGATCTCAACCCGATTGAGAACCTCTGGGATGAGCTGGATCGCAAAGTGAGGAGCAACCACCCCCCTCCCAGGGATGCCCAACACCTCTACCAGATGCTGCAGGCTGAGTGGCAGGCGCTTCCACAGAGGATCTTCACCAACCTGGTCAACTCGATGAGGACTCGCTGCGTCGAGTGCCAGAACAGCCATGGCGGTTACACGCATTACTGAACTTTTGGGAGCATCAGAATGCCCTGTCTTGTGATTTCAATGACTTTGGGAAATCAAATTTCGATAAGTACCCACTTTGATCAAATGTACACACCAAACGATTGCTCGAAATTGAAGGCAATTGTGTATCGTTATCACTAAAGCATGGAATTAAATGTTTGCCAAACTTCAACGTATTGGCTTTCTTATTTTGAAAGTTATGAATTTTTGTGCAAGTGATCCTTAACTTTTTGTGCGTAGCTTATATATATATGTGTGTGTGTGTGTGTGTGTGTGTGTGTGTGTGTGTGTGTGTGTGTGTGTGTTGTGTGTATGTGTATGTGTGTGTGTGTGTGTGTGTTGTACGTGTGTGTGTGTGTGTGTGTGTGTGTGTGTGGAGGCCCCTATGTGTGTTTTTCATGTGTGTGTATGTGTGTGTGTATGTGTGTATGTGTGTGTGTGTATGTGTAGGCCTCTATGTGTGTTTTCACTTGTATATGTGTATGTGTGTATGTAGGCCTATATGTATGTTTTCATGTGTGTGTATGTGTGCGTGTGTATGTGTGTACATGTAGGCCTATGTGTGTACGTATGTATGTGAGCCTGTTTATATGTGTGTGTGTGTATGTGTGTGTATGTGTGTGTGTGTATGTGTGTACATGTAGGCCTATGTGTGTACGTATGTATGTGAGCCTGTGTATATGTGTGTGTATGTTTGTGTATGTGTGTGTGTTTGTGTGTACATGTAGGCCTATGTATGTACGTATGTATGTGAGCCTGTGTATATGTGTGTGTATGTTTGTGTATGTTTGTGTGTGTATGTGTGTACATGTAGGCCTATGTGTGTACGTATGTATGTGAGTCTGTGTATATGTGTGTGTATGTTTGTGTATGTGTGTGTGTACATGTAGGCCTATGTGTGCACGTATGTATGTGAGCCTGTGTATATGTGTGTGTGTATGTGTGTGTGTGTGTGTGTATGTGTGTACATGTAGGCTTATGTGTGTACGTATGTATGTGAGTCTGTGTGTATGTGTGTGCATGTTTGTGTATGTGTGTGTGTACATGTAGGCCTAAGTGTGTACGTATGTATGTGAGTCTGTGTGTATGTGTGTGTATGTTTGTGTATGTGTGTGTGTGTGTGTGTGTGTGTGTGTACATGTAGGCCTATGTGTGTACGTATGTATGTGAGTCTGTGTATATGTGTGTGTATGTTTGTGTATGTGTGTGGTGTGTATGTGTGTACATGTAGGCCTATGTGTGTACGTATGTATGTGAGTCTGTGTATATGTGTGTATGTTTGTGTATGTGTGTGTGTGTGTGTATGTGTGTGCATGTAGGCCTATGTGTGTACGTATGTATGTGAGTGTGTGTATGTGTGTGTATGTTTGTGTATGTGTGTGTGTGTATGTGTGTACATGTAGGCCTATGTGTGTACGTATGTATGTGAGTCTGTGTGTATGTGTGTGTATGTGTGTGTGTGTTTGTGTATGTGTGTGTGTACATGTAGGCCTATGTGTGTACGTATGTATGTGAGTCTGTGTGTATGTGTGTGTATGTTTGTGTATGTGTGTGTGTGTGTATGTGTGTGCATGTAGGCCTATGTGTGTACGTATGTATGTGAGTCTGTGTGTATGTGTGTGTATGTGTGTGTATGTGTGTGTATGTGTGCGTGTGTATGTGTGTACATGTAGGCCTATGTGTGTACGTATGTATGTGAGCCTGTGTATATGTGTGTGTGTATGTTTGTGTATGTGTGTGTGTGTTTGTGTGTACATGTAGGCCTATGTGTGTACGTATGTATGTGAGTCTGTGTATATGTGTGTGTGTTTGTGTATGTGTGTGTGTGTTTGTGTGTACATGTAGGCCTATGTGTGTACGTATGTATGTGAGTCTGTGTATATGTGTGTGTATGTTTGTGTGTGTGTGTGTGTGTTTGTGTGTACATGTAGGCCTATGTGTGTACGTATGTATGTGAGTCTGTGTATATGTGTGTGTGTTTGTGTATGTTTGTTTTTCTCCTTTGATACAGTGACTTGATTAATCCCTTATCTGTTCATAGTTAGGTTTTTCCCACAGAAAGAGCAATAGACAGGCAGACAAACTGGACACACATAAGTGGATAAATTGGAAAAAAGAAACAATGTGGGCACATGGCAAAAATAGACAGAGCAGGACACAGACTTGTTCGCGCGTCACACACACACACACACACACACACACACACACACACACCACACACACACACACACACACACAAGCACCACACACACACACACACACACACACACACACACACACACACACAAGCACTCGCACACACACTGACCCACACAAACACACCACACACACACGCATGCCCGCGCCCGCACACGCACACGCACAGAGAGAGAGACAGAGACGAGAGAGAGACAGGACAGAGACAGAGACAGAGAGAAGAGAAAAGAGGAAAAACATACACACACAAAAACGCAAACACACACACACACACACACACACACACACACACACACACACACACACACACACACACACACACACACACACACACATGGTATAAATGGGGAGAAAGAATAAAAGCATTGGAAAATTAGAGAGAGCATATTATATACAATTATATATTACAATGTGATTCCCCTCCGAGTGGAGACAGGCTGCAGAGGGGTTGAGTGAGGTCAGGATTTTATGCAGAGGAGAAAAGGTGAGTTTTGAGAGCGGACTTGAAGGAGACAAAAGTAGGTCGTTTACGGACTGAGAGAGGGAGTTTGTTCAGAGAGTGACGAAAGAAGTGTGGACTAGTGCTGTTACTGTGTGTCACATTCATTCTGCGGCAATTTTGATCACTATGGCTAAGGACGTCTGACAGGGTGTTTTCACATTGCATTGTTGATGAATATAAGACACAAAACAGTACCATGAAAAAAAAACAGGGGGGGGGGGTGAGGTTAGAAATGGGGGTCCGCTTATTTGAAATGTAGATTGGATAAAAAAAAAGGGGGGAAAGCATGAAACAGATAACAGTGTCCATATTGCTGAAGTAAGAAGCACACACAAATTCGTGTCATTACCTGGAAAACAGTACAAGTGTACTGATTCATTTAAAGAACAAATAGACTGTAGATGGACATAAATTTACAAAATACTATTGTGGCCTAACAAAAACGAAAACAAAAAGAAAATAGAAAGGAAAAAAGAAACTGTCGCTAAATGAATAGCAAAAGTATGAAAAAGAATAGGAACTTCACAGAAGATTTAGAAGAAAGAAAGAAAGCAAACATGTTTTCCAGAAATTTGAAAAGTTGAAAAAAGCAAATCAAAACAAAAAACACTGAACATCGTGAAATAATCGATATGATAAAGAAAGACAACTCAGTTCCCATATGTTGTCACATTGAATAATGTCGGCCTGACAGTGATTTAGAGTGACCGCATTAATTGTCATCAACTGAAGATAAGAGCTCTCTGGAAGACAAAACCACTTTAAAAGAAACAGACTTTGAGAAAGCTTTGATGGCGAATCTTTAAATATCTTTCGGATGCCGACTGCTCCTTTCGTGGATAGAGCATTAAATCAATCATTCAGAGATAGTGAGCTGTTTGTATTGAACTTTTCACGCCCCAGGGAGAGGCCTGATAACTTGTATCGCTGAAACAGGCAAACTAAAATGACTAAAAGAATTGATTAAAAGAAAGAACGAAAGAAAAAAAGAATGTTCATCTTCATACTGCTTATGGCCCAGCCGACTACGAGAGCCATGTGTGCTAACACAACGTCAAAAACGACAACATGGTTGGTTAGAAAGAAAGAAGGAATGAAGGAAAGAAGGATTAGAGGAAAGAAGGAAAGAAGGATTGAAGGAAAGAAGGAAAGAAGGATTAAAGAAATGAAAGAATGAATGAATGAATGAATGAATGAATGAATGAATGAATGAATGAATGAATGAATGAAAGAAGAGGAGACCGATCCTTCCCTGATCTTGTTAATCAAACTGGATCTTAATGTATTGTGAACAAAATCGAGCAAATAAGCCTACCATCACGACTGTTTACATTAATAAAGATCAAATACGCTTTTTTTTCCGAACAGACAGACAGACAGACAGACAGAGAGGGGGGAAGGGCAGCATATTAGGCTTACCAGTATAGTATGAAGTATCATTTATTAATACAGTTACCACATGTGCTTTTACGCTTAGAGTTTGAAAAGGCGTTTAACTCTGTTGACTATTATTTTATGTTTGCAGTGTTAATAGTTTAGGAATTTGGAAAGGGCAATGCAGTTAGAGGAGACTTTCCCACAACATCTACAGCAGCAGTCAGTGATCAGAGCACACAACGTTTTGACTTTGAACAAACACGTAAACAAGATGATTCCATGTTACCATATCTATTTATTTCATGCACATACAAACAATAATGATAACGATGATTACAGCTGTTACAAACATTTCTATAAGAAGCAGCTAGAACAATACAATAACTCAGCGTGCAGATGGCACACAATTGACGAAGAAAGTGGATGCGATTTCCTGTGAAAAATCTGTGCACTGAATCAACAAATAAATGTTTAAGTATCTAGTATACATGAATACAGAATACAAAACCACATGAATATAGAAATACAAAACCACAAAAATACACAAATACAAAACCCACTTTGACTAATAAGCAGAACGTATCTAACTATATAGACTATGCATGCCAAATTCAGGATTAAGTTAGAACCCAGGACATATAACAACATTAGTGCCTTGGTTTACACAACAGTTGAGAGAAAGGAAATCAGTGAAATATTCCAGAAGGTCTTGAACGAGAGAAAAGGACTTTTTACGACGCTAAAATCCTCACATTCAAATGATTCTTTCGATTCATACCTAAATAAAAAACTAAAATGGTAAAGGCATACTGATAAACTATCCTTCTGGCTCCCCTGTAATGTTATATTTTAAAAATCGATCTCACTTTCCTTGCCATTAAGTTCCAAACAGATTAAATTGTCAGGCCTATAATCGTTTACCTAAATCGGTTCACAAATACCTGTGAACAAATATCTAACGGTTTCGAGCACGCTGGTCAAGTTGCTGAATCACTGAAGTACTTTAACCCTTGAACTCCTGCATCCTATCCACAACATCCTGCATTGCCAACCACGCTACAAAAGCAAACACTTAACCCTTTGACGCCCTCAGCCTATCCACCAACATCCTGCAGGCAGCTGGTGGATAGGGTGAGGGAGTCAAAGGGTTAAGTGTTTGCAGTTGGTGGATAGGGGTCAAAGGTACAGTAACTGAAATCATACATTTAACGGAAAACAGAAAAAACACACAAATAGAATCAGAACGCGTATTTAATACAAGACAAGACAGGCGCAAATTTTCGGCCAACTGGCCTTTGTCAAGCGTGAATGTACGACCACAACCAAACACCAAATACAAAATTATGAGAAAAAGACAAACTCCCTGCTGCTATCGCGCTTACCAGTTGGCCGTAAAAGGTGTACTTAAATAGGTTCTGATCCATTCGCGGCTTGAAGGCATAAGGCCAGTCATGGGGTCGACAGACAATAATCTGCGCGCATCTGTTTACTTTGGCTGGTGTTTGTAATTTTATAATAACGGCGTTCTGGAATTCACATTGTTTGGTATTTGGTTCTGGTAGTCTCACTGTTTGGATCTTAACGGGTGGGCAAAGTGGATCATCGTCCTGTTTTGGATTACATTTAATGGGCGGGATAAGGGTTCATAAGTGGATCAAGATCAGTCACACTTGTTTTGGATACATTTAACGGGCATGGTCATAAAGTGGATCAGATCATCACACTGTTTGATAATAGGCTGGTCATAGTGATCAAGATCAGTCACACTTGTTTTGGATACATTTAACGGGCATGGGTCATAAAGTGGATCAAGATCAGTCACACTTGTTTTGGATACATTTAACGGGCATGGGTCATAAAGTGGATCAAGATCAGTCACACTTGTTTTGGATACATTTAACGGGCATGGGTCATAAAGTGGATCAAGATCAGTCACACTTGTTTTGGATACATTTAACGGGCATGGGTCATAAAGTGGATCAAGATCAGTCACACTTGTTTTGGATACATTTAACGGGCATGGGTCATAAAGTGGATCAAGATCAGTCACAAACGATCGAGTAATCGGTGCTGACGTTCGCAAACTTGTTCAGCGTAATTGTGGATCTTGACCTTTGATCGGTCTAAATGATATGCACTTAAATACACTTTCCTACCACACATTCCTACTAAATTTATCTAAGTTTTTCCTGAGCTATCATGGCTGACAAAATGCAGGATGCTGGCGGATAGAGCGAGGGAGTCAAAAAGTTAAATTCCTTCGTCAAACAACTGTTGTGTTTTTATTGAATAGTTGCACAGTCGGGGCCAGTACTGCTGGATGGTGAGCTGATCAGGTTCCAACTTGAGCGTTTGTGACAAATCATTACAATGTACCTTCAAACCAAAGTGTAGTAAAACCTCGTCTACAAGCTGACGAGAACTCTTTGCTGAAAAAGGAAAACTTTCTACGCAAAAAGACAAAGAGAGAGAAAAAGAGAGACAGAGAGAGACACAGAGACACAGAGAAAGGCGAGAGAGAGAAGAAGGAGTGAGAGAAGGAGAGAGAAGAGGGACGGAGGGTTTCATCCACACGGCTCTTCTGGAGGAATTCCCCATCAGTGTATGGCTGTGACGATTCACCTTCGTCGTCAGGGTGGGGCACAGTCCTTTCATGGAGGGTACCGTGTAATTGCATCATGGTCCTACGTATGTGCAGATGCTCATCGAGTGGTGACACTGTCACCCATTCTGTAGTGGCTACAGGTTGAACATTTGCATATTGGGGTGTGATCGGAGCTTGCATATTGTCCTTTGAAACGGGAGATTTTTTATCCTGCTGTATGCATGGAAATACTTCATCTTGGTGTGGTGTTGGACCTCTGGCATCTGGCGTTGGACCTCTGGCATCTGGGTGGACGGTCAAAGCTTCTGTATCTAAGCATGTACCTAGAGCTATTCTTTTATACAGACTCCGAAGTCCAAGTAAGTCTGGGTCACTGAAATCCGTATCGATACTGGTGTCATTGTCGTCAGAACTCTGGTGACTATGACTACCGTTGTGGGGGACACTGAACTCTGACAGACAGTCCAGATTGTTTGGGTCAGTGACGTTGCACTGCTGAGATTGTTGTCCTTGGCGACAGTGATGGCCGAGAGAGGGCGTGTATCTACACGGCGAGTCAGGCTCAGTCTGTGCGCAAGACCCGCCATGACGCGAAGCCAAGAATGCAGGTAGATACAATGCAGAATAATTTGGAGTCTCTTCAGCAGTGACATCACGGCTGGGGGACCGCTGGTCTGTGTCAGTACTGTCCACTGTCTTCGTGATAGCTCTTCCTTTTTTGTTATTGACTGACATCTTTGTCTGAAACAAAGTAGGCAACAGCAGGACGTTTATTTCATGATGTAATGCAAGGCAAAAAATGAAAGGGACCTACAATACCTTGTGAATATAATAGAAATACAAAGCAAAATAAAGGGTTGGAGCTAAATAGTAAGAAGACGGAAGTCATGGTAATCAGTAAAAAACATGAAATCCCCTCATGCAAAATAACACCAAGTGGCACAGTTTTGAGACAGGTTGATAAGTTTAAATATCTGGGAACGGTCATCTCACCAGACAGCAGATGCACATCAGAAATAGCCAACAGAATTGGTCAAGCCAAAACAGTATTCAAGAACATGAAAAGCATCCTTACCAACAAATGCCTTTTAATTAACATCAGGAAGAGAGTTCTTCAATGTTGTATAGAACCGATAATGTTATACCATTATGAGGTGTGGACCATCAAGACACAAAGCCTGAACAGGACTGAGGCAACTGAAATATAGTTTCTAAGAAGAATGTTGAGAGTTTCATGGACAGCAAAGAAAACAAACGAGACAGTCTTGATGGAAGCAGACAAAAGAAAATCATTGATGAAGAAGATTAGGAAAAGACAAGCAACATTTATAGGACATTTTATGAGGAAATGTGGATTAGAACACCTGGTCACAACAGGAAAGCTGGAGGGAAAGGGCACCAGATAGACCCAGGGAGAAAATATTGGACGGACTAGCAGGGTGACAGAGGACAGAGAGGGTGGAAGATGTATTTGTAGTGACAAGGGATAGATTGGTGTGGAGGGCCATGATCACCAACACCATGCGGCAGGGCACATGATGAATACAATGACAATATGTTGTTAACGTCGTGTTGGTTTTAAGCTGCTGACACACGAGCCATTTCGAACTTATATTTCTAAAAGACGGGAGTGAACCAGATCCGAAACAGATCGTCTGTGATAGAAAATGTAGGTCTCAAACCGTCTGAGGCATCGTGTTCAGTCTGTTGGGAATAGATTCTGATCAATTCCAAAACAGGCTCACCATCGAGCTGACACCCGATTTGTTAATGGCGCCTTTTAGTAAAGTAATGAAATTGGCTGATTGGTAGACGAAATATTTGATAGATTTGTATCAAGTTAATGATCTTTAGAATAGCCAAAGCAAAAATTACAAAACAAACATTATCAGTAGAATGCAATTATTTGCTTTCTTTACTTTTGTTTCCGACATCCAAAACAAGTGTGACTGCCTGCGTTCAAGCAAACAGGAACCAGAAAGAACAGGAAAGAAGATTAAATACACGTTCTTCTTCTTTCCCGTTTTTTGTTTGTTTGTTTGTTTGTTTGTTTTTTCTGGGGGTTTCCGACGCCCGATAAGCAAAACAGTAAAATTTGGACGACCGTCACCTCACATCCGTTTAAAAAGTATTAAGTAGCACTGAGTCCGTTCCACACTAACAGGTCTGACCACACTAATAGGTCTGACCACACTGACAGGTCTGACCACACTGACCACACTGACCACACTGACAGGTCTGATCACACTGACAGGTCTGACCACACTGACTGGTCTGCCACACTGACAGTCTGACCACACTGACCAGGTCTGACCACAGACTGACCACACTGACAGGTCTGACCACACTGACAGCACCACACTGACACACTACGGTCTGACCACACTGACAGGACTGACCACACTGACCACACTGACAGGTCTGACCACACTGACAGGACTGACCACACTGACCACACTGACAGGTCTGACCACACTGACAGATGGTACTGACCACACTGACAGTCTACACTGAACACTGGGTCTGACCACTGACCTGACCAACTGACCACTGACTGTGACCACACTGACAGGTCTGACCACATTGACCACACTGACAGGTCTCACCACACTGACAGGACTGACAACACAGACAGGACTTACCACACTGACATGTCTGACCACATTGACCACACTGACAGGTCTGACCACACTGACAGGACTGACCACACTGACAGGACTGACCACAATGACAGGACTGACCACACTGACCACACTAACAGGTCTGACCACACTGACCACACTGACAGTACTGACCACACTGACAGGTCTGACCACACTGACAGGACTGACCACACTGACAGGACTGACCACACTGAAAGGACTTACCACACTGACCACACTGACAGGACTGACCACACTAACAGGTGTGACCACACTGACAGGACTGACCACACTGACAGGTCTGACCACACTGACAGGACTGACCATACTGACAGGACTGACCACACTGACAGGACTGACCACACTGACTACAGGGACAGGTCTGACCACACTGACAGGACTGACCACACTGACAGGACTGACCACACTAACAGGTCTGACCACACTGACAGGTCTGACCACACTGACCACACTGAGAGTACTGACGACACTGACAGTTGTGACCACACTGACAGTACTGACCACACTGACAGGTCTGACCACACTGACAGGACTGACAACACTGACAGGACTGACCACACTAACAGGACTGACCACACTGACAGGTCTGACTGACCACACTGACAGGACTGACCACACTGACAGGTTTGACCACACTGACAAGTCTGACCACACTGACAGGACTGATCACACTAACCACACTGGCAGGGTCTGACCACATTGACCACACTGACAGGTCTGACCACACTGACTGGACTGACCACACTAACCACACTGACCACACTGACAGGTCTCAATGACCACACTGACAGGACTGACCACACTGACAGGTCTGACCACAATGACAGAACTGACCACACTGACAGGACTGAGCACACTGACAGGTCTGACCACACTGACAGGACTCACCACACTGACCACACTGACAGGTGTGACCACACTGACAGGACTGACCACACTGACAGGTGTGACCACACTGACAGGTCTCACCACACTGACAGGTCTGACCACAATGACAGAACTGACCACACTGACAGGACTGACCACACTGACAGGTCTGACCACACTGACAGGACTGACCACACTGACCACACTGACAGGTGTGACCACACTGACAGGACTGACCACACTGACAGGTGTGACCACACTGACAGGACTGACCACACTGACAAGGACTGACCACACTGACAGGACTGACCACACTGACAGGACTGACCACAATGACCACACTGACAGGACTGACCACACTGACAGGACTGACAGGATGACCACACTGACAGGACTGACCACACTGACAGGTGTGACCACACTGACAGGACTGACCACACTGACAGGACTGACCACACTGACAGGATTGACCACACTGACAGGACTGACCGCACTGACATGTGTGACCACATTGACAGGACTGACCACACTGACATGACTGACCACACTGACAGGTGTGACCACACTGACAGGACTGACCACACTGACAGGACTGACCACATTGACAGGTAAGACCACACTGACAGGTGTGACCACAATGACCACACTGACAGGTCTGACCACACTGACAGGACTGACCACACTGACAGGACTGACCACACTGACAGGTGTGACCACAATGACCACACTGACAGAACTGACCACATGACAGGACTGACCACACTGACAGGTAAGACCACACTGACAGGTGTGACCACATGACCACACTGACAGGACTGACCACACTGACAGGATTGACCACACTGACCACACTGACAGGACTGACCATACTGACAGGATTGACCACACTGACAGGTGTGACCACACTGACCACACTAAGGACTGACCACATGAAGGACTGACCACACTGACAGGTACAGGACTGACCACACTGACAGGACTGACCACACTGACAGCATTGACCACACTGACAGGACTGTCCACATGACCACACTGACAGGACTGACCACACTGACAGGATTGACCACACTGACATGACTGACCACACTGACAGGTACAGGACTGACCACACTGACAGGTCTGACCACACTGACAGGTACAGGACTGACCACACTGACAGGTCTGACCACACTGACAGGTACACGACTGACCACACTGACAGGTACAGGACTGACCACACTGACAGGTACAGAACTGACCACACTGACAGGATGACCACACTGACAGGATGACCACACTGACAGGACTGACCACACTGACAGGTACAAGACTGACCACACTGACAGGTACAGGACTGACCACACTGACAGGACTGACCACACTGACAGGTACATAACTGACCACACTGACAGGACTGACCACACTGACAGGTGTGACCACACTGGTTCAAACGGTTCTCCTCAACCATACAAAACAAAACAGCAAAACAGCTCACGAGTCAGCTCATCTACCTTGAACTTCCTTCTAACGTAACATTAACGGTGGATTTCAAAAGCTCCGGCTCTAAGCAGACAGTTGTTCGCTTCATTCAACTAACTGGTGGACCCAGATTGGTAAGGGAGGGAGGTGAGGGGTGTCAGATCAAAGGCAGATGGAGGACTCTTTCATCTGAGCACACATGTAGTCAGGATGATGGCTCCCAAACTATTTGCATGTGCATGAGTTCACCACATGAAGGAAAACAAGAGAAGAAGAAAACAAAAGAAAAGGAAGACGTCTTCGCAGCAGCTTGCTAACAAGTGACAAAAGACAGTGCCTGTAAGACACAAACAGGATTCAGTACAACCATAAGTTCAAGTTCATACTACTAGAGCCATATCAGGGCTAACACCACGTCAAAATCAACCAGGTTAAGAAAAAAAAACACTTAAAAATCATTGTCACTGTTAACCTTCCAAACCTAAAACACAGTCAAAGAAAAACATACTAAGACCTAAAATCATATCAGATGAAATCTATTGATCTCTTGTAAAAAGTGGAAGATTGCATCAGGAAAGACGTCTCGAAAGAGGTTCTTTAAGGAGTCCACCGTGTAGTGCTTATGTCTCACATCGTACAAGTCCCAGCAATCAAGGTGGGGGTGTCTGATGCTCAGTGGCACGTCACATGGTATACACCACAGTGCTTCTTCAGCTTCAAAATGTACGAATGAGTGTAGGATGTGTGACCCGTGTGTAACCTACCTAACACTGTCTCTTTCTTACAGTTCCCTGCAGCAGATGGGAGAATTTCTTTCAGGTTGGGGCGGATTTGGAAATGTTTGTTATCTATCTGTTTATTCCAATTTTCCTGCCACAAATTTCTCACATAACTGATTACAACGACAAAATACACATTTTGTTAATTAACAATCTTAATGTACAACAATGAATTGTTACATTATAATGAAAACACCTCGTCCGTTAAGGGAAGTGATGTGGGCAGGTGGCAGCATACCATCATCAGGTTACAGCCATCATATCAAAAATGTAAGGATAGCAACATGGAGTGATAGAACAAGGCTTTTCGAAGGGAAAACTTACAAAAATTTCAAGACAGAAATGTGAAAATTGTACATCAGCATTTCAGGACTAGTAGAGATGAGATGGACGAGAGCAGGCATGATAACATCGGGCAAGCACTTGATTATGTATTCTGAAGGGGACTACATGACAGATGGGTAGGCAACATAATGGACAAGGAAAACTTCAAATCTATCAAAGGATATTGGGCCATATGAGACCGCGATATACCATTTCGATTCCAAGGCAACTATTTGATATCAACATCGTTCAAGTACACACACCAACATCCGCAAGCACTGAGGAAGACGGTGACAAGTTGTATGTAGAATCAGAGAGAGCCAAGGCTCAATGTAAATCACAAGATGTCACAAAAACCATACCAGATTTTAACACTAAACAGTGACAGGGAAAATCAGACGACAGAGTTGGACTTTACAGCCTGGACACTCGAAATGAAAGGGAGAGAAACTTGTCGAGTGGGCACATTGTTGTTATTGTTTAAAGCCCAGCTGACTGCGTGGCGCCATGTCAGGGCTATAACCGCTTCAAAACATACAAAACTGAAAATCAAGTACACATATCAATGCACTTGCGCACATAATCTAAGGACATGCCCCCGACGTTGACCACTCCGTCCAATTTACGCACAGGAGATTTAAAAAACACATCTGAATACAGATTCAAGCATACCTAAGGACACCAAAACATATATGATAGGGGGGGGGGGGGTAAGGGAGGTAACCCCAAACCAGAGTTGGTTAAGATTTAGGGGATATAGTTGTGCAAGGTCAGAGGCAGATTGAGGATTCTTCCACTCAAGCACACATAAAGCCAGGACGGTGGTTCCCAAACTTTATTTACATGTGTACGAGTTCTCACCAAAGTACATAGATCTTCATAATAAGAAAACACATACTAAGTAAACACTGAAGAAAACACCAAGAAGTCAAAGAAAACATATAAGAAGACATTAAGTAAGTAAGTAAGTAAGTAAGCAAGCAAGTAAAGTAAGTAAGTAAAGTAAGTAAAGTATGTAAGTAAAGTAAGTAAAGTAAGTATGTAAGTAAGTAAGTAAGTATGTAAGTAAGTAAGTAAAGTAAGTAAAGTAAGTATGTAAGTAAAGTAAGTAAGTAAAGTAAGTAAGTAAGTAAGTAAGTAAGTAACCTGGTATGTCATACCAACTCTGAAAGAAGGAATGAAAGCAACAACAACGTAACAGTCCACTGTGTGTCAGGGGATCAAATCACAACTACATCATCATGTGCCCTGTTTTGCCGCATGGCATTAGGCAGGCCTCAGTAGCTCAGTTGGTTCAGCGTCGGATTCACATGCTAATGGTTGTAGGTTCGAATCCCAGGTTGGGCCACATTAAAACTGGTCTTCTCACTGTACCGTCTTAACATAGTCGTTGTTCTGGTGGAGTCATTATAGAATTAGATAGGTCCCCCTTCCCCTGCTTCCCTGGGATGGTTATCCCCATCAGCCATATCACCTGAGATGGATGCTGACGTAAAAACTGATCCAAATCAATAAAAAAAAAAACAACTGCCGCATGGCGTTGGCGATCATGGCCTCCATACCAATCTTAACTACAATTACAGCATACTGAAAACATCAAACACTAACTGTAATTGAAACATAAGAAAATTGAAATTGAAATTGAAACTGAAAGAAATATAATAATAGACAACAATATCACTTACATGTACTTTTCTTCTGAGTCAGTTGGTCTGCAGTATTGTGAAGAAACCAACTTCTCGATCTGTCTTCTTTTAAGTCAGTTGGTCTGCAATATTGTGAAGAAACCAACTTCTCGATCTGTCTTCTTTTAAGTCAGTTGGTCTGCAATATTGTGAAGAAGCCAACTTCACGACCTGTTTTCTTTTAAGTCAGTTGGTCTGCAATATTGTGAAGAAACCAACTTCACGATCCTGTCTTCTTATAGATCGAGGGTCTATGTCAGTTGGTCTGGAGGGCGGAGCTTATTCCTGGACATCCAATCAACTTTGACTCTGAAGTGACTACGAAATATCGCCAGATTAGCAGGTGAAGGATGGTGGGGGTGTAGGTGGAGAGGAGTGGTGTTTGCTACCTCCCTGTTGTAATTCAATCCTTTTACACACACACATCAAGCTGCCTGAGTGTTTGTGAACGTCCACAACTGGACGTAAACACAATCAATAACATTCACCAAAGTTTTTCTTGTATAGCAGAATTGCTACTGAGCCCCATTAGTGCATGTCCTGGAGTGTTGACTCTGGCCAGCTAAGGATATGGTGTGACTACTATTTGCAAAGTAGACCAAGTTCTAAAGGGATAATAGTCTTTGGACGATGCCATAGGTGCCTCTTTCAAGTATCTGGCTGTGAAAACAATGTAAGAATAGGAACCACTCGACAGCGAAAGTCTCTCCAAACATCACAAGACCAGCCCTCCAAACAACACTTGATAGGAAGTTGAGGACCCTCAACAATAGATCAACGCCACTCTTCGTTACCCTTAAGGTCCAGGCCTGATAAACTGTTTGCAATGTGAAGGTGACGGAGACAAAACCAATTAATTCACTTTGAACTAGTCAATTCTCACCCCAACCCCACTCTCCCTCTCTCTCTCTCTCTCTCTCTCTCTCTCTCTCTCTCTCTCTCTCTCTCTCTCTCTCTCTCTCTCTCTCTCCCCTCTATCTGTCTGTCTGTCTGTCTGCCTCTCTCTCTCTCTCTCACTCTCCTCTCTCACTCTCCTCTGTCTCTCTGTCTGTCTCTCTGTCTGTCTGTCTGTCTGTCTCTCTCTCTCTCTGAAATAATGATTGGATAAGTGCCCCAACCCCTCTCTGTATCTCTCCCTCTCTTGTTCTCTCTGAAAGAAGGAAAGAATAGCACAATTTATTGATTAAGCCTTTGATTCCCACACCCTATCCACCAACTGCAAAAAACTATGCTAGCATAGTTGACACCACAAGTTGCCAGTGTATAATGTGAGGGAGCCAAAGGGTTAAACCTCGGACAGATTCATTTCGAGCCGGGGCGGGGGTGGGTGCCACAATCAATAATCATTATATTCGCATAGCAAGACATAAAACTCATTTGAAATTTTTTTATGGATATATATTTGCCTCTGAAGGACTGAGGCACAACACGACATCAACACCATGCCTTCAGAAAACAACATTATCAAAATAAGTACAATGTCTGGTCTTTGGTGAATTCCATCGACCAAATGTCTTGCAACTTTTGAGCCAGTTTGGTCATAAATGAAAACAAAGTTGCAGAGAGCACACAACCCTGGCGCACACCACTTTCACGTTCAAATGTCCCAAACAAACCACCAGGGCAACGTACACAAGACATCACACGTTCGTAAATATGTCAATACACGAAAAACAGCTTCCTGCAGGACGTTGGTGGATAGGGTGAGGGAGTCAAAGGGTTAAGTTTTTGCAGTTGGTGGCCAGGGTGAGGGAGTCAAAAGGTTAAGGAACACAGTCCACTAAGAGTAAGATCCTCATCACATATGATATGCATTCACATTTATGTGGTAAGAAACAACAAAATGCCTTGAAGTTGAAGAACGTGACAACATGAATCTATCTTGATCTTTGGGTTTGGGAATTGTTGTTTTTCAAGACTGGTTCGTCACACTCAGACAATTCCTTACATGCCCCACAAAAATTGCCCAGCAGACTCCCTGAGCCAGTGCAAAATTATAGGCGTTGCATGGTCTTGAATTGGTGAAGGATGAGAGGGAGGGTGAGGCTGGGGTGGGGGGTTGGAAGGGGCTTATGAGACACAAAACTGTTTCCATCATCATCATCATCATCATCATCATCATCATCATCATCATCATCATCATCATCATCATCATCATCATCATCATGTGCCCTGCTGCATGGCGTTTTCGATCATGGCCCTCCATATGTATCTATCCTTTGTTGCCGCAAGCACGTCTTCCACCCTCTCTGTCCTCAGCCACTCAGCAAGTTCGTCCAGTATTTTCTTCCTGGGTCTACTTGGTGCTCTCTTTCCCTCCAGCTTCCAGCAGAATGAAGAAAACATGAAGATGGGCGCCGCATGAAGGGTGTTTTGGCTCTGGCCGGCCTGCACACACAGGTTATAGATCGGAAGCATCTCCAGGTTTACACACCAAGCGGCGGCGGTGTCTTGGCGGATCAAACCCGGGACCTTCTGATGAATATCTGACGTTTGACCACCGCACCAGACAGACAGACAGAGAGAACAGAGCAAGACAGAGAGAGAAGACAAGATCAGAGAGAGACAGACAGAGAGATACAGAGAGAGAGACAGAGAGTGAGAGACTCAGAGAGAGAGACAGACAGAAAGATAGACAAACAGATAGACAGAGACAGAGAGAGAGAGAGACAGTGAGAGACAAAGAGTGAGAGACTCAGAGAGACCAGCAGACAGACAGACAGACAGACAAACAGGGACACAGAGAGAAAGACAAAAACAGAGAGACAGAGAGTGAGAGAATAAAAAAATCAGAGAGAGAGACAGACAGACAGACAGAGACAGACAGACAGAAATGCAGACAGAGATAGAGACAGAGAGACAGAGAGATAGACAATGACACAACGAGAAAGACACAGGGAGAGAGAGAAACAGACAGAGACAGAAACAAAAATACAGACAGATAGAGATAGAGAGACAGACTGAGACACAAAGAGAAAAAACTCACACACAGAGAGACAGAGACAGAGAGACAGAGACAGAGAAGTTGGGAGTGGAAGAAGTAAAAAGACTCAACTCATACCTCCATGTCTCACATAACACAATAGACAATCAAGAGTCCCACGCCATCCCAGCGACACACCCTTCACTATACAAACAAACAAAGGGAGTGGAGGTCGTGCGGCGTTGATGCGGTTGTTGGACACCCAAGACTTGCAGGAAGGTGTGAACTAACTCAAGTGACCACTTGAAGACAGTACCTGAGGCAAATTACGAGCTTGCATTGTACATACGACAGGTTGTCAGCGCTTCTGAAGCTCTTGACCGACACCCTTTATGGTCTTCTCGTGATGGACCCGAACGTAGCATCGGTGGTCTAGTGGTAGAATACTTGCCTGCCACGCGGGAGAACCGGGTTCGATTCCCCGGTCGATGTACTGTTTAAATGTGCAGTCCATTGACTCAGTTGGTTAGAGTGCCATGCTGATAACGTGGAGGTCGTGGGTTCAACCCCCATGTGGACCACATCATTTTATTAAGGCTGATAAAATACCACTATAAAATATAGACCAGCTAAAACATAGTCTAGGTTGAGTCTAGGTAAGGCCTCAGGACCTGGCCAGCTCATGGGTTTACGTGCAGGCTTTTCTCACACTGGACGGAGCAGCACGAAAGTTTCAGTCTTTTTCTCTTAATTTTAATATCTGGTGTTTGTTTGTGATCTTACGCTTGACAAATACCATTTGGCCTGTCTTGTGTTGTTGTATTAAAATACGCGTTCTTATTCTTTTTTGTTTTTTCTCTGGTTCCTGTGTGCTTGAACGCAGGCAGTCACACTTGTTTGGGATTAAGGCTTGTGCCACGATCCCCAAAATACACAAAATTAAAATTGGCTCAAAATAAAAAAAAGATAAGCTTAGAATGGTATACTATTGCGTATAAAATATAAATTACGTAATTAAAAAAACATGTCCCCTAATTACTACATATTTTGCTTGTGGTAATTTGGGGACGTCCCTTATTACTACATCCCACTGACCCTGTTCTCACACAGATTGAGTCGCACAGATTTTCAGTCTTAGTCGGTTTAAAAGCGTATTTCTTTGGCTTCTTTTCTCTCTTAGATTGATCTGTTGTTTTCTTTGTGGTTTTCTTTCTATTGTTATTGCTGTGTAAGTGCTGATGTTGTTATTGTTGTTATTTTACCATCTTTATTTTAAAGAATATGACAGATTTTGTTATCTAGCACTGACATTAATAGACTTATTCACTGAATAATTTGCATTTGTGTTGAATAATTTCAAGATCTTTTGTTTTAGTAGTTTAATACATTTTTTAGAATTAAATGCTGTCTGTGTGGCTTGATTTCAATTGTATATTTATTTATTTATTCATTCATTTATTTATTTATTTACTTATTACTTATTTTTTTAATTAATCAATTATTTATTTATTTATCTATTTATCTATTATTGATTGATTTATTTATTTGCTTGAAAATTGTTTATTCATTCATCCTTTTATTTATCTATTTGTATATTTATTTATCATTTATTGTTTTCTATTTGTTTATTTGTTTGTTTATATTTATTTATTGTCTATCTATCTATTTATTTATTTATTTGTTTATTTATTATTTATTTATTCATTCAGTTATTTATTCATTTGCTTGTTTTTTGTTTATTCATTCATCCTTTTATTCAGTTACTTATTTATTATTTGTTTATTTATTTGTTTATTTAGTTAGTTTAGTTATTTGTTTATTTATTTATTTATTCATTCATTCATTCATATATTTCTCTATTTATTCATCTATTTATTACTTGCTTGCCTATTTACCTATTTGTTTAGTTATACATCGATTTGTTTACTCCTCCTTTTTTATATTGATTTCTATTTTTGCTTATTTATCTATTGGTTCCTTTATTTATTTATGAGATGGAGCGAGTGGTTAAGGGGTAAGGTGATGATTGCTGTGGTGGTCGTTTGTATCCAGAGCAGAAAGGGAAGTCTCTCAATCAAAAGACAAAGCCTTGTTTTGATACTTGACTCTTTATTATTAAGAGGACATCAAAGAGGAAGAAGACATGGAAGAAGAAGAACGAAAGAAGACAGTGCTACAGTGCCAGCATCTAACACCATGAAGTTGATCACCTCTGGTGAGACCGAGAGTGACGGCAGAAAAGGACACCTCTGGTGAGACTGAGAGCGGCGGCGGAAAAGGACGAGCTATTAGTTAGTTAGTTGAGTGAGTTTTAAAGTCCTACCACTCTTAGAGTATACGAGGACTAGGGGAAAAAATTTTTGAAGAAGCCTTCAATAATTTTAAAGCATTGTGAGAAACCGATGCTTTATTCGGTTCTCTGATCCACCCTGGATGGCAATCGAATGGGTGAATGAATAAATGAATGGGGATGAGCTATTGGTTCGGTTTGGTTCAGGTTTTACGTCGACACCCACCTCAGGTGATATGGCCGACGGGGATAACCATCCCAGGGATGTGGGGGAAGTGGGACCTTCCTAATTTTTCCATACCGACACCACCAGAACAACAATGATGTTAAGATGGGACGGTGAAAAGGCCAGTTTTAATATAGGGCACCCCGGGATTCGAACCCACAACCATACAGGACGAGCTATGACGCGCCTTGTTAATTTATACTCTGGGAACAGAGCATGAAGGTCATACTTTCAAACCTTTCAGATGACAAGGTCCGATTGGTTGTTCTCACCTAGTTAATCAATCAACACTTAGTGTGTAATTTTAATACAGCGCGTCAGTACACACAACTGGTACACTGGTCATTGTCGGGCAGTTTCGCGAGTGGCTATGTACTCGCTATCGCGCCACAAACACTTAGGGCTGTTGGGACAGAGACGCTCAACACACCCTGCAGTCATTGTGTGTGTTACCCGCCGGCAATTACACGGCGTTTGTTTTACAATGGGCTGAAGGCGGCATACATTAGTGAGGGCCCCCTCTAGGTTCTGTTCATCCATTCACCCATTTGATTGCCATCCAGGGTGGATCAGAGAACCGAATAAAGCATCGGTTTCTCACAATGCACTAAAATTATTGAAGGCTTCTTCAAAAAATTATTTTCGCTAGTCCTCGTATACTCTAAGAGTGGTAGGACTTTAAAACTCACTCAACTGAACTATGTTGTGTAGGACTACAATGTGTAACAGACTGGAGATGACAAAATCTGTCGTAGGCCCACTTCAGAATACATGTACACATTGTAGATCTGCTCATTGTTTAGCAGTGTGTTATCTATACACGTCATGTATTGGTTAGATCTTTGGAATGTTCAATGTATAGCTATGGGTAGGCTGAGGCTGTACAATAACAGTATAATTAGGCTGAGAGAACGCAAGGCGTTTTTGATCTAGGCAAGCACACTACATTGTGTTGCCTTTGAGCATTGTAGGTAAATGGGAACGATCGTAACAGAGCAAGGCACGCTGTTACACCTATTTAATCTTTTATTCCCTCTATTTGACTGAATTTGATAAAGTGTTTCTAATTCTTACTGTTTTCCTTCATACGTTTGTATCAATATTTATTTAGTCATTAGCTGCAGCATATTTCTTTCCTATTTCTGTTGATGTTTTTATATGATTTTGTATTTATTTACTTATGAATTTATTTATCTATTTATTTATTTAGTTAGTTAGTTAGCTATTTAGTTAGTTAGTTGTTTGTTTGTTTGTTTGTTTGTCCATGTTTTTATTTATTGGTCAATCCATTTTCATCTGTCCCCATTTCCTTCATTTGTCTTTGGTTTGTTTTTTCATTCGTTAAATAATTTGCGCTTCTTTATCAGTTCATTGCTTACTTTGATTAATTTGTTTTCCTTGATTTAACAGTTATGTGAAAAGTTGATTGTTGAAGAATAAAAAAGAGGCACACAAAATCCCCTTTGACATCAAATATAACACGGAACAAAACGAAGATAACGGAAGCGTTAAAAACAAACAAACAAACAAAAATGAATGATGGGGAAGGCATGTCAAGTACAGCATTATAATGAAAACGCATGAGCTATAACACATACAATGTCAAAGAAGTTATAAAAATGAATTATGATAAAATAGTGACTTCCATGTGCCAGTCAGTCAAGTTATAAAAATGAATTATGATAAAAATATTGACCTCCATGTGCCAGTCAGTCAAGTGTTTTGCTAAAGCGTGACATGTAAAGGCAAAAACACATAAAGCAAATATAATAGCAATAACCGTAAAAAGAAAGCTTAACAATGATAACAAAAATAGCTATATTCTGTTAGATAAAATCAAAAATAGACACGAAAATTACGAACACAGAAACTAAGAAAAGTAGAAAATAAGGTAACCATTAAAAGCAAACGAGGGAGAGGAGAGACGTGTCAAAGACAGACAGACAGACAGACAGACAGACAAACAGACAGACAGAGACAGACAGAGAGCTTGCATCACAACAAGAACAAGTATACACATGACATGCAGAAGAATACGGAATTCACGCGTCTAGGTTTGAAAAAAAATTGGTTGCTGCTGCTCTGTCACTACCACTACTATTGCTACTGCTCTATCACTACCACTACTATTGCTACTGCTCTATCATTACCACTACTATTGCTACTGCTCTATCATACCACTACTGATGCTACTAGCTCTATCATACCACTACTATTGCTACTGCTCTATCACTAACACTACTATATGCTACTGCTCTATCACTACCACTACTATTGCTACTGCTCTATCACTACCACTACTATTGCTACTGCTCTATCACTACCACTACTATTGCTACTGCTCTATCACTACCACTACTATTGCTACTGCTCTATCACTACCACTACTATTGCTACTGCTCTATCACTACCACTACTATTGCTACTGCTCTATCATTACCACTACTATTGCTACAGCTCTATCACTACCACTACTGATGCTGCTGCTCTATCACTACCACTACTATTGCTACTGCTCTATCACTACCACTATTGCTACTGCTCTATCACTACCACTACTACTGCTCTGCTCTATCACTACCACACTATTGCTACTGCTCTATCACTACACTACTATTGCTACTGCTCTATCACTACTCACTACTAGCTGCTGCTCTATCACTACCACTACTATTGCTACTGCTCTATCACTACCACTACTATTGCTACTGCTCTATCACTACCACTACTACTGCTTACTATCTATCTACCACTACTATGCTACTGCTCTATCACTACCACTACTATTGCTAGCTCTATCATCTACACCACTACTATGCTACTGCTCTATCACTACCACTACTATGCTACTGCTCTATCACTACCACTACTATTGCTACTGCTCTATCACTACCACTACTTTGCTATGCTCTATCACTACCACTACTATTGCTCTGCTCTATCACTACCACTACTATGCTGCTGCTCTATCACTACCACTACTATGCTCTGCTCTATCACTACCACTACTATGCACTGCTCTATCACTACCACTACTACTGCTTGCTCTATCACTACCACTACTACTCTGCTGCTATCACTACCACTACTATGCTGCTGCTCTATCACTACCACTACTGCTGCCTCTATCACTACCACTACTATCTGCTGCTCATCACTACCACTACTGCTGCTCTATCATCTACCACTACTGCTGCTCTATCACTACCACTACTAGCTACTGCTCTATCACTACCACTACTGCTGCTCTATCACTACCACTACTGATGCTACTGCTCTATCACTACCACTACTGCTGCTCTATCACTACCACTACATCTACTGCTCTATCACTACCACTACTGCTGCTCTATCTACATACTCCCTATACTAACTACTGCTGCTCTATCTCTACCACTACTGCTGCTCTATCACTACCACTACTGATGCTACTGCTCTATCACTACCACTACTCTGCTCTATCACTACCACTAACTACTGCTCTATCACTACCACTACTACTGCTGCTCTATCACTACCATCTGATGCTACTGCTCTATCATCTACCACTACTGCTGCTCTATCACTACCACTACTACTGCTCTATCACTACCACTACTGCTGCTCTATCACTACCACTACTGCTGCTCTATCACTACCACTACTGCTGCTCTATCACTACCACTATGCTCTGCTCTATCACTACCACTACTGCTGCTCTATCACTACCACTACTGCTGCTCTATCACTACCACTACTATGCATGCTCTATCACTACCACTACTGCTGCTCTATCTCTATCACACACTACTAGCTGCTCTATCACTACCACTACTGCTGCTCTATCACTACCACTACTGCTGCTGCTCTATCCTACCACTACATGCTGCTCTATCACTACCACTACTGCTGCTCTATCATCCTCTACCACTACTTACTGCTCTATCTCTACCACTACTACTGCTCTATCACTACCACTACATGCTGCTCTATCACTACCACTCTACACTGCTGCTCTATCACTACCACTACTGCTGCTCTATCACTACTCTACCTACTGCTGCTCTATCATCTACCACTACTACTGCTCTATCACTACCACTACTGCTGCTCTATCACTACCACTACTGCTGCTCTATCACTACCACTACTACTGCTCTATCCTACCACTACTGCTGCTCTATCACTACCACTACTCTGCTCTATCATACACTACTACTGCTGCTCTATCTACTACCACTACTGCTGCTCTATCACTACCACTACTGCTGCTCTATCACTACCACTACTCTGCTCTATCACTACCACTACTGCTGCTCTATCACTACCACTACTGTCTGCTCTATCACTACCACTACTGCTGCTCTATCACTACCACTACTGCTGCTCTATCACTACACTACTTGCTGCTCTATCACTACCACTACTCTGCTCTATCACTACCACTACTGATGCTACTGCTTTATCACTACCACTACTACTGCTCTATCACTACCACTACTGATGCTACTGTCTACATATTACCACTACTACTGCTGCTCTATCACTACCACTACTACTGCTGCTCTATCACTACCAACTGCTAATACTACTGTTGCTTATCACTACCACTACTACTGCTGCTCTATCACTACCACTACTGCTGCTCTATCACTACCACTACTGATGCTACTGCTCTATCACTAACACTACTATTGCTATGCTCTATCACTACTACTACTGCTGCTCTATCACTACCACTACTATTGCTGCTGCTTTATCACTACCACTACTATTGTCTCTATCACTACCACTACTATTGCTCTATCACTACCACTACTACTGCTGTTCTATCACTACCACTACTGCTGCTGCTACTGCTCTATCACTCCCCTACTGCTGCTCTATCACTACCACTACTACTGCTCTATCACTACCACTACTACTGCTGCTCTATCACTACACTACTGCTGCTCTATCACTACCACTACTACTGCTCTATCACTACCACTACTGCTGCTTATCACTACCACTACTACTGCTCTATCACTACCACTACTACTGCTCTATCACTACCACTACTGTGCTGTCTATCACTACCACTACTACTACTGCTGCTCTATCACTACCACTACTACTACTGCTGCTTCTACACTACCACTACTACTACTGCTTGCTCTATCACTACCACTACTACTGCTGCTCTACCACTACCAACTACTACTATGCTGCTCTATCACTACCACTACTACTACTGCTGCTCTTTCACTACCACTACTACTACTGCTGCTCTATCACTACCACTACTACTACTGCTGCTCTATCACTACCACTACTACTACTGCTGCTCTATCACTACCACTACTACTACTGCTGCTCTTACACTACCACTACTACTACTGCTGCTGTTTCACTACCACTACTACTACTGCTGCTCTTTCACTACCACTACTACTACTGCTGCTCTATCACTACCACTACTACTACTGCTGCTCTATCACTACCACTACTACTACTGCTGCTCTTTCACTACCACTACTACTACTGCTGCTCTATCACTACTACTACTGCTGCTCTATCACTACTACTACTGCTGCTCTATCACTACCACTACTGGTGCCTGGTCTTGTCAGGTGGCAGAATTAAAACCACTCCACCTGGCTAGTGTCTTTTCAAGTGGCAGAATTAGAACACCTCCATCTGGCTAGAGCTGCCTCAGGTGACTCATCCCACCTGGTTCAAGCCTTTTGAGATGGCAGAAGAAGAATCACCCCACCCAATTTGAGACAGTCTTGATGGAGGCAGACACAAGTAGATCACTCATAAGGAAGATTAGGAAAAGACAAGCAACATTTTTTATTGACCATTTTATGAGGAAGGGGGGTTTGGAGCACCTGGTCACAACAGGGAAGCTGGAGGGAAAGAGAGCACCAGGTAGACCCAGGGAGAGAATGCTGGACGGACTTACAGAGTGGCTGGGGATGAGGGGGTGGGGGAGATGCTGGGGGCAACGAGAGATAGAGATGGTTGGAAGTCCATGGTCGCCAACGCCATGCGGCAGGGCACCTGATGATGATGATGATGATGAGGTGGTTGAAGAACTATTCTACATTGTTAGAGCCTCATGAGATAGCAGAAGAAAACCCATTCCACCTGTGTGGAGCCTTGACAGGTGACAGAATTAGAACACCTCCACTTAATTAAAGCCTTGTGATGTGGTAGAAGAAGAATCACACCACCTGCCTGGATCTTCCTCAGGTGGCAGAAGAAGAACAGCCACCCAAACAGACTGTATTGCACAGTTTGGCGTCAGTGAGATGAATGAGAGACTGCTGCAAGTTTATTCTTATCACAATCTGTGCATCAAGAACACGTTCTTCGAGACAAGCCTCGACGTTAAGTCTCCTCAAGATACCCAAAGTTCGATTGTAGGCACCAGCTGGATATATCATCACAAGAAGAGCTGCCTTCAGCACTGTACTTCTCACAGTACTTTCACAGTGCTGACTGTGTCACAGACTATTATTTTTAAGTCTGAATAAAACCGAGCAGGCTCTACCGCATTAATTAAACAGGAAGGACGCCTGCATGTCAAAACCACTACTAGTTACAGGTAAAATAGCTAGCAATGGCAGAAGTTGTAGTAGTAACATCAGCACATAGGAGAAGTAGCTAGGGACAGTAGTAGTACTGGTGGTGGTGTTGACAGTGATAGTAGCGACAATAATGCAAGCATTATATATATATTTTTTTTGAAACACTACACAACGCACAAAAATTGTAGAAGTAATTAGATATGCACAAAAATGTAGTAGTAATCAGACATTCTCCGAGTACTAACCTCCAGCAATTTTTCCAAATGAAGCATTTTCTCCGAATATAAAACCTCAAAAGTATGTAAACAACTATTTCTTAGCAGCTTCTGGTTGGATTTAAAAAAAACAGTTTGGGTCTGTACATTTCTTTCAGTGGATAGTTAAACGTTTGGAACAGCAGAAAACATGAATTGGAAGTGGTGCAATTGTTTTAAACATTTTCTATCAATACAAAAGTCAGGAATGATAGGAAGTTTGGCAAAAGGTCAAGTTAAAGGTATGTATGACTATTATGTTTGCTAATTTCAGCAATGGTTCATTGGTCATTCATTTATCTGCGGACATGAATATGTTAACAGTGTATGTATGATGTAGTACACTAAAAGTTTTATTGTCCAAGGACCAATACAGCATGACAAGATACTGTAATTTGACCACAACAGCTAAATGTGTAAACCAGCAAATGTGACTTTACATCTCCTTGACTTTTGAACCAATGCGATTAAAACTTAAATATTGTTTGGTGCTGACTTGGACTGTGAATAAGTCTGATTTTTTTCTTGTTTTTGCTTATTTGTTTGTTTGTCTGTTATATCATTATTACAAGAAAAGTGTTAAAAAGAGCACAAAAACAGGATTTCATAATATGATCTGTCCATCTAGCTTTTAACTTTATTTGCTGTTTTGACAGTAGAGAGACAGACACACAGACACACAGACAGACAGACAGAGATGTTAAAGAACATGCACTCCTTATGGACTGAAGATAAACAGACCAGATAAACATATCCAAAAATGAAACGAGTAAATGAATAAATGAATGATTGAAAATAGAATAAACATAATAAACCGAAATCACCAAGTGCAACAAATGACAAATGACAAAAAAACATTTTTCAAATAAAAAACACACAACAAAAACCTGTTTAGTTGTTCTTTAAACTTTATAGTCCTAACACACAGTGTAGATGAATACTAACTGTCCAAACCCGCATCCTGCATTGTCAACCATACTACCAAAGCAAAAGATTAACCCTTAGACGCCCTCATCCTTTCCACCAACTTCCTGCAGGAAGTTTGTGGAAAGGATGAGGGAGTCAAAGCGTTAAGTTGTTTAAGTTGGTGGATAGATTGTGATAGCCAAAGGGTTTAAGAAGCGTTACAAGTATATCCACCGCCCCTGACTAAAAGAGGGGAGAAAGTGAAGAGGTTGCAAAACAAAGGAAGACCAGTTACGGTGAGCCGTGTTTACATTTGACCTACATAATCGGTCTATTACAAGCCACGCGTCTTTGAAAGGAAAGCGTGGCCGCAGTCTTGCCCCACACATTTCAATTCTGTCCCCAAAAGCCTTCATAATTGCCCCTGCTTTGAATTTGCGCGTGTGTGTGTGTGGTGTGTGGCGTGTGGTGGCTTGTCTTGCTTGTTGCCCCTGCATTTGAATTGCGCGGTGTGGTGGGGCTTGTGCTTGTCTTGCTTGCCCCTGCATTTGAATTGCGCAGTGTGGAGCTTGTCGTGTGGGAAGCAAACGCTCTGTCCCCCTCCCCCTCCCCTTCCCCCCTTCAGTGTAAATAGAAGCTCCATCTCGTCAGTCGTGCTGGGGGCGGGCCCCAGTAGCTCAGTTGCTTTGAGCATCGGATTCACATGCTAATGGTTGTGGGTTCAAATCCTGGGGTGTGCTGTATTAAAACATGTCCCATCTTAACATCATTGTTGTTCTGATGGTGTCAGTCTAGGATTAGATAGGTCCCCCTTCCCCCACTTCCCTGTGATGGTTATCCTTGTCGGCCCATATCACATGAGGTGGGGTGTCGACGTAAAATCTTAACCAAATCAATCAATCAGTCAGTTGTCCACTTAGGTTGGTTGGTATGTCAGTCTTACTCTGTCAGTTTTTAAGGTGTATGGTTATCATAAACTGAATTTTAAACTGTTCAGTGCTTCAGAGAGTTTGTAGATGTTGTGAAGAAGGGGTTTGCTGGTGGGAGCTATAA
>JAPXFY010000016.1:71804309-71859309 GCA_030674185.1 Monoplex corrugatus
AAACTGAATCTGGCACCTTCCCCAACCTGTCCCTGCAGTCCAAGCAAAAGACCAATAACATGGAGAAAAAAAAAAAAAAAACATATACTCCTCCAAAAATGTCCCCTTCACAGGTGGCAAGACAGATGTGTGTGACAGACACTCTCCGCTGACACCAAACTCCATGGCTGCATGACAGGTAGCGGAAAATAACGCTGCATTCATTCCCGGACTCAGATGATTCTGTGTAGCAGCGTATGCCAAGAAGAATAGAATCCCATGTGCGATTTTGTTTTTTGTTTTTTTCTTTCTTTTTTAATTTAACGCAGGTAGCTTGCTTACAGTCTGGTGCAACTGCGCACATGACGATCCCTACCTAGACGAAGGTGCTCTATAGGAGCTCTTATTACGTCTTTAATCCTCATTTGTCTTGTTTTATCTGGCCATAGAATTGCTCGGGAAAGTAACAATTGTGGTTTTCATGTTGCCTTCCTTTGGTTTGTGTACAGTCTCTGTGATAGCCTTTGTTGTTCCCACCACAACCTACAAAGCAGTAGGGGTAATTTTTTTCAGGGTTAACTCCCTTAGCCTTATTCCCTCCCGAGATACCCACAAGGCAGTGGAGCTATTTACCCATACCTGGGGGTCTGGTTCGTGGGCACCAGGGCATATCCACAGCCAGTGGGCCTGTGTGCCACATGTCTGGGGGCCAGACCGCCTCCAAGTCCCTCAAGTTTTAGCTTGAGTCCATGAGGTGCTCAGTTACCAAATGTTGCCACGAGGACGCACAACACAGGGCTTGCTGATGGAGAGGCTATGTATTGACAGGGAGAGACTTAAGCATTCTGCTCTCCTTTTTGCATAGCTGCAAGCAGCAGTGCTAGCCAGCAATGCAGGCTGAACGTGAGAGTGACAAGCACGCAGTCACTAGCCAACTCCTTGACGCATCACATCTGCCATTTGACATGCCTTTCTAATATATCATCACAATATATCAGAAGTGATACCATTTTATTTTCCTTTGAGGCATGATATTAGGAGCCTTATGGATTTCTTTACAAAGAGAGATGTCTACCTCCATTTCATGAATTACTTCCCTTATGGTTGTCTCTACATAAAGCAAGGGGAAGACTTCAGAATGAACACATTATTGAAAGAAATAAAGGTAAAAAAAAGAGAGAGAGAGAGAAAGAGAGCATGAAATAGACATAGAGAGAGTGCGACAGAAACAGAGAAAGACAGAGAGAGACAAAAATAGATAGATAGAGAGAGAGAGAGAGAGAGAGAGAGAGAGAGAGAGAGAGAGAGAGAGAAAATAATGCATGCACCATTTTTGTTCATTTAATTCTATCATATGAAAAAGTAAATAGCAAAGATTATCACTGTCTTCTTCATTACACTGTGTGGGTAATGACTGACCCCCCTTCCCCACCTCGTAAGAACAATGAAGGCAACAATTACAGCAAATCAAACAAAACTATCCCAAAGCTGCCACCACCACCACAACTACCAACACATAGGACCAAGGATCAACAGGCATATAACAAAAAGATATGTGGATTTAAACAGAAAGGCAAATCAAAGAAGACCAGGGTTGATGGGATAAAAGATACCTTGCCCCTTGACGTCACATGTCACTACAGGCCTTTCAGCTTGCTGCGTATCGTCATCTTTTGATCTCCATGACAACAATGACGGTACAAGCGGACAGATCAAAGAAAAAAACAGATCGTGCATGATATATATCTAACAAAATTCATTGTTGTCATCATTGCAGGGTCTGAAGGATCGAATAAACTTGTGTCTGTTCTGGCTGTCCCTGTCTGACCTGTGTTACCTATTGTCAATTGCTTGCTATGCTGTCAACGTCTTCGTTGCTCTTGTGGATCCTGCATATGCCCAGAAATACGTGGCCTATGTTGAGTATTATATGGCAGGTAAGACTTCAGACTTCAAATTATTTTTAATCATTTAGGTCATTGCCCCTCATGAAGGGAAGTGAAATAATACAAAATTTAACAGACGTTTGACAAAATTTGAACAATCTTACATTTACATACAGCGGCATACAACTAAGACAAACATATAAATGCACAAATATATGGATACCTATGACATATCTTTTTACCTTTCTGAGAGATTTGTACAAGATGTGTACAAAAATAATGCTAAATTTCTCATTACATGTTCATTTTTTTAGAGAAGTTGAATTAACTTTATTCTTGTGGGAAACTCACATGATCTTCGTGGAATCAGATCTTTTCTTAGGTCACAAAACGCATGACACATCAAAACAAAACTGACATTATCCTCGATGTCATTCTTACACAGGTGCATATCGTGTTATTTGAAACAGTTGCTGTTTATCATCTGGAATGCATAACGATTTCTGACATACCACATATAAATTTTGCCAATGCTTGCTTAGTAAATCTATTTATGCACATTAACATGTATGGTTTAATGCAGTCGGAAGTTTTAAGCGTTCTGTATGAGGAAAATCTGTCACTAGTTTGAATACGACCATTCCAGTCTTATCAACTACAATCTGTACTTCTCTGCTTGAAACAACTCATAAATCCGTCTCTACTTTCTACACTGACTTAAACACTTACATACATTTGATGCCCAGGAATATTTATGTCTACAATCTAAGTCATATAACATCTTGTAGTCTTTAAATGATAGTCTTGTATTATCCATGCAAGTTAGCTTTAGCCAGTATCGTATACATCGAAGGCATGAACTTACATATAAAGGGAATCTTCCAAACTATCAATAAATCATATCATTTGGTATATGCCAGCTAACGCGAAGACATCTTTTTAAAGCAAATAAGTGTACTTTTTCCACCAGCATTCCCCTTTCAAGTCCACATATTTCTGCTCCGAATTGTACTATTGACTGTATTTGAGTCAAATAATTTGAAGAAAATTTCCACAGAACTGCACTCACATTTGTAACAGTTACTCAAGATACTCAAAACAGCATTTTTTTGCTCTTGCCAGTAAATTCTGACATGCAGAGCTGAAATTCAGTTTTGTAGTGAAGTAGATTCCAAGATATTTGTATGCGTTTACTACAGAGATTCTAACATTTCAATAGTGCCATCTTTCACAACCTGCTAAGAAACCTCTGTCATGACAAACCATTTCTTTACTTTTCTGCATATTTATCTTTAATTCAAATTCGTTAGTTGCTCTGTACATGTAAAGTTGTTCAACTGGGTTTGTAGTCCCATTGCAGCCTCAGGGAGTAACCAATATCATCTGCAAAGAGCATGATATATATTTGTGTCAAACCTGTCAGAAGCTTTACGCCATGTCTACCATTATTGATTATATCTAACGCTAGATCATTGATGAAAAGAGAAAACAACACAGGGCTGCATACGTCACCTTGCTTCACTCCCTGAGTACTATAAATACAATCACTAAATCTATCCCTATTTCTAACCTTCATCTTAACTTCTTCATACATACTCTAGATAGAGAAAAAATGTTTACCCTTGATCTCATTTTTTTCTGAGTATTGGCCATAATGAATTTCTTGAGAAGATGGCAGGTAAGAGAAAGCTCGAGAGACGAACAGGAGGAACGAATAAACGATTGAATT
This sequence comes from Monoplex corrugatus, assembly GCA_030674185.1. Taxonomy (NCBI): domain Eukaryota; kingdom Metazoa; phylum Mollusca; class Gastropoda; order Littorinimorpha; family Ranellidae; genus Monoplex; species Monoplex corrugatus. The sequence goes on from JAPXFY010000016.1 coordinate 71,807,904, forward strand.
AATGATTCAAAGAATGGTAGATTTTGTACAAAATAAGCATGAGCATGTCCTTTCTCAATATTACTTTAAGCGTTTTAAGATAAATATGATTACCCACATTCAAGGAAATAGAAACCATAAAAACGCAACAAAAATTATGTGGAAAACAGCAACAGATGGGGGAAGTTTTTACTGTTTTTCCCCTGATGCTTGTATTTGTTCTCATTATTTGCTATTCGTTATTTGTTGTGTTATGTTTACGCTTGACAAAGACCAGTTGGCCGAAAATTTGCGCCTGTCTTGTCTTTTCATTTAAAATACGCGTTCTGATTCTATTTTTGTGTATTTCTAGTTCCTTGAAGCATGTAGGTGTTTTTTTTCTGAGATGAGTGTATGTACTTTGGTTTGCCTACACTACGCAGGCTGATTGCTGCTGCACAGTCTGCACAGTGCGTCTTTGGTGGGTGTGCATGTTAGATGTTTCTGTGACATGACCTAAAAATCCTTTATTGTGCATGTTTTGTATTTGATAATCTGTATACATATACATATGAAGGGGGTTTTGACACTGGCAGTTCTAGTAGTAGTAGTAGTAGTAGTAGGCCTCCCTCGGTCATGGCTGACCATGGACAAAGTACATCCATTCTAATGTCTAGATGTCCAAGCAGCGTCGCCTGTGACTGTAGAGACAAATGCGAGAGAGGCAGTCTCTGTCACAGTGGTCGCATGTGTATGCCGATGCTGGCCTGTTGGCTGTCATCCCTTTTCTGTGAACTCGCTTTTCTGCTGCAGCAGCTGACAGTTTGTCCTTACCAATCTGCAGCTGTTTCTTGAGAGTGGTTCTCCAGCTGTTGCGGTCGTCTGCGAGGTCCTCCCAGAACTCAGTGTCGATCTCAAGCGCCTTCATGTCTCGTTTGCAAACGTCTTTGTATCTCAGCTGTGGGTGGCCAATGTTTCTCTGCCCTGTGGCAAGCTCACCATTAAGGATGTCTTTTGGGATGCCACCATCTTCCATGCGGCGAACGTGGCCCAACCAGCGCAGCCGACGCTGTCTCAGCATGGTGTGCATGGTTGGGAGGCCAGCTCGGGTCAGGACTTCAGTGTTGGTCACCTTGTCTTGCCAGGAAATGCCGAGTATGCTGCGTAGGCTTCTCAGGTGGAAGGTATTGAGCCTTTTCTCCTGATGAGCATGCGTGGTCCATGCCTCGCTGCCATACAGCAAGGTGCTGATGAAACAGGCATTGTATACAGCCATCTTTGTCTTTGTGGTCAGCTTGGGATTTGTCCACACTCTTTGTATGAGGCGGGCTAGTGTTGTGGCTGCCTTCCTGATCCTCTTGTCGATCTCTGTGTCAAGGGAGAGGTTATCAGTGGTGGTGGACCCAAGATCGTGAATTGATGGATGGCTTCAAGCTCGTAGTCATCAATGGTAATGGCTGGTGGAGATGGCGTGTCTTGGCCCAGGACGTTTGTCTTCTTAAGACTGATGGTCAGACCAAAACCTTTGCAGGCCTGGGAGAAGTGGTCCATTAGTGACTGCAAGTCCCGCTGAGTATGGGTCACAACTGCGGCATCGTCGGCACATAGCATGTCTCTGATGAGGGCTTCACAGACCTTTGTCCTTGCTCTGAGGCGTGTGAGGTTGAAGAGCCTGCCGTCTGATCTGGCCCGCAGGTGGATCCCTTCTTGCGCTGTGCTGAACGCATGCCTCATGAGGAGAGCAAAGAAGATTCCAAAGAGGGTTTCACACCGCTGCGTACGTCGAAGGGCTTGGAGAGGTTTCTGTTGAACTGCACCGTCCCTTTCATGTTGGAGTGGAAGGACTCAATTAAGCTGTGCAGTTTGGGGGGGCAGCTGATTTTTCGGAGAGCCCTGAAAAGGCCATCTCTGCTGACTAGGTCAAAGGCCTTGGTGAGGTCAATGAATGCCACATACAGGGGCATCCGCTGCTCTCTGCACTTCTCCTGGATTTGACAAAGGGAAAAGACCATGTCTACCGTGAATCTCTCTGCTCGAAAACCACACTGTGATTCCGGGTAGACGCGTTCAGCCAGTTTCTGCAGGCGGATTAGGAGGATCCGAGCGTAGACTTTGCCAACAATGCTGAGGAGCGAGATACCTCTGTCGTTGTTGCAGTCGCTCCTTTCACCCTTGTTTTTGTACAGGGTGACGATCTTAACGTCCCTCATGTCCTGCGGTACAGCTCCCTCATTCCAACACTGACAGAGGACTGCGTGCAAAGGGTGCAGAAGAGAAGTCTTGCAGTGCTTGATGAGGTCTGGGGGAATTCCGTCATTGCCAGGTGCCTTCCCTGATGCCAGGCTATCAATGGCCTTGCTGAATTCGTCCGCAGTTGGCTCTGTGTCAAGTTCTTCCATTACCAGCATGCACTTGATGGCATCGAGGGCTAAGGGGGACACCATGTTCTGTGTGGAGTAGAGGTCGGAGTAGTGTTCCGCCCATCTTTTGGCTAGGATCGCTGATTACTTTCCCAGTGGAGGATTTGAGGGGGGGGGGCGGTCTTGCTCTGTGTTGGTCCCAGTGCCTTCTTGATGCCATCATACATTCCTCGGATGTTGCCTCTTTCAGCAGCACTCTTCGCTGAGCTCTGTCCAGTACTCGTTTGCATAGCGCCTGGCGTTAAGCTGAACCTTACTCCTCACAGCCCTGAGGATTTGCAGGTTCTTCTCACTGGGTGACCGCTTATACTCGGTGAGTGCGGCGCGCTTGGCCTCAACAGTGGGAGTTATCTCTGATGATTTGGCCTCAAACCAGTCGTGGGACTTCACAGTTTTCTTCCCAAAGGTGGCCATAGCAATGCGGTGCATGGTGTCTCGTAGCGTTTCCCATGTCTCTGTGGCAGAGTCTCTGGGCTGCAATGCATCGTATTCTCTCTGAAAGGCCTCTGCGAACTGTTCTACAAGATCTGGCTGAGACATCTTGCTGACGTCAATGCGAGGGTTCCCTTGTTTCTTTGAGCAGTGGAGTTTCTTTGGTTGCAGTCTGATCTTGCAACATACCAGAGAGTGGTCTGTGTCACAGTCTGCACTGTGATAAGAGCGAGTGTGGAGAACGTTTTTGATAGCGGCACGTCTTACTATGATCAAATCCAGTTGGTGCCAATGTTTTGAGCGCGGGTGCCTCCAGGAGACTTTGTGTTGAGGCTTCGTCTTCAAGGAGTTGGCGATACACAGTTCATGGCAGGCGCAAAACTCAAGCAGTCGCTGTCCATTCTCATTCATTTTCCCCACTCGAAAGGAACCGAGGCAGGAGGGCCATAAGTCATTGTCTGCACCCACTCTGGTGTTGAAGTCACCCAGGAGAACAAGTTGTTCTGTCCTGGGGATGTTCCTTATGGTTGATGCAAGATTTTCGTAGAACTCATCCTTGGCGTCTAGAGAGGCGGACAGAGTTGGGGCATAAACGCTGAGGAGAGTGACATAGCCTTTGGTGGTGTTGAGATGGAGAATCAAGAGTTGTTCTGAACCGCCGCTGCCTGGTTCAATCATGTTCAGCAGGCTGTTCCTTACTGCAAAGCCTACTCCATACTCTCTTTGGGCATGAGAACCCTTTCCTTGCCAGAAGAACGTGTAGTCCCTTTCCTTTAGTGTTCCTGAGTCAGCCAGCCGTGTTTCCTGCAGAGTGGCAATGTCCACATTGAGCCTCTTTAGCTCACTGTTTTTGACGGCGGTCTTTCTGGCGTCGCTGATGTCTTGCAGATCTTGGAAGAGCCCAGGCTTCATTGTTCGGACATTCCAGCAGCCCAGTTTCACTACTGATCCTTTTCCTAATCCGTTTCTTGAATTTGATTTTTTTCTTTTTGCCTGGTGCGGTAGTTAACGACCTGCTTGTCAGATTTTCTCCTAATCTTCATGCACCCAATGAAGAAGGCAGGTTGTGGCGGGACAGCACCTAACTGGCTGGAGGCTGCCCAGCTTAGGCGGGCGGTAGCTGTCCAGTAAGACACGAAGGTCTCTCCCACCGTCAAAAGCAACCCCTGGCGTCAGCTCTACGCCAGTTGAGCAATGACTTATCACTGATATCTGTTGCTTCCCGTGTTGTGCCGACACTAGTGTTAGTAGCGAGGCTGGAGTGTCCTATCCAGGTCGTAGGTGCAGAGTGTTTGTGGATGAATGGATGGATGTAAGACTGGGCAGTGTAATATTGAAGACAGGCTGTTGCCCATGCAACTTGTCCCCCCTCTCCACCTCGCTGGCAGATCCAAAGGAACAGCAGGGCTGTTACGTTTTGGTGCCAACGCGGCCACAGGAGCTGCCGGAAAGTGACAAAGTTTGCCATCCAACCGCCTTAGGGGCCCCACACCGGATTTACTGTCAGGGTTTACTCCCTTAGCTAGATGGCCGCAGGTAGCTCTTCAGAGCTGGCGCCCTTTGATGGATCTAATTTATTTCCACCAGGGTTTCTAACCACCCTCCTCACCATCCTCCTGAGAGGACTGGTGGGGGTGCTGGTTTAGTCACCAGCAATTCGACCCTGTGACAGGTAGTACTGGGTTCCAGGTTACCAGTAGCGGATACATCTATCGGACCTGACATTGACTGGCAGTTCTGCACACACGTTAACTTGGGGGATCAGAAAAATCTCCAACATTTATCCACCAGGCCAAGTTGTATAGGTGAATCAAACCCAGGATCCTGTGACTGGAAGTCCAAAGTTTATCCACTTTGCTAGTGCATCTGTCAATGCCTGTTTTCACGTTTCATGTGGTTTTAAATTCCAAATATTGAAATAGTCATTGCTATTATGCACATGAGCGCCTACCTGGTTGATCTCTCAAAACGTAAGGGGAGATTTGAACAGCATAAAGTCCAAACATAGTTGTATGCATGGTTCTTTGTGTCGGACTGCTAAGGATAAACGTCATCATAAGACGCCATACCTACATGTACGTTGATATTCAAGGGAAAAACAGGTTACTTAAATGGAATCTTAATTTGCAGTAAATTACGAACGCTTTTAAATGTATAAATAGATAGATAATAAATAAATAAATAAATAAAGAGTAATAGAAGTTCTGGCATACATAGCAATATGACTTTCAGTTTGGTTCTTTTGGTCACAGTAAAGTGTATGTGTACTAAAATCGTTTAAATATTGATTCACAAAAATGAATTCTCATCAAATCAGAAAGCATGGTTATTATGTATTCCAACAGACACAGAACAAACATAATGCACTTTTGAACATTGTCTAGGTAGAAAGAAACTCTAGGGAGAGCTAGACAACAGAAGGTCTTCAGAGAAGTAACCCCCTTTAGACAAGTGTTTCGGCCCTGAATTCCTTACACTCTCGGGGGGCCGGGCCACATCCAGGTCATGACTCCTGGATGCCCTTCTGCTGTTGTCTTTTTTTTTTTTTTTCCCACGCCGGGGAGCGAACCTGGGCGATTCTGCGCTTCAGAACTGCGGTACGCGGTTTTACCAATGTGCTAACGGGGCACACATCATCTGTAGGGAATTTAATCCTTATGAAGTTCACTTTTTTCGTTCCTCCTTGCCCAGATCCAGCTTGAGCTCCTTTCTGCTGCCTCTGCCATCGCTTTAAGGGCTCTAGTCCTCTTCTTCCCAGAAATGGCGAGTTGTTTCATGAGATCATAAGCGGAGGTGCCCACAAACCCTCTTGCCCCGACCTCTATGGCGAAGATTTTGACCCGCAGACCTGCTTTCTTCAGGGTGCTGGCAAGACCGGCGTATTTTTCGGTCTTGTAGATATGTGCTTCTTCCATTCTGCTTTCGTATGGCACAGTGAGTTCTATCAGAATCACTTGTTTCGAGGAGTCAGAGTGGAGAGCGATGTCTGGTCTCATGCCTGTCTTGCTGATGACATCTGGGTAATTTCTCCACTCTGGGAGGTCTGCTGTACACTCCCAGTCGACTGCTCCATCCAGAAGACCCTTTGGCAATGTGCTGGTTGTCATAGCCTTTCGGGCCAGACCTGTTTCCCTCCTGCTTTGTAGAACGTTGTCATAGCAATTGGTGCGTTTGGGGTCATGGTTTTTTCGCTAACCACATCTGTGATCACTTTCAGAACTTGGTTGTGCCTCCATGTATACCTTCCTTGGGCTAGCGCTACTTTGCAAGAGCTTAGGACATGTTCCACTGTTTGTTTCTTCTGACAGAGCGGACATGCTGGGTCGTCTGCTTTCCCCCATTTCACTAAGTTTGCATTCGAGGGGAGCAGGTCATATACAGATCTGAGGAGGAAGCTTATCCTTAGAGGAGCCATGTGCCACATATCGTTCCAGCTGAGACTTCTTTGGAGTGCACTGTCCCATGTTGTCCATTGCCCCTGTTGACCTTGCTGGACTGCCTTCTGCACTCTTTTGACATCTTCTTCTTCCTTCAACTCCTGTATGATCATGTCTCTTTTTTCCTTCCCTTTGGCTTTGGACCACCACTGCATTTTTGTTGCTCCCAGTCCCTGTCTGTTGGTTTGCGTGTGTCCAATTATTTCTTTGATGCTGAGGTTTCTCTTGGCATTGTTTACAGCCTCTTGGACTTTCCACTTTCTGCCAGTTCTCAGCTTTGGATGAACTGCTCTCACGATATTGTCTTCCGATTCCTCCAGCATGCTCAACAGTCTTGCTTTTCCAACTTTGTATTCCTCCACTATGGATTTGAGAGGTAGCTTCAGCATTGCTTGACGACAGTAGAATGCAACATCAGTGAGACCAGGTGGGACACCGAGCCATTTTCTTGTGTATTTGTTGATTTTGGCTTCCATTGCTTCGACTGTGCTGGTGCAAATGTCATAGATTAGCAGTGGCCACAGCAGCTTTGGTATCAGCATGAACTGTAGACACCAGACTTTGTATTTGCCTGGCAGTCCGCAGTTATCTATTTTCTTCAGGCCTTCTTCTGCTGTTTGCTTGGTTTCACATCCCCTTTGTGTGTCTTTCAGGGAGTCATCATACCATCTTCCGAGACTTTTTACTGGCTCTTCTGTGACAGTGGGGATGGCTTGGTTGGCTACCATGAATTTGACTGAATCTGCCACTTTTCCTTTTCGCAGTGAGAGACTTCGGGATTTCTTAGGTTTGAACCTCATTCTTGAAGAGGCCACCAGCTCATCCAGCTGCTTTAAGATTTGGTGTGTCTCTTCCTCATCCGTGGACAAGACTGTTGTGTCATCCATGAAAGCTTTCAGAGGAGGCATCTGGTATCCATCTCCCAGATTCACTGGACCTGAACTCTTCATTGCAGCTTTCAAGATGACTTCCATTGCCAACACGAACAGTATGGGAGAGATTGCACAGCCCATTGCAATGCCCACCTCTAGGTCTATCCAGTCCGTGGTGTATTCTTTGGTAGAGAACCGCATTGAGAACCCTTGGAAATACTTCCTCAGCATTGTTCGGATGTTTTCTGGGATGTGATACATTTCAAGAGCCAGCTGGATCATATAGTGTGGAACTGATCCATATGCATTCGCCAGATCAAGCCAAACTACGTCAATGTTTCTCTTCTCTGTTCTTGCTTTTTGGATGGCATCCCAAATCAACGTGGCATGTTCCAAGCATCCAGGCATTCCTGGTATGCCTCCCTTTTGGACTGACATATCCAGATACTTGTTTTCAGTCAGGTATTTTGTCAATCTTGCTGCCATAACAGAGAAGAAGATTTTCCCCTCGACGTTCAGAAGTGATATTGGCCTGAACTGATTGATGCTGCTGGAGTTCTGCTCCTTCGGAATGTACACTCCTTCAGCTCTCATCCATTGGTCGCTGATCTTCTGGTTCCTCCATGCTGATCGAATCATCTTGTGGAGCCACTCGAGCACTTTTGGGCATTTCTTGTAGAGCAGGTATGGTATTCCGTTTGGTCCAGGTGCTGACTTGGCTCTGGCTTTCTTTACTACGTTCTTCACTTCATCCAGTGTTGGTGGTTTGTTATTGAATTTTCCTTCTGGCGCTGCAGGCCAAACCAGATTCTGGATTTCAAGTGGTGCCTCGCGCTGAGATGCTGCTCTAGGGTTTCCTTGCCCACTGTGAGAGTCCCTGATTTGGGTTGTTCAAACAGCTTTCTTGAAAAGTCAAAGGGATCTTTGAAGAAACGATCTTGAGTCTTCTTCTTTTTGCTCTTTCTTCGCCTTGCTGATTCCACTTTGCTGAGAGCATTGTGTTTGGCCTTCAGATCTTTCCAGAGTTCCAGGAGCCCTTGCTTCTCGAATTCTGAGGCAGTTTTCATTCGCTTTTTAAGCTTCCTTTTCTCCCTCCGGATGCTCTCCATCTGTTGCTGTCTTCTGGATTTCTGGGGAGGCGTTTTTGTCTTTGGCTGCTTCACTCCATAAGTGTCCCTGCAGATAGAGTATATGATGTCTCCGTATGTGTCAAGTTTGTGTTCCAGCGTACTGTTCCCTATTAGCGCATTCAGCTTAAGGACAAGTTCCTCATCTAATTTCTCCCATTGTTCTTTTGCACCGGCAGGCGGCAAATTGAGTTTTCCACGTTTGGCGTTAAGAGCTTGTGCAAAATCCGCATCAGAACCGTCAGCGTGGATGTCCTTGGCACTATGGTTTAATTCCTGGCCTTGGTCATCCAACGTCTCACCTGCTATCGCAGTGCGCTGCTGCTGGTTCGTATGTGTCTTCAAACAGCCCATTTTTGTCCTGTGGATCTTCATGCCGCGTTTGGTGGTGAATCTCCTTCCACACGCACACGGAAATTCCAACTGGTCATTAATCATGGTCCGTTGTGCGTTTCCAGTCGTGATGGAGTCAGTGCCGATGGATTCATCATTCTCTCCCCCTTTCGGTGAATCCTGGGAGCATCTTTCATTTGAAAAACTCGTTGCATGTTATCAAAGGCAAGGTGGGAAGCCAACCCACAAAGCCCGCAGATCTAGTCTTTCCCAGTGTCCTTCGGTCTTTCCCGAATGTCCTCCGAACTATTCCCGGAAGTCAATGGACTGACCATGTGCAGGTAGAAAGAAACTCTAGGGAGAGCTAGACAACAGAAGGTCTTCAGAGAAGTAACCCCCTTTAGACATGTGTTTCGGCCCTGAATTCCTTACACTCTCGGGGGGCTGGGCCACATCCAGGTCATGACTCCTGGATGCCCTTCTGCTGTTGTCTATTTTTTTTTTTTCCCACGCCGGGGATCGAACCTGGGCGATTCTGCGCTTCAGAACTGCGGTACGCGGTTTTACCAATGTGCTAACGGGGCACACATCATCTGTAGGGAATTTAATCCTTATGAAGTTCACTTTTTTCGTTCCTCCTTGCCCAGATCCAGCTTGAGCTCCTTTCTGCTGCCTCTGCCATCGCTTTAAGGGCTCTAGTCCTCTTCTTCCCAGAAATGGCGAGTTGTTTCATGAGATCATAAGCGGAGGTGCCCACAAACCCTCTTGCCCCGACCTCTATGGCGAAGATTATATTATATTATTTTATATTATACTATATTATATTATATATTATATTATATTATATTATATTATATTATATTATATTATATTATATTATATTATATTATATTATATTATATTATATTATATTATATTATATTTATATTATATTATATTGTTATACAAAGAATCAATCAGCCAGTTAGAAAGGCTCAATGTTGATGGAAAGGATCTAAGAATGATAAGGAATATATATTGGAAACAAACAGCAGCAATGAGAATGGAAAACGGTATCAGCTGTTTCCAAAATATCAAAAGAGGGGTTAAGCAGGGTTGTGTTCTGTCACAGATCTGTATTCACTTTACAGCGAAATCATCATGGGAAACCTAGAAGAATGCCCTGGGATAAAGATTGGAGGAAAATGACAAACAAACTTTGTTATGCATTCTAATTGCAGAAAATAAAAAAGACCTACAAAATCTTGTGAATATAATAGAAATAGAAAGAAAAAATAAAGGCCGGAGCTAAATAGCAAGAAGGGTGAGGTAAAAACAACAACAACAACAACAACAACAAGAAATCCCCTCATGCAAAGTAACGGAAATGACAAAACATTGAGACAAGTTGATAAGTTTAAAATTTGGGAGCGATCATCTCAACAGATGGCAGATGCACATTAGAAGTAGCCAACAGAATTGGCCAGGCTAAAACAGCATTCAAGAAGATTAAAAGCATTCTTACTAACAAATGCCTATCAATTAACATCAAGAAGAGAGATTTTATGTGTTAAATAGAACCGATATTGTTGTACGGATGTGAAGCGTGGACAGTCAACACGCAAAGTCAGAATTAAATTGAGGCAGCTGAAATGTGGTTTCTAAGAAGAATGTTGAGAGTTCCATGGACAGCAAAAAGAAAACAAACCAGACAATTTTGAAGGAGGCAGACACAAAAAGAACATTACTGAAGACGATAAGGAAAAGACAAGCAACATCAATGGGACATTTTACGAGGCAAGAGAAGTTAGAGAACCTGGTCACAATATGAAAGCTGGAGGGAAAAGAGCACTATGTAGACCCAGGGAGAAAGTATTGGACAGACTTGCATAGTAGACGACGATAGACCGGGTGGGACAACTACTTGCAGCAAGAAAGGATAGATTCATGTGGAAGGCCATGATCACCAAGGGCACGCAGCAGGGCACATGATGATGATGTTGCAGCCTGTTCCTGGTGAAGATTTTGCTATCAGTAAAGAATTTCTAAATATTTTGTTTATTAGGACGAAATCTATTTGATTTCTTGTACTGTCTGTTGGATTCATGCATGTCCATTTTCGTCTATTCATCATCATCATCAGGTGCCTTGCCGCATGGCGTTGGCGATTATGGACTTCCATCTGTCTCTATCTGTCTTGTGGTATGTGTTTTGCCGTGCTTTGTGCCCTGTTATCCTTCATGCAGCTGTGTTTGTTTCCGTGCTCACTGAAATTTCAAATCGCTCAACGCAGCCATGTTCGGCTTCACGCCCAGTTTCAACTGTGCGAGAGAGACAGTGTTGTCAGTGTGTCAGTCAGCATTATACTCGTCACCAGCTGTTATCAGTTAGTGCTGCTACATTGGACTTACCCCTTGCCACTCGTTTGAAAGATCTGGGCATAGGAGTTGGCTTGCGGGTTTCAAACGACCGCGGCGCCGATCCGGCGCGGGGGGGAGGAGAAAGCAGAGGCGGATAGAGGTGATAGTCAACGGTCGGCCAACCTTCAACGGACATTGTGCCTTTCCTCTTCGCTATTCCTCAGACGATCGAGACACTAAACAGGTCAACCAAAACGGTCGCACCTTTCAAAATCAAACCTGATCGAAATTGACACCACCAGTTTAAACCAAGAACTTTCCAAACGGTTCAAAATAATGACTTTAAACACTCAGTCCCTTGGTAACAAGACTCATGATGTTTGCGACCACATAATCCAGGGCAACTACGATTTGGTTTTTCTGACTGAAACATGGTTTCAGCCACAGGGGAATGAAGCAGACATTGCAGCTGTGACACCACCCGGCTTCACTTTGATTTCTTATCCTTGGCAGGACAGAGCTGGAGGTGGCATTGCTGTGATATATAGAAACAGTCTTAAAAAACACATTTCCTTTCCATCCAAAGACTTTCCTTTTACAGCTTTTGAGGTGTGTGAGATTCGCCTGGACTTTGATGGTCAGACCTCTGTGTTTCTTTGTGTGTACCGTCCCCCACCTAGTGTCAAAAACAAACTCAAGATATCAATGTTCTTGGACCAGTTCCCGGACCTGCTCGAATCATACAATACCTACGAAAGGCTGTTTGTTGTTGGTGATATAAATGTCCATTTTGATAATCCCTTTGATCGCTGTACTGTTGCTTTAAATGCCGTTCTTGAAAATTTTAGTCTGCAACAAATGATCAATGTACCTACTCAACGCAAAGGCCATACTTTAGATTGGCTAATCACAAACTGTGTTTCTGATGTAGTTGATTTATCTGTTCGTGACATGCTGTTATCTGATCATTTTGTCATCTCCTTTGAACTGTCTCTTAGAAAACCAGGCAAAGCAACAAAGAAAATCGCTTCACGCAATCTTAAAGCTATTGAGAAGCATGCTTTCAAGAGTGAAGTTCATACAGCACTTGAGTCAGCCTGTCAGTCCAGTTTATCTGATCCCATAATTATGTACTTACAACACATGCTTGCGTCAGCTGCTTCACCAACATGCCCCTCTTGTTATGCGTACTGTGTCAGACCGTATATCCGCCCCTTGGATGACACTTGAAGTCATTCATGCTAAAGTGCTATGGCGTACCGCTGAGCGTGCGTGGTGTGAGTCCGGTCTAACTGTTCATAGAGAAATATATGCAGATCAGCGTAACATAGTTACAAATATGATACGTGAAGCAAAGAAAAAGTACATATGTGGTAAGATAGCAGGCGCTGATAGTTCCAGAGAACTCTTCCGCCTTAGTGACCAGTTGATGGGAAAAGCTGGTGATACTGTGCTTCCTTTTAACATCCCCCCAGAGTCTATTCCTGATAAATTCAATGAATTTTTTGTTGGAAAGATTGAACAGATCAGAAGCAGCTTTGACCCTGATACACCATGCCCCACTGATGCTGTTGTGTTCTCTGGTACACAGCTAGAAAATTTTGAGCTTATGTCTGAGGGTTGTGTGAGAGAGATACTGAAGAATATGCCAAAGAAGTCCTGTGACCTTGACCCTATCCCTGCCTCTATCCTATTTGATTGTCTAGATGAAATTACTCCAATTGTCACAGATATTATGAACAAGTTCTTGTCATCTGGTGTTGTGCCTCAGTGCTTTAAGCACGCTCTTGTCAAGCCCCTTCTGAAGAAGGCAAATCTCGACTCAGACTGCTTGAAGAATTATCGTCCAGTTTCCAATCTACCATTCATATCAAAGGTGTTGGAACGTATTGTACTAGAACAGCTTCTGCAGCATCTGGAATCTTACAACCTGTTAGAGCCATTCCAGTCAGCCTACCGTAAGTGCCATAGCACAGAAACCGCTCTATTGCGTGTGGTCAATGACCTCCTTCAGGCTTCAGACAATGGGAGTGTGTCTATCTTGTCACTGCTTGACTTGTCAGCAGCATTTGACACCATAGACCATAGCATCCTCATAACTCGGTAGCGTACCACTTTTGGCTGTTCTGGAATGGTTCTGGACTGGTTTACCTCCTATATTTGACTGGCCGTACCCAGTCTGTTGTCATTGGCCACAAATCAAATCCATCTGTGCTGAAATGTGGTGTCCCACAAGGTTCTGTCTTGGGACCTGTCCTGTTCACTATGTATACACAACCTCTCAGCGCTATCATTCATCAGTCAGGTCACTCATACCACTTCTTTGCGGATGACTCACAGCTGCATAGCTCCTCTGCCCCATCAAATTTTGACGCTCTTGCGTGCAGTCTGAGAGATAGTATAGAGGATGTCTCCAAGTGGATGAGTGAAAACAAGCTAAAGATGAATGATGATAAAACTAAGCTTATTGTTACTGGTACTAAGTCAAAGGTCAATCAGGTTACTCATGCCCCCATGTCTATCTCTGGTTGTGATGTATCTTTCTCACAAACTGTTAGAAACCTTGGCTTCTACCTGGATGAAACACTGTCTATGGAAGCCCATGTCAAACAGTTGTGCCGTACTCTGTACTATCAGCTACGGCAGAATAGGTAAGATTCGCTCCTTCCTTTCCACAGATGCTGCCAACAAGCTTGCTGTCTCTTTCATACTATCTAGACTGGACTATTGTAACTCCCTATTCGCAGGTCTCCATGACAATCAACTATTTAAACTTCAGCGCATACTGAACCACGCGGCTCGCCTTGTTCTCCGTAAGCCCAGGCGTGAGAGTGCAAAATCTCTGCTTAGAACACTTCATTGGCTCCCGGTAAAGGCTAGGATACAATATAAAGTTGCCTGTCTCTGCTTTCAGTGTATCTATCACGAGAACATGCCATCCTATCTTGCCAACCTCATGCAGGGTTACAACCCTTCTCGAACGCTCCGCTCTTCTGACACCTCACTGTTGACTGTTCCTCGCTTCTCTCTAGACATCTTTGGTAAAAAATCTTTCTCTGTCTTTGGCCCAAATGTATGGAACTCTCTACCACTGTCTCTCAGAAAAACTAAGTGTTTCTCAACCTTCACCTGAAAACCCACATCTTTCAAACTCATCTAACCTGAAGAGCCTTAGTTTGCAAGTCTGTCATCAGACTAATCTCTCCTGCCTGTATAACAGTATTTTGTATAAGGGCCTATAGAGCAAGGTGTGTGTGTGTGCGTGCATGTGTGTGTGTGTGTGCGTGTGTGTGTGTGTGTGTGTGTGTGTGTGCTTGAGTGAGCATGTGTGTGTATCACTGTATGTGTACAGCTGAGGAGGGAATAGGGGAGAAATTGAGTGGGAAAGAGACTGAAATACTTTACGAAACTTTTTTAAATCTTTGTATGTAAATTGTGATGTATAATATGCGAATAGTTTATAATTTGTGAGGTAATTTTGATTGTCAAGGTGTTAATGCTGTAATACTGAAGTTATAATGTTTTTCCTGTATATAGATTAGAATTTTTCTGTTTTTGTCTTCATTCAAAATATTGATTATAATTGTATGTACAACTATTGCATGCATAAACACACACACACGCATACAAACATAGCACACGCACACACACTCACACACACACACTCACACACACACACACACACACACACACACCACACATTCTTACATACACGCGCACAGCAACGCACACGCACGCACACACACGTACACACACACACACACACGTACACAAGCACACACACGCAGGTAGAAAGAAACTCTAGGGAGAGCTAGACAACAGAAGGTCTTCAGAGAAGTAACCCCCTTTAGACAAGTGTTTCGGCCCTGAATTCCTTACACTCTCGGGGGGCCGGGCCACATCCAGGTCATGACTCCTGGATGCCCTTCTGCTGTTGTCTTTTTTTTTTTTTTTCCCACGCCGGGATCGAACCTGGGCGATTCTGCGCTTCAGAACTGCGGTACGCGGTTTTACCAATGTGCTAACGGGGCACACATCATCTGTAGGGAATTTAATCCTTATGAAGTTCACTTTTTTCGTTCCTCCTTGCCCAGATCCAGCTTGAGCTCCTTTCTGCTGCCTCTGCCATCGCTTTAAGGGCTCTAGTCCTCTTCTTCCCAGAAATGGCGAGTTGTTTCATGAGATCATAAGCGGAGGTGCCCACAAACCTCTTGCCCCGACCTCTATGGCGAAGATTTTGACCCGCAGACCTGCTTTCTTCAGGGTGCTGGCAAGACCGGCGTATTTTTCGGTCTTGTAGATATGTGCTTCTTCCATTCTGCTTTCGTATGGCACAGTGAGTTCTATCAGAATCACTTGTTTCGAGGAGTCAGAGTGGAGAGCGATGTCTGGTCTCATGCCTGTCTTGCTGATGACATCTGGGTAATTTCTCCACTCTGGGAGGTCTGCTGTACACTCCCAGTCGACTGCTCCATCCAGAAGACCCTTTGGCAATGTGCTGGTTGTCATAGCCCTTTCGGGCCAGACCTGTTTCCCTCCTGCTTTGTAGAACGTTGTCATAGCAATTGGTGCGTTTGGGGTCATGGTTTTTTCGCTAACCACATCTGTGATCACTTTCAGAACTTGGTTGTGCCTCCATGTATACCTTCCTTGGGCTAGCGCTACTTTGCAAGAGCTTAGGACATGTTCCACTGTTTGTTTCTTCTGACAGAGCGGACATGCTGGGTCGTCTGCTTTCCCCCATTTCACTAAGTTTGCATTCGAGGGGAGCAGGTCATATACAGATCTGAGGAGGAAGCTTATCCTTAGAGGAGCCATGTGCCACATATCGTTCCAGCTGAGACTTCTTTGGAGTGCACTGTCCCATGTTGTCCATTGCCCCTGTTGACCTTGCTGGACTGCCTTCTGCACTCTTTTGACATCTTCTTCTTCCTTCAACTCCTGTATGATCATGTCTCTTTTTTCCTTCCCTTTGGCTTTGGACCACCACTGCATTTTTGTTGCTCCCAGTCCCTGTCTGTTGGTTTGCGTGTGTCCAATTATTTCTTTGATGCTGAGGTTTCTCTTGGCATTGTTTACAGCCTCTTGGACTTTCCACTTTCTGCCAGTTCTCAGCTTTGGATGAACTGCTCTCACGATATTGTCTTCCGATTCCTCCAGCATGCTCAACAGTCTTGCTTTTCCAACTTTGTATTCCTCCACTATGGATTTGAGAGGTAGCTTCAGCATTGCTTGACGACAGTAGAATGCAACATCAGTGAGACCAGGTGGGACACCGAGCCATTTTCTTGTGTATTTGTTGATTTTGGCTTCCATTGCTTCGACTGTGCTGGTGCAAATGTCATAGATTAGCAGTGGCCACAGCAGCTTTGGTATCAGCATGAACTGTAGACACCAGACTTTGTATTTGCCTGGCAGTCCGCAGTTATCTATTTTCTTCAGGCCTTCTTCTGCTGTTTGCTTGGTTTCACATCCCCTTTGTGTGTCTTTCAGGGAGTCATCATACCATCTTCCGAGACTTTTTACTGGCTCTTCTGTGACAGTGGGGATGGCTTGGTTGGCTACCATGAATTTGACTGAATCTGCCACTTTTCCTTTTCGCAGTGAGAGACTTCGGGATTTCTTAGGTTTGAACCTCATTCTTGAAGAGGCCACCAGCTCATCCAGCTGCTTTAAGATTTGGTGTGTCTCTTCCTCATCCGTGGACAAGACTGTTGTGTCATCCATGAAAGCTTTCAGAGGAGGCATCTGGTATCCATCTCCCAGATTCACTGGACCTGAACTCTTCATTGCAGCTTTCAAGATGACTTCCATTGCCAACACGAACAGTATGGGAGAGATTGCACAGCCCATTGCAATGCCCACCTCTAGGTCTATCCAGTCCGTGGTGTATTCTTTGGTAGAGAACCGCATTGAGAACCCTTGGAAATACTTCCTCAGCATTGTTCGGATGTTTTCTGGGATGTGATACATTTCAAGAGCCAGCTGGATCATATCGTGTGGAACTGATCCATATGCATTCGCCAGATCAAGCCAAACTACGTCAATGTCTCTCTTCTCCGTTCTTGCTTTTTGGATGGCATCCCAAATCAACGTGGCATGTTCCAAGCATCCAGGCATTCCTGGTATGCCTCCCTTTTGGACTGACATATCCAGATACTTGTTTTCAGTCAGGTATTTTGTCAATCTTGCTGCCATAACAGAGAAGAAGATTTTCCCCTCGACGTTCAGAAGTGATATTGGCCTGAACTGATTGATGCTGCTGGAGTTCTGCTCCTTCGGAGTGTACACTCCTTCAGCTCTCATCCATTGGTCGCTGATCTTCTGGTTCCTCCATGCTGATCGAATCATCTTGTGGAGCCACTCGAGCACTTTTGGGCATTTCTTGTAGAGCAGGTATGGTATTCCGTTTGGTCCAGGTGCTGACTTGGCTCTGGCTTTCTTTACTACGTTCTTCACTTCATCCAGTGTTGGTGGTTTGTTATTGAATTTTCCTTCTGGCGCTGCAGGCCAAACCAGATTCTGGATTTCAAGTGGTGCCTCGCGCTGAGAATCGGAATATGTTTCCCTGAGATGCTGCTCTAGGGTTTCCTTGCCCACTGTGAGAGTCCCTGATTTGGGTTGTTCAAACAGCTTTCTTGAAAAGTCAAAGGGATCTTTGAAGAAACGATCTTGAGTCTTCTTCTTTTTGCTCTTTCTTCGCCTTGCTGATTCCACTTTGCTGAGAGCATTGTGTTTGGCCTTCAGATCTTTCCAGAGTTCCAGGAGCCCTTGCTTCTCGAATTCTGAGGCAGTTTTCATTCGCTTTTTAAGCTTCCTTTTCTCCCTCCGGATGCTCTCCATCTGTTGCTGTCTTCTGGATTTCTGGGGAGGCGTTTTTGTCTTTGGCTGCTTCACTCCATAAGTGTCCCTGCAGATAGAGTATATGATGTCTCCGTATGTGTCAAGTTTGTGTTCCAGCGTACTGTTCCCTATTAGCGCATTCAGCTTAAGGACAAGTTCCTCATCTAATTTCTCCCATTGTTCTTTTGCACCGGCAGGCGGCAAATTGAGTTTTCCACGTTTGGCGTTAAGAGCTTGTGCAAAATCCGCATCAGAACCGTCAGCGTGGATGTCCTTGGCACTATGGTTTAATTCCTGGCCTTGGTCATCCAACGTCTCACCTGCTATCGCAGTGTGCTGCTGCTGGTTCGTATGTGTCTTCAAACAGCCCATTTTTGTCCTGTGGATCTTCATGCCGCGTTTGGTGGTGAATCTCCTTCCACACGCACACGGAAATTCCAACTGGTCATTAATCATGGTCCGTTGTGCGTTTCCAGTCGTGATGGAGTCAGTGCCGATGGATTCATCATTCTCTCCCCCTTTCGGTGAATCCTGGGAGCATCTTTCATTTGAAAAACTCGTGGCATGTTATCAAAGGCAAGGTGGAAAGCCAACCCACAAAGCCCGCAGATCTAGTCTTTCCCAGTGTCCTTCGGTCTTTCCCGAATGTCCTCCGAACTATTCCCGGAAGTCAATGGACTGACCATGTGCAGGTAGAAAGAAACTCTAGGGAGAGCTAGACAACAGAAGCAATATATAAACACAGTATGCCTTTTTATTCATATGAAAAATCTGTTAATCTTTCTTCATTACATAAGTCAGTGTTTAAATTTTAATATTCTGTGTTTTCTTGTGTCTTCTTACTTGTATAGCTTTAATGTTTGTTGTTATCTTATTGTGTATGTAATTGTGAACACTTTGTATCACCTTTTGCCTTTCTTGCGAAATGTAAAGCGCTGGTGAGCATGTTTTTATATGAAATATGCGCTATACAAATAAACATTATTATATTATTATTATATTATATCTTGTTGCTTCAAGCATCTCTTCCACCCTCCCTGTCTTCAGCCACTCTGCAAGTCCGTCTAGTATCTTCTCCCTGGGTCTACCCGGTGCTCTCCTTCCCTCCAGCTTTCCCGTTGTGACCAGGTGTTCCAATTCCTCTTTCCTCATAAAATGGCCTTTGAATGTTGCCTGCCTTTTCATAATCATCCTTATGAATGATCTACTTGTGTCTGCTTCCATCAAGACTGTCTCGTTTGTTTTCTTTGCTGTCCTTAGAACTCTCAACATCCATCTTAGAAACCACATCTCAGCTTCTTCTATTAGGTTGTTCAAAACGAAGTGTTTATGTAAGATGTTTAAGTTTGACAGCTGTAGAGTGATTGCAATGAGAAATGATTGTTTGAGACTTATTAGATGAAGTGAAACTGCAATTACTGTGCTTCCCCATCTATCTAATATTTTGTCTTTTTCCTTGATAAGCGTACCATCTTTCGATTAAAGAATATATCTATATTTTAAGGTACTGCTATCTTGCTATGAGACCTTTAAATGAAATTTGCTTTGTGTGATCTTTTCCAGGCATAATCATGGCTTTCATACCAACGTCTGCCTGTGTGACAGCCGTGATTGCCATTGAGCGGTGTTTGTGTGTGACGTTTCCACTCAAAGCACAGTCCATCCTGTCTACCAGAACCATGGCCATCATTCTTATAACCTATTTCTGTATCTCTTCAACTCTCTCTTTGCACATCTTTACTGAGAAATGAAGTGAAAGAAGTGTTGGATGACAATACTGGGAGAACAACATGGAAAGTGGAAATTTCAGAATGGGGAAAGCAGAAAATCATCTACATTCTGTATTACATCTTCTTTGATCTTGCACAGTTTTTGTTTCCTATCATCACCATGACTATCGTCGTTATCTGCACCATCATTACAGCCTGGAGGTTAAAGATGGCGTTAGCCTGGCGTCTGACCACGTCCAGTTCCAACACCTCTAGCGTCCGAGGCCAGCAGGTGGCCCTGACCAAGATGCTGATTATCATCTCCTGTATCTTCATAATATGCACCATTCCATGGTGTATTCTGTCAATGGTGCGTCAAATTGAACCTGAATTCACAGCTGCAGGACTCTATTCCAATCTGTATTATCTTACACACACGATTAGCTACCAGGTTAGCTGTTCATTTAACAGTTCTGTCAACTTTTGTGTATATTGCTGGAGGTCTTCCAGATACATGAATGAATTGAAAATTCTCTGTTGCTGTCAAACTGTGACTAATGCTAAAGGAAGCAATGGAACCAGACAAATAACAGGGAAGAAAAAGATTAAAAAAATAACTGAAGTACAGAAAGAAAAATCGAATTTGTAAAGCATTGTTTGTTTAATTTGCTTGTCTGTTTCGTGGTTTATTGTTTTGTTTATTTTTGTTTTTGTTTTGTTTCTTTGCTTGTTTGTGTGGATGTGTTTTGTTTTCGTTTTTGTTCTGGTTCTTTTTGTGAATGTAATTGAGTTTTTCATATCAGCACTTGGTAGAAAGTTACCACTTACGTCCAGAAAGCTTATTTTTGGCTTCTAGATTTACAGCTTCAGAATTCATGCAACATTTATAGGAACATTTTACAAGGAAAAAATAAATTTGAGCATCTACTCACAACAAGAAAGCTGGAGGGAAAAAGAGCACCAGGTAGACCCTCAGAGAAAATATTGGACGGATTTTTGAATAGATGAAGACAGATTGAGAGATGTACTTGCAGGGACAACAGATAGATCCGTTTGGAGGGCCATAACTGCCGACGCTATGTGGTAGTTCACACCATGAAGATGATGATTGTATAATTTTCTTTTTCTTTCTCTCTTTTTTTTCTTCTCTTTTTAATGTAAGTTGTGTTTTTGCATATCAGTAATAGGTAGTAAGTGACCACCTGTAAAGGTCCATTCACACGTTCAGAAAGCAATATTTTTAGCTTCTAGATTTACAGCTTCAGAATTCACAGCCTCTAAATTCAGAAGTCAGTTTCAGTCAGTTTCACATGATAGCGTCTGCGCACGCAGGATGAATTCTGTATGCATTGGTACCACAGATACCATCTGATGTATGCTAGTCTAGCCAGCAACCTGACGAAATCTGATATCCAAGGTAAAGTCCTAGCTATAGAGGTTGGAGCAAGGGGATCGCTAGGTTACCTGATTATGACCTCATGAAACACGCGGTATCTGAGAAAGTGAGGACCAGAGCCCTGAAGGCAATGGCAGAAACAGCTGAAGAGTTTCAGGTGAATGTAGTCAAGGAAGAATAAAAGTGAATTCATAAGGCTTGTACACTTCAGGTGTCCGATAGCATCTGTCACATGGAGGACTTTGGAGACTGGACTTCAAACCCAGATCATCATCATCATCACGTGTCCTGCCGCATGGCGTTGGCGATCATGACCTTCCACATGCATCTATCCCTTGTCAATGTAAGCACATGCTCCACCCTCCCTGTCTCCAGCCACCCTACAAGTCCGTCCAACAACCTCTCCCTGGATCTACCTGGTGCTCTCTTTCCCTCCAGCTTTCCTGTTGTCACCAGGTGCTCTAATTCCCCTTTCCTCATAAAATGGCCTATAAATGTTGCTTGTCTTACCCTTATCTGCCCTATCAATGATCTTCTTGTGTCTGCCTCCATCAAGACTGTCTCGTTTGTTTTCTTTGCTGTCTATGGATCTGTCAACATTCTTCTTAGAAACCACATTTTCGCTGCCTAAATCTTGTTCTGGCTTTGCGTGTTGACTGTCCACGCCTCACAACCGTATTACATTATTGGTTTTACATAACATTCAAGAACTCTCTTCCTGATGTTAATTTATAGGCATTTGTTGGTAAACAAAACCCAGATGGAGAACAAAAATGACGTCACCACAAGAGCGTTAAGGAGTCATGACCTAGATATGGCTCAGCCCGCTAAGAGTGTAAAACTCACTTTTCTAAATTTATTGAAAATATTTCGATAATGAAGACAAAAACAGGACGGGTACTGCAGCAGCAGAATGATTTTTTCCATCGTATTACTTGCGGATGATGTGGCCTCTAAATCAACACAATGTTTTTATTTACGTGTCCTTGTTTATCTTTCTTCTGCATGGTGTTGTTATTGTCAATAAAAAGTGATTTTAATTTCGTCAGTCCGACTTTCTGGAACTCCATTTTTATGAGTCGCTTCTTCTGTGCAGTAGTTGGAGAGGGATAGAACACGGGAGGGCTTGTTTATTGGTTTGTTTGCTGGTTTGTTTGTATGTCTGTTTGTCCTCAAAACTTATCAAGGTTTGAAAGTGAGAAAAATAAAAAACAACAAGGGACAAACAGAAACAGGGGACAGACAGACAGACAGACACAAGTCGGGACAAGCAGACACAAACAAACGGAAACAAGTACAAGCGATCAAATACAATGGTAGACAAACAAACACAAACATGCACAGACAAACACAAACAGGCACAAACAAACACAAACAGGCACAAACAAACACAAACAGGCACAAACAAACACAAACAGGCACAAATAAAACACAAACAGGCACAAACAAACACAAACAGGCACAGACAAACAGAAGCAGACACAGACAAACAGAACAGACACAAACAAACACAAACAGACAGACAAACAGAAACAGACACAGACAAACAAACAGAAAAAGACACAGACAAACAGAAACAGATACAAACAAACAGAAACAGATACAAACAAACAGAAACAGATACAAACAAACAGAAACAGACACAAACAAACAGAAACAGATACAAACAAACAAACAGAAACAGAAACAGACAAACAGAAACAGACACAGACAAACAAACAGAAACAGACACAGACAAACAGAAACAGATACAAACAAACAGAAACAGATACAAACAAACAGAAACAGACACAGACAAACAAACAGAAACAGACACAGACAAACAGAAACAGATACAAACAAACAGAAACAGATACAAACAAACAAACACAAACAGAAACAGACACAGACAAACAAACAGAAACAGACACAGACAAACAGAAACAGACACAGACAAACAGAAACAGATACAAACAAACAAACAGAAACAGAAACAGACAAACAAACAGAAACAGACACAGACAAACAGAAACAGATACAAACAAACAGAAACAGATACAAACAAACAAACACAAACAGAAACAGACACAGACAAACAGAAACAGACACAAACAGAAACAGACACAGACAAACAAACAGAAATAGATACAAAAAACAGAAACAGACACAGACAAACAGACACAGACACAAACAAACACAAACACGCACAAACAAACACAAACATGCAGAGACAAACAGAAGTAGACACAGACAAACAAACAGAAACAGACACAGACAAACAGAAACAGACACAGACAAACAGAAACAGACACAGACACAGACAAACAAACAGAAACAGACACAGACAAACAAACAGAAACAGACACAGACAAACAAACAGAAACAGACACAAACAAACAGAAACAGACACAAACAAACAGAAACAGACACAGACAAACAAACAGAAACAGACACAGACAAAAGACAAACAGAAACAGACACAGACAAACAAACAAAAAAAGACACAGACAAACAGAAACAGACACAGACAAACAAACAGAAAAAGACACAGACAAACAGAAACAGACACAAACAAACAAACAGAAACAGACACAAACAAACAAACAGAAACAGACACAAACAAACAAACAGAAACAGACACAAACAAACAAACAGAAACAGACACAAACAAACAAACAGAAACAGACACAAACAAACAGAAACAGACACAAACAAACAGAAACAGACACAAACAAACGAAACAGACACAAACAAACTGAAACAGACACAAACAAACAAACAGAAACAGACACAAACAAACAAACAGAACAGACACAAACAGAAACAGACACAAACAGACAGAAACAGACACAAACAAACAGAAACATACACAGACAAACAGAAACAGACACAGACAAACAAACAGAAACAGACATAGACAAACAGAAACAGACACAGACAAACAAACAGAAACAGACACAAACAAACAGAAACAGACACAAACAAACAGAAACAGACACAGACAAACAAACAGAAACAGACACAGACAAACAGAAACAGACACAAACAAACAGAAACAGACACAGAAAAACAGAAACAGACACAGACAAACAGAAACAGACACAAACAAACAAACAGAAACAGACACAAACAAACAGAAACAGACACAGACAAACAATCAGAAACAGACACAAACAAACAGAAACAGACACAAACAAACAGACACAGACACAAACAAACAGAAACAGACACAAACAAACAAACAAAAACAGACACAGACAAACAAACAGAAACAGAAACAGACAAACAAACAAAAACAGACACAGACAAACAAACAGAAACAGACACAGACAAACAAACAGAAACAGACACAAACAAACAGAAACAGACACAGACAAACAAACAGAAACAGGCACAGACAAACAGAAACAGACAGAAACAAACAAACAGAAACAGACACAGACAAACAGAAACAGACACAAACAAACAAACAGAAACAGACACAAACAAACAAACAGAAACAGACACAGACAAACAAATAGAAACAGACACAGGCAAACAAACAGAAACAGACACAGACAAACAGAAACAGACACAAACAAACAACAGAAACAGACACAGAAAAACATAAACAAACAGAAACAAACAAACAGAAACAGACACAGAAAAACATAAACAAACAGAAACAACAAACAGAAACAACCAGAAAAACATAAACAAACAGAAACAAACAAACAAAACAGACCAAACAAACAAACAGAAACAGACACAAACAAACAAACAGAAACAGACACAGACAAACAAACAGAAACAGACACAGACAAACAAACAGAAACAGACACAAACAAACAAACAGAAACAGACACAAACAATCAAACAGAAACAGACACAGACAAACAAACAGAAACAGACACAAAAAAACAGAAACAGACACAGTCAAACAAATAAATCACAACTAAATCTCTGGAAGACCATTACAATATGAAAGTGGCAAAGATTCACTCAAACAAAGTCATAGCCCAAGCCAAAAAGCGTTCTTGGTCAGATTTTTGCTCTGAACAAATTTTCGGGCCTAAAGATCTTCGTAAAATTTGGAATAAGGTCAAAGAAATGAAAACTGGTTTTAATTTACCACAGTTTCCAATTAGGATTAAAGATAAAGACTTTCATTCGTCATCTGAGAAAGCTGCAGAATTTGTACAGTTCTATTCAAGAGCAAGTAATTCAAGTAGTTTGTCTACTCCAATAAGGGAGGAAAGACGGAAAATTAAAGACTCAGACTCTCGTTTACATCCCATGTTTCAAAACTAATAGAAAACATTAGAGTGAATAGAGTGAGTTACTTTTGTGAGAAAAATAGTATACCTATTGACCAATCTGAGTTTCAAAAAGGTAGATCAACATCAGACCATTTAGTTAAGTTAACAACTCAAATAAAACAATCAGTTTGCTAAAAGAAAAAATGTCTTAGCTACCCTCTTTGATCTTAAAAAGCATACGATCAAGTCTGGCATGCCAGACTTTTGTTGAAATTAAAACATATTGGTCTCAACGGATTTTATCAAAGAATTTATAAGTAACCGAAGTATAGTCGCTAAAATAGGTAACATATACTCTGAATTCCTCAGGGTTCCGTAATACCTCCTCTATTATTTAATATTTTGATCTATGACCTGCCATCTCAAGTCTCAAACAATGTAAACGTAGCTCAGTACGCTGATGATATAGCCATCTGGATTGATGTCTCGTTAAAAAGGAAGACTTCCTTGAGAGAAATACAATATATCAAAAAGGTCTATCAACATGAAATTGATAAGATTTACACTTACTTGACAGTTAACGGTCTGGAAATATCCAATGAAAAAACATACATGATGCTTTTTAATAATGGTCTCAGTCCGAAAGAAATACCGCTGTTTAAAATTAATGATGAGGAACTGAAGTATACCACTCACGTGAAATTTCTGGGAGTACAATTGACCTCTAGTTTACACTGGAAAGAACATATTTGATGCCTTGTTATATAAAGCTATGAAAAGCTTTAACTTAATAAAAATTATTAGTAAACAGTCCTAGGGACAGGACACTAAAACGTTGTTACATCTTGTCACAGCTTTAGTTAGATGAATTTAAGTTGGCTTATGTCCAAGAGGTCTGTTTTTCAGCACCAAAACGCTATTTGAAAAAAAAATCAAAGCTTAGATAGTAAAGCTGTTAAATGTGCTCTTGAGGTACCGGTGTATACAAAAACTCAAGAAGTATATAAAACAGCCGGTATCCTTCCTTTGGAAGATTGGAGGAAGTTATCAACTGCTAAATATATAGTTAGAGCAAATGCAGTAGCTAATTATGCCAGTACGGAACTTAAACTTCGGTCTGACATCAATTTCCCCAAGAGAGCAAGAACAATAAAGTCACAAGAAACAATATCCACTTACACAAATGAGCTGTTCAAACTTTCTCACGTATTACCTACCAAAGTTTCACATTAAATGATATGCTGTCCTCTACCCCCCTGGGAATTGTCCAATGCTACTTTTGATATCAACTACACTGATACTGACTTGCCAAAAAATATTAATCCACACTTGTTAGCGATTAGTGTTCTGTCACATCTACATAAAAATATTCACATTACTTAAAAATATTTACAGATGGCTCTGTTCTAGTTGATGGTAAAAGCAGGCGCTGGCTTTCTAATTCCTAAATTTAAAGTAGAAAAGGCTTACTCTTTAGGACAGGGACATCCAATCTTCACTTCTGAATTAGTTGCCATCCTAATGGCACTGAAATACATAGTAGATCTACCCATAACTTTGTTAGTATCCTATTATGTGTAGATTCGAAATCTGCATTACAATCCCCAAAAAGTTGCGAATATAAAGTAAATAGTACGTTAATATTTGAGATAAAATTTCTAATTCATTGTTTAATAATACATAATACTCAAGTTGCTTTTTGTTGGATCCCATCACACTGTGGTGTGTGTGTGTGTGTTGTGTGTTTGTGTGTGTGTGTGTGTGTGTTGTGTGTGTGTGTGTGTGTGTGTGTGTGTGTGTGTGTGTGCGTGTGTGTGAGTGTTGTATGTGTACGTGTGTGTTATGTGGATGTGTGTGTTTTGCGTGTGTGTTTATGAGTGAGTGTTTGTATGTGGTGAGAGTGTGTCTGTATGTGAATGTGTGCGTGCGCGCGGTGTGTGTACGTGCTAAGTGTTTGTATGTGTGTGGGTGCTCGTCTGTGTGGTACGATCGCGTGCGCGCGCGGACGTGTGTGTGTGTGTGTGTGTGTGTGTGTGTGGTGTGTGTATGTGTGTGTGTGTGTGTGTGTGTGTGTTGTGTGTTGGTAAGTGCATGTGCGTGCGTGCATGTGTAATCTGAAATATATAAATAAGTGAGTGTGTGTATGTACTTGTGCATGTGTGTATATGTGTATGTATGTGTGCTTGCGTAAGTATGTATGTTCATACATGATAGACGTGGGTTATATGTGCTTGTGTATGTGTGCAAACGTCGTATATGTGTATGTGAGTACATGCATGCATGTGCCTGAGAGAGAGAGAGAGAGAGAGAAGAGACGAGAGACAGAGAGACAGAGAGACAGAGAGACAGAGAGAGACAGAGAGAGAGAGACAGAGAGAGAGAGAGAGACAGAGAGAGAGAGAGAGAAAGAGAAGAAGAAGAAGAAGCAGAAGAAGAAGCAGAAGAAAAGAAGAAGAAGAAGAAGAAAAGAAAGGAATAGAAAAGAAAATAAAAGAAGAAAATAAAGACAACATTTTACAACATTTGCATAGACATTTATTCATTACAAAAAAAACAACAAGATTTCTCCCTTACATCATCAAATATCACACATACAGACACAACACACAAACACAAACCCCTCACACAACACACACACATCACTACACTACACACACACACACACACACACACACCACACACACACACACACACACAACACACACACACACACACACACACACACACACACACACACACACACACACACACACACACACACACTTTGAACACGTCTTTGCTCTTTAAAAATGGATAACAGACAGATGTACACAAAATGTCCTTCCATAATCAATGTGATTTTTGAATCAAGACAGTCTCAAACATGCATGCGTTGTGGTTATAAGGTAATGTGTTATTATGTATAGAAATCCCCTCCAGTACAATAACAGCAAATGGCACAACTTTGAGAGTGGTTTAAACATATGGGAACGGTCATCTCACCAGACGGCAGAAGCACATCAGAAATAGCCAGCAGAATCGGTCAAGCCAAAAGAGTATTCAAGAAGATGAAAAGCGTTCTTATCAACAAATGTCTATCAGTTAACATCAGGAAGAGAGTTCTTGAGAGTGTTTTATAGAACTGATGCTGTTGTACAATAGTGAGGCGTAGACAGTCAACACGCCAAGGCAGAACAAAACTGAGGCAGCTGAAATGTGGTTTCTAAGAAGAATGTTGAGATTTGCCATGGACAGCAAAGAAACAAAAGAGACAGTCTCGAAGTAGGCAAACACAAGAAGATCGTTAATAAAGAATATTAGGAAAAGACAAACAACATCTATAGGACGTTTTATGAGGAAAGAGAAATTAGAGCACCTAGTCACAACAGGAAAACTAGAGTGAAACCAGGTAGACCCAGGGAGAAAGTATTGGACAAACTTGCAGAGTGGCTGAGGACACAGAGGGTAGGAGATGTATTTGCAGCGTGACAGGGGATAGATTGGTGTGGAGGGCCATGATCACCAACGCCATGCGGCAGGCACATGATGATAATGATGATGATGTTGATGATTACTGTTTATATGACGTTGTATTTCTATGCGTGTGCATGCATACTTGCCAACATGAACGTGTGTGCGAATGCATTGAAATATGTTTGGTTCTTTATTTATCTGTTTATTTTATTTACAGATCAGTTTATACGAACGTTATGTGGTGAACGGTGGTGATGTTAGTGTGTGTGACTATGTGAGAAGTAGAATACGGATATGTACAATTGCTTTTACATAATTACATTTGATAAAGGTCTTCATTGTACGTGTTATGTGTGACTATGTGAGAAGTAGAATAGGGATATGTACATTTGTTTTTACATAATTACATTTTAATCAAGTTCTTCATTGTACGTGTTATGGTGCTCTAATGTGAATAATTTACGTGTTGATGTCGCATTCTTGTGGAAGACCACGGTATAATATTTCTTGTGGAGATAATAATAACATATAGTTGATCTGACTTGGTTTGGCGCGACTTGAACATTTCTGTCTGTCTGACTGTCTGCCTGTCTGTCTGTCTGTCTGTCTGTCTGTTGTCTGTCTGTCTGTAAGTCTGTCTGCAAATCTGTCTGTCTATATGTCTGTCTATCTGTCTCTTTGTCTGTCTCTTAGTCTGTCTATCTGTGTGTCTGTCTATCTGTGTGTCTGTGTATCTGTGTGTCTGTCTGTCTGTCTGTCTGTTTCTCTCTCTCTCTCTCTCTCTCTCTCTCTCTTTCTCTCTCTCCCTCCTTCTCTCTCTCATTCCCTTTTTGATCAAGCAAGGTGCCAAAGTATTTACCATTGGAAAAAAAAAACAATCAATCAATCAATCAATCAATCAATCAATCAATCAAATAAATCAGTCAAAAAACATCAATGAATTCATCAATCAAAACATATATTATATGTACAACACAGTCACACACGCAGTCAAAGAATGAAATGTCATGTACACACACAAAAAACTTAATGCTTCTCTCTCTCTCTCTCTCTCTCTCTCTCTCTCTCTCTCTCTCTCTCTTCTCTCTTTTCTTTCTCTATTCTCTCCTCTCCTCTACCTTCTCTTTCCTTCTCTTTCTCTTCTCTCTCTTTTCTCTCTCTCTCTCTTCTCTCTTCTCTCTTCTCTTCTCTCTCTCCTCTTTTCTCTCTCTCTCTCTCTCTTTCTCTTTCTCTTCTCTCTCTCCTCTTTCTCTCTTTCTCTCTTTTTCTCTCCCCTCCTTCTCTCTCTTCCTCTGCTTTCTTCCCTCTCTCCCTCCCTTTTCTCCTTGTCTCTTTCCTCTTCTCTATCTCTCTTTCTTCTCTCTCTCTCTCTCCTCCCTCTCTCTCCTCTCCCTCTATCCAATCACTCATTCACACCACCATACACACCTCAATCCCACTACTACACTAACTCCTACACCACATCACCTCATCACACATCACACACCACATCCCACACCACACACACACACACCACACACACACACAACACACACACACACACAACACACACATACAACACACACACAACACACACACACACTACAACACACACAACACACAAAACACAACACACACAACACACACACACACACACACAACACACACACACACAACAACACACAATCTGAGGTTTTATCCTATACCAATAGAGATCAAGCTATAGCACAATGCAACTAACACACAAAAGCCACTTGCATTTATCAGAGTTCAGTGTGACAAACTGGACAATGGACAACATAGGGCTGCTTTTCACTCTCAACAAAAACACACAAAATCTGTGGGTAATCGTATATCCTCAAAAAAATCAGATCTTTAGGTCACAATGCAACTAACACAGAAAAGGGCACTGCATTTATCAGAGTTCAGTGGACAAACTGGACAATGGACAACATAGGACTGCTTTCACTCTCAACAAATATTATCGCTCATGAGTATTCATGAGTCATATCAGCACTAGCACTGAACAGTTTTCAAAGAACGCAAGAGATATTCATTCAAATCATGTTGGAGAAAAATAACTGGGTGAACGGGGGTAGGGGTGGGGGCCATGATGCTGCGCCATGAGGTCAGCCTCTCCATACGCCACCGTTAGGCCATTTTTTTCCTTCCATATTCTGTAGCACCCAGTCTGCTAGTTTGGGGTCTAACGGTAGATCTCTGATAGGAGTGTTGGCCGTCTGTGGGTCTGATCCCATTACTGGGTTGGACCTTGGTGGGGTCTCGTCTGAACCTGTGGAACAAGATAAGACAATATCAATATGTCCACATATAGTCATTTGAGTGCCTAGTCACAAAGGAAAGCTGGAGAGGAAAAGAGCACCACATAGACCCAGGGAGAAAACATTGGACGGATTTCCGTAGTGGATGAGGACAGAAAAGATACGAGATATATGTACTTGCAGCGACAAAAGATAGATTTGTATGGAGGGCCATGATAGCCAACACCATGTGGCAGGGCACCAGATGATAGGTGGTGGTGATGGTGGTGATGATGATGATGATGATGATGATGATGATGATGATGATGATGATGATGATGATGATGAGTTATTTCTACGCACATCATTTATAACATTCACTGGACACACTGCTCTGTGACAATATCATTTTTTCCCCAACACTGTTATTTCTACGCACATAATCTGTCAGATCCTTTTGGACACATGCTGTAGTTACACTAGTTTAACTCTTTGACTCCCTCACCCTATCCACCAGCTTTCTGTGGGAAGCTGATGGATAGGGTGCGGGAGTCAAAGGGTTAAGTATTTGCTTTGCTAGCATGGTTGACAATGCAGGATGCTGATGAAGAGGGTTCAGGTGTCAAAGGGTTAAGTATTTGTTTTGTTAGTATGGTTGACAATGCAGGATGCTGATGAAGATGGTTCAGGAGTTATAGGGTTAAGCCTGATACTGAAGGACGTGTGTTACTACATGCACAGAACACTGGTGACCTAGCCCCCAATGTGTCATTGTTAAATCATAGTGTTTGTTATTACATGCACAGAACACTGGTGACCTAGCCCCAATGTGTCATTGTTAAATCATAGTGTTTGTTATTACATGCGTAGAACACTGGTGACCTAGCCCCTAATGTGTCATTGTTAAATCATAGTGTTTGTTATTACATGCGTAGAACACTGGTGCCTAGCCCCCAATGTGTCATTGTTAAATCATAGTGTTTGTTATTACATGCATAGAACACTGGTGACCTACCCCATGTGTCATTGTTAAATCATAGTGTTTGTTATTACATGCATAGAACACTGGTGACCTAGCCCCAATGTGTCATTGTTAAATCATAGTGTTTGTTATTACATGCATACAACACTGGTGACCTAGCCCCTAATGTGTCATTGTTAAGTCATAGTGTTTGTTATTACATGCATAGAACACTGGTGACCTAGCCCCTAATGTGTCATTGTTACGTCATAGTGTTTGTTATTACATGCATAGAACACTGGTGACCTAGCCCCAATGTGTCATTGTTACATCATAGTGTTTGTTATTACATGCATAAACACTGGTGACCTAGCCCCCAATGTGTCATTGTTAATCATAGTGTTTGTTATTACATGCGTAGAAACACTGGTGACCTAGCCCCATGTGTCATTGTTACTCATAGTGTTTGTTATTACATGCATAGAACACTGGTGACCTAGCCCCAATGTGTCATTGTTACTCATAGTGTTTGTTATTACATGCATACAACACTGGTGACCTAGCCCCCAATGTGTCATTGTTACTCATAGTGTTTGTTATTACATGATAGAACACTGGTGACCTAGCCCCCAATGTGTCATTGTTAAATCATAGTGTTGTTATTACATGCATACAACACTGGTGACCATCCCCCAATGTGTCATTGTTAAATCATAGTGTTTGTTATTACATGCACAGAACACTGGTGACCTAGCCCCAATGTGTCATTGTTACATCATAGTGTTTGTTTACATGCATGAACACTGGTGACTAGCCCCTGTGTCATTGTAATCATTTTATTTATTACTCACGACACTGTGACCTAGCCCCAATGTGCATGTATCATTTTTTTATACTGCACAGACTGTCCAGCCCAAGTTCATGTAATAAGGTTTGTATACTGCACGAACACTGTGACACCCAATGTGTCATTGTTATCATAGGTTTGTATTACGCACAGAACACTGTGCCTACACAGGTATTGTCTCATGTGTGCTAGGTGAAAAGAGTGGGGGGTCATTGAGCTTACCTGACTCTGACCTGCCACCAGCATCCTGCATTGTCAACCATGCTAGCAAAGCAAAACTTTAACCCTTTGATTCCCTCACCTTGTCCACCAGCCTCCTGCAGGGAGTCAAAGGGTTAATTTTTTTTGCAGTTGGTGGATAAGGTGCGGGAGTCAAAAGGTTAAGGCTTTTGGATGTAAACGGATACTGTAACTCTTCCTGTTCAGTGGCTCAGTTGGTTGAGCGTGAGATTCACATGCTAATGGCTGTGGGTTCGAATCCAGGGGTGCGCTACATTAAAACTGGCCTTCTCACTGTCCCATCTTAACATCATTGTTATTCTGGTGGTGTTGGTATAGGATTAGATAAGAACCCCCTTTCCCCACTTCCCTGGGATGGTTATCCCCATCGGCCATGTCTTCTGAGGTGGTCGTCGACGTAAAACTGAACCAAATCAATCAATCAATCAATCAATCTTCCTGCACATGCTGCTACCTGCGAATTCCTAATGTTGTGATTCCTTCGTTGTGAAAATGTTATTCGAAAACACATACCCAACAGTATACGAGCGTATTCCTTTCATTTTTCATTTGTTTTCCGAGGGCGCGCGAGGCAGCGGGCAGGCAGGCAGGCAGGAGCAGGCAGGCAACAGAAACAGGCAGGCAAGCAGGCAGGCGAGGCATGCAGGCAAACAGAAACAGGCAGGCAGAGGCAGCAGCGACGACAGAAAGACACGCAGAACAGAACAGGCAGGCAGCAGACAGCGCAGCAGGCAGAGAGCAGACAGCGAGCGACAGACAGACAGCAGACAGACAGCAGGCAGCAACAGACAGACAGACGACAGACAGACAGCAGGCAGACAGACAGACAGACAGACAGACAGACAGCAGACAGGCAGGCAGGCAGGCAGCAGACAGACAGACAGACAGACAGACAGCAGACAGGCAGACAGACAGACAGACAGACAGAGCAGGAGCAGACAGACAGACAGACAGACACGACAGCAGCAGCAGCAGGCAGGCAGAGCAGGCAGAAACAGACAGACAGACAGAGCAGACAGGCAGGCAGGCAGGCAGCAGACAGACAGACAGACAGACAGACAGGCAGACAGGCAGACAGACAGACAGACAGACAGGCAGGCAGGCAGACGAGACAGACAGACAGACAGACAGCAGGCAGGCAGGCAGGCGGGAGCAGCAAACAGACAGACAGGCAGGCAGGCAGGCAGGCAGCAGACAGACAGACAGCAGCAGACAGACAGACAGACAGACAGACAGACAGGCAGGCAGGCAGGCAGGCAGGCAGGCAGGCAGGCAGGCAGACAGACAGACAGACAGACAGCAGGCAGGCAGGCAGGCAGGCAGGCAAACAAACAAACAAATCAATTTACGACAGGATAAAACAAGCAAGACATACATGTATTTTTACATCCAAACCTCACCAAGACAAAGTCCACATGACATGAATTTTGCTTAAATCAAAATAAATATTTGAACAAGGCAAACATTAGATATCCAATGAAACCCAAAACAAGTGTGACTGTCGGTGTTCAAGCAAACAGGGACCAGAAAAAAACACGAAAGAAGAATACGAACGCGTATTAAATACAACAAGACAAGACAGGTGCAAATTTTCGGCCAACTGGCCTTTGTCAAGCGTAAGATGTGTCCTTTTCTCACATTGGACACAGCAGCAGGGACGTTTTAGTCTTTTTCTTATAATTTTGGTATCTGATGTTTGTTTGTTTGTAATCTTACACTTGAAAGGCCAGTTGGCCGAAAATGTGCACCTGTCTTGTCTTGTATTAAATACGCGTTCGTATTCTTTCGTGTTTTTTCTGGTTCCCATTAGATATCAGTTCACATGAACAGATTATACGTTTCTATACTCAGTCCTTTAAAAGATCTGTTCATCATCATCATCATGTGCCCTGCCGCATGGCGTTGGCGATCATGGCCTTCAATATGCGTCTATCCCTTGTCGCCGCAAGCGCTCTCTGGCCTCAGCCACCCTGTAAGTCTTTCAAATATTTTCTCTCTGGGTCTACCTGGTGTTCTCTTTCCCTCCAGCTTTCCTGTTGTGACTAGATGCTCTTATTCCCTTTTCCTCGTAAAAAGGCCTGGAAATGTTGCTTGTCTTTTCTTAATCTTCCTTATCAATGATCTTCTTGTGTCTTCCTCCGTCAAGACT
Source organism: Monoplex corrugatus (assembly GCA_030674185.1). Classification (NCBI taxonomy): domain Eukaryota; kingdom Metazoa; phylum Mollusca; class Gastropoda; order Littorinimorpha; family Ranellidae; genus Monoplex; species Monoplex corrugatus. The sequence goes on from JAPXFY010000016.1 coordinate 71,842,877, forward strand.
GTCTCGTATGTTTTCTTTGCTGTCCATGGAACTCACAAAATTCTTCTCAGAAACCACATCTCGGCTGCCTCAATCTTGTTCTGGCTTTGCGTGTTGACTTCCACGCCTCACATCCGTATAACGTTATCAGTTCTACATAACATTCAAGAACTCTCTTCCTGGTGTTAATTGATAGGCATTTGTTGGTAAAATTGCTTTCCATCTTCTTGAATGCTGTTTTGGCTTGTCTGATTCTGCTGGCTGTCTCTGATGTGCATCTGCCGTATGGTGAGATGACTGTTCCCAGATATTTAAACTTTTCAGCCTGTCTCACAGTTGTCATTTGCTGTTATTTTGCATGAAGGGATTTCTTGTTTTTTACTGATTACCGCGACTCAAGTCTTCTTGCTATTTAGCTCCAGCCCTTTATTTTTGCTTTCTTTTTCTATCATATTCATAAGGTTTTGTAGGTCCCTTTGATTTTCTGCAGTTAGCACGGTGTCATCTGCGTAACGAATGTTGTTTATCATTTTTCCTCCAACCTTTAATCCAGTGCATTCTTCTGGGTTTCTCATGATGGTTTCACTGTACAGTTAAAACAAATCTGGTGACAGAACACAACTTTGCATGACTCCTCTTTTTGATATTTTGGAAAGAGCTTATATGGTTTTCTATTCTCATTGCAGCTGTTTGTTCCCAATTCATATTTCTGATTATTCGAAGATCTTTTCCATCAATATTGAGTTTTTCTAGTTGGTTGATTAATCCTTCATGTCTTCCAGATCGAAAGCCTTGGTATAATCAACAAAGCATAAATATAAACCTTTATTCATCTCGACTGACCTCCCTATGATAGTTCTTAGGATGTATATGGCATTAATAGTTCCTTTTTCCCTTCCACAAATCTACTCTCTTCTTCTGCTATTTCTCTTTTGATTCTGTTCCTTGTCTTCATCATGATTATTTTTTATACAAATTTGTTACATAGCTCATCAAGCTGATTGTACGATGGAGTTTGCATTCTATATACCCTGTTTTCTTTGAAAGTCTAATGAAAATTGATTTTGACATATCTTTGGTGATTTTTCCAGTGCCATAATTTTCATGTATGAGGACTGTTATTTTTTTCAATACCGAATTCCTCCAGGGTTTCAATCATCTCTATAGTAAAATTGTCTGGTCCTGGGCCTTTTCCTGGTTTCATCTTTTTCAGTGCTGCTCTAATTCATCTTTCATTATGGGTGATCCTTCAATGTTATTTCTTATAATGAGTTCTTCGTTTCTGTCATCTTCAAAAAGGTCTTTAATGTACTCTCCCCATCTATCTAATATTGTTTTTTTTTCCATAATTAGTATACCATCTTACGATTTTCAGCAATCAGTTGATGTGCATGTCTTTTTCCTGTGGGCAATATTTTCAGTTCTTCTGTATATACCATGAGGATCTGTTTTGTGTCGGTCTTCTATTTCTTTGCACTTTGTTTTCAGCCAAGCTTCCTTAGCTTCATTACACCTATTCCTGAGTTCTTTGTTTATTTCTCTGTGTCTTTCCTCTTTTCCCTTTGCCTTCTTCTGTTCTTCCATTAAGCCTAGAATTTCTTTTGTCATCCAATTCCTTTTTGCTTTTCTATTTATTCACCAGATCTGTTTTCACTATACAGCGAAAACATCATGAGAAACCTAGAAGAAGATCCTGGATTAAAGGTTGGAGGGAAAATGATAAACAACATTCGGTACGCAGATGACACCGTGCTAATTGCATAAAATGAAAGGGACCTACAAAACCTTGTGAATATACTAGAAATAGAAAGCAAAGGTAAGGGGTTGGAACTAAACAGCAGGAAGACTGAAGTCATGGTGATCAGTAAAAAACATGAAATCCCCTCATGCAAAATAACAGCAAATGGCACAACCTTGACACAGGTTAATAAGTTCAAATACCTGGGAACGGTCTTTTCATCAGACGGCAGATGCACATCGGAAATAGCTGGCAGAATCGGCCAAGCCAAAACAGCATTCAAGAAGATGACAAGCATTCTTACCAACAAATGCCTATCAATTAACATCAGAAAGACAGTCCTTGAGTGTTATATAGAACCAATACTGTTGTACGGATGCGAGGCGTGGACAGTCAGCAAGTAAAGCCAGAGCAAGATTGAGGCAGCCGAGATGTGGTTTCTAAGAAGAATGTTGAGAGTTCCATGGACAGCAAAGAAAACAAACGAGACAGTCTTGATGGAGGCAGACACAAGTCGATCACTGATAAGGAAGATTAGGAAAAGACAGGCAACATTTATAGGCCATTTTATGAGGAAGAGGGATTTGGAGCACCTGGTCACAATGGGAAAGTTAGAGGGAAAGAGAGCACCAGGTAGACCCAGGGAGAGACTGCTGGACGGACTTGCAGAGTGGCTGGGGATGAGGAGGGTGGGGAGATGCTAGGGGCAACGAGAGATAGAGATGGTTGGAAGTCCATGGTCGACAACGCCATGCGGCAGGGCACCTGATGATGATGATGATGATCTATTCTAGGGATTTCTTCACAAGCTTCATTTATCGAGTTTCTCAACTTTGTCCATTGTTCCTCACTGTAACCAACGCCTTCCAGAGCACTGAATTTGTTTTGAACATGTACGTTTGTGTGTGTGTGTGTGTGTGTGTGTGTGTGTGTGCGTATGTGTGTGTGTGTGTGTGTGTGTGTGTGTGTGTGTGTGTGTGTGTGTGTGTGTGTGTGTGTGTGTGTGTGTGTGTGTGTGTGTGTGTGTGTTTTACGTATCGTTTCATTTGTCTTTAAAAATCCATAATTCCATTTGATGTTACTTTTGGTCTGTTTTCTTTTCGTTAGTTTCATCCTAAATCTTCCCATTACAGGATTATTGTTACTGTTACTGTCTGCGCCTGGTAGTGTTTTTGCTTTCAGCAAAGAATTTCTCAATCTTTTATTAATCAGGATCAATAAAAAAAAAATCTGTTACGCAGTAGAAAAGCTGAATAGTTCATGAGATGTGTTATACACCACTTATAATATAATATAATAATAATTACAATATTTATATAGCGCAAAATCTTGATAAAATCAAATCTAAGCGCTGAAGCAGACACACACGCAAGCACGCACGCACGCACGCACGCACACACACGCACGCACGCACACACACACACACACACACACACACACACACACACACACACACACGCATGGCTATAAATGGGGAGAAAGAATAAAAGCAATAAAAGCAAGAATAAAACCAATGGAAAATTATAGAGAGCATAGCATATACAATTATATATTATAACCATGTGATTCCCTCCGAGCGGAGACAGGCTGCAGAGGGGGGGGGGGGGTTGAGTGAGGTTAGGATTTTATGCGGAGGAGAAAAGGTGAGTTTTGAGAGCGGACTTGAAGGAGACAAAAGTAGGTTGCTGACGGACTGAGAGAGGAAGTTTGTTCCAGGAGAGTGGACCAGAAACAGAGAAGGCTCGTGGACCATAGGTATTGAGCTTAGTGCGTGGAAAGCGAAAAGTCAGAGGATCGGAGGCAGAGCGGAGGGTACGTGAGGGAAGATAGATCTCAAGTAGGCTTGACAGGTAATCGGGGGCTGCGTTATTGAGGCTTTTGTAGCACATGGTGTCTAGTTTGTACTGTATGCGCTTTGATACAGGGAGCCAGTGAAGTTGTGCCAGGAGAGGAGATATGTGGTCAGCTTTTTTCTTTTTGAGTACAAGGCGTACAGCATTGTTTTGAATGCGCTGTAGGATGTGAATGGTGGAGGCAGGAAGACCAGACAGGAGTGAATTGCAATAGTCAATGCGAGACATTATGAAGGAGAGAACGAGTTTTGCAGTTGTTTCGACAGAGAGATACTTCCTGATCAGCCTTATACGATGGAGATGATAGTAGCAGGATCTGGCAGTTTGAGAAACAAAGTTGTTCATGGAGAGGGTAGAGTCAATGCAGACACCAAGGTTTTTAGCTGAATCAGAAATTGGGACTGATGTGTTACATAATGGAGAGAAAGAGGAGGCAGCTGAGAAAGTTTCTGACGGGTGCCAATGAGGATAGCTTCTGTTTTGTCGTCATTAAGCTGAAGTCTATTGTGTGTCATCCAGTTCTTAATGTCCGAGTAACACTCAGTGGTGCGAGTCAACAGGCGCTGTATATTATCAGGTGAGTCACTGTCTTGAAGTTGGGTGTCATCAGCATAGAAGTGGTGTTTTATAGAATGGGAGTTGATGATGGTGGACAGGGGGGAGGTGTAAAGAGTGAAAAGAACAGGGCCAAGGACAGATCCTTGTGGAACACCACAGGTCAGGTATGCAGGTTGAGAGTAAGTGCCATTGATGAGAACGGTTTGTTTTCTGTTGGATAGGTATGAAGTGAACCAAGACAGAGCAATGTCAGAGATGCCAAAAGTATGATGAAGTCTAGAAAGGAGAATACCATGATCAATGGTATCAAAGGCTGCAGACAGATCAAGGAGTGTGAGGAGAGAGACTTTGCCAGTATCAGTTGCAAGGAGGAGATTGTTGAGAATGTGTAGTAGGGCAGTTTCAGTGCTATGGCACTGGCGGTAGGCTGACTGGAAAGGATTGAGGAGATTGTTGGCAGACAGGTGAGAGTTCAGCTGGTTGAGGACGACTTTTTCAAGGAGTTTTGACAAGAAAGAGAGATTAGAGATAGGCCGGTAATTTTTCAGTTCATTTGGATCTAAATTGTGTTTCTTGAGGAGAGGGTGAACAATAGCAGACTTGAAAGAATCAGGGACAGTTCCAGTTTGAAGAGAAGTGTTGATGAGGTCAGTGATGAATGGGAGGAGAGTAGGGAGACAGTCGGCGTAGAGAGAACCTGGAAGAGGATCCAGTTCGCAGGTTTTGAACGACATGGATCTGATTGTGTTGAGAATTTCTTCTTGTGAGACTGGGTTAAAAGTAGTAAGAGGTGTGCCAGAGAAGGAAGGGTCAGGTGGGCATGGTTGACAGGGTGTCCTGTCAAGCCTGTCACGGAGAGTTTGTATTTTGGTGGTGAAATAGTTGGAGAATACAGATGGGAGTTCTTCATTTGTATGTTTTGTTGGGAGAGGTAAATCTTTTCGTGTGCCAAGGAGATGATTCATGGTTGTAAAGAGTTCTTTTGAAGAAGAGGCATTCAGAATTTTGGTTTGGAAATAGCTTGTTTTTGCTGATGCAATGAGGGTGGATACTTTTGTTTTAGAGGCTTGGAAAAGTTGCCTGTGTACAGTGAGTTTGGATTTGCGCCAGCGGCGCTCTGCTCTGCGGCGGGCACGTTTTGCACAGGCGATCTCATGAGTGAGCCAGGGGGTAGGGGGGCGGTCAGGTAAAGGACGGGTTGTGGCTGGAGCATGAGTGTCCAGAAGATGGTGGAGAGTAGTATAGAATTCATCGGCAAGGTTATGTGACTTTTCAGAAAGGAGACGGGAGGCATCAGATGAAAATGTGGAGAGGTCGATAGATTTGAGATTGCGTCGAGTCACTGTGCGCATGGTACGGGAAGGAGGAGAAATGTCGAGAGAACAGAGAATTGCAGAGTGGTCAGATGGAAGGGCTGAAGTTAGACGGGTAGAAAGAACTAAGCAGTAAAATACTACATAAGACAGACAGACAGACAGACACACAGACACACAGACAGAGAGACTTACAGACAGACACACACACAGACTGACAGACAGACTGACAGACAGACAGACAGACAGACTGACAGACACACAGACAGACACACAGACACACAGACAGACACACAGACAGACTGGCAGACAGACAGACAGACAGACTTACAGACAGACAGACAGACTGACTGACAGACAGACAGACAGACAGATAGACAGACAGAGGCAAACGGGCAGACAGAGAAGACAAGTGAGCAGACAGACAGACAGACAGAGAGCGACGCATCCAAAGAAACACCCAAGCTAACCAGTCACCGGGATGTAGTGGTTAGCGCAACGAACTGCCGATTGGAAGGTTGTGGGTTCGAATCCCCATCAGTCCCTTCAAAAAATCATTGTGGGATTTGTTGGCTCCAACTGGCTCCTACCAAGAGTTGGGCGTGCAGTGGGCTCCTTGAGAAGACTGGGACCACACAGTCGAGCCCTATCCACTTCACGAATGCATCATTGAGGGCGTTGCTCAAACACCGCAGGAGTCTGTATCTCCCGGTCCTGGGTAGACGCCTGGATATATTATAATAGTAAACGTAGAGTAAAGCCCTGTCACGCAGTCTCAATCCTGGATGGAACTCCATGGCATCATGATTTGTCATCATCGTCATCATCATCATCATCATCATCGCAGTGTAAAAAAAACTTTTCCAGCTTGTATAACCATTAAGGTGGTGTAGAAAATGAAACACCCCCACCCACCCACCCACCCACCCACAAAAAAGTCAAACTCGAAGGAAATCTCTCAAAGACGTTTAGAGCGATGCTCCTTTAAAGAAGAAAAAGCCCAGAAAACCGCCAGGCAGCCGACAGGTAATCACTCACCTCCATTAGGTACCTGTCCTCTATCTTCAGGTTCCTGGGACCTCTGCCCGACAGTCTTCACCTTGGACTTGCGTCGGCGCCTTTGGATGTACATGTTGTGCAGCTCTTCAGGACGAGTTTCCTGTGTGGATTAAAGCAATATTAGATCACAGAACAGGATTTTACTCACACACGTACACACACAAATACACACACATACACGCACACACACATACACACACACGCATACACACACGCACACGCACACGCACATACGCACACACACACACGAACTGCTATATATATTCGTGAAGGGCTGACCTACTGTGAAAGATCATCGCCAGTACCAAAATCTACCGCATTTATTTCATCATGTGCAATCATAATAAAATTCTCCTCATCGTTAGTTGTGAATATGGCCTCTGTATATTTACCAAGAGGCCCAGACTCTGTGAACACTGAATGGTTAAGACATTTACAAGATCAAGACGACAAATGGGTAATTGGTGGTGATTTTATTGCGCATGCCCCATTTTGGGAAAAGTATTGTACAAACATAACAAGCAACAGGTTGATTGAAAATATTGTAGATTCCAATTTATGTTTATTTAACAACGGACACATTACCCGAATCCCCGATGTACCAACCCACAGACCCACAGCTATCGACCTCTCTTTAATCTCACCATCCCTAGCCCCAACCGCCACTTGGCAAACAGAGGATGACTTGTTGGGATCAGATCACATTCCCATACTTCTTACCCTTAACCATACTACTGAAATAGACGCCATACCACAAGATAGTTTACCCAAGTTTAATTATAAAAACGCAGACTGGGCCAGTTTTAAGGCAATCCTTGAAAAGACAAGAACAGATCTATCTGAAACAATGAATATAAACGACATGTATGCAGTTTTCTGTAACTCACTCTTAAGGGCTGTTACCATTTCAATTCCAAAACTTACAATGTCGAAAAAAGGAAAACATCATGGAAATGTCTGGTGGAATGAGGATTGTCAAAAGGCAGTGAACGAAAAGAAAGAAAAATACAAAATCTATTTAGCAAACAGATCACCTGAAAATCATACAGCGATGAAAAGTGCCAACATTAAGTGTAACAGAATCATAGAGCAGGCCAAAGGACAACACTGGACATCTTTTTGTAAATGTGAAGTAAATGACCACAAAGACATGATAAAGATTTGGGAAAAACTAAAATTAATGAAAAACGGGATCAAGTTGCCATCAATTCCAGTAAAGCTAGAAAATAACCCCTTTCCTAGCTCATTGGAAAAAGCAGAAGCTTTTGCAGAAGTGTTTGCTGAGGCCTTTCGTGTAGAAGGATTTCCTGTCTCTGATAGAAATTATAAGGAACGAATAGAAAAGAAAGACGTATATAAGGATCCTGCCTCTGACAATACTCACTACATAAATGCATCACTCACACTTCAAGAATTAAAAGATGCCATTCAGTCAATTCCAAGTAAAAAGACATCAGTTGGACTAGATGCAATTTCCAATGAGATGCTGAAAAATTTGCCAGAAAATTTTATAATCTTACTACATATTTAAAACATATTTAAAACATGCTGGAATAGTTGGAAAATGCCTAACAACTGGAAAGAAACAATAGTGGTTCCTGTACTAAAATCAGGTAAGTGTAATACTGATTTGAAAAACTACAGGCCAATAGCATTAACATCACACGTATGTAAACTAATGGAGAAAATAATGTTAAAGAGATTGATGCACTATTGTGAAAAGAATAAAATAATACCAGTAAATCAGACAGGATTTCGAAAAGGCAGGTCACCAGTAGAGATCCTAACAAAGCTAACTACTAACATAAAACAACAATTTGCAAGACGTCAATGTGTTTTGGCTACATTTCTTGATATAACTAAAGCATACGATCAAGTGTGGCACTCCCAATTGTTACTTAAATTTAAAAGTATTGGGCTGACAGGTCACATTTTTGACTATGTGAAGTGTTTCTTAGAAAACAGAGTATTTCAAACGAGGATTAAAAGTGTATATTCCACAAAACGAATTCTTCAAATGGGTATCCCTCAGGGATCCGCTATAGCTCCCCTTCTTTTCATGATATTAATGCATGATTTACCCAGTAAAAGATCTAAGCATGTAGTTTTAGCTCAATATGCTGACGATTTATGCATATGGATGCAGGTAAATATGAAAAGGAAAACTCCTTTGCACTGTATTAATCATACACGCAAATGCTACCAATTACAACTTGATAAAATAGCACGATACATGGTAGAAAATGGACTGCATCTATCCCTAGAAAAAACAAAAATAGTTTTATTTAATATTGGAGCTAACCCAGCAAATATTCCCACTTTCAAACTGGGAGACACTCTTCTTCAGTTTAAAGAGCCAATTAAATTCATAGGAGTTTTCCTTACAGCAAAATTATCTTGGAATCAGCATATTGAATAATATTAACCAAAGCTCAGAAAAGTTGAAATTTCTTAAAAATAGTTCGCAAACAGACATGGGGTCAAGATTCATCAACACTTGTTCATCTTTGTAAATTGCTTGTTAGATGTAAATTAACCTATGCCCAAGAAATCTTCAGTGCACAGAAACACTTACTAAAAAAAACTACAGAGCATAGATTGTAAAGGTTTCAAACTGGGTCTTCCAATGCATACTTCCTGTCTTCGTACATATAATGAAATCAAACTGTTGCCACTTGATAAAATCCTAACCTCACTCAACCCCCCCCCCCCCCCCCTGCAGCCTGTCTCCGCTCGGAGGGGAATCACATGGTTATAATATATAATTGTATATGCTATGCTCTCTATAATTTTCCATTGCTTTTATTCTTGCTTTTATTGCTTTTATTCTTTCTCCCCATTTATAGCCATGCGTGTGTGTGTGTGTGTGTGTGTGTGTTCGTTGCTTGATTTAACGTCTTTTCACTATAAGTGATATTAGACGGGGAAAAATGGCATGGAGGATGAAATAAGGGGGGGGGGGGTGTGGAGGGGAGAGGGGAACAGAGTAAGGGACGTAAAAAAAATTAAAAGGAAGCGGCAAGGTCTTAAGAAAAAGGATATGGATGAACAGAGAAATGAAACTAGAACAACGCTAACATCAATAATGTAAAAGAAAAATCGTCATAAAAACAAAACAAAACAAAAATAATCATAATTATAATAATAATCTTAAAGTAACGCATTAACAGGACTGTGAACCAATGATTCTGAAATATTAACTAACAAAACTTGATCCGATACTACTTCTTTAAAATGCGTTTCAAGATAGTTTCCTTGTGTAAACGTCTTTGGTAAAAAGGAACGAAGCTTTCTGCAGTAAAACAAACAGTGATACAATGTGAATTGTTCGCCACAAATACATAAAACGTTGTTACAATATTTTGTTTTCAAAGCGTTCAGTTGAATGCGAAAATATGTCATAACAATTAATCTCAAATGATATAACGAGGAATACTGCAAATTTTTACAGATATTTTGAACTGAAAGTTTGATTCTTTTTTGAGACACAAATTTTTCATTTAAATGTTCATGAAATCGAATCCATGATGCTAATTCTAGCGAGTTGTAAGCTTCTTTTACCGAGGTGTTAACATGTAATTCTATGGAATTTTCAGAATGGAGGGCACCGGATTTAGCTGCTCTATCAACTACGTTGTTGCCATGAAGACCAACATGAGAAGGCACCCAGCATAAATTGATTTCCGAACCATTTATCTTTAAACAATGTATTAGATGATTTGCCTCAATAATTAAGTCAGGTCTTGTGTCTGTATCAAAAGACTGTAAGGCATATAATACAGATTTTGAATCAACAAAGAGAACTACTTTGAATGACACAGGCCGAAGGCTTATTAAATAATGCAACGCTTGAACAACAGCGACCAATTCTGCTGTATATATAGATACATTTGCCCCAATGAAAAAAGACTTTTTAATGTTAAATTTTGGAACATAAAAGGCTGCTCCAGCGCTCTGGTTTGCTAAGACTGACCCATCGGTAAAAATGTGGAGGTGGGTACTGTACTTTTCATCGATGTGTTCACAAGCTGTGGATAGCGTAATGTTGACATTATCATCTTTTTTAACTTTTGCATAATCGAGATCAAATGTGGCATTTAGCATTTCCCATGTAGGGATAGGCGTTATCGTTGGTTTCTCAGCAATTTCATCCATTGTTATGTTGGACTGTTTGATCAGGCCAGATATGTAAGTTGCGGCTGTAATTTGTGATGAAATGTTTTTTGCTCGTTTTGGAAAGTCAGTATCAGACCTGATCTTAATTTCTTTGCTCACAAAATTATCCACTTGTGAAGTAGTTCTAATTGCAAACTTTGCTGTAGCTAACTCACGATGGTTGTTTAAAGGTAGAATTCCAGCAACTTTGTACGTTTCCAGAGTAGAAGCATGAGTTGGTACACCTAGTGCAATTTTAAGACTTTTGCAGTCCAAGCTCTGAATCTTTTTTAGTAAATATTTGGGTGCATTGAAGAAAACTTCTTGCGCGTAGGATAATTTAGACCTGACCAGCGCTGTTGACAGATGAATCAGTACATTTGTATCCATTCCCCAGGGTAATTTGCTTATTATCTTTAGAAAATTTAAGGTTTTTCGCGCTTTGGTTAAAATATAATCAAAATGGACATTCCAGCTTAATTTGGACGTGATGTAAACTCCCAGGAATTTTACGACCTGTTTGTAATTTAACCTTCACCAAGCAATTTGAAAATAGGCAAGTTATTTGAGTTACCACCAGGATCAAACAGCATCATGTTAGTTTTTTCTGCTGACAACGACAGCCCATTTTCTAACATATAGTTTCCAAGATTATCAAGATCAAATTGATACAACTTCCTGATGTAATTTCGCGTTCTCTGTGGAGTTATCTTTTTTAAAGTGATATTCATCCAAGTGCATATATCATCAGCGTACTGTACTAAAACAACACGATTTGAAAGAGCTTTAGGAAGATCCTGTATAAGGATATTAAATAAAATAGGTGCTATCACTGAACCTTGTGGAATCCCCATGTCGAGGCATCGTGAAGAAGAATAACTAGCTCCCACTCTTGCCTGAATTGTTCTATTAGCTAAAAAAGATTTAATGTAATTGAACATATTGCCCGATAAACCAACAGATTTTAGCTTGAACAATAAACGTTTATGCCAAACTTGATCGTAAGCTTTTTTCACATCAAAGAAAGTAGCTAAAACACTTTTTCTGCGGGCAAACTGTTGTTTGATCTGAGTTGTAAGTTTAACTAGGTGCTCAACTGCGGATCTTCCTTTTCTAAAACCTGCCTGGTTTACCGGAATAACGTTATTTTTATCACAGTAGTGTAAAAGTCTGTTTAAGACCAATCTTTCCATTAGTTTGCTTGTGTGGGACGTTAAAGCAATAGGTCTGTAACTGTTTTTATCGGTTTTCGATTTTCCTGTTTTTAAGATTGGTATAACTATAGACTTTTGCCAGATTTGTGGCACAGTTCCAGTAACCCAGCATTTCTGCAAAATTTTGTGTAGGAAAATAAGGTAGTTTTCAGGGAGAAGTTTAATCATTTCAGTCGAAACTGCATCAACACCTACCGAACTCTTTTTGTTGTGTAGAGACAGTACTGTGTTTTTTAGCTCTTCTAAGGTGATTGGAGAATTAAACCAGAGATCATTCTGTGGTACTGGATCAGTGTAGATTGGGTTGTAATCTTCCATTTCTCTGTGATGTTTGCAGTCAGGAGATAAACCTTCAACTTTACTGTTTTTGGCGAACAGATCCACAAAAGTTTCTGCTTTGTCCATGTCTGAAGGAAATGTGTTACATGTTTCAATCATTATCGGACACCTAGGTAAGTTGGTTCCATCCTTCATTTGTTTCATTTTCGTCCAGACTTTATGGAAATCTTTGAAATCTGAAATTTCTTTTGTGCAGAATGATGCCCAATAATCTTTCTTTGCTACAGCAATGATTTTGTTACATTGGATGTTAGCTTTTTTCATTTCGACATGATCCTCAGGTTTCCGGCTTTTGATGTAGATTTTGAATTTCTCCCTTTTATATTGAACTGCTTTCTCACATGCCTCTGTCCACCAAACATTACCCAATCGATTATTTGATCTAGAAGATTTGAGTTTCGGAATCGATAGGTCTGCAGCGGCTAAAATTGACTCTTGGAATTTAGAAAACATAATGTCTACATTTTCACTTTCATAATGTCTGTAATCTTGATTAGCTAGAGCAGTTCGAAATAAGGACCAGTCAGAACGCTTGTAATTATATTTTGGAATAATTTCAGGAGAGCTGTCTTTCATCCTGATGTTTTTGTCAGTTATGGTTATGATGATAGGTAGGTGATCGCTTCCCAAGTGTCTCTGTGAGTTTCCCAGGTACAGGATGGTGCTAATTCTGGTGAGATTAGAGACAAATCGATGGCTGTCGCCCTGTGTTTGGAAACATCAGGGATCCTAGTGACACTACCATCATTTAGAAGGTAAAGCGAACTATCAACGATATTTTCTACCAAACGATTGCTCGTAACAGTAGAACAGTTCTTTTCCCAAAATGGGGAGTGGGAATTAAAGTCTCCACCTATTAGCCATTTACCACGCTGCTGATCTTGGATAGTGCGCAGCCATTCTGTGTTGTGGTCATTTGGACCTGTTGGTAGGTAGACTGACAAAACGTTAATGTTTAGAGAATTGCTTAATTGGACAGTGGCAGCACAAGCATGCAAATCTTCGCTTGATTTCAAAACTGGGGAAGTAAGTAAGCAGTATTGTAACTCTTTGAGTATATAAATCGCGGTGGATACCTTCTTCCCGTGATTCCCACATTCATAGACTGGAGGATAATAATAATTGGGGAAATTGGGAAGCTTGGTAGCGACAACATTCATCGACTGTAGAATCAAAATTTCACACCTATTTGATGCTAGGAAATGCTCCAAGTAAGCCGAATTGGTGGAAATGGATCTACAATTCCATTGCAAAAACTTGACTTGGGATTGTTTTCGCATTGCTGATATTGGTTAATCTCCAACTTTCTATTAACTGTTATTTATTGTCGATAATAATGAATACTTTGATTTTCTGTGTCCAGGAGAACTGGACAGAAAGAAAATTACGTAATTACTTAGACTACGAAGTAAAGAAAACAAAATTGTAGCAAAATCAATAAAAAGAAAATTACATAGTCCAACGTACGAATAACTTATAAAGGTGTGTGTGTGTGTGTGTGTGTGCGTGTGCGTGCGTGCGTGCGTGCGTGCGTGCGTGCGTGTGTGTCTGCTTCAGCGCTTAGATTTGATTTTATCAAGATTTTGCGCTATATAAATATTGTAATTATTATTATTATTGATGAGCTAAGGAAAGTCGCTTCTACTAAATTTTTGTTAAGAAACACCACCGTAGAAAACATCTCAGAAACAGAAACTAACTGAGATCAGATAACAACTTTCCAAAAAGTGCTAAATCAATATCTTTACATATCACACTTGCAACATACATATCTGACCTCATGAAAGGCTCAGGAATTGATCTAGACGTAGATCCTGTATCTATAAAACCTTCCTTTTCGCCATTACCCAGTTGGGAACTCCATAGAGCACGATTTGACGTACGCCACACTAATTAAAAAAAAAGAAGACAATATAAACTTACTGGCAAGTCAAGTTAAATGTCATATAGACGACTTATATTCCAATCACTTGAAAATTTACACTGATGGATCAGTAATTGAAAGAAAAGCAGGCTCAGCGCTTTGAATACCTGCTCTCAAACCTGAAAAATCTTTCAATAAAGGACTTGATAAATCTGTCTTTACAGCTGATCTCTTTTCAATATTAATGGCTTTAAACTTTATGATAAGTCTTCCTAGGACAATTTTTCAGATACTTTTTTGCGTTGATTCAAAATCAGTACTTCAGGCTCTTGAATTATCAAAATTACAAACAAGATCCGAAATGATTCTGGAAATTAGTCACTTGATTCATAGTTTATCTTTAAGAGGCACAGATTTTACTTTCTGCTGGATGCCTTCTCATACTTCTTTTCGTTATAATGATAAAGTTGATAGGGCTGCCAAACGGGGAGCTAATAACTCACCAGATTCAAACAATATCCAGCTTTCTCTCTCGTTGCACGAGAATTACACTTTAGTAGACAACTATGTCTGGAAGCAGTTCCAATTAAAACAGAAAAAAAATATGATAAATGTCACAAGAACTTTGAAGTCAGCAAAATACTTAAGCAGCTTCCTGCCAGCAGACTTATACAATCCTTTATGTACAGATGGAAACTTGATGCATTCAAAACAAAATACACCAAGAACATAGTGTGTCTGTGTGGAAAGAAGGTAACACATAGTCATATTCTTTCTTGCATTAGGGTAAAACGACATATTCCTACACTATCTATGAGTACAGTTTCTGACATATTTGCCTCATCATCATTACTACATGAATTTTTTGTTAGCCTGTCAAAAAGTCTTATAGCGAATTACCTTTAAAATGTTATTTCACTTGTTCACTGTTATGGTTAGTCAATTCTTAGTTTTATTTTTCATTCATTTCTTCTAGAAATTTATTAATTTTGTTTGTTAGTTAGTTTGTTTAAATCATTAATTATGGTCACGTTATTTGTTAGTTTTACCTTCCCTCCTCGAAACAGTTGTTTTTTGGATCATCTTTTCTCAAAACCAAAATTGACGATTTTCAAATATCTTCTTCACTCCTCCTCTATCCCCCCGCCCCTTTTTTTTTGTTGTTGTCTAAAATCACTTTAGTGAATAGACATTAAATCAAAGACCACCCACCCACACACACACACATATGCACGCATACACACACGCACACATATACATACACACACATACACACACATACACCACATACAACACACAACTACACACATACACGACACATACATACACCAACAACACATACCACACACAACACACACACAGGACGCAACACACACACATACACACACATCATCACACACACAACGCTACACACAATACACACAGACATGCACGCACACAGACACACGCACATACATAGTACACACACATGCACGCACGCACACGCGCAAGCATCCAGAACGCAGTAGCGTATGAAAATATATGAACACATGCTCCATTACTCCGTCTCTGATTTGTAGTTGTTTTTGGCTTTGTTGTTGTTGATGTTGTTGTTGTCGTTGTCGTTGTTGTTGTTGCTGTTGTTGTTGTTGTTCTTATTGCTGTTGCTGTTGTTGTTGTTGTTGCTGTTGCTTGTTGTTGTTGCTGTGGTTTTGTTGTTTAAACTGCCAGATCGTACTACTATCACCTCTATCGTATAAGCCTGATCAGGAAGTATCTCTCTGTCGAAACAACTGCAAAACTCGTTCTCTCCTTCATAATGTCTCGCATTGACTATTGCAATTCACTCCTGTCTGGTCTTCCTGCCTCCACCATTCACATCCTGCAGCGCATTCAAAACAATGCTGCACGCCTTGTACTAAAAAAGAAAAAAGCTGACCACATATCTCCTCTCCTGGCACAACTTCACTGGCTCCCTGTATCAAAGCGCATACAGTACAAACTAGACACCATGTGCTACAAAAGCCTCAATAACGCAGCCCCCGATTACCTGTCAAGCCTACTTGAGATCTATCTTCCCTCACGTACCCTCCGCTCTGCCTCCGATCCTCTGACTTATCGCTTTCCACGCACTAAGCTCAATACCTATGGTCCACGAGCCTTCTCTGTTTCTGGTCCACTTTCCTGGAACAAACTTCCTCTCTCTGTCCGTCAGCAACCTACTTTTGTCTCCTTCAAGTCCGCTCTCAAAACTCACCTTTTCTCCTCTGCATAAAATCCTGACCTCACTCAATCCCCTCTGCAGCCTGTCTCCGCTCGGATGGGAATCACATTGTAATATATAATTGTATATAATATGCTCTCTATATAGCGAAAACATCA